>LR812527.1:41861643-43094143 GCA_903798195.1 Danio kyathit | reverse complement strand
ACAAGGTGGTTATTTTACTTGTGATGCTGAATTTTGCTGAAGCACAGCAGGACAGAGGCACTACCTGAACCCATCTGACAAAAGAGAGAAGTTAAAATAGTAGATATTTAAATGCTTATATACATTTTTCTTAATTGATATACACACAAGGGCAACACAGTTGTGCAGTGGGTAGTGCTGTTGCCTCACAGCAAGAAGGTCGCTGGTTTGAGTCCCAGCTGGGTCAGTTGACATTGGAGTTTGCATGTTCTTCCCGTGTTGATGTGGGTTTCCTCCGGTTGTTCCGGTTTCCTCCACAGCCCAAAGACATGCGCTAGATGAATCGGGTAAGCTAAATTGTCTGTGGTGTATGTGTGTATGTCCTGGTCCTCCAGGTTGGGGGTTAAGTGTTGGGCTAACGACACACCTCATAAAAACTAGATGTTATAAAACACCAACATGGTGAGGCTAAATATCAACTTTGATATAAACGGCCCTGAGAGTAAGTAAGTAAAGAATATAAAAGCTGAAAAAATTGGAAGATTAGTCTATTAGCCATTTTAAGTTATCTGTACTTAAACATTTAAGTTAATTTAATGAAAAGACCACATTTGGTCAACTCAATTAACTGAGTTGTTGACTTCGCATTACTCAAACAGACTGGGGAAATCACTTTCCTAAAATCATCTGAGTAGTCTCAACTTATTAGAGTATACAGTGTAGGCTCATATGGCTAGGAACTATATTTTCATTTTGATGTAATACAGTTGCAATCAGAATTATTGAACCCCCTTTGAATTTTTTTTTCTTTTTTAAATATTTCCCAAGTGTTTAACAGAACAAGGAAATTTTCACAGTATGTCTGATAATATTTTTTCTTCTGGAGAAAGTCTTATTTGTTTTATTTCGGCTAGAATAAAAGCAGTTTTAAATTTTTTAAAACCCATTTTAAGGTCAAAATGATTAGCCCCTTTAAGCTATATATTTTTTCAATAGTCTACAGAACAAACCATCATTATACAATAACTTGCCTAATTACCCTAACCTGCCTAGTTAACCTAATTAACCTAGTTAAGCCTTTAACTGTCACTTTAAGCTGTATAGAAGTGTCTTGAAAAATATCTAGTCAAATATTATTTACTGTCATCATGGCAAAGATAAAATAAATCAGTTATTAGAGATGAGTTATTAAAACTATTATGTTTAGAAATGTGTTGAAAATTTTTTCTCTCCGTTAAACAGAAATTGGGGGAAAAAATAAACAGGGGGGGGGGGGGGGGGCTAATAAACCAGGTGGTTGAATAATTCTGATTGCAACTGTATTCAATGAATTCTGCTGCTGTCTGCAGCAGGCACAATGATATTATCAACATCTGAAAATCAACTGACTTCCATGTATTCTGGTTCAAATAGATATGGATCAGGATCTGCATCAAAGTCAAGATGTTCTGAATGGAATAAAACATGAGAACATGATAAATTTAACTATAGGGGAGTTGTAAAATGAGCATGTTTTATAAAAAACTTGTGGTGTTCGTCCAACAAAAGGGTTCACATCAATGAAAACAGTATCTGGTTAATCAGATCATCCTGAGGTCACTGTGTATTTGGAGTTGTGGCATTCTGTGCACCTCTGGGTTTGAAATCAGTCAGTAATGTAAAAAAGAGAAGCTGAAACACCATGAAGCCCTAATTTCACCCCTCAGCTAATTATAATAATATTAATAATTGTAGTTTTGCATGAAAATACCAAGAAATAAATTATGCTGGATTGAGGGATATAATCAAAACCTGATAGGACATATCGAAATTATGTGGAATGGTGACATGATGTTCTGTTAATAGAAACGGACATAATTTAAGACTGTTCTTCATCTACATCTACAAAAGCGGGCTCCTGCATTTTCATGCAAATAACTTCCAGAGGAGCTGAATATAAATCTCTCCAGATCTAGACAGAACGAGACGGCTCAACAAAAAGAGATGTCTTACCCTCATACATAGTCTTTTGCATTCATATAAAACCTGCTAGAGTGAGCTGTGAAAAAGAAATTAACTTTTAAAGGGGAATTAATTCCCTTTCAATTAAGTTTTATTTGTTTTCCTAATGAGAAAAGTCGTTCTTTTTCAACATTTTCAATTGAGTTTATGTCAAACCTAGACTTTTATGTCCTGGGGATGAAATAGCAGAGGCCTAACCTAATAAAATATGAAATAAATTTAATATGAAGCCCAGCCAGCCTTGCATTTTGTCCAGTTTTATGTCTCAGCTTCAGATGGCAGGCCACAGGCTCTCTAATGCACGCAGAACTGGCAGACTCGGTCCAAGCATTGGCAGTTGCTTTCTGTATTGGCTTCTGCTTTATAAACTAATGGACTAGTTAACAAAGTTTCAAGTGTTTACAAGGTATCAGGATTACACAACAAACGTATATGAGGAACAACTAAACAGCAGGTATCAAATCCTCCCCGATTTAACGTTTCAAATAGAACCGATACCAAAAATACACCTACACACACTAACTGCATGTTGCGCAATTCTCTTTGTGATAAACACCAAATAAGATCAGGAAATAACTGAATTTAAAAACGTATAACCTAAACAGATTTATTACAGTATAAACATTAAAATACTAACAGTATATTATCCAGAAATCAGTATTTTTGTAACATGTAATGACCCAGAATCAACACAATTACGTTGTAATAAAGAGATAAAGATTATGTAGCATAAAAAAATCTATTTTATTACAATGCAAACATAGGGACAATATTGCACCCAGAATCAACATACTGTCGTTACACAATACTGATATACTGTTTAAAAAAATAAGGGCAACTGTAACTTTTGATAAAAATCTTAAGTACATTTGTAACAATAGACCATGGGGGCATCACATATCTCTCGAAATCATAAACAGGTCACTATTTTAACCCTTAGTATGGCATGTACTGAGTTTTTGAGTGTTGCTAGTAGTTATTGCAATACTTTTGAGCCATATCTATATAAGCTCAAAAGTATGTTTGTACGTGTATATATACATTTATATAACTCTATTCTATATATACACTCACCGGCCACTTTATTAGGTACAGGTTACTAGTACCGGGTTGGACCCCCTTTTGCCCTTAGAACTACCTAGATCCTTCATGGCATAGAATCAACAAGGTACTGGAAATATTCCTCAGAGAATTTGGTCCATATTGACATGATAGCATCACACAGTTGCTGCAGATTTGTAGGCTGCACATCCATGATGCGAAACTCCCGTTTCACCACATCCCAAAGGTGCTCTATTGGATTGAGATCTGATGACTGTGGAGGCCATTTGAGTACAGTGAACTCATTGTCATGTTCAAGAAACCAGTCTCAGATGATTTGCGCTTTATGACATGGCATGTTATTTTGCTGGAAGTAGCCATCAGAAGATGGGTACACTGTGGTCATAAAGGGATGGACATGGTCAGCAACAATACTCGGGTAGCCTGTGGCATTGACACGATGCTCAATTGGTGCTAATGGGCCCAAAGTGTGCCAAGAAAATATTCCCCACACCATTACACCACCAGCAGCAGCCTGAACTGTTGATACAAGGCAGAATGGATCCGCTTTCATGTTGTTTATTTAAAATTCTGACCCTACTATCCGAATGTCGCAGCAGAAATCGAGACTCATCAGACCAGACAATGTTTTTTTAATCTTCTATTGTCTAATTTTGGTGAACTTGTGTGAATTGTAGCCTCAGTTTTCTATTGTTAGCTGACAGGAGTGGCACCCGGTGTGGTCTTCTGCTGTTGTAGCCCATTCGCCTCAAGGTTGGACTTGTTGTGTGTTAAGAGATGCTCTTCTGCATGTCTCAGTTGTAACGAGTGGTTATTTGAGTTACTGTTGCCTTTCTTTCAGCTCGAACCAGTCTGGCATCAGCAAGGCATTTTAGCCCACAGAATTGTCGCCCACTGATATTTTCTCTTTTTCGGACCATTTTCTGTAAACTCTAAAGATTCCCAGTAGATCAGCAGTTTCTGAAATACTCAGACCAGCCCGTGTGGCACGAACAACCATGCCACGTTCAAAGTCACTTAAATCACCTTTCTTCTCCATTCTGATGCTCAGTTTGAACTGCAGCAGATTATCTTGACCATGTCTACATGCCTAAATGCATTTATTTGCTGCCATGTGATTGGCTGATTAGAAACGTGCATTATTGAGCAGTTAGACCTAATAAAGTGGCATGTGTGTGTATTTTGTTGATTTATTTTATTTCAAATTAATTACTTGCGCAATCGGAACAACAAATTTGCAAAATATAGAATATAAATTGTTAATTTCCAAGTGTTTTTGTACTTTAATTGGTTTATTTTATTTTGAATGAATTCCATGCTTCATTGTAACAGCATTCTTGCAAAATACACAGTTTAGGATAAAGTTTTAACTAATAAATAATGTGCTCGCTGACAAAATCATACCATGATGCTCTTAATGTAACATGTTTACCATTGTGAATTCTTTATTTTGTTGCTTAGTTTGTTGATCAGTTGGGTTGGATTGCTTTCTTACCTCAACCAAACCGCTCTGGAGTTCTCCTTACTCAGACAATATCTCAGATCAGATGTTTCAATGAGGATCCAAAAGCAGGTTATTTAACAGATATTTAGTTTCACCTCCAAAACTTCATGAAACCTGATGCTTGCAATGTGGTGTGTGTCAAATTCATGATCCTGAAGTCATGCCTTACTATTAATGCCTTCCATGTAAATCACAGCTGCTTGCCAACACCTGGTAAAATCTGTGTGATTCCAGGCTATTCCAACTGAAAAATTCAGTACATTCTGTACCAGTATACACAAGTAAAGCTGCATTTCTCAAAACCTTTTACAAATAGACTGGGCTGCCAGATTGTTATCAGTGTTGTTATCTTTATGATGTTATCAATTTCAAAAACATTTTTTTATGGTTGAAAAAAGTATTTCTCAAGAAAGATGCCATCACTTACATTATACAGTATATGTTATTCCCAGCTCTGATGTATTGTCTTTATAAGCTTTTATGTAAGTTTTTTTTTTTTTTTTTTTTTTTTGAGAATTTTGACATTGGGATTGTAAGAATGGGTTTTTAACTACAGCGGCTCATACTGTAGTTTTGCCGAATGATTAAAAAGTTATCAGTATGATAGTGAAAACTGTACATTTCTAGTCAAACCATCCTTCTGCAATTGTTTACCAAAATTGGAAATAAGGGCAGGTATTATAGCTAGAAATGTGGGAGAGCGTTGCTATTATGCGATTGTATTGTATTGTTATATGGAGCAATTAAGTGTTGATGTTAAATCAAAAGTAATTCACAAATACTTGAAAATGAAATGATTTAATGGCAATAATTCTCTATGGTTACAACTGAATTAGTTACAAATAACTGTATAAAATGATAAAATATATGATGTTAACTGTACACAGCTTGAATTTAATATAAAATTACCTGAGAAAGAGGGAGACAAAGAGCAGTGAGTAGGCCCCAAAGAGAGCCTGATAGCAGTAGAGTAAGAGAAGAAGAGAAGCAGAGCAGGAAATGAGCGAGAGCAAAGTTTACCATCTATTTTGTATCGTTCTTGACCATGTGACCAAAGCTCAAATACTGATGCATACAAACTGATCAATCAACATGTGACTAGGGTTGTCACAATACTATTAATTAATCTTACGATACTATACCAGGTGAAGTATCACGATACAAAGTATTGCGATACTGTAATTCATAACTCAAATTATAAAGAAAATTGTCAAAAATACTATATTTTACATGTTATAATAGGCCTACTTGAATTTAATTAATAATTCTCTTAAGGCCAAACAATATTATTTGCACGTCACTTCACCTAAAATGTATTCATTCTTTTTGTTCATTTTGTAGATAACTGACCAACAAAAAATACATTAAATAAAAGATACAAATTATACCAAATTAAATTTGCTACAAAAGAGCATTTTTCCCAATAAAATTAGGCTATATGAGTGCTCAAAATTTGTTTAATGTTTCCTGTTGCTATTTTGTTTTTGTTTTTCTATTTGTTTTTTTTTTCAGGTAAAAATCGAAAGTAATTCAAAATTTCACTTTGTGGGTGGTTCTTTTAAAGAGATTGTCGCGGTTGTTGTACAGTAGCTACTAACTCATATTAACAGGAACAGAAACTAACCGATTCAAACGTGCAATAGGCTACCATAAAAGGCGCAAATTCTACACAATTTTGCAACCTTAAAGCGCTTCACAGACTATTAAAATAAAATGGTCTATTGTTGAACAAACATGTGAGCATTTTAGTGACTTTTATACATGCAACATTATCTATTGTAGATAAACATTTAATGACGTTGCTATCATTTGCAAACTACAGTGGCACCGCCAGTAATTTAGAGCCATAGTATCGCGACACTACCATAGTACCGATAAACCGTGCAACCCTACATGTGACCACATCGTAAAACCCCTAGAGTCCACATATTAACCAGTCCCTGATCTTATGGACTTATGGACCTCTGTATGGACCTTCTTGGTGAAAAAGACATGTTTTGCCATATAAACAAATGCATATGATAATTTGCCTTCCTACAGGATATAAACTTGTCAAATAGGCCTATCTTGAATTAGCTTTTTTGAAAAGCATAATGTTATTTCACGATTTTATTCTTCAAATTTAATCTTTTAAATTTTTTTCATTTAAATTTTTTCATTCATTCATTCATTTTCTTATCGGCTTAAGTCCCTTTATTAATCAGAGGGTCGCAACAGCTGAATGAACCACAATCTTATCCAGATAATGTTTTACGCAGCGGATGCAACCTCCAGCTGCAACCCATCACTGGGAAACACCCATACACTCTCATTCACACACATACACTACGGACAATTTAGCTTCCCCAATTCACCTATAGCGCATGTTTTTGGACTTGTGGGAGAAACCGGAGCGCCCAGAGAAAACCCACACTAACACGGGAAGAACATGCAAACTCCACACAGAAATGCCAACTGACCCAGCCGAGGCTCGAACCAGCAACCTTCTTGCTGTGAAGTGACAGCGCTACCTACTGCGCCACCATGCCGCCCCTTAGTGTAACATTCATTCATTCATTTTCTTGTCGGCTTTGTCCCTTGCGGGGTCGCCACAGCGGAATGAACCGCCAACTTATCCAGCACGATTTTACGCAGCGAATGCCCTTCCAGCCGCAACCCATCTCTGGGAACTTCCACACACACATTCACACTCATACACTATGGACAATTTAGCTTACCCAATTCACCTGTACTGCATGTCTTTGGACTGTGGGGGAAACCGGAGCACCCGGAGGAAACCCACGCGAACCCAGGGAGAACATGCAAACTCCACACAGAAACGCCAACTGACCCAGCCCAGCCGAGGTTCGAACCTGCGACCCAGCGACATTCTTGCTGTGAGGCAACAGCACTACCTACTGCGCCACTGGGTTGCCCTGGAGCCGGGTCTCCCGCGTGTCAGGCGAGAATTCTACCACTGAACCCCCAAAGCTGATGTGCTATTAGTGTAACATTTATAGAAATATTTTTAAAAACATTTTTGACCTGTACGTCCTAAAATGTATAAAAGAATGTCATCACTAGGCCCACACGGAATCTTCGTGCGCAGAATTTTTCGCAGATTTTCCGCAGATTTTCCGCAGATTTTTAGCGCATCATTAATTCTGTTTGTTTACTTACAGTTAACTATTTACAGTTAATCTAATTGGATTTGCATTTTAAACATTAAATAAAAGTTAAAAAGATATTATTTTTTATTTCACATTTTAAGGTTTTAGTTATGATACTCCTAAAATAATTCGCAGATTTTTACCAAAATTCTCAGCAGAAATAGCAAAAAACGTCCGCAGATTCCGTCTGGCCCTAATCATCACATTGATTTGTATTGTATTTAAAATGTTCAAAACTTTTTTCTTGCTAAATAGCTTAAATCTAGTGCTTTAAAGGATAGTGACCATATATAAATATTTTGAAGTATTTTATAATCAGAATGAATATTAAATGTGTACACTTTAATGTTTTAAATAACTTTTATTTTTTTTTAAATCTAATAATATTAAGGATGTCCCGATCAGGTTTTTTTGCCCTCGAGTCCAAGTCATTTGATTTTGAGTATCTACCGATAACGAAACCCGATCCGATACTTCTATAATACATAAAAAAAAGAATAAAGAAGAGCGAAGAAACAGATCCAGGATGTTCCTTATGTTTTATTTAATTCACCTTATTTTAACATTTAACAACTCTGATAACAAACAGAGCACTTCTGTGAGGTAGCTTGAACAATCAAGTAATAAATAACATCAATTCTTGACTTTTGGACTTTAGTGCAACAGTAAATATAAAGAAAATGTAAAATATAAAAGAAATGTGTGTATATAAACAGGTCTTTTAATGTTTCTTGTTCTAAACATGCCTTAGAAGATGAAATAATTTTTGGTCAACTATAAAACTCACACCGAACTTCCATTTGGACTGAAATGAACACTATGAAGTGAACACTATAAAAACACTATAAAACTTACATCCATTTGGACTGAAGTGATTTGCAGATTTGTCTTTGAAACAGATGCCAATCATTGTTCATTCTGACTGTTTGAAATATCTTTATCTCCATTGTGTATATCACAAGTATTAGCTGAAAGCAGTCTTAGGTGAAAGTGATTGGTGACATGAAAATTCTGTGTACTCCCCACTGACTGAACTAGTTTACATTAGTAAAATTCCCATCAGGATGACAAAGCAATTGAGAATGAGAAAATATAATGCAGGTGCTTCATGTGTAAGTTAAGCACTTGAGTAGCGTGGCACAGAGCACACACAGTACAGAGCCTGATGTGTTGAGTGTGACACAAGGGCAAGTCGGTGCCCGCTGTGCCAAATGATGGCATGCTCATACATCTATCTGCCAGTTCTGCTAATCGGTTCATTTCATTTGCTTCAAGTACGAGACACTAAAGAGAGTGACTTGTGTGGCTGGTTTTGCACTTTGTCTTGCGCATGAGTGTCACATTTCTAAGAGACAGTGTCTAGTTAAATATTTAACTTTTAAAGCCACACAATGTCATTCCTATCAACTGAAGCATAACACTACAAGTTACTTGAAGATTAATCTGATGATGTTTTGATCCTTTCTGCATTCCTATGAATTGTATTCACTTTTAAATCTATTTCTCATATCACTTATTGTTTAACCACTTGGTCCCAAGCTAGCATTACTACTTTGAAGCCACTTGAATCATTATACAAACAACCCTTAAAAACCCTTGATAAGAAATCAGTTCAGTTTCACCATTGTTCAATATTAAAGAAATACAACCTGCTTAGTTGGCAAAATTGAATTAAATATGTACATATTTTCTTACCCCAGGTGGAGGAGTTCAAGTATCATGGGGTTTTGTTTACGAATGAGGGAAGGATGGAGCGTGAGATTGACAGGCAAATCGGTGCAGCGACAGCAGTAATGCGGTCGATGTACTGGTCCGTTGTGGTAAAGAAGGAGCTGAGCCGAAAGGTCTCGATTTACCGGTCAATCTACGTTCCTACTCTCACCTATGGTCATGAGCTTTGGGTCTCGGATACAAGCGGCTGAAATGAGTTTCCTCCGCAGGGTGGCAGGGCGCACCGTTATAGACAGGGTGAGGAGTTCTGTCACCCGGGAGGAGCTCGGAGTAGAGCCGATGCTCCTCCACATCGAGAGAAGTCAGCTGAGATGGCTTGGGCATCGGATGCCTCCTGGACGCCTACCTAGGCAGGTGTTTCAGGCATGTCCCACCGGGAGGAGGCCTCGGGGAAGACCCAGGACACGCTGGAGGGACTATGTCTCTCGGCTGGCCTTGGAACGCCTCGAGATCCCCCCGGAGGAGCTGGAGAAAGTGTCTGGCGAGAGGGAAGTCTAGAGTTCTCTCTTAAGACTTTAGGTAATTTACTTTTTGTTCTTTTCAGTTTCATGTTAAAAATTGGTTATTGACAAATCAGCATTGTCAGCATTGGTACTGTATTCTTGACACTTATTTGTACTGTTTGTCTTTGGCTTTTTCGGCCACTTCTGCTGCCATCAATCTGTTTTTGTTTTTTGCTTTTTTTATTGTATATTATATATGATAGTGTATTCTATGTTATTTAGCTGTGCTTTTATTTTAGGTGTGACTATTTAACATTCTGTAAAGGGTCTACAGATAAAAAATAGATATTCTTGGCTAATCCTGGCACATTTTACAGTAATGTTTATTAATGTGCATTGACCCTGTAAACAAATAAACTAAACTAAAAGAAACAACGCTTGTTTTGAAAATAGACTGAGTTAAGCTGTTGAGTTTTACAATTTTTTAATCCATTCAGTTGATCTCTGGGTGTGGAGCGAGCCCTTTTAGCTTAGCTTAGCATAGATCAATGAATCGGATTAGACCATTAGCATCTGAAAAAAAAATGACCATCAGTTTTGATCGTTTTCCTACTAATAGCTTGACTCTTCTTTAGTTACATCATGTAGTATTGACCAAAGATGGGAAGTAACAAAGTACAAAAACTTTGTTACTGTACTTAAGTAGATTTTCCTGGTATCAGTACTTTACTCCACTATTTATTTTTCTGACAACTTTTTACTTTTATTCCTTACATTTTTACACAAATATCTGTACAGTCTATTCCTTACATTTTTAAATCGGGCTCGTCACTTTCATTTTAATGTGTTTTGTGGCGCGATCTATATTATTTCTTGTCATTGCACAATTTGAACGCCTTTTTTATTCAGTCTGTGTATGTGCTGCAGTGAGCGGCTTTTTCAACCTCTGATCACGCACCGTAAGTAGGCTTGTTTATTAAGCTTACCATGGGAATGGCAATGCGAATGTGGATGAGACAGAGGGAATCAGCGATGTAAACATGACTGGTGTCATGTTTATACCACGTAATAAGATGCGTTTTGGTCGATCAGATCACAGGTAAACAAGAGACACATTCCTGTTCAAATCTGGCAATTATGTATTGATGTTTATTTCCTTTGTTTCCAACGAGTTCATATTTCCTAGTACAGAATTTATAGTTTTAACTTGTATTGTAGCTATACACTGTAGTCAGGGTGCGAATTATACATTAACTATAGGGGGTCAGCTGTTTTCATTAGCCTGTGTAATAAATATCCATGCTTCAGAGAACCAAATTTATTTCAATTAGCCTAGATCTCATTGGATAATCAAACTTACAGTATTTAAGTTTTCAGTGTGACTGTAGTCTTCATTTAAATTTGCGAGAAAGATTGTTGTTAGATAAATATTTTAGAAGATCAAATTATGTTTTAGAGTATACGAACAAGTATGGCAGCTGTTGTTCTTAACAGCTGTAAAGTTAAGTTTTGTGTCCAGGTAATGATACACAGGGCAACTTTTTGAACAGTGTTGTTGGACAATATTGTAGAGTGATGTTGGTTGGCTAGTTTGCAGCTCAAAAATTGGCAACAAATCGTTTACAAAAGAATTAGAAATATAAGTTATTTTGTATAGATGTATATGATGTGCAGTAGTAACCATCATTAAACTAAAACATGTTTACTTAATACATATTTCAGGCCATACTTCTTTACTTTTACTAGAGTACAAAAATGTAGTCAATACTTCAACTTTTACCAGAGTCGTTTTAAACATGAGTATCTGTACTTCTACTTGAGTAAAGGATGTGTGTACTTTTGCCATCTCTGACTATGACCATAATGGAAAATTAAAAGTTGCTATGGGGATATAGCTAAGAACTATACTCTTGTTCCGGTCACACTGGTCTAATCAAATTTAATGATATATACAAAGCTAAGCTAAATGTGCTCAGAGATTGGCTGAATGGATTAAAAAAATAATAAAACTCAACTGTTTAGTTCTATAGGGGACTTGAAAAATGAGTAATTCTTTAAAAAATAAAGGTTCTGCCAATAAAGCACCTTCATTTTTAAGAGAGTTGAATTTTTGTAAATTGAACTGTCGAACATTTTATCAGTCGGTAAGGTAAAACAGTGAATTAAATCTTACCAAAGTAGCTACCCCTAACAAAACTGAGAGTACATTTAAAAAGTTCTTTCATAATCAGTTTTTAGTTTATGTGCTTCAAGTATGGATTATTTATAGGTATATCTAAAAGATCATTAAACTAGTTAATAATTAAACTACTTAAATGTGCTACTGATAAGCACTAAGTAGGGAGCTCTTTATTTTACAGTTCTGTTTTGCATGTAAATACTATTACATAAACAGGGTAATAACTACAATCTATAAACATGCTCCTGAACCTAATTTTATTCCATGCCTTATATCTCTTAGCACATTGTAAGTATACGTTAAGTATGTGTACTGTATACTAAAGTGCAACTACTTAGTTATACTTCTTAAAATGTTCTTGAAGTATAATTATCGTTTGCGAAAGTATGCTATTTATTGTCAAACCAGCCAAAACTTAATTTGAGAACCTTTAGTCAATATTTGCAACCAACATCCTTATATGCTTTGCATCCAGTTCCAGTCTTTTTTGTGCTTTGTTAAATATAGAGCTGTTTAAAATGTAGATTCGTTTAGAGGTGCTTCAGAGGAAAAGTAGTCCATCACATACACTGTGATGGAAGAACTCTGGAAAAATACACTGGAAAAAGAACTCTTTGAATCAACTTTTAATACATAACTGTAAATTTGTTATAGCTATTTTTTCCTTGTTTGTTTATTTATTTGTTTGTTTTTTGTGGTGGGAGGGATTACATATAAAATGTAACTTTGGTTCAAACTATACCATTTTATTTAATCTAAATTAAAATATTTATTGTGGTCAAGAAAAGATTGACATTCACACATAGTAAAATATTATATGTCGGTGCTAATAGCTCAGTGGTGCTGTGTGCCAACATACAGGCTATATCATACGGTCATGGAAAACCTGGAAAAGTCATGGAATTTTGACATGGCATTTTCCAGGCCTGGAAAAGTTTTGGAAAAACAGAAAAACCCACAAGGTTTTGGAAAAATCATGGAAATTACATTTACATTTAGCAGATGTTTTTGTCCAAAGCGACTTAAGCTGCGGTCACGCTAGAGCTTGTACTTGTGAAATTCTGTCGTATGGTGCTGTGAAAAGGGCTGGTATTAAACAATATGATTAACGTTAATAAAAGTGAGCGATTGCTCCATATTTTAAATTTCTTATTTTAAATTATCTTCTATTGGTCTAACGCAATCACGTGATGCAATTTCGCAGATAAGAATTTGAACTTTCGAATGCAGTGAAATGCAAAACTTGTTGCACGTGCTTGCGTTTCTGGTCTGCCGCAAGTCTATGGAGCGAAAATTGCAGTGTGATCACTGCTTTACAATAGAAGTAGTTTTACCTTCTGTTACTAGTTTAACAAACTACTAACATTATCTAAAATTAGTTTGACAAATATCTGTATACTGGAAGAGAGGTTAGATGTTTTTACTTCTTTTCTTGGCCAAAAACATGGTCTCACATCATTAGTGATGTGTAAGTATCATCTACTTTACATAAATATAAAAATAAATTAAAAGTAAAGAGGTTGTTGCATGTTTTATGATATGCTGTAATAAATTTAAACACTCATTGTAGACATTACATGAAACATTAGGTCATGAAAATTGACTTGAAAGTCCTGGAAAAGTCATGGAATTTTTGTAGTAAAAATGTGTATGAACCCTGTATATAGCACTAAAGTGCTCACGGCGACCCGAGTTCGATTTCCGGCTTGAAGTCCTTTGCTGATCCTCACCCTCTCTCTGCTCCCAATGCATTCTCTTCCTGAAATCTCCACTGTCCTATATCATAATAAAGGTGAAAACCCCTAAAAATAATTAGATAAAAAAGTAAAATATTATTAATACAGTATATAGACACTATATATTTTTTTTACTTTATATTGCTCTTTTTCCACTTTAAAGTGGAAACTATCTTTTTAAACCTTAGATCAAAGTATAATCTTGCTTTGGACCAACCTAAATATTGACTGTAATTTGTTACAGCTAAATTTATAAATTACCTTCAAATTATAGATTTAATTAGGTTGAAACATTTATTTTAATGTCAATTAAAACATTTATTTTGCCCAAGGAAAAAACAAACACATTGACTCAGAGGTAAAATATTGTTTTTGTAGAAAATGAATTAAGTGAATTACTTTGGTTGTAAAATTGTACTGTGGACTAATAATTACATGTAATGTTAGTCTATGTCAGAGCTAGTTATTTTATTTTCAGAACAGTAATGATTTTAATCTGCTGGTGCTTTCAGTATGGTTATACATGTCATGCAAGATGGTAATAAAACTCACATCAGAAATACACTCACCGACCACTTTATTTGGAAATCTTACTACCGTAAGTACCGGGTTGGATCCCCTTTTGCCTTTATAACTGCCTTCGATGGTGGCTGTACATCCATGATGTAAATCTCTCATTCCACCACATCCCAAAGGTACTCTATTGGATTGAGATCTAGTGACTGTGGAAGCCATTTGAGTACAGTGAACTTATTGTCATGTTCAAGAAACCAGCCTGACATGATTCACACTTTGACATGGTACATGCTGGAAGTAGCAATCAGAGGATGTGTACACTGTGGTCATGACGGGATGGACATGGTCAGCAACAATACTCAGGTAGGCTGTGACGTTGACACAGTGCTCAATGGGTACTGATGGGCCCAACGTGTGCCAAGAAAAAACACACATTTACACCACCACCGACCTGAACCTACAAGGCAGGATGGATCCATGCTTTTCATGTTGTTGATGCCAAATTCTGAGCCTACCATCCAAATGTTGCAGCAGAAACCGAGACTCATTAGGCATGCAACATTTTTCCAATCTTCTATTGTCCAATTTTGGTGAGTCTGTGCAAATTGTAGCCTCAGTTTCCTGTTGTTAGCTGACAGGAGTGGCACCCTGTGTGGTCTTCTGCTGCTGTAGCCCATCCTCCTCAAGGTTCAATGTGTTGCATACCTCAGTTGTAACAAGTGAATTGAGTTACTGTTGCCTTTCTATCAGCTCAAACCAGTCTGGCCATTCTCCTCTGACCTCTGGCATCAACAAGTCATTTGGGTCCACAGAACTGCCGCTCACTGGATAATTTCAGTTTTTCGGACCATTCTTTGTATGGTTGTGCGTGAAAATCCCAGTAAATAAGCAGTTTCTGAAATACTCAGACCAGCCCATCAGGCACCAACAACAATGCCATGTTCAAAGTCACCTAAATCAGCTTTCTTCCTCATTCTAATGATATGTTTAAACTACAGCAGATCGTCTTGATCATGTCTATATGCCTAAATGCATTGAGTTACTGCCATGTGATTGGCTAATTAGAATTTTGCGTTAACAAGCAGTTGGACAGATGTACCTAATAAAGTGGCCTGTGAGTGTACATAAAAACTGAAAGCACATAAACAGTAAATTTTTTTCATGTGGTCAAATGTCATGAAAACTGATGGATTAAAGTAAAAATAATACTTTGAGAAAAACTAATGCTTTTACTTTTACCTAGGGGTTTAGTTTTTTTTTTTTTTTTTGCTTTGAGGCAAATTGAATAAAACTGGTTATTTTTTCACTTAATGCAATATAAAAATGTACATTGAATAAAAGACACAGTACTTTCACTTTTTTCAGTATATATATATATATATATATATATATATATATATATATATATATATATATATATATATATATATATATATATATATATATATATTGAGATTAATGTATATTTATCTTCTTCTCACTAAAGTTTTGATAATAAAATCAAATAAAAGAGCAACACACAAAGAACAGGCTATAGTTTAAGGGGTTACTGTAAAAGGTTATAGAAATTACCACACTAATTCACACTGCTGTAAACACATCCTCTGACAAGCGGATGCAAGGAGAGCAGTTTTCCTGTTTGTTCACGTTATGTTTAGCATATATGCACAGCAAAGGAGACGCTATGTAAACTATGTTGATCCATGATTTATTACTAGTACTTTCCCTCTTTGCTTGCAAACTGTTTTTGGTTTGAGGTTCTTTTGTTGTGGCTTCACGCTACTACAACACCTTCCACTGTACTTTCCTTATTCATGGATATGACATAAACACAAATTGAACAATTACAGAAGTAATAAATCAAATGTGTTTCGCAATTTTAAATGCAAATTCATGTTCTGTTTTTGTTTTGTATAATATAAACTAATGCAGATATCAATATATATAATTGATAAACATTATATAAATATAATTGAAATCACATGACTGAGAATATCACTGCAATAAAATGAGTTGATTGGTGTTTCAAATGCTTGTAACAGTGCTGTATTTCATCATGCGCTTTTCACAAGTGTCTGTTGAAGAAATATGAGTCATATTCAAAAATCGTATCACCCTAGCTTGTCAAAAATGATGCATGAGGTAATTAACTTAAAATGGGTCTTGCACAATGGGTTACAGATGGATGAGTGTGAAGATCAGTTGAAAAAAGTGCAATATTTTTGATGAACTTTTGGTTTTCAAACTACTGTATATTTACTTTTCAATCACACATGCTCTTATTTCTTTGATGGTATGTTTTAGCATATTGAAAAAAAAAAACATTGTTACTATGTTTTTTTTAATATAAAAAGAATTGCTTGATTTCCCATTGTGCGTCCTTTGAGTGGTGGGTTCAGGCGGAGGATTTTAAGGTCTTAGAGAGACCCTTAGAGGCGGATTGAGGAAGAGGAGGATGAACAGCTCACGCAGCAATCAATAGTGTGCTACTGAGCTTTCAGATACAGAAATTATATGTATGCAGGGCACAAATTATGAAGCGGGAACATTTTTTTATCTGATAAATATTTAAACAGGGCCTATGTTCACAGCAAGCCATAACCATTGGTTAAATTAGTATAAAAATGTGTAAATCTGGCCTTTCAGGGTACACTAACCACAATATACAGTGTTTTTTAAAGCTGGATAATGTTGACAGCGTAGAAACAGAAAGATGCTTTTTATTAGTGTTGGTTAAACAGTATGATATACTGATATAATACTTTATTAGCAAGACCTAGATAAACATGCTGTCTAGTTCATTTCTGCAATGCATTACAAGATATAATGTTTAGTTTTTGTAAAAAAAAAATGAAGGGTGCTGATTCATATTTAAAATTATTTTGGAGAATGAACATATGCCTTGTTTTTACAAAAAAAAAATAATCATATACTGGTTAGTTATTTTGAAGCATGGCTGGGTTGAGCGAGTGTTCAGCTGGTACTGAGCTAGTGACTCCTGCTCAGGACCAGCTCACTGCATGTAACCAGAATTTACTGTTTATTTTTTTCCAACAAGGCTTTGCAAAAACTTTGTTAAATGTGTATAATCTGGCCTTTCAGTGTAAGCTAACCACAATATACAGTGTTTTTTTAATGCTGGATAATGTTCACAGTTTAAAAACAGAAAGGTGCTGAAGGTGCCATTTTGTTTCCTCAGACTGCTGAATCAACAGTTCCTAAAATGTCGCTTATTGGTTTCATTCTGAATATTTGGTTGTTGAAGATTAACAAGTAGATGCAAAAATAGTAGAATCTGTTTCACTTCTTCTTTATAATGTAGTTAATGCAAGTGCCTACCATGAAATGTGGATGATCAAGTTCTTTCTTGTAATTAAATGATGAGGCAAATGAAGACATCTAAATGTAACATCACAGTTCTTAAAGGGACAGTTCACAGTTTGTCAAAAATGACTATTTGCTTTTAATCTGCTCACTCTCAGGCCACCCAAGATGTTGATGACTGTTTTCCTCAGTATAACATTAAAGAATATATATTTTTAGCTGAAACCTTGGTCATAAAATTGAAGGACCCCAGTTTTTGGTTTTGAAATGAAGTGTTTGCATGTTTTTCATGCTTGATAATGATGTTTTTGTTAGGCTTTGGCAGCTAAAAGTATTATTTAACGTTCGACTGCACAACAAAGGTCATCTAGATCTTGGGTGGGCTGTGGGTGAGCAATTTAACAACACATTATTATTTTTGGGTGAACTGTTCCTTTAAGCAATTTAAGCCCACCGGCAACTATAGTTGCCGAAGTTCAGAGTTGCCATTTTCCTTTTATGAGTAATTTTCTACATGTTATCCATGGTTAATTTATCAATGACATGCAAGCAAACAAAACAAAAGATTTCAAGAAAGAAAAAAAAGGTATTGATTTACATCCTGTCACATGAGACCTTCAACTTTCTACCCCTAATTTCAGGATGCAAAATGGATGCAAACCCTCCCAAATAAAGGCAATTTTCATGATACTAAAACTAATTTGCTCACAAATGTGTATCAGCCTAATCATAAAAGTCTCTAGATTCACCAAAATAAAACTTTGGATATACTTTGTAAAAATATACTTTGTCAAATGTTCAAGCAGGCAAATACCTTGTAAGTACACAAATCATGGGGAATTAGGGGAAAATGTGTTAATAAGTTAATAAATCAAGGTTATTGGTCTTGTTTAATGGTTTTTGCTTTCATACTCTATCTGAACATAACCATTTAACTGATATCTTTACTTTAAAGTAGACTTTTTTTTGATACACAATTTGATACAGAGCAAAATCCTCAGAGTAAAATAAACATCTCCCACTGGTCCCACTCCTACAAAGATTAAAATAACACTGGAGCAGAGTTAAAGTGCTGAGTGAACAGAGAATAATGAACTCCTGCTGCTTATTACTAAGCTGTCTGACTCTTTCTGTCAGATGTCTACGAAAGTCTGTAGTGCGATTTACTGAAAATACGCAATTTTATTGAAAAAAAAAAAAACAAAAACCTGGAGAAAATAAATGCAAAACATGTTCATATAGGACACTATTAACAAGGATACATGCATGAAACTGTTTTAAAAATTTTGGACACGAATGGGTTAAAGATTAATTTGACTTGGGACAGGGAAGGAAGTTTTTGACGTTTGTATTTAGCCAGTACACGAAACCACTTTAATTAGATTACTTGAACTAAAATGCACAGCAATTACTTGGTTCCAATAAGCATTGTAGTTATAAAATGTTACGTAGCTTGTTTTACAGAAACTTCCAAGATCTCAATCACTGTCCCACACACACACACACACACTGGTTTACCAAATATAAAACAGGTTATGGGTATTTCAAGAGCGTGCCTTTTTGCCTTTCCTGCCAGGCTCCTTTTCTTGTTCGGCTAACTTCCTGGATACTTGAGTCTTATGTAAGTTTGTGAAAGCTGAGACTCATTGTTCATCTCCAGGGTTTGAAATGAACACGTGCCAAATGCAGGTGAAAATAGACTGTGTGGTGGTGGGTAACACAATTCAACACGCCAGCCAATTTGGCAGGTTATGATTCGTAAATGATGTTTGCATGTAATCGCTATTAGAGCCCTTCCTCTAAAGGGAGCAATAAACATTGGCAAAACAACATGCAAAATGGGTTGAAATGTCACAACTTTCCAACTCAAACCTATTAATAGCCCTTTCCTTTTGCACATTTTTCAAATACCTTAATCCAAACTCAGTGACACCACTTTGTTCATTCTTGAAGTGATTATTATCAAGATATGCGAGTTTAAACTACTTATTTAAAAAGAGCTGAAACAATACAATTCTTGAGTTTTTTTGGGGGACAACTTACTTGTTTTATGTTCAGTCCACTTGATTTAAAAAAAACAGTATAGTTAACTTGATGGACTTGTGTTGAGACAAATGAGCGAGTTGTGTGAAACCCAGCATTTTTTACAGTAAAGAATAAATGAATGTCAGTTGAGGAGAGAAGAGTTGAGAGTGAGCAAACAGCTGATAATAACAATAATAATAATAATATTAAGCTTTATTTTTATATAGCACATTTAAAAGTAGCACCACAAGGCACTTTACAGACATAAAATGTGCAGCAGTAAAAGACACAGGGACAAATGCAAAAAACTGTAATAATAAAAATAATTAAAAACACATAAAATAATAATGATTGATCTAAAAATCATATAAAAGTCCAATAAAATCAAATAAAAGCCACCCAAAAAAAGTAAATTCTAAAAGAGGATTTAAAAATACTCAGGGATTTTGCATTGCGAATATCCGAGGATAAAGAGTTCCACGATTTAGGTGCCAATGAAGAGAACGCCCGGTCTCCCATACACTGTAAATCCCAACACTCAACTTTATCAAATGAAATGAGTGTAGTTAACTCAAAATTGACTGAAAGTTAACTCTACTTATTTGAAAACTGTTTTGAACTCAGTGTTGAAGGTAATGAGTTAATTAAATACTTCATTACTTCAACTTAAATGGAGTAAGTTTACAGTACTCATATAGTTTTTAACTCAAATGGTTTGTAGTAATCGGTTTCCTCAAACGGTTTGAGTTGGCTTATCTTATTGGGTTTTACAGTATTCCTTTGGTTTGAGTTCTCCTCATTTATTAGGTTTTACTGTGCTCAAATTGCTTCGTGCACTCTAATGGATTAAGTTCACAGTACTCATTAGGATTAGTTTTTGAACTTAAACAGTTTTTGTAGCAGTCAGTTTCCTCAAATGGTTTGAGTTACCTTAATTTATTGGGTTTTACAGTGTAGATTTTAGCCACGTTGACTGAGCAGTTAAAAGACCAGCATCAGACAAGCGTAAAGCACGTCTAGGAGTGTATGGCATTAAAAGCTCAGATAAATATTGTGGTGCTAGACCATTCAAGGACTTGTACGCAAGCATGAGGATTTTCAAATCAATTCGAAAACTGACAGAAAGCCAGTGCAGATTTTTTCAAAATAAGGGTTATGTGCTCTCTTGCCCTGGTCCTAGAATTCTAGCTGCTGGATTTTGTACTAATTGTAACTGATCACTAATTGAGTACTTTACCAATCATCTGCATTTTATTATTAATCTTTCATCTTGGAGTGAGCTGGACTCTGTGTGGAATTTACAACAAAATAAAGAATTTATTTAAATGTTAGAATAATAAAGGGGTGGTCCACTACGATATCATATTTTAAACTTTAGTTGATGTGTAATGTAGCTGTGTGAACATAAACAACATCTCTAAATGTAAGATGCTCAAAGTTCAATGAAAAGGGAGACATTGGCTTTTACAGAGTTAGCTTAGCAAAGCCTACAGGGAATGAAGTTTGGGGACTACAAAAAAATACATACAGGCTAGTGAGATCACAAACGCTTCAGGTTACGCGCATTCACCATGCGCATACACCCTGCACAGCGAAGGGCCGTAGCCTGAGGTGCTGTAATATAACAGGGAAAGCTAAAATGCCATCCAAACGCTGCTATTTCCACAGAGATTCAGATAGTCTCTGTATTTGGGCTTCCAAAGGACACGACTCAAAGAGAGAAGTGCTTACAATTTAATTTTAATTATGTTCCAGAGAATTATGAAAAAAATATACAGCTAGCATTTGACAAAGGACAGCTTCTAGAATCTCTCCCAGTTCAGTGCTGGATTTGGCTAAAAACTCCTCAAAGAAGGAGCAGTTCTATCCATAATAGACGAACCTGTGGATTGTGAGCCACAACCTGTAAGTATTTTTTTGTTTGTTAAAATTGATCTATTACATCCACAGTTTCTAGTGTTAATGGTATGTTGTAGCAAGGACGTAAACAAGGATGTAAACAACGGGAAATGCTGTTTGGCACTGTTTACAATTTAGCTACAAATTCATATTTATCCGTCAAACCGCTGTAAACACCCACAATCTTCACCAATCTTCACTTTGCCTGCGTTCTACATCTCAAATAAGAAACTCGCAAAAGATATTACTTACACATATTACTATATGTGCACATATTACTTACACATGCTTATCCTGAATATATGTAAAATACACTTGTCAGACTTTATTTTAGAGAGAAGGCATGAGGTTCAACTGTGTCCTCTATGTCATTTTCTTTCTGATTCAAGCTCAATCTGATACGAATAACAGCTACTCTGACTGACAGTGTTTACACAGCACAGAAGCGCATGCTTGTAGGAGCGTGACTCTTTTCCTGGTGACTAATCTGCGAATCACAGCACATTATGTTGGCTGACCAATCAGAGCCTCTTGAGGGTGGGCCTTTTGGAGGAACTAGGAAACACGATAGTCGTTTTTATGTTAGCTGAGTAGCTGTATATAATCAAAGTAAGAAACATGAAAAAAGAATGTGATTGTTTTACAAATAAAGCATGAGCACACTATGTTTTGCATCTTTTAAACACAACCAAGCCTTAAAAATACACTCTGGACCACCCCTTTAAGAGCAGTCGCAAATAAAGATTGTGTCTGCAAACGTTGATTGACTATTTGTAAATCTAAGAATAATCCAGTGGTTGAGAATCCGAATTAATAATAATTATTCATTCATTCGTTCATTTTCTTTTTGGCTTAGTCCCTTTATTAATCTGGGGTCTTATCCAACTTATCCAACATATGTTTTACACAGCGGATGCCCTTCCAACTGCAACCCATCACTGGGAAACACCCATACACTCTCATTCACACACATACACTACGGACAATTTTAGCTTACTCAATTCACCTATAGCGCATGTCATTGGACTTGTAGGGGAAACCGGAGCACCCAGTGGAAACCCACGTGTACACGGTTAATAATAATTATTTAAATATAATAAAGCAGTGACACTGGCAATTTGGTAATTACGTACATTATTGTTTTGGCTAGCAAAAGTTCTGAAAGGCCAATAACTTTCAAATTGTAGTAGCCAATAACAAAGACAGATCAAACAATAAGATATTCCCAATACAGCACAACAGTACAATACAACATATCATGTGAATCAGATCTTTGTTTTCCAGAGTTTAACTAAATTCACCAAAAACTAATATATGTGAAAACAAATATAAATTTAAATCATTCGAAACTGATTCACGCACATTTAAAACTTGAGTTATTTTAAAAGTCTGTTGCATTCCACTTGTAATTACATCATCACATGAAAATGTTCCACTCTGCTGACATCAGGACTTTCCATGACAACACAGTGGAGAGAGGGTGCTTTTCCTTTTCCTTGAGGACTGTCTGACCTCAGTGCAGCTGCAAAGTTGTGTGCTTTTGTTTGCCGGGTGAACATGTGTTAAGTCTATTACTCTTGAAAAAGAGTAAAAAAAAATTACAAGGAAGTGTGTTCAAATAGCTTGACAGAAAGTTTAATTTCACAAAAGTGAAACTAAAAGAACTGTGCAAATATTGATCTTATTAGACGTTAATTTCTGTTTTTGTCCTTATATAAAGAAAAGATATTGCTGCCAGATATTTCCCAGACAGAGGAGATTGAGTGTTAATATTTTATAGTACAGTCATCTTGCACGCTCCAGTTTACTGTTGTCAAATATTAACTAATGTTTCATAAAAGTGATCCAAAAGGTCAATGCCTTTGTTTTTATATGGCTTATGAGAAAGTAAAAGATTGGAGGCCACTAATGGCTTGTTTTTTGTTTGATTTTTATTATTTCCACAGTTCATCCCATTACAGTTTGTTATTCCTAAAAATAACACATGGATAAAAGCTGTGTTTCCGTATGTGCAACCAGTAAATCTACAGTATATAAAAGTGTCACTTAGTTAATTTACTCGTCTTTGTGGCATTTCAAAATTCAAAATGCGATTCAATCTGTTTCTCACAAAATATTCTATATATAAGCTATATACACTTACCGGCCACTTTATTAGGTACACCTGTCCAAATGCTTGTTAACGCAAATTTCTAATCAGCCAATCACATGGCCGCATCTCAATGCATTTAGGCATGTAGACATTGTCTAGACAATCTGCTGCAGTTCAAACTGAGCATTAGCATGGGGAAAAAAGGTCATTTAAGTGACTTTGAACATGGCATGGTTGTTGACAAGCTGGTCTGAGTATTTCAGAAACTGGTGATCTACTGGGATTTTCACACACAACCATCTCTAGGTTTTACAGAGAATGGTCCAAAAAAGAGAAGAAATCCAGTGAGCGGCAATTGTGTGGGCGTAAATGCCTAACTTGTTCGAGCTGATAGAAAGGCAACAGCAACAGTAAAAGAGCATCTCTAAATGCACAGCATGTCAAACCTTGAGGCGGATGGGCTACAGCAGCAGAAGACCACATCGGGTGCCACTCCTGTCTGCTAAGAACAGGAAACTGAGGCTACAATTTACCAGACTCACCAAAATTGGACAATAAAAGATTGGAAAAACGTTGCCTGGTCTGAGGAGTCTCGATTTCTGCTGCGACATTCGGATAGTAAGGTCAGAATTTGATGTCAACAACATGAAAGCAAGGACCCATCCTGCCTTGTTTCAATGGTTCAGGCTGGTGGTGGTGTAATGATGTGGGGGATTTTTTCTTGCCACACTTTAGGCCAGAAGAATAACGCACCATGTTATAAAGTGTGAATCATCTCAGACTGGTTTCTTGAACATGACAATGAGTTCACTGTACTCAAATGGCCTCCGCAGTCACCAGATCTCAATCCAATAGAGCACCTTTGGGATGTGGTGGAACGAGAGATTCGCATAATGGATGTGCAGCCAACAAATTCTGCAGCAACTGCGTGATGCTATCATGTCAATATGGACCAAAATCTCTGAGGAATATTTCCAGTACCTTTTTGAATCTATGCTACGAAGGATTAAGGCAGTTGTGAAGGCAAAAGGGGGTCCAACCCGGTACTAGTAAGATGTACCTAATAAAGTGGCCGGTGAGTGTACATGTAATGATTTTAAAAGATCTAAATCACCCACAAGTCATTTGTACTATTGCTATAAAATTTTATGGTGTTTTGAGTAACCTTTTAGACACCATTCTGCAGTAACTGAATATAAAAGACAATTACACAGGCTTGAATTGGCATGTAGACAACTAAATAAAATACTTCAGCTGAACTATCACCTCAATCTTCCTTTCAACAACATAGGAAGACATGGTTGTTAATGAGAAACTTGAGACTGCAATATGTTACCTGAGCTTTACAAGTTTGGAACAAATCTTCAAACACCTGCATTTGCTGCCTTTGATTCAAAAACAGCCCTTACTTTAATGTGTAGGCTAGGCGTCTGGTTGTATGACCATAATGTGATAATTAATTAATGAGAGAAGGCATCATTATTTTGCAAGAAACATTAAGGAAGTACTAATCTAAAGTACGTTAATGATACAGTCAAAACAGGGTAAATTCATGACCTCATTATAAACAGAAAGAGGCCATTGATGTTCAGTGAACTGGAGCAGAAAATTATAATCGTTAACATCTTACAAACACTCCTGCTCAACATGCGTAGTAACCAGCAGGATGCAAGGCCTTCCTGCATGATAGTAATAAAAGAATGTTTTGAACAATCCAAATTTTATGACAGCGGAAGATATCTGAATGCTTTGTTATGATCACAAAAGGTCGTAAAATACTATAAAGGACTTTTCACTACTGATACACTCTTTACAGAATGAATACAGATACAAATTATTTGCATGTGTGTATGTGCTCGATAACCTATACGCAGAAGCAATATTTATTTAATTGACTCAATCATAACAACAGTGCTGAACTAAACGTACCATTTTATTTATAGTGCTTTTCTTAATACAGTACATGAACAGTTATTTCAGTCATTTTATTTAAGCTGTTAAAGAGTCGACTTTAATGTAAAATTGTATCGTCAGATTATAATTATGTTGCATTTTTTATTTATAATAGCAACAGCAACACTGATAAATAAAAGATCTAGCATTTTTAGATGGACAACGTTAACAAAGCAATATTAAATTCATTCATTCATTCATTTTCTTGTCGGCTTTTGTCCCTTGCGGGGTCGCCACAGCGGAATGAACCGCCAACTTATCCAGCACGATTTTACGCAGCGGATGCCCTTCCAGCCGCAAACCCATCTCTGGGAACTTCCACACACACATTCACACTCATACACTATGGACAATTTAGCTTACCCAATTCACCTGTACTGCATGTCTTTGGACTGTGGGGGAAACCGGAGCACCCGGAGGAAACCCACGCGAACCCAGGGAGAACATGCAAACTCCACACAGAAACGCCAACTGACCCAGCCCAGCCGAGGTTCGAACCTGCGACCCAGCGACGTTCTTGCTGTGAGGCAACAGCACTACCTACTGCGCCACTGGGTTGCCCCAATATTAAATTGTCAAATGTAAAAATATTATACAGTTTTAAAATATTTATATTGTTTAAAAGGCTAAGAAGGGATGACAAAGAGTCCATTTACGTTTGTGTTCTGTTTAGGCTTTGTGTTATCATCTGTAGTTTGACCTAGTTTCTTTGTTCTTAGTTTCCCGTCTCCTGTTGGTTGCTATGACAGTTCATCAATTAACCTTTGACTGTTTAGATTTGAGTTCGTCATCCTTGTACGTTTAAGTCCCTACACTTGTTCTGTTCTTTGGCAGTTATTGTTGACTTTTCTTTCCTACTCCTTTGAGCACATGTATACAATTATTTATTAGTGTTGCTCAATTGGAAGGTCATTATATTATATTATATTATATTTGTTCACAGTTGCAATCAGAATTATTAAACCCCTTTGAATTTTTTTTTTAAATATTTCCCAAATGATGTTTAACAGAGCAAGGAAATTTTCACAGTGTCTGATAATATTTTTTCTTCTGGAGAAAGTCTTTTTTTTTTTTTTGGCTAGAATAAAAGCAGTTTTAAATTTTTCAAACACCATTTTCAGGTCATTATTAGCTCCTTTAAGCTATTTTTTCTGATAGTCTACAGAACAAACCATCTTATACAATTACTTGCCTAATTACCCTAACCTGCCTAGTTGACCTTATTAACCTAGTTAAGCCTTTAAATGTCATTTTAAGCTGTATAGAAGTGTCTTTAAAAATATCTAGTAAAATATTAATTACTGTCATCATGGCAAAGATAAAATAAATCAGTTATTAGAAATGAGTTATTAAAACTATTATGTTTAGAAATGTGTTGAAAAAATCTTCTCTCTGTTAAACAGAAATTGGGGGAAAAAAATAAACAGAGGGCTAATAATTCAGGGGGGCTAATAATTCTGATTGCAACTGTATTTGTGTAGTCCAAGGAAGCAGATGCTTTGGTAAAATATGTATCTTGAATAAACTGTAAATCATCTTTCAAACCTTGGAAAGCAACCATCTAAGAAGTTCTGTTCAAATGAACCTGTATTTTGATTGTTAACTCATCGTATATCATTTCTTGATGACACATGCAAGAAACTGGCTGCATCCGAAATTGCCCCTATAGCTTTAAATAGAGCCATTTGTAGTAGTGGCATCCGAAACCATTGTGGACATTCTGAAGTGCACTTAATCAATCCCAAAATGCACAGCAGTAAAGTGTGTACAACTGATGTACACTCAAAGGCTGGATAATATCAATAATGCACTGTTGCCAAATTAATTCCCGCAGCTCTGACTGGATTGGAATCTTATTGGTGTAAGTTATTAAAAATAAATTATTTATTCATTAAAATAACACTTACATATACATTACAGTAATCAAAATAGTTGGTTTCATTACTAATAGACAGCTCGCTATTAAATGAAAATCACTGGTCTGACCAAAAAGTGCAATGCTCTTAACTCAATCTTAAAGTTTAATGCTCTTAACTTTATTGTTAAAGGTTTTTTATTTGTTTTTCATGTTATACAGAGCAAACAAACAAACAAAAACAAAACACCCCTTTCCCAGAACCCCAGATATAGAAACAATATATATTCTAATGTCCACGGAAAAAATAAAAGATGAAAACATGACATGAACAAGTCCTTTTTTCTCATATTGTCATGTTGTGTGCGTCCATTTTCCAGTTAAAAATGGTTGCCAGACCTTATAAAATGTCTCAACAGACTCTTTGATAGTATGCCTTATTTTCTCCAACTTAAGATGAGACATCACTTCTCTTATTATCCAGTGGAATAGGGTCTTTCTATTTTAACAATACCCGCCTTCTAGCCAGAAGAGAACTAAAGGCTAACATTTTAGTTTGTTTCATGTTGAGAGGAGCGTTCTCAGGGGCCACCCCTAACAACGCGAGAAATGGTGATGGCTCTACTGCCACCCCAAATGCCTCAGAAAAGGTCTCAAAAATACTAATCCAGTACATGTAAAGCTTTGGAAATGTCCAGAACATGTGCGGCAGAGTAGCAGGAGCCTGCCTACACCGGGTGCATATGTCAGCATTGATCTTAGAAAGTCTGACTTCAGACCAGTGCAAATGATTAACAATTTCGAATTGTATTACAGCATGTCCTGTTGTATTACAGCCATTTCCTTCTATTATTTTGTGCCAAACTTCATCTGAGATTGGTTCATCTAAATCTGTCTCCCATTTATTTTTAAGTCTAAGGATGCTAAAAATGCTCTCTTTAAAATGTACCTAAGTTGTAATACTGCTTGAACAAAACATTTAGTTGTTTTTATATTTTTAAGGGGGGTTTTAGGAGGAAATTCCGAAAATACTTGTTCAGGGTTACACTGCACTTTTCGCCCCATAGACTTCCATTCATACACACGCGAATTCGACAGACTGGAAATGCAGGCTCGTGCAACAAGTTTTGCATGTTGCTGACCTGCAAAATCACATCACGTGATTGCATGAGACCAATAGAAGATCAAAACGTGACTGTAAAGACATAGAGCAATCGCTCAATGTCTAATCCTCTTGTTTAATCCCATCTCTTTTCGCAGTGCCATGTGACAGAATTTTGCAAGCTCAAACTTTAATGTGACTGCAGCTTAACAAGTAATCCAAGTTACTCATAAACTGCCATTTCTCACATTACGTGCCTGAGCTCTGGGCTAACATCCTTGTTTGCATAGTTGCATTATCAGTGTCATTGATTGGACACAGCAGGCAACCAATTTACGGAAAGCAAGGATTGTCCATACCTGTTCCTGGAGGGCTGGTGTCCTGCATTGTTATCTCCTACTGTAATTAAACACACCTGAACTAGATAATCAAGCTCTTATACGCATATTAGAAATTCCAGACAGGTGTATGGAGGAAAGCCTATAAAATCTCTAGTGTTTGTCATCAGCGACACGATGGCTCATTGGTTAGCACTGTGGCCTCACAGCAAGAAGGTTGCTGGTTCGAGTCCTGGCTGGGCCAGTTGGCATGTTCTCCCCGTGTTCGCGTGGGTTTCCTCAGGGTGCTCCGGTTTCCCCCATAGTCCTAAGACATGCATAGGTGAATTGAATAAGCTAAATTGGCCGTAGTGTATGTAAATGTGAGAGCGTATGGGTGTTTCCCAGTACTGGGTTGCTGGAAGGGCATCCGCTGTGTAAAACATATGCTGGATAAGTTGGTGGTTCATTCCACTGTGGCGACCCCTGATGAATGAAGAGACTAAGTTGAAGGAAAGTTAATTATAGTAGTCAATATTTAAAGTGGATCATCAAAGTTGTCCTAAAACTATTGGACAACGCCCATTCTTGTCTCAGGACAATTTTGAAAAGCTATTTTGATCCACTTCAACTGTTGACTACTGTATATGTACTGCTAAATGTATTATTAAAAGAACAGTTCACCCAAAAATGAAAATTCTGCCATCAACTCACCATTGACTTGTTCCAAACTAGTTTAAGTTTTTTTGTTCTATTGAATACAAAAGAAGCTATTTTGAAGAATGTTGTAACCATTGGCTTCCATTCCATATGTTTTTCCTATTATGGATGTCATTGGTTACAGGATTCCAACATTGTTCTTTACACAGATTCTTAATGGTACAGGTCTTGGTGCAAGGAATTATTTTCAGGCACTAAATCACAATATCATCAGGAATGCTGCGGTAAAGTTCTCTTAAATGAGAGAATAGTTACTAGCCATATTGGCCTATAAAATAGCTAATTTTTATTTTCCTTAAGTCTTAAGTATAAAATTTAACTACAGAAATATTATGCTTTAAATTATCAACAAACAGAAAAACTTTTTGATCATTTTTTGAGCAATATGCTACTTGTCCAGATCTGATCATGCGGTTTCAGACTCGGAATCGAACATTACCTCTCGATCAGGAAGCAAATATATATGTATACAGTATATAAATATTCTCATTACTTTATAACACATCAATAGTTATGTGGTAGCACAGAGTTAGACCTTTTTCTTGACTGACACACAGAAACAGCAATGCGTGTGGCATGACATCACTTTGTTGCACAGACGCTATTGGTTAAATGCCGGCAAAATAGAACATGGAAGCAGCTTGACGCGCAAAGCGCAAATATGTCTGTGGTCTGAAGGTATTATAAAGTTGATGACGACAACATTGCCATAGCAAACTGTGAGATATGTAAACTTGGGATTGCCTGCCAGGTATATTAAGTTGAGATGCTATTTGTTTTATATTAGATATTTTATATATATTCTGTTGCACTAAAGTCCAAAGTTGAAGAATTTATATTATTTATTACTTGATTGTTGAAGCTACCTCACAGAAGTGCTCTGTTTGTTATCAGAGTTGTTGAATGTTAAAATAAGGTGAATTAAATAAAAAATAAGGAACATCCTGGATCTGTTTCTTCACTCTTCTTTATTCTTTTTTTATGTATTATAGAAATATCGGAATGGGTTTCGGTATCGGTAGATACTCAAAATTAAATGACTTGGACTCGGCAAAAAAAACTGATCGGGACATCTCTAATGCTACTGGTCTAATCCAATTCAAGCTAAACTAAACTAAAAGTGCTCCTGAAAGACCTGCAGATCAGGTGAATGGATTCAAAACTGGTAAAACTCAACAGTTTATCTCTAGATGAGTTTTAAAATGAGAATATTTTCACACAACAAAAAGTGAAGTGGTTCTTTGAGTGAGAGTGTGAAAGCCCTGTTGGGTGTGTGATATGTTGACTCCTTATGGCGCAATCTTTATCCAAAACGTGTAGCCAAGTCATAATACTGAAACTGAAAGCAAACTAGTGGAAAGTAGTGGAGTTTTTAGACGAGGAACAAACATTCATTCTTTTGTGTGAGCTATGCAGCTGGAAGTCTGCACAGAATTAAGCCCTCGAGATTGCACAACAGCTGAGAATCTGATGATTGAGAGGGGAATTTGACTAAAATCCCATGTCAGGGAAACTGAGTTCAGTAACTGTTTGTGCTATTATCCCCAAAAGCATTACAGCTTTACTAATGGAAAACACACTGCACACAAACATATATGTGAAAAGTTTATTGCCTCAGCAGGTTTGAAGCACAGAATTCATTTAAAAGTAAATGAAATTAAATACAGTAAAAAAAGCAAACATTTCCCATAGGGAGTGCTATACATTTCTTCCACAAAATGAAAAAGACAACCTATACAGGAGTAAATGTAAAGATGCTTACATGATATGTGCTTAATAAATGACTGCAGTATGCTTACGAATAATAAACAAAGTGATCTGAAAAGCCTAAAACGAAGACCACCCATTTGCCTCATCTGCACATCCTCCACCTGTTACATCTGTTCTTCAAAGAATGATTAAAGACGATTCCTACAAGAAGAATCTTTCCAATTTACAAAACTGTAATGCTTACAATATTCACAGTGTATTCACAATTCAGTGGTAGTCAAGTAACAGTGCTACAACTGAAGACATTGCGACGGTCATCTTGACGCAGTATCCACCACTTCGTAATGCCCATATATCAAGGCATATATTCATGCCTCAGGCCTCATACTGTCTATGTTGTGGTAAGGAACCCCACATTTACAACTTAGTCCATTATAGTTCCATGCCAGGTCACGCTTCTTCTAGCGCTTGACCCTGGGCTGGATCGTAAGTGTCCTGTATTAAAAAAAGAAAAAAAAATAACAGTCATGCTTTTTGGAAACAACATGGGCCATAAAATTATGCAACTACAGTGAACAAATGGTGTAGATTTCCTCTTGCCTAGGAGATATTAATAATTAGACATTAGAATTTTAACTTTAGGTTTATTTTTCTTTAAATTACTTTAAAAAAATACGCTTTACAATAAATTTCCAATCTTTAGCATAAAAAATACTAATAAAACATGTATTATTCTTAATGTCAAAATTAAAAATGACCCTGAGCTAATATTAACTAAACAGCTGTATATTTATTAAAGGGTCACGAAACACCAAAACACATTTTTTGAGCTGTTGACAGTCATATATGTGTCCCACGCTGCTATAAACACTATTAGGGCACATATATTGCACTAAAAAGTGAAAATTGGTTGTTTTTGCGTTATTTTGAGCAAATTCGTTCTTCCGGATTGAAACGAATTTTTGTAGCTGCGTCACGGCCATGAGATACTTAGGTGTAAATCCAGAGTGGAGAGTGGCTGTCTGTCTTTTCTAGGACGTTCTGACGTATCTGAGTGTGCAGTATTAATTCATGAGAAAGACGTGCTTCAAACCAATCAGCGCGCTCTATTGTGTATGACGTGAAACTTCATTAATATGCATGATAGCTCCGGAGACTGTTTACCAGTTTACACTGTTCAGACGGCAGAGAGACGCCACGTTGTGTTGCCAAAACAAGTGAAAGTACAAGAATTTCAAGACAAAATTCGTAGGTGTTATTAGTGTGTTGCAATGAAGGTTTTGTTTTCGTTTTCCCTTTATGAGAGAGCAGCTGGACTCACGTGTGGATTACAGTGCACGCGACACGCGACAGAAACGCGTTTGTAAGGAACATTTTTACCCGAGAGCTTTATCTCATCTGGAAATGGTGAAATCCGTATTTGCCGCTCGTCTACTTTTAATAAAAAGACACAGCTCCAGTTTGATTGTCTGTCTACAGATTTGGTAAGTGTTTGCAGTGCAGTGCCCTTTGTTTAAATGCTGCTCTCCGAGTGTAAACATGTAAACACAAACTATTCCCGTCGTGCAGGATTTTCGCTGCAATTTGTGACAGGATAGTCTATACACACACGGCTTTCTGACGCTACCTACCGAGTACATAAGTTACAGAGAAATGCTGAGGATTTTTTTCTCTTATTCGCCGTATCAAATCAGCCTCTGTGTGTTTGTTTTTCCTGTCAAACTTAGCGCGTGCCCAAATGTTAACTCCCTTCTATGCAAAATCTTATCCTCTTTCCCTCCCCCGACACTCCCACACTCCCAGAGCTGGACACGCCCAACTTTCCTGACTTTTTTCAAAACAGAGGTGTAAAAACACCCTGCTGAGACAGGGGGTTTCGTGGCCCTTTAAGCAATGATAACAAAAAAGTGATTACTGTAACAAATGTGTTGCTCATAGTAATTAATGGACCTGATTTGTACCTGTAAATTTTGTAAATGTATATTAAAAAACAAGTATTTCCTCAAACTCAAACACTAAAATTCAAAGTCACATAATTAGATTGAATTATTAGACTAATTATTGTGTGACAGGTGTCTCAAAGCACATTTAAATGTTAATCTGTTTTCAGTTCATCAAAAATGACACTTATACCTTGAGTTGCTATAAGCAGTGTGATGCATTGCAATCAAACACATCTGTAAAACCCAACAGTCAACTTTATCAAACGAAATGAGTGTAGTTAACTCATAATTTACTGAAAGTTAACTCTACTCATTTGAAAAGAATTTTGAACTCAGTGTTGAAGGTAATGAGTTAATTAAACACCTCATTACTTCAACTTAAATGGAGTTCACAGTACTCATATAGATTCGTTTTTAACTCAAAAGGTTTGTAGCAATCTGTTTCCTCAAACGGTTTGAGTTGCCTTAACTTATTGGGTTTTACAGTACTCAGTTGGTTTGAGTTCTCTTCAATTATTGGGCTTTACTGTGCTCAAATTGCTTTGTTTACTCAAATGGATTAAGTTCACAGTACTCATTAGGATTCGTTTTTGAACTTTGTTGCAATCGGTTTCCTCAAATGGTTTGAGTTACCTTAACTTTTTGGGTTTTACAGTGTATAGAAGTGCATGTTTCCCAAATAGCATGCAGGCATTCAGCTACAAGTCCACTTTAGATGTTGGTCTATTTGCTATGATCTGTTGTGTCATTTAATGAATTCTCACAAGACTTTTAAAAAAATAAGCATATATGTAATGATGACTGCTTACATTGTTTCTCCGATGTCGTCTTCTGAACAGTAGGACCAGAAGCACAGCAGCCAGTAATCCTGCCACTACTAGTATGGGAACACTAATAGAGACAGCTGTGCCAGAGTTATCTGGTGATTCAATCTGGGGATCTGGTGCAGGGGGCTTTTCAAGCACTGGTAGAAGACAATAACATTATATGAGACATTAGTAACATCAATACCTGTACAAACCTAATCTGTATATAATAAAGTGCTCAAAAAATGTAGAATATCTCTGGTGTAAAAAAAAATCTAAGCATTTGAAACCCCAGTTCTGAGATTATAGCATGATTTGTACTTTAACACGAGGGAAGTGCTGTGTTATGTTCTGGAGTCTCTGATATCATTCTATAGATAAGCTATTTTATTATAGCTGTTAGCACTGTTATGACGTCAGTGAGATGTTTTTTAATATTGTGAGGCTATTTTGTGATAGTTTCAAATTTTGGTTCTGCTGCAGTGGCAACTTCCTTTGGTTTACATCCATGTTCTGCTTTTATTTGACCTTTTATGATGTTACACGTAATCATCTAAACCAATCTTAATAGATAACAGCTAAGCAGACTTGGAAAAGGGAAGCACACTGAAGCTACGCAACAGGAAGCAGCTTGCTGTTTCCGTTCAAGTGAAAACCTACTGATCTGTTCAGAAAGAGAAAAAAAATTCAAACTCACCACTTAGATTAACTTCTAGTGGTGTAGTTCTCGAGACTCCACTGCTAACACTGACTATGGGATGACAGGTATAAACTCCTTCATCTTTCAAAGTAATGTTAAGCAGCAGCAGGGAACAGTTTCTTTTCTCATTATTCAGGAAGAGTTGTGTTCTGTTTATGTAGAAAGGGTCATTGATGATTTTATCTTTGGAATAACCATCCACAATTGTATTGCCTTTCTGCCATATCAGTTCTCCGGGGTCATTAGAACAATTACAAGGTAAAAGTACATCCTCTCCAATGAAGCCAGACATTTCTTCAATGACAGAGCCACCTACAAGAAAGGTAACAGACAATGCTCATAACAAATTCTCAACTTCATTTTCAAATTCCTGAAAATCTTTATTGTAGGTTCCAAAACATGTCAAATGCACGTGTAAACATTTCAAAACATGGTTCTCTAAAGCAGAGATGCCCAAACTAAGGCCTGCGGGCCAAAGTTGGCCCATGGTAACCTTTGATTTGGCCCGCCATCTCATTTGAGAAGTGAGGGAGAATGATGGGGATGGTTTAGAGATAGTCATTTCAAATTTAATGTCACCCTTTGTTTGTTTGTTTGTTTGTTTTATTGTTAAGCTATAAAAAAAGCTAACTGAAATGAAATGTTTCAATTGAAATGTTGTCAATTAATCAGATTTAGTTTAAAATGTACATACTGTCACCTGACGGATAGGTGACTTGGGTGAGCAAATCAAGGCAAAGGCAGATTCTGCTTGACTAGTGTATTCAGCATTGAACTCCACTGTGTTTTAAATGTGATTGTTTATGTTTTTATTGCAATGGTTATAATTAAAAACGTTATATTGCATTAGGTAATCTGATTCAAAGTAATGTTTTCTATGTATTTTTAAATATTAGGAAATACATTAGGAAATTACCCATGGCAACTTTAATGTAAAATTGTTTTGGTATACCCAGCAAACAATTTTGTATTTAATAGATGTCTAATAGACATCTAAACATAGACAGCTTGGCTAAAACAAGGCTAAACTTGGGCTGTCAGTGAAAATCTAATAGACGTCTAAGAATAGCCCAAAACTAGACTAGTCGTCAAATAGACAGATTAGACAGACTTTATATGTGTAGTCATTCATTTCTGTTTACCAAATTTAGCCTTGTGTTAGCCAAGACGACTATGTTTAGACATCTATTAGACATCTTTTAAAAACAAAAAATGCTTGCTGGGTATTTATCTTCGGCCCACAGCTATCAATAATACTTGGTTTTTGGCCCTTCATACGAAAAAAGTTTAGGCACTCCTGCTCTAAAGCAACACGAGAAACTTGTTTTCTTCATATCTTAAATGTTAATGTATTAAATGAAAGTCACGCGTGCATAATCAAACAAAAGTCAAGATTTTCCGGTTCAAAAGCATTCAGTAAACACTCACTCGTGAACGGCAGAAGTGTCAGCAATATCAGAATCATCTTGCTTGTCCTGTGGGAGAGAGAAGCAGGTTTTGAAATATTTGTGTAGTTGGAAATTCCCAAGTCCGCAAACAAACCAATACAAGCTCGACTGAGGTGCATAGTTTTATGGTTGTAATACGTAATACCAAAGATACGCACACGTTGTAACTGTAGTAAAAAAAAAATAATAAACTTAGAAACAAATTTCCTCTCAAGCCAACCTCTCCCAAAGAAAACTTATCCTGACTCTGGAATGTCCTGTATGCGTGCTCCGAGAAACAAATAAAGCGAGATTTCACACTCAAACTGCTTGTCACTAAAACTTTTAACTGCATACGTGAATTTGTTGAAAACATTAATATATTAAACCGATAAAAGTATAATAAGTAAGTGACTCTTTACAATAACGTTCCGTTAGTGTATTTACTAACATGAACTAAGAATGAACAATACTTGTACAGCGTTTATTAATCATAGTTCACCATTCACTAATTAAAATTCAAATTTGCGCTTGTTAAAATTAGTTAATAGCTACATTATGCTTTAAAATGAACTATCAGTGATCAACTTTATTTCATTAACTAACGGAAATCGTGTTACAAATATCCATTATTGCAAACAATATTATAAAGTTACTTCATAATTTTGATTCTTACATGTGTCAAATTGAATCATAGTTTAATTACAGTTATTGTTTCATTATTTTTGTTGATTTGGCTCATAATTAATGAAAGCTACATTTACTAACTTTAACTAATGGAAGCTTATTGTAAAGTGTACAAATATAAGACAAAAACAATAAAAAAGTAAGAGCATAATGTCATGCTGACCTTTGCCTTATATATCCTCTTGCAGAAGCTCCTCACGCAACCGATCGCTCTCAGGGAAGTGAAATGAATGGATCACACACATTCTCGTAGTGTCTCATTTAAGACGCGCCTACGCATCATCCCACTCACACACACCACTGAGCCACGGGGGGGGTGACTGACTTCTCTGTTTTATAGATGTTGTCAGTTATCCAAATGTGACCTATAATCCTACAGGTGACTGCACCTGGATCTGCACATGACTGTCTTACTTGTTTACTATTTTGAGAAGCAAGTTATAGCAAGGCGAGATAAAAATTCAGGTTTTGCTGGATTTTATTGTTGTTTTTGTCCATGAGATGGCGCTAGAGATTCATTTCATTAATACTTTCACTTGTGGCTTTTTTTTTTACTGTTGTTGTGGATTAAAAAGTTTATTGACAGATTGGCTTTATTGCAGGTGAAGTGTAAGACTTGTTTTTTTCAAAGTTTAGTTTAAAATGTTTCAATTGTTCATATTGGTTCCCCGTGTAGCTTGTAAATGCTGAGGGGGGAAATATGCTGCATATGTTTACTATTCAGGGTGTCCGTCTTAAAATGTCTTAAATTTTAAAAACAAAATTTTAGGCATTAAAAAGTAAATACACTAAAAATATTGTGTTGTAGGTCTTAAGTCATGTTAAACATGTCGTAAATACACTAAAATATTGTGTCGTAGGTCTTAAATCATGTTAAACATGTCGTAAATACACTAAAATATTGTGTTGTAGGTCTTAAATCATGTTAAACATGTCGTAAATACACTAAAATATTGTGTTGTAGGTCTTAAATCATTTTAAACAGGTCGTAAATACACTAAAATATTGTGTCGTAGGTCTTAAATCATGTTAAACATGTCGTAAATACACTAAAATATTGTGTCGTCGGTCTTAAATCATGTTAAACATGTCGTAAATACACTAAAATATTGTGTTGTAGGTCTTAAATCATGTTAAACATGTCGTAAATACACTAAAATATTGTGTTGTAGGTCTTAAATCATTTTAAACAGGTCGTAAATACTCTAAAATATTGTGTTGTAGGTCTTAAATCATGTTAAACAGGTCGTAAATACTCTAAAATATTGTGTTGTAGGTCTTCATTTTAAACAGGTCGTAAATACACTAAAATGTTGTAGGTCTTAAATCATGTTAAACATGTCGTAAACAGTGGCGGCTGGTCAATAGAGGGCGCTGGGGCGCCGCCCCCCCTTCAAGTTAGACCCCTTTAATATGTTAATGTTTATTATCACAAATATTAACAAAATACATTGATTTAATTATAACATTCTAACATTTATTGTAGTCATACTAACTTTATTGAAAAAAAAGTATGAACAATATTTTTTCATATGTGTGCGGGGCGCCGGACTAATGAGTGTCTATGTAGGTACACAAACTTTTGCAATGCACGTGATATGACGATAAGCTCTAATCTAATTGGCCTGATTTAAATTGTCCCTGGGGCGCAGCGCTCTGCGTCCCGAACCCTCCCATTTTTGTTGTTAGAACGAATCATATTTGTTTTTATATGATTGGCCTTATGTGATTGGACCATTCTCATCAAAGAGCTTAGAATGCAATTTCTCGAGATGAAGGAAAATGCCGTTGTATCTTTGCAAAGATATCCGTTTACAAGGCGTTTGGATGAAGAAGAAAAAAAGAATCAAAAAGCTTGGACCAGATCGACCGTCTTTGCAAATTCACCAGTAGTCAAGTGATGGCGAGCGCGCGAATATTCGGGGCTTTTCCAGCACTTGTTATGACAAACGGAGTTGACAGGTGTCATGAGAAATCGTGTGTCATGAGAAATCGGGTCCTCCCTGACATCGGCAGGTTCATGTAAGTCATACCTTTTACTATTTCCGTGTTTGCTGTTTCAAACAGCATGACGCAAGAGAGGCTATGCATTGGCCATGCTGTCAATAGAGAAGAGACTGGTGACTGAGATGACTGACTTTAACGGTTATTGAGAAATTTGCAAGCCAGAAATAAAAAAGGAGAGCATAATTTAGTTTCAAGTAGTGCTACTGGCCAGTGATTAGGCAACATGTGTTTGTGTGTGTGTGTGTATGTGTGTTTACTGATTATCTTGATTACTTCATTACTGATAATAATCCCAAATTGAACTAAAATGAACTGATTTGTGATGCATTTATTGTATGCTTTAGTCATATTTTTGTTTTTTGATACATCACCTGAAAAATGGCTTTTACACTCTTACTTTACCAACAGTTAGATTTTTTTCTGGTGTTTGCGCCCATACACTAAAATGCTGTAGGTCTTAAATCATGTTAAACATGTCGTATATACACTAAAGTATTGTGTCGTAGGTCTTAAATCATTTTAAACAGGTCGTAAATACACTAAAATCTTGTGTTGTAGGTCTTAAATAATGTTAAACAGGTCGTAATTTTCCTATGTCCAAGTAAAGCTACCCAATCATTAATAATCCATCTCAAAACCTTTTATATACTCATATTTGTTTTTATTGCAAAGAGATACAAATCACAACAGTTACAGCAAATTCTCCTAATTAAATTCCCTAAGCAGGGAAAGAAAACTAAAGCAACACATCCCTTTACATGTACGGAAAGTACGGAGACCCGGAAGGGACGTGATGGTGGGAAAAAACTGAGTGGGAGAAAAAAAAACAGTGATAGGAAAATATATGTTTTTTTAAAGTTTTTGCGTTCCCTCGCAAAAATGTTTTGCGAGGGAACGCAAAGATGTTTTGCGTTCCCTCGCAAAACCGTTTTTCCACAAACACTTCCTGTTCACTTCATACATGTCAACCCTCCCGTTTTTGCCTGGATAATCCCGTATTTAGTGTATTCTGTATTTTCCTGCTATCATCATATCATTCAGTATTTTCCCATATTTCTGAAGGCATGCTGAAATGAATATAAAAATGTCTGCATTCACTTTCTTTCCATTAAAGCTGTGCGTCGATCATCACCCTTCATATGCAACCTCTGAATCAGCGAATGCATGTAAGCCAATGACTGGTATACGTGCTGACCTATGGTGCTGACTGACAGAAGCGCTCCGTATGATAAACTGTACACCCCATCTAAAGAGGAGCGAAAGTGCAGGGCATTTTGGGATATTCGGGTCACGGTTGTATGTTTAAACAAGACAAATACTCTTAATAATTTGTAAACATGTCCGTCCTGCGTGTTTTATTTTAAACACACCTAATGACAAACTAATGCACAAACAGTTACGAAAGTAATGGAATACTTTCATTATAGATCTGTGCATTATACAGTGACACCACTGTAATCAAATAAAAAGATTAATTTGCTGCTCTTCACTTGTTTGATAACAGAGGTCACTTTGGTGTGTACGAAGCTGATCTGGGATCAGTTTATCATACGGAGCGCTTCTGTCAGTCAGCGCTTATACCAGTCGTTGGCTCATACATGCATTCGCTGATGAATGAAATGATGATAGCAGGATAGAATAGTAAAATACGGGATAATCCAGGCAAAAACGGGAGGGTTGACATGTATGAATTCAATAATGAATTCACTTAAGTGAACAGGAAGTGTTTGTGGAAAAACATTTAAATATATATTTTCCTATCACTGTTTTTTTTCTCCCACTCAGTTGTTTTTCCACCATCACGTCCCTTCCGGGTCTCCGTATTACGTGATCTTCCATTAATACAAAAACTATTTACTTTAGTTCATGAGTAGTTAAGGATGAGTTAATGATGATGTGCCCCTCCAAGTAAAGTCATGACATAATCATACATTAACAGCTCATGAGTTCATGTTGGTTACATTTAGCTTAAACTTAAATGTTAATTAACACATTAATTAACAGCATGTACTTAGGCCTGTCACAATAATCAATATATTGACTTATCGCACAACACATGGACATCAATTCAATTATTTTTAGTGATGCAATATATATCGCCCATACATAAAAACAATTCTAGCAACATTTTAACTGATTGTGCAACATCTCTATCTCTATTGGAGGTGTCAGTATGGTTAAAAACACTATAGTATTACTATAAATTACGATAGTATATTTTCATGTGGAAGTCTGACAACTGAAAATAGATCTGGTAGCAGATATATTACTTTTCACCTTGCGCTTTTTTGTTAACACTAATTATTATTCATTTAGGATATACGTTTTCACATTCTGATTTCAATGCCTAATTATTGAATTGGTAAAATGACTATAATTGAAATGAATGAAATATTCTTAAGAATAAAATATTGTGTGTTTTTTGAAAGTGTACTTGCATTGTGATATTATATTGTCATTCTGGCATTATATAATGAGTGGCATAAAATGGTCTTAAAATGACAATAATATCGTTTATCGCAATATATTTTGGTGCAATATATCGTACAACCAAAAATAGATATCGTGACAGGTCTACATGTACTAACAAATAATTAAGGTAGCCGTAATTCACACATGAACTCATGTGACTCATGTTGTAGTTCAAGTTAGTTCATGATTAGTGCATACCTTAACTCATCATTAATTCATAATAAAGTAATGTTTAGTTTGCACATTAACACATCATTATTCATGTACTGTTATTGTAAAGTGTTACCGAAAAATCCTTAGTGTGTAACCCTGTATGAGTCTAAAATCTAAATCATAAAATCTTTCATACAATCTTAAAAGGGTCTTTAAAAGTCTTAAATTTGACTTAAAGAAACCTGCAGAAACCCTTCTATTGCATTGTAGGATCAGTACTTAATTCTTAAATTAAATGTAAACGACTAAATTAACTTGCAATTCATTACTTTTTTCAGACACTGCCTGGTGCCAATATTGACCAGGACATAACACGTGTACAATCCTGCATAACACGTGTACAATCCTTAAAAATAAATAAATAAATTGTGGAGCAGCAGGAAGCAGTTGATCAGGATTTGCGACCTGTTCACATAGGAATGATCTGTGCTGATTTTGTCTTGAACTCAAAGCTCTGTAAACCCATTAGGACAGAGGCATGCGTGCCTTCTGTCCAATAAATCATTTTGTCCCACTGCAATATTTACAATGGCAAAATTATATTATTAAAATATGGTCTATTTTAAACTAAATTACAGCATTTGAATTAAAACATTTAATTTCAGCAAAAAAAGTAATCAATTACATTACATTTGTAATAACAATCTCTAAACCATCCCCATCATCCTCCCTCTCTTCTTAGATGGAATGGCGGGCCAAATGAAAGGTTACCATGGGCCAACTTTGGCCCACGAACCCTAATTTGGGCATCTCTGGTATAGACCATTTTGAGGGATGTAAACAAAAACAATAGTCCTAATGTATTTCCTTCCGAGAATCCAAAAAGAGCCACATATTTATAAATAATGTTATAATAGCTGTTTTAACATTTAAGTTATGATTGAATTGCCTCTTGTTACTGTTATGAAATAGTTTGATAACAAGCCAGTGACATCACCACATTGAAATGGTCTATAGAGTTAGTTTTTTGTTTGTTAGTTTTTTTGCAGTTTGACACTGGCTTATGAAGCATTTAATAAAGACTTACTTGTGATGATCATTGGAAGTGCCAGTGCTGCCAGGATCATTGTCAGCCATAGAGGATAGTTATTTTGAAGTATGTTCTCCTAAAAAATCACAAGTTCTTAAAAAAGAAAATGAAAAGCCTTATTTCCGTTTGCATTTGCATTTTGCGTTTTGCGTTTTGACCACTAATTTGGTTTCAAGCTTCTTCTTTTTCAAAATACCTTCTTTTGTGTTCAACAAAAAAAAGCTGTTGTGTATAAAATAAAAACTCATAAGTGTTTGGAACCACTTATCATGGGGAAGCCCCATGAAAATTTATCATGTCACCTATAAGGTCTTATTTTCATGACAGCCTTAAAAATATAAATAGAATCTTTACATTTATAGGAGTAGCAAAACTGATATAAAGTTATATATTTTTTAATTATTCTTTTTTTTTTTTGCTGTACAAAGAAAACCTGTATAGAGTGGACAAACTAAATCTAAATGTTTAGTGATTTAGTGAATTAATGCATTGCGTCCGTTAGATGGCGCTCAAGGGCTTCAAGTAACCTTGACTTTTCAATTTCACTTTATTTACCCATACATTCACAACTTGAATGGCCCTGACTCTGCCTGTTGTAATCAACAAAATATACCATAGGGCAAAAACAACCATGTTGATTGTACCAGTTTCTTTTATTTTAATAAATAAATAAGTATATGGTACAGCAAATAAATGTAGAAATGAATGAACAGTGATGATCTGAGGTTTGCAAACAATATGATAAAATTACTTCATCGTTTTATCCTTACATGTGCCAAATTAAATCATAGTTTAATTATAATTTTCCTTATTGTATCATTATTTGTGTTGCTTTGGCTCATAACTGTGCATTTGAACTGTAGACTTAAACAAACGCTGGGTTCTACATACTTCATGTTGTCCCAACAAAAATCAATTAAGTTAACTTAATTGTTTTTAGAAATTTAAGTCGATTGAGCATAAAACAGTTAAGTTATCTAAATAAAAAGTATTGTTTCAACTCATTTTAATTATTTGAGCTACAAATAATAACTTGACTTCTGGTTGATTATTTGGAAAAGTGGCAGAAGGTAGATTTTTCTGATGAATCGTCTGTTGAACTGCATCCCAATCATCACAAATACTGCAGAAGGCCTATTGGAACCCACATGGACCCATGAATCTCACAAAAATCAGTCAAGTTTGGTGAAGGAAAAATCATGCTTTGGGGTTACATTCAGTATGGGGGTGTGCGATAAATCTGCAGAGTGGATGGCAACATCGACAGCCTGAGATATTAAGAAATAGCGCCCCTTCTCATACTTCAGTCTTCACATCAAAGTTTCTGAAAGCAAAGAAGGTCAAGGTGCTTCAGGATTGGCCAGCCCAGTCACCAGACATGAACATTGTTGAGCATGTCTGGGGTAAGATGAAAGAGAAGGCTTTGAAAATGAATCCAAAGAATCTTAATGAGTACTTGGAGTCCCGCAATATTGCTTTCTTTGCCATTGCAGATGACTTCATTAATAAGTTATTTGAGTCATTGCAGAGATGTATGGATGCCGCCGTCTAAGCTCATGGGAGTCATACACAATATTAATTATTTTTCCATTGTACAATAACTTTATATTCTACACTGTACATTATTTCTGTTCATGTGACAAGACTTTTGTCTAAGCAAAGTCAGACTTTACTGTCCTAATAAAATAATTAAAAATCAAGACATGATCATATTTTATTTTGGTAAAATAAGCGTAATCTAGAGGCCTTTCCGTTTTCATATAAGCCATTTCTGATTCCAGCTGATCAACTAGAAGTCAAGTTATTATTTGTTGTTCCTAAAACAGATATGCGACAAGACTGTTGTCAGGTAGGGTATATTACTTGCAAGGTTATAAAAAGCAGAGATTTTAATTTATGAATGAAATAGGATAATTTTGAGAATGAGTGACAAATTCTTTTTTTCTGTTTTTTATTATATGTATTAATATTATTTTTAATTCTATGATAGCTAATGTCTTTGTCTTGTATATTGTTAGTTTGGCTAAATCATGTGCTGGAGCCTATCGCTGATATAGATATTAATACATGCCAATAACTACTGTTGAAAACTCACAATCATCTTTCTTTTGATTGTTTACAAACTGGTGTTGACTGTTCACTGTTCCAATATGGCAGATGACTTACTGTACATAGCGACAGATGCTAATCATAATTGTATAAGCTACATTTTCAGTAGAGATGATTTTGAGATGAGAACACATTACCAGTCTCAGTTGTTTACATTCTCTGAATCTTTAAAACACTGTCAATTAAACAGGCAGACAGGTGGTATGAGTAGGAGCTCACTGAAAATTCCCAGTTTACAAGTTGTAATTATGAGTTGTATGAGGATGTGAAAGCTTTTTACTAGTTGGAATCTTGTAATTACAGTAATTCTGATAAGGCATAAACGCACCTATATTTAGATGCCTCATTGGCAGCTGTTTCTATGGGTGCAGTATGAAAGCCATCTGCCATATTGGAATGGTTAAAGGTCCCCTGAAGTGCCTCGAAACATGCAGCATTATTCAGTGTGTTGGCGTAAATTAAATTGAAACAGGAAGACAGGGTGGGAGATGTCAGGCAGCTTCTCCCCCATTTTTACAATAGCCAGCAAAGATTTTCAGAGCTGTTGAGCTTGGTAAAGCTGCTCTTGACCGCTTGTCAATGTCACAGTCTAATAGTAATGCTGAGTCAAACTGTTTCTCCACCTAATCTCTTCCATATTGCTTTAGAATAGCCTAAAGCATTCTACAGTTGAAGTCAGAATTATTAGCCCCACTGTTTATTTTTTTCCCCAATTTCTGTTTAACATAGAGAAGATTTTTTTCAACACATTTCTAAACATAATAGTTTTAATAACTCATTTCTAATAACTGATTTTTTTTTATGATTTATGATTTGTTTTATTTTTGCCATGATGACAGTAAATAATATTTTACTAGATATTTTTAAGACACTTCTATACAGCTTAAAGTGACATTTAAAGGTGCTGTATGTAAGTTTTTGACTCTTCTAAAGCATAAAAATACCATCATATGTTTGCAGGTATTTAAGAAACATCCCTAGTGAACATACTTGTTTAACTGAAAAACAATGCTGAAGTCAGATATTCTGCTTAGAAAAAGGTTTTTCCGTGCCGGAACGCTGTCTTGGAAAACAGCGTATTTCATTCATTCATTCAGAAAGGCTCTAAAAGCATGCCCCCGTGACCGAAATGGACAGTATCAGACGTCGAAATGAGACAGATTCAGTTCCACATGAGGTTATTAATTAGCAAATGATATAAATATTACGAACGTAAACATTAGGTGAGCAGGTTACATTGTAATCTCGTGTCCTAACAACACGCAAACAGCAGTTTGGCTGTTTGCACCAGACGAAACACGACAGAAATGTAATTACAGCCTTTCAGAAGCACAGAATATGCACTCACTCACGAAACGGTAAGGTTTAGAATCCATTCAAACTCACATTGTTAGCATTTAGCACTTAATAAAAACACACGAGGCTTACCTGAGATGCACTGTCATAGGTTTCACATGTTCAGCTGTGAGAAATAGAAGCCGTTTCTAATATATCAATTCGAGGTGTTGGAAAATATTCCCTCTATCGCGTGTCGTTGCTTATATTTAGAACACGGTTTAAATCACTCGCTCCCTTACTCAATCTGGCATCCCACGCGTGCGTTTATTTTGATCTGGGAGTGCAATACCTAGTTCAACCACTGGGTGTCAAACTTGCATACTGCACCTTTAAAGGCTTAACTAGGTTAATTAGGTTAACTAGGCAGGTTAGGGTAATTAGGCAAGTTATTGTATAACAATGGTTTGTTCTAAAAAAAATAGCTTAAAGGGGCTAATAATTTTGACCTTAAAATGGATTTTAAAAAATTAAAAACTGCTTTTATTCTAGCCAAAATAAAAAATTCAAAAGGGGGCTAATAATTCTGACTTCAACTGTGTAGAATTCAAATTAATCTTATACGTTTAGTGGTTTTATTGACTGTGGTTCATATATGATCATCTCCATGCAGGAGCAGACTGTGTGTGTGTGCTGTGACTCGTGGTTTAAAGTAACCAGTTATAAAATACTCAAATTACTGTAATTGAGTAATATTTTCTCAAGAAGTGTACTTTACTAAGTAGTTTTTCTAAATGTGTACTTTTACTTGAGTATATTGTTAGTTCTGTAATCTGTACTTTTAATCCGCCATTTTCCTTTAACCTGCAGTTGCTTTTGCTGTGTGATTTTGATGCATGAGCTGTGCTGCACAGCTTGCATTTGCAGTTCTAATTGCCAAACACTCATTGCTGGAAAAGGGTCTGGCTGCAGATGCAAGCTGAGCTGCATACACACCTAACCCTACCCTATCACAGTAACAAAGGTCTATTAAGTGCATTGTGTCTGAGATCATTGTGTCTCAGTTTGCATAAGTCTGCAGTCAGATACTATTACATTGCTTTGCCTATTATCTAGCCTATAGTTGTACACAGTGTATACCACCCAGATATAGCAATAATGCAGAAGTTGCTATGATTTAGAGCAAGATAAAAAAAAAAAAACATTCTTTAGGGTTAAAAAAATCTTTAAGGTTAAATCATTGTAACCACAAATTGGTTTTGCAAACCATTATTGGTATTTGTTGTAAAACTGTGGTTAAATGGTAATTAATACGCTTAAAAACCATGCATACTACAGTATTACTTATAGACGTGCTGATATTCCATAACATGATAATGTCTGTAACTGTAGTCCTGTTATTTCTCACTGTTGATATTCATGCATTAACTAACAATTTGTAAAGAGATTCTATCATGTTAATGCTACAGTACTTTATATACGTTTCTCTGTCTCTCTATAAACTCTCTATGTAATTCTCTATAAACTCTAAACGTTTATATACTGTATATATAGGCCTACATACTAGGGCTGCACAATATATTGTTTCAGTACCGATATCACAATGTGATCATTCACAATAGTCACATATATGCAATGTTGAGTCTGGATTATAATTGATAATTTTGCAAGGGTTTTTTGATGGCTATGACTGTGACGGTTTTAAAATCATTCAGACATAAGAAAATGTGCCATTTGTAACTTTGAAGAATTAATAACGATTAATTGTATTGAATTATTTATAAAACGAAGACTATGCATTATTACTTTACATTTGATTATTCAATTACTGTATACCTGAATACAGTTCGACTCTTCGGGAAAACAATAAAACGCTATTTATTTAATATGTATCTTTTTTATTATTAAACTTAACTATGCTTGTAGACTGTTTATTATATTTTATGCACTCTCCTACAGAGTCTATCCAATCAATCTAAAATTATAGATTCTTTACATTTACAGTTGAAACCAGAAGTTTACATACACTGTATAAAAAGGCACATAACCATCTAAAAAAAGTCAGATGTTAATGTGACTAAACTTTTTCTCTTTTAGGTAAGTTAGGATTATCAAATTTGTTTCTGTTATGCTTAATAGCAGAATAATGAGAGAGATATTTTTCGAGAAGTTGTTATAACTTTTCTTGAAAATCAAGTTTACATACAATAAGATTATTATGCCTCTGAAAAAGCTCAGATGATGGTGTCAAGGTTTTGAAAGTTTCTGATTGGCTAATTGACAACATTTGTGTTAATTGGAGGCACAATTGTAGAAGAGTATTTAAGGAAAACCTCAAACACACTGCTTCCTTGTGTGACAACATGGGAAAATCAACAAGCCAGAATCAACAAAAAAAGCCAGATTACAATTTGCTAAATTACACTGGGAAAAAGAATAATTTTTGGAGACTTGTCCTGTGGTCTGATGGAACTAAGATTGAACTGTTTGGCCGTAATGACCAGTGTTACATTTGGAGGACAAAGGGGAAAGCTTACAAGCTTAGGAACACCATCACAACTGTGAAGTATAGGGGCGGCAGCATCATGTTGTGGGGCTGTTTTGCTGCAGGAGGGACTGGTCCACTTCACAGCATAGATGGCAGCATGAAGAAAGAACGTTATGTAGAAATACTGAAGCAACATCTCAAGACATCAGCCAGGAAATTAAAACTTGGCCACAAATGGGTCTTCCAAACAGACCATAACCCTAAGCATACTGCCAAATTAGTTAAAGGGCACCTATGGTGAAAAATCTACTTTTCAAGCTGTTTGGACAGACATATGTGTAGGTATAGTGTATAGACCGTTATATTGGGGTGATATAAACACACTCAGTCCTTTTTTTTCAATTTAACAACATAAAAACGGTGGACCGATTGGAGCGGTTTTGAGATCGACTGCAACTTGATGTAGGAGTGCGGTCCCCCGCCCACCAATATTGATTGACAGGTGCGCATTATCATATCCTCAGTATGTTGTTTCACGTCCGCCATTTTCAGCGTGTGAGTCAAAGCGACGTCACCAAAGAAACACCCTTGCTCTATTTTTAGATCGTGTAAGGCTCATTGGGCTCAACATTCACCACGTTTTCGCTCTCCTCGCCGCCAGTGTTTGTGAGTTTTGGTGGGTTTGCATACATGTGTACTTTTCATTGCGTCTTCCTTAAACTTCAGCGGTTTGCATTTCCCGCGGTCACAGAAGCTCCCTGTCATCTTAACTATGTGCAGCTGGAAAGTGCGAGCGCGTTGCCTCACGTAAGCGTCCCTCCATTGAAAATAACGATCTAACGACACGCAGCGCCATGCATTTTGCGGTGTCGCGGATGAAAGTGAGGACCGGGAGGGTGTCGTGGATGAAAGTGAGGACCGGGGGGTTCGCTCACTATTCTGCCGCCTAGGTCACCTCTATGGACGCGCTGGCCCTGCTCAGGACACTTCGTATTTCTGCCACGCCACAGAGCATTATCTGAATAGTTTCATTTTAAATAACATGGGAACGTGCGCGTCTGGTGTGCCGTGTCATGGCTCTGAGCGGCGCATCCGGTGTATGACGCCCTTTAGTTATAGCCTCAAGCAGGTCGTACACCAGAAACGCCGCTCGGCGACACACAGCGCCACGCAGCGGCATGCATTTCTGAATTCTAAACATAAGTTTCTATCAGGGGACACACACCGGCGCCTCAAGTGTGCGATACTTTCAACTGTCATGTGCGCGCAGCGTCGCGGTGCGTCTGGTGTGTGATGCCCTTCAGTCAAAGTTAATTCAGTGTGCTTGGTTATTAGTCTCAGTGTAGGCTACAAGCTCGGAGCTTTAAACTAGCACACAGTTGGCTGTAGTAAACTATACAAAGACACAAATGATTTTGTAGTCTCTGCTTGGTCTGTGTCCGAGTCATACATGTACAGCTGAATGCTGGTCCTCTCACTCATGTTGCTTCTCTCTGTCTGCCTGTCGGTTGCCATGCACAAAGAGGGGAGCTCATGGCTCCGCCCCCTTGTTAAGTTGGGCGGGAAGTCGAAACTAATTTTCATGCGAAGCAACACGCCCCTAAAACAGGGAAATGTGTACACGCCCCCAAAATGGCACTTTTTAACACATTATAATAAAAAAATCTGTATTGTGTTTTGAACTGAACCTAAACTGGCACACTCAGAAGAACCATAATATTAATATTACATTTTAAAAAAGGGGTAAAATAGGTGCCTTTTAAAATGCGCTTTAAGGACAACAGAGTGACTGTTTTGGAGTGGCCATAACAAAGCCCTGAGCTCAATCATATAGAAAATTTGTGGGCAGAGTTGAAAAAGCTTGTGCGAGCAAGACAGCCAACAAATCTGACTCAGTTACACCAATTCTGTCAGGAGGAATGGACCAAAACTCCTGCAAACTATTGTGAGAAGCTTGTGCTTTTTGCTATTTGCATGTTGTAGCATTTTTTTCATAACATATGTCAATAAATATCGTTATAACAATTTGATCAAATTACAAATATATATTTTTTGTCAGGGGCTGGTTGATTCAAAATAACTGATCATATGCATCCAATTAAAATGCATCAGTTTGTGTCTTGTTTTATTAGTAGATAGCCTAAATGAAGTTAAAACGGTGCTATCAAATCGAACGGGTTTGCAACCGTCTGCATTCCTTCATCCCAGTGTTTTGATGTGATGGTCAAACTGTGCGGTTTACTCGCTGACCACCTCCAATCTCCGAGTCCATTCTCCTCCACTTCCAGACGTGTGGTCAGCTGACTTTCCCTGGAGCAGCTGTGTGCAGTCGCGCATTCTCACAAAGCACAACCACACGATAGGGGCACACGGAGCAGAAAATCGCGACAGAAAAACCCTGATCCACTCAGGATATATATCCACCAGGACGTGCTGCGCTTGGGAACACAGCCATGGGTATGGACCGCACGGTATTCCTGCTGTTAATGCTGACGACTTTGTCCCTCGCCATCGAGGTAAGAATGATTGTGTAATGGAGAAGGAGCTTGGTTCTCCTCCATACTTTAAAGGGCGGCCTGGGAGTGAAAGGAAAACGCATGACACGGATGCAGACAGACATTTTGGGCGCTGCATGATTGGCATTTGCAAGATGATCGTTTTTTATAATGCAATATAAACATTTATATTTGGGACGTGTGAGTTTTAACTCGGTTAATGTTGGGTGGAGGCTTCTGGTGCAGGCTGCTTTATACTAATAGTATCAGGCATAGTGTAGCGCGTGAAAGTGATACACATCACTGAAATGCGTGCATTATTCTGGCGTCTTTCGAAATACAATACACTGATTTGTTTTAATATCTGAAAGTCATTTACACAGCTTCTTATCAGAAAGTGATTCGCATTCGAAGGACGTTTGCACAGAATGGTTTTCCACTGTGGCAAATGCTGATATGGCGACTTTATGCTACTGTAACGTTACGTGTGTGATGAGTTTTATATAACAGCAAATAAATGTGTTCCAGAGGAATATGAACTCATGCCATGCAGATGCGGCTGGCGAAATCATGTAAACATCAGTGACTGACAGCCCTTTGTCACCGGGGAGTGTAAAAGAAAACGCAATGTCCCTCGCCGTCTGCGATGTAGACGTTTCTAGAACTACACCAATGAATAAAATATAAAAATGCTGGGTGGTCTGCAAGATTGCAGAGCTCCGTATTGAGCGAATAAATGCTGTGGCAGCAATCCGACGGCCCTCAACCAGTCGAGCATCAGAAGAAAACGCTCATTCCTCTGCGGAGCCTTTTGCGCATTTAATATTCACACTAGTGTTTAATAGTGGAGATTTGTTTTGTTATGTTGAGTCGATGGTTCAGATAAGTAGATGATGAGGGGCTGGTTTGCGAAGGACAGATTTTGTGTGGAATATCAAAAAAAGATGTTAGCTGACAGAAGCAAGATGGCGTCAGTGAACTGCGGCGTTTCATTTTTTTAATCCGAACGCCGTAAAGGCAGAAATCTGTCCTGGATGGATTCAATGTGTTTCTCGCACTCACTAACAGACGCTGTTTATGCGTATGCTGTTTATTTTAACGTTGGTACTTGCATTTGAAGAATATGAGTCTTCATGTTTTACACATAATAATTTTTTTTTATTCTATGCATTTCATAATCATAGGCCTACATGTAAATGTGGTGTTGTGTTATCATAAAATATGTTAAAACCAGTATATTAGAGTGCAAATAATCACAGAGGATGTGACATTAAATCCAGCTAGAAAAATGTCAGGCTAACAAAAAGAAACTATTCTGTTTTATTACAATATCTATATGGTAGTTTAGTTTTGTTAAGATTCAGTGCCTAATGTTATAGCAATGATAGGTTTTGTTTATGTAGCGAAAAGGGAAAGTTCACCTAAAAATTAAAATTTGCTCTTAATTTAGCCTACTTACCCTCTGGTCCAAGATGTGAGGCTTTTTTTTCTTCAATAGAACATTAGAAGGATTTTTATCTGAAACCATATTCATGGTTGATTAAGAGGTCATCTGCTGACAGCACTTGTGAGATAAAAAACTGCCAAAACTAAATAAATGCCAAAGGCTCCTGACAATAAATTGTGGTTTTATGATACAAAGCAATCAGGCGGTACAAGAAATTAAAAGTTATTTACAACATTAATACGTTTAATTTACAGCCTCTGCAAACTCTCTTAAGTATGTTCCTCAGTCTGAGCAGATTCTACTTGTTTACAATGGAGCATGCGTTATGTTGTTAGACAAAATTAACTCATATTGGATGCCTAGAAACCACCAGTCGTCTAAAAATGACTGGAAACCTAAAAAAGTTTCCAACAAACAGCATCAACGTGTCCCTATATCAGGGGTGCTCAACCCTGTTCCTGGAGATCTACCTTCCTGCAGACTTCAGTTGCAACCCATATCAAACACACCTGCCTGTAATTATCAAGTGCTGTTCAGGTCCTAATTAATTGGTTCAGGTGTGTTTGATCAGGGTTGGAGCTGAAATCTGCAGGAAGGTAGATCGCCAGGAACAGGGTTGAGCACCCCTGCCCTATATCATACGTTATTATTTGAGAAGCTCATGCTTCAGACTATGGTGAACATTACCTGAATTGTTTGCATATGCTGTAGTAATAATGTTGTAAATAATCTTCAGTTTCTTGCACAGACCAATCCTTTTGCTTCGATAAGTATCATCAGGAGCAGTTATTTATTTAGTTTTTTACTATGTATGGAAAATAAATACATCTCATGAATCACCATAGACCAAGAATCTTCTTAAATTTTCTCTCGATGAACAAAATTCACCTGAATCGTAGATTTGGTTGAGTAAATTAACTGAATATTTTTTTTTTGGGGTGAAAAGTCTTGTAACTAATATTTCCAAAGCATTCTCAGAATCTATATATATACCTATATAACTAGACCACAGCTCAATCCCTTTCGGTCAGTATTGTTATTACATAAGACATCAGCAATAAAGAAAAAGATTGACCCACTGTAATTGGTTTTCACATTAGTATTGATTCACGTATCACTACAGCTGAATGGAATCAAGTTTGTGGGTCTTAGTTCATGTGTGCTAGCTTTGCTATTGTTCCAAAACATTGACTGAATTGATAGTTAATTTGGGTCTTCCCTGCTGAAAAAACCAGCTTAAACCAGCCTAAGCTGGTTGGCTGGTTTTAGCTGGTCGACCAGCCTGGTTTTAGAGGGGTTTTGGCCATTTCCAGGCTGGTTTCCAGCCATTTCCAGCCTGGTCTTAGCTGGTCAGGCTGGGAGTTGACCAGCTAAAACCAGCTTGACCAGCCAAAACCAGCTATGACCAGCTAAAACCAGGCTGGTCAAGCTGTTTTAGCTGGTTTAAGCTGGTCAACTCCCAGCCTGACCAGCTAAGACCAGGCTGGAAATGGCTGGAAACCAGCCTGGAAATGGCCAAAACCCCTCTAAAACCAGGCTGGTTGACCAGCTAAAACCAGCCAACCAGCTTAGGCTGGTTTAAGCTGGATTTTTCAGCAGGGTTTAGAATTAATTAGTAAGTCTTAAGCATGTCAAGTGCTGAAAATTTCAAGTACTAAAATCTGACCTCTTGTAAGTCATTATTTTCCCTCTGACTGGTACAAGAAATAAGCCCCTCAGGCTTTTTTCGTTATAGGTGCCACTTGTAGCTACTGTGCCAAAACAATCTTTGACAGTTTGCGCTGTCACCTCTTTACTGGTCACTATAACCACACACAAGTCATTTTGCCTGAAAGGTCCTTTGCTTTAGCTTGCTTGTAATTACTAAATCTGTTTTCAGTCAACCTCCATCTGAAAAAGGCCTTTCTTTGTTTGACTGGGGAATGTCACTGGAACATGTAAACACGGTCGGTTTTAAATTATGTTTTTGAGCGCTACAAAAGCTACTTCATTGATTTTGACAGCCTTCAAGATTAAGCCAGAGCTGAATGACTCTTGAAAGCTGCACATTTCATTTTGATAGATGCATTAATGTGGATCCTGAGCTGCTATGACAACCTTACTGAGACACTATTTTGGGAGATTGATATTCGCAGATGATTAACTTTCACCAATGGCTCATTGGATGTTGGAGTTAAAGCTTTTTGAGCACCATGGTAATTCCATCATAATTGTACATCTATAGCTTATATGCTGCATACAGAATGATCTTAACTACTGCAATGAGCTGTCTAACACATGGGTTTCCTAAAGAGCTAACTACTGTACTGCGGTCAGTGTAATTACAGTGTTCTGTTTTTAAACTGCCGTACAGCAGAGAGATGTTTTATGGCGCTTTAACCACCAAGCTCTTTGATTAAAAGATAGATAGAAGGAAAAACAGATTACCAGAGTCTGTCTGTTTATCTACACTACCTGACACAAGTCTTGTTGTTGATTCTAGTTGTAAGAGCAACAAATAATAACTTGACTTCTTGATCAAATTATTTGAAAAAGTGGCAGAAGGTAGATTTTTCTGATGAATCATGTTGAACTGCATCCCAATCATCACAAATACTGCACAAAACCTATTGGAACCCACATGGACCCAAGATTCTCACAGAAATCAGTCAAGTTTGGTGAAGGAAAAATCATGGTTTAGGGTTACATTCAATATGGGGGCGTGCAAGAGATCTGCAGAGTGGATGGCAATAACAACAGCCTAAGGTATCAAAACATTTGTCAGGTTTGTCGGAAACATTTGTGAAGGTCAAGGTGCTCCAGGATTGGCCAGCTCAGTCACCAGATATGAACATTAAGCATGTCTGGGGTAAGATGAAGGAGGAGGCATTGAAGACCATGGATTTATATTCTAAACTGTACATTATTTCTGTTTAGTGACAAGACTTTTGTCTAAGCAAAGTCAGACCTTACTGTCCTAATTAAATAATTAAAAATCAAGGCATGATCATATTTTATTTTGGTAAAATAAGCGTTTGCCTTTCATATAAGCCACTTCTAATACCAAATGATCAACTAGAAGTCAAGTTATTATTTGTTGTTCCTAAAACTTGGATAGGTGACAAGACTATTTCATAAAAAACAACAACAAAACAAGTGACTAAATGGAAGGATGATCATGTTTTACACTGACTTTGTAACTTTTTTCATTGACAAAACAAATTAAACAGACAATATTATAGTTAAAATGCAAGTCAGTCACTATAAAATTGTGTTTGTGAAACTGCTGCATGCCATGAAATTAATATCACATTTTTCATCAGGTTCACGTGCTAATATTCAGAAAGACGGCGCTCTTACTTGCATAGTAACTAGGGCTGCGCAATATATCGTTTTAGCATTGATATCGCAATATGCACATCCGCAGTAGACACAGCGCAAAGATGTTGAGTCTGAATTATAGTTGAGCAGGAGCTACAGAATTGTATTTAATCACTGTATTTGTATAGAATTTATATGATTTATGCAAAAAAAAATCTTACTTTGAAATTTTATCTTGCTTCTAGTCCAAATATCTTCATTTTAAAGCGAAAACGAGATTATTTCACTTACACAACTGGCAGATAATTTACAGTTGAAGTCAGAGTAATTAACCCCCTGAATTATTAGCCCCCCAGAATTATTATCCCCTCTGTGTATATTTTTACCCAATTTCTGTTTAAAGGAGAGAAGATTTTTTCAACACATTTCTACAGATAATAGTTTTAATAACTCATTTCTAATAACAATAATAAATAATATTTTATTTTTGCCATGATGACGGCACATAATATTTGTGACATTTAAAGGCTTATCTAGGTTCATTAGGTTAACTAGGCAGGTTAGGGTAATTAGGCAAGTTATTGTATAATGATGGTTTGTTCTGTAGACTATCGGAAAATATAGCTTAAAGGGGCTAATAATTTTGACCTTAAAATGTTTTTTTAAAAATTAAAAACTGCTTTTATTCTAGCCAAAATAAAACAAATAAGACTTTCTCCAGAGGAAAAAATATTATCAGACATACTGTGAAAATTTCCTTACTCTGTTAAACATCATTTGGGAAATATTTGAAAAAGAAAAAAGACTTATTTCTTCTGACGGTGAAAACAAAATAATAAAAAGAATTTATGATATTTGGACTAGAAACAAGACAAAAAGTAAGAAATACGTTTTTTTTCTATTGCTGTTATTTAGTTTCTGTACCTGAATACTGTTAGACTCCCCAGAAAACTATTAAATAGTGCTGTTCAAACTATCTTGTGAAACAGTATTCATATCGCAATATTTAGCTCAGAAAAATAAAATCACAATATCAGATTTTTCCAAAATTGTGCAGCCTAATAATAACTATATCACATCTTATATTATATATATATATATATATATATATATATATATATATATATATATATATATATATATATATATATATATATATATATATATATATATATATATATATATATATATATATAAAACGTACAGGTATGTTTTCCTTTCATAACTTCAATTAATTGTTCTTTTGATGGGCATTCTTATAGGCTTAAAGGGACAGTTCACCCAAATATGAAAATTCTGTCATCATTTACACACCATTTACCTTTATTAGTTTCTTTCTTGAAAACTTGTAACCAATGACTTCCATAGTATTTGCTTCTCCTACTATGGAAGTCAATGGTTAAAGGTTTTCAGTTTCTTTGGTGTTCAATAGAAGAAAGAAACTCGCGCTCGGAATCACTTGAGGGGAAGTATATTGGGAGTACATTTTTTGATGTTTGGGTGAATTATCCCTTGAATCACTCAGTGAATGCATTTGGACTCTTGATAGATTTTGGGCAGGGTTTTTTGCAAAGTCAGTGACATAATCAATAATGTCAGCTTGCTCACTGAATAAACAACATTTGCAATATTATCACAGAGCCTAAATATTAATAAAAATATAATTATATCACTTTTATCTTGTTCATATTATTTAAATACCATCATTACAGCATGATTGTGTTTACCTGAGACGTTCCACATTAGTCTTAATTGTGAAGTACATTTCACATTCACAATTAACTGAAAAGGTTCTATCTATCTATCTATCTATCTATCTATCTGTCTGTCTGTCTGTCTGTCTGTCTGTCTGTCTGTCTGTCTGTCTGTCTGTCTGTCTGTCTGTCTGTCTATCTGTCTGTCTATCTATCTATCTATATCCATTCATCCATCTATCTATCTATCTTAATGAGACAGATGCATATTTGAGACAGCTGGCTACAGAAGCACTTCCACTGTTTGTTACCAGGACAAAAGCGGGAAAACACAACAGTCCCATAATTCCTCACGCTCAGTTGAACAGACTGGGTGGGTCTGTTTGTAAGAGACCTTTGTGACACACTGGGTCGAGGCCAGGCCAAAGACACACAAAAGAGTACATCTTTTATTCTCTCTCTCTCTAACTGACATAGTTTATGAATTGTCATTGTGTCTTCTACATGTATATTTTTCCTTACTATTCCGGTCATTTCTAGGACCCTGCAGAAACTCTTTTAACCCAATCTCATATTTTATTTGTCACTCTCTTATTTTAATTTTTTCCCTTCTAACCCACTTCAGGAGATTAGATTGTATTTAAGGCTTTTAGCTCTGAACTCAATAGGGCTGTGATGTTTTATATTGTGCATTACATAACTGGCACTGTGACAGATTAATATTTGTTTACAAGCATTTGTCAGATGTAGAGAGAGTTTTCGATGTGATTGTTTTAATTTTGAAATTGTGTTGAGATGTCAGTCAGCATGGAGAATTGCTTGCAGTTTGACTCTTTTGTGACTATTGCACACATAGATCTTTCCACGTTAACACATATTCTTCAGTGCTCAAGTAACAAGTGAAACCATAATTACGAGAGAGCATTGAGTGATACATTAAGACTGTGGAATAGTATGGAGAAAAACAAACCCTCCTTTTAGTTACCTAGTTACGCATTTTGTAGCGAGTGATGAGATATCTGTACCACTTAAAAGCTTAGGGTTTGTTAAAAAAAAGTAAAGAAAACTGTTTTTCAAGAAGGGTGCCTTTATTTGGCAGTAGAAGGGTGCCTTTATTTGGCAGTGACACTATTTATAGTGTAGTAATAGTATCAGTAAAATTCTTATTAGTAAAAATACTTGAGCGACAAGCATATTGGAATGACAGATTAGAATTAGAATGAAGAATAGTGAATGTGAGGACTCATTTACTGAACATTTAGAAAGAAAGCAATTAAGTTTCATTTAACCTAATGCCACTGGATCCCTCCTCATAATGAGTAGACATCAATGGGACCTATATTTACTGGACATGATTTGTATGGAACTTTCAACAGCGCTCATACATGGAGCCTGGAGTCCTGGATTATAGCTTTTGATATTGTCAAATCTTTTGTTTCTACCTTCTAATGTACAGCTTTTCTGTTTATATGCATTTTATGTATCTCATGATGTAATAGTTATTTATTTGAACTTTTTTAAACTTCCACTCTTTATTTGGTTTAACATTTCTTCTTGTTTTTTTTTACAGCAATCTTTTAACTTCTGTCATTATAGAATAAGTCTACCTGGGTGGGGGTGGGGATTCAGGGTTGTTTTATGATATAGTCATATGTTGTATTCTTTCTATATTACAGTTTTTCTCAGTGGCTTTGGTGCATTTCTCACAACACTATTTAGATTTGCACAATGGTTAATGCATTTCTCAAAACAATTAGTCATTTGTGCACATCATAGTAGCAGTTTCTCATTCCTTCCAACAAACCGCAAATGCTTTTGGACATGCATCAATTGCTTTCATACAACTCTCTGCTGTTTGTAACATTATCATTTGCTTATGTCATGTCAGTCAAAATTAACTAAACTTGTGAATGCTGAATAGTCATTCCATATAGAGTTTTTCTCAGTGGCTTTGGTGCATTTCTTACAACACTATTTACATTTGCACAACAGTTAATGCATTTCTCTAAACAATTAGTCATTTGTGCACATCATAGTAGCAGTTTCTCATTCCTCCAACAAATTGCAAATGCTTTTGGACATGCATCAATTGCTTTCATACAACTATCTGCTGTTTTATAACATTATCATTTGCTTATGTCATGTCAGTCAAAATGAACTAAACTTGTGAATGCTGAAGAGTCATTCCATATAAAACTAACAGTCCTCATTTCATTACTTGAGTCATTACATACACAAATGTTGAACTAGTTGTCAAAATCTGTCAAGCTAATTTTATTTAAAACACAGTTAATGCATTTCTCAAAACAATTAGTACAAACTGCAAAACCTAGTTGATAGCCTGCAAAAGCGCGTCACTTGCTCAAAATGGAGAGCTCATTCCTCAAAAGCAAGTATTCATGTCAATGAAAGTGTCAGTGTCATCAAGATGAAAAGTCCTGACACCATTGTTTATGAACAAGATAGTCAAATGGCTTTGTCATGTTTTCATTATGACAGTTTACTCTGTTAATTTTTTCCAATGCAAAAAAAGTCAGATTTTGGTGACACTTCCTGAAAATGCTCAAGACAGCACTAAATACTGCACAGCCATTTGAAAACTACAGTAAAGTTAGACATCACTGCATTTAGTGAGGTATCTGAGTACAAGACACTGAATATGTATGTTTCACATTTTTACTTCATTTGCTCTTTACTATTGTAATTTATTCACAGCCTTGTGCAAAAGAATAAATACACCCTTATTTACTGCAAACAAACTTCCTTTGGGTAGAGCTGTGCACAACTGTAAACAATATTGCAGTACATATTGGAACTGAACCTACAACATACACAGGTCTGTAAATCATTCATGAAACTGTTCAATTTAGAAGACATTTTCAGGAAAAAAAAAGATAAAATTTTTTTTTTATAAAATTAGTTTGACAGATTTTGACAACTAGTTCAACATTTTTGTATGTTATGACTCAAGTAATGAAATGAGGACTATTGTTTGTCATAATGAAAACATGATCAAGCCATTTGACTATCTTGTTCATAAACAATGTGTCAGGATTTTTCATCTTGAGGACACTGACACTTTCATTGACATGAATACTTGCTTTGAGGAATGAGCTATCTATTTTGAGCAAGTGACGCGCTTTTGCAGATTATTAACTAGGTTTTGGAGTTTGTACTAATTGTTTTGAAAAATGCATTAACTGTTGAGCAAATGTAAATAGTGTTGTGAGAAATGCACCAAAGCCACTGAGAAAAACTGTAAACAAAATCTGAAATAATAAAAACAATTATTCACCAGAATTATATAATATTTAATATATATATATATATAATATTTCACAAAATTACTGCTTAAATACTATATGGAGGCTGCGTCTGTAATCGCCTACTAAGTAGGTACTACATTTGAATTTGACTTTACTACTTGACACTTAGAAAATTCTATACAGTATGAATGTGAATAGCATGAATGGAAATCAGATGTACTACATCCACCATTTTGTCATGATCACATGATGTACCTATGTCAGTTACGTTGCTTCACACCCATTCATGAATTCTCTGGTGGTGGATGATGGGGTAGTGTAGCGTCCATCGGATATGCACTTCGGAAGTAGTAGGTCATCAAGGTACTTTTCGCACACTGTTTTTTTGATGTGAATTCGGACATACTTCTCGGCTCACATGCTGTTTTAACCATACTATATAGTATGGAAGAAGTACGCAATTTCAGATGCAGCCATTGCTTCAAATACTTAAAACCAAAAAACTGTAGTATAATTTGAACACTGCTAGTAGTGATGACAAATACAATAGTCCTTCATACAATATTTCTGTCATTAATTATTCACATTGCAGTACATGCTGAGAACTCATAAACCTAACATTGTTCAATAGGAAACTGTTTATCCAGTCGGCTAGTTGGGACAACATTTGGTGCAATATTGTTTGTATGTATATTTAAAGTTATTTCCTGCCAGACAGGCAGTTGCATTTTCTTTTTGTGCTACATTATTTTCCTGCCTCTCTCTGTAAGTCATATAATTAGGGCTGTCAGTTAAAAGGAAAGTTGACCCAAAAATAAAAAAGCACCTACTATTTTACTCACTCTGCAGTGGTGGTTACAAGTCTCTTTTTGTTTTCTGTTAAACACAAAAGAAGATATTTTGAAGAACGTTGGTAAGTGGTAGTCATTGACTTCCATGCACTGTAAAAAGCAGCTGGATTCCACACAATCGGTTTGTATTGGGACAACATAAAGGAATTCAAGCTAATCATATACTTGATAATTGCTAAGAAAAGCCCCATCGTGAAGCCGTCTAAAGATCATTGGCTTATGTGATAATGGTTCCTCATGTTCCTGCCGGTTGTGCTGTTGGCAGGTGCCGTCGGATGACTCGGTGGGCTTGTTGGCGGAGCCTCAGGTGGCCATGTTCTGTGGGAAACTCAACATGCATATCAACGTCCAGAGTGGCAAGTGGGAGCCCGATCCAACTGGCACCAAGAGCTGCATCAGCACCAAAGAGGGCATCCTTCAATACTGCCAAGAGGTAATAAGAGAGAAAAGAGATATGAAACGAGACGTGCGAATACAATGAGCTCTGCTGCGGTGTCAGCGTTAGTTGTCAATAGCTCGTGCAGATTGTAAAACATTATTGTATCGTGATTACTTTAGTAATTAAAGTCAATTATATAATGACAGTCAAAGTAATTAATAGCCATGGGGATTCTGAGCGTTACATAAGCAAGTCAGGTTCTTATTAATATGAGTTTTTATATGACTGATGCTGTTGTTGAGGTAGCAGTGTGGCAGATAGATGATACAGTTCAAATATACTTTTATGTTAAAAATATTGAGTAGGAATTTAATAAAGAAATTTAATAAAGCAACAGTATTGACATTTATAATGTTACAAAGCATGTCTATTTCAAAGAAACGCTGTTTTTTTTTTTTTTTTCATTAAGGAATTCTAAAAAAAAAAGCTTCTTCTAACATTGATAAGAAATATTTCTTGAGCGGCAATTAGATTTGATTAGATTCAAATTTATTGTCATTACACATGTACAAATACAAGGAAACGAAATGCAGTTTAGGTCTAACCAGGAGAGCAATAGCAGCAAGTGCAGGATACAGCGCCACCATCTTGTCTTGAATTACAATGATTTCTGGATTCTGCATGTGACACAGAACAAAAGGCTGGAGTAATGACTGCTGTAAACTCATCTTTGGCTTCACAAGAAAAAAAAATTATTGTAAAATATATTAAAATAGAAACTATAACACTTTAGTCACAATTCATGCTATTAACTACTGATTTATTATCTGCCTATTATTGCAATATTAACTGTTTTTAGTATTATTCTAGATCCCTAATCTGACCCAAAACCTAAATCCACCTTACTAACTATTAATAAGCAGCTAATAACAGTTTATTTAGCTAATAGCCTTAGTTAATGGTTTGTTAATAGCATGAATCCTGACTTAAAATAAAGCGTTATCGAAACTACATTTATTTTAACTGCAATATTTTACAGTATTACTGTTCTAACTGTATTTTGAGCATAACAAATATCTACAAAAACATTATTACAAGGCTTTCTGAAATATTTGCTTCTGATTGGTCAGTTGCGACATTCGAAGGTATGTTATTCCCAGTTAACAACCTTTAAATAGCACAGTCGGGATTTATTCTGCAATAACTACCTCCTGGATATACTTTATCCTTTGCTAAAAAAAAAACATTACAACAATGTCAAATAATCAAAAAACACTTTATTAGATGCCTCTGTTTAGCTGCTTGTCAATGCAAATATCTAATTAGCCAATCACATGGCAGCAACTTGTGCAGTCAGGCATGTACAGTTGAAGTCTAAATTATTAGCCCCCTTTCGATTTATTTATTTATTTATTTATTTGTTCTTTTTTAAAATATTTCCCAAATGATGTTTAACAGAGCAAGGACATTTTTACAGTATGTCTGATAATATTTTTTCTTCTGGAGAAAGTCTTATTTGCTTTATTTCGGCTAGAATAAAAGCAGTTTTAAATTTTTTTTAAAAACATTTTAAGGTCAAAATTATTAGTCACTTTAAGCTATTTTTTTTTCGATGGTCTACAGAACAAACCATTGTAATACAATAACTTGCCTAATTACCCTAACCTGCCTAGTTAACCTAATGAACCTAGTTAAGCCTTTAAATGTCACTTTAAGCTGAATACTTGTATCTTGAAAAATATCTAGTCAAATATTATTTACTGTCATCATGGCAAACATAAAATAAATCAGTTATTAGAAATTGGTTATTAAAACTATTATGTTTAGAAATGTGTTGAAAAAATCTTCTCTCCGTTAAACTGAAATTGTGGGAAAAAATAAACAGGGGGGCTAATAACTCTGACTTTAACTGTAGATGATGTCAAGAGGATCTGCTCAAATTCAAACAGCATCAGAATGGAAAAGAAAAGTGGTTTAATTAACTTTGAAATTGCCATGTTGCTGCCAGAAGGGATGCTCTGAGTATTTCAGAAACAGCTGATCAGCTGGGAATTTCATGCACAGCCATCAGCAAACTTCACAGAAAATGGTCCAAAAAGAGACAATGTTCAGTGAGCAGCAGGTCTGTGGGTGAAAGTGCCTTGTTAATGCCAGAAGTCAGGGGAGAATGGCCAGACTGGTTTGAAATTATGGAAAAGCAACAGTATCCAAAATACTTGTTACAACTGAGTTCTGCAGAAAAGCATCTCTGAAGGCACAACATCATGTCAAACCTTAAAAACACATGAGCTACAGCTACAGAAGAAGAGCACACTGGTCACACTCCCATCAGCTAGGAACTGGAAACCAACACTACAATTCACAAGGACTAATAAAAAGTTGGTCTGGTCTGGTCTTGATATCTGCTGTGACATTTGGCTGATAGGATCAGAATGTGCCATATTGACTGTCCAGACTGCTGGTATACCCATCATGTGAGAGTTACTTCCAGCGGGATAACATGCCACAAAACTCTGACAACTCAAACTAGTTTCTTGAACATTACAGTGAGTTCACTATACTCCAATGACCTCCACTTACACCAGATATCAATCTAGTAAAGCACCTTTGGGATGTGCTGTAACAGGAGATTCACATCGTGGATATGCAGTTGACAAATCTGCAACAACTGCTTGATTTAATCTCATAAATATTGACCAAAATCTATGAGGAATGTCAAGTCAAGTTCAAGTTGAGCTTTTTATTGTCGTTTCGCTGCTTGTGTGGACATAAAGTGGAACAAAATATTGTGTCTCAGGGCCACGGTGCTACATAAATAAACATGAACATAAATATGAACACTAGACGAATCTTTCCAGCACTTTGAACTGTATTTCCCTACAGATTGTTGTGCGTGAAAATCCCAGTAGATCAGCAGTTTCTGAAATACTCAGACCAGCCCGTCTGGCACCAACAACCATGCCACGTTCAAAGTCACTTAAATCACCTTTTTTCCCCATTCTGATGCTCTGTTTGATCTGCAGCAGATCGTCTTGACCATGTCTACATGCCTAAATGCATTGAGTTGCTGCCATGCGATTGGCTTATTAGTAATTCGCGTTAACAAGCAGTTGGACAGCTGTACCTAATAAAGTGGCCAGTGAGTGTATATATGAATTACGCAGCGTTAAAGAGACACTTAATGAGTAAAAATTCAAGTAAAATGACTTGCAAATGTCTCCAATAAAGACATGTTTGTCATAAGTTTTATAGAAACACAATTGGTTATCAACATGATGTAGTTGTTTAGGTTTTTAATCTTCATTGCACGGCAAGTTTATTAATATACCAAGTTTCATACACAATGGTAATTAAGTGCTTTAGATAAAAATAAAAAGGTATTTTAAATAAGTGTGAACTACATGTTAAATCATTTTACTCATTTAACATGAATAATGGCCTTGTGAGTTTGAACATTGTTCAACGCACTACTGTTTTCATAAAAAAATAGAATGATTTGCAACATTTTGTCAGGACTGAATACAGCCTTTGTTAATATATGTTTGCAAAGAGGCCTTCTGAAAAGTTCTTTACCTAAATATGTTCAGTCATAAAATTAGAGTTTTGGGTTTAATAGAAATCAAAACATGAGTATTGATCTGAAATAACCAGTGATTTATAAAGATTTTCTTTAAAGGTGCCTTAGGTGATCTGCCACAAAGCTAACCGGTTAGCATAATATCTTTAAAACACAGTCCCTCCCCTGCTGTCCAAAGCCACGCCTCCTGAAACACGAACGCGCACCTTAAAGATGACAGCAGACAACCCACTGGATCATGTCATTCGCTAGTTAGAAAATGTTACACTACAATTCTGAACGAAAAACTGTATTATATCTTGCACATTTTCAGTTGTGTAGCAAGCAAAACTTGTCATAATATTTAGTGCATGCAAGGATCGCTGGTCTCCCTCTCTCATGTGCTTTGTCCTAAAGTGACTACTGTATGCTTAGTGGTTGGCCGGCGGCGTGCAGGAATTACACTTATTACTAAGCCATACTTACATGCTATTTCAGACATTATTGATGCTGTAAAAGGTCCCTTATGAAACTGAAAATAGTCACATCACGCTTTCGCTGGAAGATTTCACTGGTTGAACAACACTTCTGTGCCTATAACCCATTCGTAACAACAACAACACAATGTACATCAGCTTTGCGTGACTAAAATAGTTTTAAAACAGAACATTACCTGTCTAAAAGAAATCCTTCAGCCATGGTGTCATCCTTCCTCCAGCGTGCAAAAGTAACTCCAATATTGATTCAGGATTTTAAAAAGTTTTGATTCAGCATTTATTTTTACTGCTGTGACTGTCTCGTGTGCACATGAACGCACTGCGCACATGCATACGCAAATGGTGGATCTGCGTGAACAGCAGTGGCGGTTCTAGGGGCGGGGCCAGGGGGGGCGGTGCCCCCGTGTCAACAAGCTTGGCCCCCCTGTGGCCCCCTTGTCAAAACGCCACGGAAAAGCGAAATCAGCCATCGGTGGCACTCGCTCTCTGTGGCACGCGCTCTCTCTCTCTCTGCTTTTGCATGCTCTCGCTCACTCTGTCAGTGACGGTGCTGCGCACTTCAGTTCACCGCATTCGTCAGAAATTAACCCCCAAATTGACACAGGTAATAAAAAGATTCAACTTCGGTCATGTTCATGTTGTGAAACACAATCAAAATATCCACTGTTGATTATATTAGACTTCTGTTTTCAATAGCGATTTCAAAACTTTTAATAGAGGAAGTCATCGGCTATGCAGAGGTTTTCATTAAGTGAAGTTTATTTATAAACTAATTTCGAGAGGAGCATGTGCTTATGATTGATAACAGCTGGTCCTCATTAGCTAACGCAGTATTCACCAATCAGACGATTCCTAAATCACTATAAATAACCAGAGTATCTTTCCTGAACCATCCTGGTCTTGAAGAATCCCCCCTTCCACCCCTACTCCTCCCATTTCCTTGTCAGGGCAACACAGAGGCCTAATGGTTAGGATCATTGCCTCACAGCAAGAATGTCACCGGCTCAGATCTCACCTGGCCAAGTCGGCATTTCTGTGCGGAGTTTGCATGTTCTCACCGTGTTTGCGTGGGTTTTCCTTGGGCTCTCCGGTTTCCTCCCACAGACCAAAAACATGTGTCACAAGTAAATTGACAAAACTAAATTGACATCATAACAAGCGTTGAATTTAGTATTCACACTCCATAGCAGATTTATAATCCTCATCTACCATTATCAAACAGGGGGAGTTCTCCAGACCTACCTGAACTCTGACTCCCCTCTCGCCCTGCAACGGGGGGAGCCCCGGGCTCGAGGATCTCATGAGCTCAGGGCTCTCTCCCGGGACAGCATGCCAAACACGCTTTATAATCAACTCTTGAATCAGTAATTGAGTGTACATAGTTTTACGTTAGGAAATGCAGTCTTGAACTTACAAACTGTCGGCAAGTGCCGGAGAACAGATGTAACACATTGATCCAGTTTAGCTTGCAGTGATGCTCATGTAAAAGTCATATTCAACTCGTTTAGTTTTGCCTTCATTCGTTTTTGATTTCAGTCGTGACATAAAGTACGAGTCATCAACACATGATTTATAACAACATATTTTTAAACATAATAGTTTAACTAACTAATTTCTAATAACTACTTTTTTATCTTCCCCATGGTGACAGTCAGTGCATAATATTTTACTAGTTATATTGCAAGATAGTTGTATAAAGACAAAGTTCCCCTTCGGGAGGGGAACTTCAATGCTATGTGGAAAAACTTCCACTATGGGGATTTCGTCAGAATCCAATCATCTGAAAGAGTATAAAAACGGGCCAATGAAATGCCAATGAGTTGGCGGCGTCAGCGTGCACAGCTGTCTTGAATGACAATCAGCCTGGCATAAAAGGCTAGCATGTGCTCAGCAACGACATCCTTTTCGATTTCAGAGCCTTTCACGAGCTTCTGAGAGAGTCTATGAGGGTATCTCCAACCTGTGTCTACAGAGGGAGATCGAGAAGCAGCTTCTCCCGGTCCAGAGCGTGTATACGCAGTGGCAGATGGTCGAGCTGGGTTGTTCTCCCTTGCCTGGCGTCCTTTGGGTCCGGTCCTCCAAGAGCGGTATGTATATAGGAAGCAAGTTTCCTAAAAGAGCAACACGGTTGTGCAGCGCGTCTTTTTCAAGACGTCACTCCGACCGTGCGTTTCTGGTTGCGGTGGTTTCCTGTCCCCGGATGATGGGCACGAGCACTGCGTTTCATGTCTGGGGGTCCAGCATGTTGATGCGGTGCTCGCGGGCAGTGCATGCCATCATTGTGATGTCATGTCTGCTGCGCAGTTAAGATCGCGGCTCGCTCTTGCAAAAGAGCGACCCACCCCAGTTGTCCCCCGCACTGCGGTTGGCACTCGGGCAGATCTGAGGGTTTCAGTGGGAGTAAATCCGCCGCCCTCGGGCTCGCGGACCTCTCGCTCCTCCACGCGCTCCATCCAAGCTTCAGGTGAGAGAAGCGCTCCATCCTCGGGTGGTCGCCCTCTCACTTGATGACAGCGAGGATCAGATGTCCATCGCTGCATCGCAGGATGGGCTGTCATTGTCTGATGAGGATGCGAACCCCCTCGCTCCCTCCCTCCGGGGTGGAGAGCACGGTGTTGGCATCTAAAAAGCAGACATGATGGCCGTGCTTTCCCGGGCTGTTTCGGCCGTGGGTCTGGTGATGGTTTATCCCCCAGCCCCGCGGCCGGACCGACTAGATGGGTGTTATGTGGAGGATATAAGAAGGCAAGACCTTCTAAGCCTTCCGTCCCCTTCTTCCCGGAAAGTGCGCAGTAAGCTCACGCAGTCTTGGAGGGCACTTTTTTCTGCCCAATCTGCGTGCGCTTTCATCCTCATCATCCTTGGAGGGTTGGTTGTCATTGTCTGATGAGGATTCGAACCTGCTCTTTTCCTCCGGGATGATGGGCGTGGCGTCGAATCCAGAAGCAGACTTTGCAGCCGTGCTTCCCAGGCTGTTTCGGCCGTGGGTCTGGAGATGGTTTATCCCCCAGCCCCGCGGACGGACCGACTAGAGGGGTGTGATGTGGAGGAGATAAAGAAGGCAAGACCTTCTAAGCCTCCACGTCCCCTTCTTCCTGGATGTGCACAGGAAGCCCACGCAGTGCGCTGCGTGCGCCTCCGCCCTCACCATGCATGCTACGGCCACCTACCAGCGCTCCCTAGCGCAGGCGCTGGCCCAGCTGCGCGGGGATGGTTCCGACCCAGGACTGAGCATGAGCTCCGCACAGCTATCGACTGAAGTCGGCTGTGTGTGCCCCAGGGAAGGACGATGGTCACATTAGTGGCCCAGGAACGCCACCACGGGCTAAACCTGGTGATCTGCGTGATGCTGACAAAGTTCGCTTTCTTAGCTCACCCATATCCCAGGCTGGCCTGTTCGGCGACACCGTCAGTGAATTCGCCCAGGAATTCACGCCGGTGAGCGAGCAGTCGGAGGCGATGGGTAATACCATCTCTCGGCGGGATCATAAAACCGCTCCTCCCCGCCGAGCCATCCACATCCACTGCTTCACGCCGAGAGCGCCCGCCTGCGGCTTTGCTCGGTCGCCCCCGCCTGCGCCTCTGGCCAAGCGGCTGCGCCGAGCATCTCGCAGGCAACCAGCGCTCCCCGCCCCAGGGCGCCGCTAAGTTCGGTAAACGAACCGCGAAGCGTCCCTGAGACGGGCCATCTGGAGAGGAGGAAATTTGCTCTTTCCCCGCTGGAGGGCGGGGCTCTTCTTCTAAACAGCGTTAAAAAACGCTATCAAAACCTCAGAGAAAGAGCATTTTTTCCCTTCCCCGGATGTGACAGCCCGAACACTGCCAGTCTGGGACGCTATGCTTTCCAGCTCGCAGGATCGGTGCACTTCGCCAGTGGCTCGCGGAGCGAGAGAGAACGGTCTCCTTTCTCTCCCCCTCCCAGCCCCACCTCCGGAGTACGGGTGCGAGACAAGAGTGAAGCTCTTGCCTCCTGCTCTCCTGTGGGACCCCAGTGCTTCCCGGTTGAGCCCACCCACTCCGCGCTGCCCCACCGCTGGTACGTCAGCGATCGTGCGGACGAAGCCACTTGCGAGGGCTCTGCCTGCCTGGTTAGCGCGGGCCAGCCCATCGCAATGGCTCATCCGCGCGATCAGACTCGGCTACGCGATTCAGTTCGCGAAACGGCCTCCCAAGTTCACGGGTGTGTATTTCACCAGGGTCAGCCCTGCGTCCGCCCCTGTCTTGCGAGAGGAGATTGCTGTCCTCCTGGCGAAGGATGCAATCGAACCGGTCCCTCCAGCCGGGATGGAAAGCGGGTTTACAGCCCGCACTTCATCGTACCTAAAAAGAGCGGTGGGCTACGGCCAATCCTTGATCTGCGCTTTTTGAACCGCTGGCTTCACAAGCTGCCGTTCAGAAAGCTTACGCAGAAGCGCACCCTCCGGAGCGTTCGTCCTCGGGATTGGTCTGCAGCAGTAGACCTGAAGGACGCGTACTTTCATGTCTCCATACTTCCACGCCACCGTCAGTTTCCTGCGGTTTGCGTCTGAAGTCGAGCCTGGCGGTACAAGTCCTCCCCTTTTGGCTCTCTCTGTCTCCGCGGGTTTTCACCAAGCTCGCGGAGGGTGCCCCAGCTTCGGCTTGCGGGCATCCGCATACTCAATTGTTTCAAGCGACTGGCTGATTTCAGCGCGCTCGCGGGATTAATTGATTACGCACAGAGACAGGGTGTTTCGGCACTTCGACCAATTGGGGTTTCAGGTCAACCGAGAAAAGAGCAGCCTCGCCCCCGTGCAGAGCAACTCTTTACTCGGGTTGGAGCTGGACTCGATCACCATGACGGCGCGCCTCCCCCGAGAGCGCGCCGGGCTGATGCTGGCCTGTCTGAGAGAGTTTGACAGGAAAATGTGGTCCCACTGATATTATTTCAGAGGCTCCTGGAGCATATGACATCCGCAGCCGCGGTCTCGCCGCTCGGATGCTCCATATGAGACCACTTCAGCATTTGCTTCACGATCGGGTCCCTAGACGCGCATGGCACGCGAGCGCGCACCGGGTGACTGTCACTCCGCTGTGTCGCCGCGCCCTCAGCCTCTGGATGGACCCTGTGTTCTACAGAACAAGCGTCCAGGCATGTCGTCGTTTGACGGATGCTTCCAGTTCACGCTGGGGGGCCGTGTGTTGCGGGCATGCAGCTGTGGTTCCGTGGTAGGAAACTGGTTGCATTGGCATCTTAACTGCCTGGAGCTGTTGGCAGTGTATCTCACGCTGCACCGTTTTTTACCGGTGTTAGAAGGGAAACACGTGCTGGTCAGGACGAACAGCATGGTGGCGATGGTGTATATCAACCGCAAGGGAGATATTCGCTGTCGCCGCATGTCTCAGCTCGCTCGCCGTCTGCTCCCCCGGAGTCATACGCGGCGCAATCGCTGCATTCCATTTTCCCCGCCGAGCTCAACCGTGCAGCCGCTGCCCACCCCCGACTGTCCAGCTGTTATGGGTGCGTTCTGCGCACTGGCTACACAGCTGGCCCCGGGGCGTGCGTAATACGCATTTCTCCAGTGAGCCTACTCGCACAGATGCTGTGTAAAGTCAGGGAGGACGAGGAACAGGTCTATGCATTGCGCCTCTCAGGCCCAATCAAACCTGTATTCTAGCTCTCTCCTCGTGATGGCCCCTCCCTGGCATGTCCCATGGAAGAAACTTCTTCTTTGGGGACAGGCACCGTTTGGCACCCGCGCCCAGTTCTATGGACATCACGTGTGGCCCATAGATGGAGCTCGGAGGACTTAGGTGACCTACCGTTAGGTGGTTAACACCATCACTCAGGCCTAGAGCACCCTCTATGAGGCATGCCTATGCCCTGATGTGGAGTCTATTCGCTGTGTGGTGTACTTCTCTCCGAGAAGGAAACCCCAAACATGCCAGATCAGTGTGATGCTATCCTCCTTCAGTTGGCTGGAGCCAAGGCTGTCCCCTCCGCACTGAGGGGTTGGCGTGGCGATCATCCCCGCTCTGAGGATGCGGCGATGGCGGCGCGCTGGGAAAGCATCGCCTCATCATCCAGTCCCCAGAGGCGCGAGACGTGGATATATATCCTGTCCCCTCTCTTACCCATTTGAAGATCTCTCTTAGGAGAGGTCTGCTCGATCACTCGACTCAGTATCTATATGATTTCTGTCCAGGTAGACAGCTCTGCTGGTCGCGTTGGCATCGGTCAAATGGGCGGGTATCTGGAGGCATTTTCGGTCAGCGAAATGTGCCAGCGTTTTGGGCCGGCCCACTCTCACGTTTACCTGAGACCCCGGCCCACCTAGGTGCCCTAGGTTCCTACAGCGCTCGTTTAGACTATGTAGTGAACCTGCAAGCGCTGCCCACGGAGGAGGCAGACCCAGCCCCTTTATTGCGGTGTCCTGTTCGCGCTTGCGTATTATAACGGACCGTACTCAGAGCTTAGATCCTCTGAGCAGCTCTTATATGTTACGGTGATTGGCAGATGGGAAGTGCCATATCTAAACAGAGGTTGGCCCACTGAACAGTGAATGCCATCTCCCTCGCTCATCGAGCTAGGGCGAGCCGTGTCCCCCACTCGGAGCGCGCTCCACTCGGAGCGCGCATCCTTTTGGGCGTTAGCACGCGGCGCCTCTCTAACAGACATTGTAGAGCTGCGGGCTGGGCGACACCTGAGCATTTGTGAGATTTATCTTCGAGTGAACTGATTTCCTCACGAGCGGTGAATGAGGAAATTCGGTTAGGTGTTGTAAAACGCTTGCTGCGCCTTTCTCTCTAACACAGAGATACGTGCGCTTTTCTCGCTTTGTCAGTTGAGTTCCCCACTCGGCGAACCCTGCAGAGTTCCTCCGAGGCCCCCAGCATCTGACTCAGCGGAGCAGTCAAATGTTGGCCCATTACGTTGTAGGTATGCCCGCTGGTCATCCCGCGTTCTGGGTATAGGTGCCTGCTATGTGCGATCCCCGCTGGCGATCCCATACGCTCACTCAGCCACGATGTAGTCCCCCCTCCTAGGCGGGCTCGTGTCTTCCCTCCCCGCTAACCACCTCTTCATATGTGCACTCCCCCTTCTCAGGGCTAGTCCATATGCTATTTTGCCACCAGGTCTCCCCCTCCGGGCAGCAGGTGACCTCCGCAGCGTCCTCCCTATCGGGACTGAACGCTTTCCCAACGTACTGTCGTATTTAAAAATTCCTAGAAACTACTAGGTGTATTTTACGACTCCCCGAAAAATATATCTAAACCAGAAAAGGTAAGTAAGGTAAGTAAGGGCCAGGGGACACGTTGGAGGACTGTGTCTCCAGCGATGCAGGTGCGCTCGTACTGCTGCGTGGCGCGCCCCTCACTGGAGACATGGTAAGGTTCTTTCGTTGTGGCGCTTTCCATAAATTTCCCCATAGTGGAAGTTTTTCCACATAGCATTGAAGTTCCCCTCCCGAAGGGGAACGCTCTGGTTACTAAAGTAACCCTCGTTCCCCGAGGGGGGGAACGGAAATGCTATGTTCCTTCGCCACAACGATTGTCCCTTAGCTGTTGAGTGTGAAAGCCTCTTCAGCTAGAAAAGGATGTCGTTGCTGAGCACATGCTAGCCTTTTATGCCAGGCTGATTGTCATTCAAGACAGCTGTGCACGCTGACGCCGCCAACTCATTGGCATTTCATTGGCCCGTTTTTATACTCTTTCAGATGATTGGATTCTGACGAAATCCCCATAGTGGAAGTTTTTCCACATAGCATTTCCGTTCCCCCCCTCGGGGAACGAGGGTTACTTTAGTAACCAGAGCGTTCCTTTAAGTATTCTATAGTCTATGATTCAGATTAAAGTCTAATTTAAAGACCTAACTAGGTTATGTTAACTAGGAAAGTTAGAATAATTAGTCAAGTTATTGTATAACTGGTTTGTTGTGTAGACAATCAAAAATACACAGTAAATATTTCTTAAAGGAGGCTAATTATACTGACTTAAAATTGTTTTTTAAAAAATTCAAAACTGCTTTTATTCAAGAAATAAACTTTAAGAAATAAGACTTATTATGACTCCAGAAGAATTATTTGTGTTTTATAGGAAATACTGTGAAAATCTCCTTGGTTTGATTTAGATCACTTGGGAAACATCATTTTAAATAAATGGGAGGGTAAAAAAATGGACTTCCACTGCATCTGTTAAAGTTTACAGGTGTGAAAATGTGCCTTGATGTACTTGAATGTTAGAAGTGTGTTATCCTACAATACAAAGTTACTTGTCAAATAAATGAACATGGAAGATTATTTTGAGTTTAAGTTATTTAATTAGCTTATTTACGAAGACAGGGCAGCACGGTGGCGCAGTGGGTAGCACAATCACCTCACAACAAGAAGGTCGCTGGTTCGAGCCCCGGCTGGGTCACTTGGCATTTCTGTGTGGAGTTTGCATGTTCTCCCCGTGTTGGCGTGGGTTTCCTTTGGGTGCTCCGGTTTCCCCCACAAGTCCAAAAACATGTGGTATAGGTGAACTGGGTAAGCTAAATTGTCCGGAGTGTATGGGTGTTTCCCAGTGATTGCAGCTGGAAGGGCATCCGCTGCGTAAAACATATGCTGGATAAGTTGGTGGTTCATTCCGCTGTGGCGACCCCTGATAAATAAAGGGACTAAGCCGAAAAGAAAATGAATGAATGAATGAATGAATGAATGTTTACAAAGACTACAGAGTGATGCATAAAAAATGACTTTGAATAATTGTTTAAGTAGTTTGTGATGTTAATTGTTGTGTATGTTAAAGTGTGCCCCCTAAAAGTACAAGTGGCCCCTGCCCGGCCACCGCAGTTACTCTGGTCTAGAACCGCCACTGGTGAACAGATGTGCAGATGTACAAATCTACATTTGCTGACAGACAGTTTGGGTTACTTATCAAAATTATGGGAATTGTCGACCCGACAATATTTAATTGGACGAACATTTTTTTGTTTTCTGATTTTCCCAGAATATAAAAATACATATAAATACATTTAGATCATTTACTTTAATCATTACTATTGAAATTTGAAGAGACTTTCAACAAGCACAGCAAAAATGTTTCTGAAGACAATCACCTACTGCACCTTTAAATTCTTTTAATTATTTAGTTTTTCAAGGTGTAGATACTCAATCTCTCATTAATTTGTCACCAATACATCTCGTTTCGACATTGTAATAAGTAAAACCTACTTTTCACTATCCAGTCACTTCGTGATAGATAAAATCAAGGTCTCCTCTCCTTTTCTCTCCTCATTGAATAGCCTGTTTCACTCGGAAATAGGTCAGATTATAAAAGTAAAATGGGTTGCCAATGTCTTTTCTGTTCACTCGAACAACAATTTGTACCTTGTCTTGACTCCCACAGGTATACCCAGACCTCCAGATCACTAACGTAGTGGAGGCCAACCAGCCCGTCAGCATCCAGAACTGGTGCAAAATGGGTCGCCGCCAATGCCGCAGTCACACGCACATTGTTGTTCCCTACCGCTGCCTGGGTATGTATGTGTGTGTTCACATAAAGAAAATCCTTCAACGTGACACTTACATCAGACCACTCTGCCACTCCTGGGGTATTAACCTGGATTTGTGGAACATTAAACTAATGCTTTTAGCACGGCTCTTGTTCGATTTCCTATCATCATACTGCATCAGATAAGATGAGATTCATTAAAACGCCATCAACATTTGCTCAGGATGCTTTACACCTCAGCAGAAATCTATTTGAGCACCTGCTGAGCAAATGTTTGTTTTTGTTTTTTTTAAGTTGGGGAGTTTGTCAGCGATGCCCTCCTCGTCCCAGATAAATGCAAGTTCCTCCACCAGGAGCGAATGGACATGTGCGAGAGTCATCTACACTGGCATACAGTGGCCAAAGAGGTCAGCGGTCGCACCACATCACATCACATTTACACTTTTACTTATTAATAAACTCATATTTTGCAATAATTTGTGCAAAAAAAAGTCGGATCATACATTTCTGGTTCTGGATCCAGCACCTATCTTAGTTTATATCAATTTTTTATGCTACTGAAAATATGTTTGAAGGGACGGTTCACCTAAAAATAAAAATGACCTCATCATTTGCTCTCCCTCATGAGGTTTAAAACCTTTATGAGTTTCTTTCTTCCATTGAACACAAAAGAAAATATGTTTTAAAATGCTGGTTGCTGTCACACATTGACTTGTGTAATAGGAAAAAATTGCTTTGGAAGTCACTGGGTGCCAGCATTTTTCAAAATATTTTTTTTGTGTTCAACTAAGTTTCGAACAAATGAAAGGTGAAGTAATGATGGCAACATGTTTATTTTTAGGTTAAATATCCCTTTAATAATTTCTGGGTGAATGCATTTCTTCCTCTCAGTTACAGAATAAACATAACATTAAAATAACAGCAATGACGAAACTGCTGTTAAGAAATCTAATCATAGCGATGTGGATGTTTAGACAAGCTCTGCAGTTCGTCACTCCAATGTAAAGTCAATTCATAACTATGCATAAAGCAATTTATACTATGGATAATACCTAATGCCTAAGCAATTCCAGGTATGGGGCTCAAGCATTGAAACTCGAAACATTCTCTTTTTTATGTGTATATATATATATATATATATATATATATATATATATATATATATATATATATATATATATATATATATATATATATATATATATATATACAGTTGAGGTCTGAATTATTAGCCCCCTTTGAATTTTTTTTCTTTTTTAAATATTTCCGAGCAAGGAAATTTTCACAGTATGTCTGATAATATTTTTTCTTCTGGAGAAAGTCTTATTTGTTTTATTTCGGCTAGAATAAAAGCAGTTTTAAATTTTTTAAAAACCATTTTAAGGTCAAAATGATTAGCCCCTTTAAGCTATATTTTTTTCGATAGTCTACAGAACAAACCATTGTTATACAATAACTTGCCTAATTACCCTAACCTGCCTAGTTAACCTAATTAACCTAGTTAAGCCTTTAAATGTCACTTTAAGCTGTATAGAAGTGTCTTGAAAAATATCTAGTAAAATCTTATTTACTGTCATCATGGCAAAGATAAAAAAAAATCAGTTATTAAAAATGAGTTATTAAAAGTATTATGTTTAGAAATGTGTTGAACAAAAATCTGCTCTCTATTAAACAGAAATTGGAGAGAAAAATAAACAGGGGGGCTACTAATTCAGAGGGTCTAATAATTCAGGGGGGCTAATAATTCTGACTTCAACTGTGTGTGTGTGTGTGTGTGTGTGTGTGTGTGTGTGTGTGTGTGTGTGTGTGTGTGTGTGTGTGTGTGTGTGTGTGTGTGTGTGTGTGTGTGTGTGTATATATATATATATATATATATATATATATATATATATATATACATACATACATACATGCATACATACATACATACATATATATATATATATATATATATATATATATATATATATAATTTTTTTTATAAACTGCATGTAAAAAAAATATGTTTTAAGGGGAACCTTTATCTTCCTAATGTAAAATTAAATACAATAATTTCACAAATAAAAAAACTAACTATATGTACAGTTAATAAACCATATTTGTGATTGGATTTTAATATTTGCATGTGCAGTACATAAGGAATGTTCCACTATTCATTAGCCCAACGGTTTTGAAAAGAAGTAATAACATTAAAATCTTAATGGTTATAGACAGATTTTACAACGTATGATAGAAAATTTAGAAATGAGCTAAATGATTATTTAGGCAATTCTTGGCATTGGTCGAGGCTCCCTAATTTCCCGGGGCCCTAAGCGGAAGATTTACAAATCAAATGCAGTGCTTCAGAACCACATCCAACTTTTTACATAAACACCACGAGCCAACGGCGATTCAAAGTCATTTAGAAGCCAGTCTAGAAAAGCTGTTACACATTCCTCAAAAAAAAAAACGTAAAAAACTTTGTTATGGCCTGATTTTAATGCTATGGCTTGTATATGTGCTATATATGAGCCTAGACAACAAAACCAGACTTATATTGTACTGGTATGTTTTTGGGAATAGTTTGGTTCAAATTGTTCAAAATTATAGATTTTTCTTCTATACCCAAAATTATTACAATATTTAGTAAAGATCATGTTTCATGAAGATGTTTCGCAAATTTCTTCCTGTTCCTAGTGTTCTCACTATGTAATGTGGATTGCTAAGAATATAATTTGGACAACTTTAAAGGGTTAATTTGGAAAGTACTTTTTGAACCCTCCTATTCCAGATTTCAGATTCACCACAATTACATGGACACCAATAATCCAATTTTAATACGATTAAGACAATACTCTGATTAAGAGTCTACCATGTAAACAGTGATTTTTGATTAATTTAATCTGATTAAGGTCATAATCAAACTAAACAGAAATCGGATTAAGACGTGGAGTATGCCGGTTTTAGTCGCATTATTGAAGTACAGTACAGACATGTAAACACCTTAATCGAACTATTATCAACTTTTTGCCATGTTTTGCGACAGGATAGCCTAGTCCGCACACACATGGCTGTTTGACACTATTTTCTGCACCTATCGAGTCAGTAAAGGACCAAGGACACATACACCACGAAATCCATACGGAGTGCGGTATCAAATTCCATTAAAACAACACTCTTCCAGCAGTTCAAACTCGCATCCAATATCTCGTTTGTCATGGGGCCATGCATGAAATGTTCCTGAATCAAAATGGAAAGTGCCAAATTGCAGTTAAAGTCGACAAATTAAAAATGAAACCCCCAAAATTACATGAAACTCCAGAGGAAACGTGGATAGCCTGGTGATGCAATGACGTTAATCAAATTATGTGCTATAATATGTAAAACTGAATCATGAAAGAAACATTCAAAAAGCAACCCATGTAAACACCTTAATCATATTATTGTCTTCATTCAGATTAAGGCAAATAATTTCATTACTGATGTAAGAAACCATATAAAGATCATTTATTCAGCTTTAAGATCTTTTATAAATCTCAATTTTAAAAGTAAAATCTCTTGTCTTGTGTGGTTCAGGGTCACATATATGCTACAAATCTTTAATGTAGATTAATGTAATTTAATGTCGAAAATTAATATTAAATTATTATTTCTTGTTAAACAAAAGACTTCCGCATCTGAACACATACATCCTACTTCCACATTAAATCATGGTGCAAGAACATTATAATTGAGTATGATGTATAATTCATCTCTTATAACCCACCAGTGTGTTCCACATATAGCTGGATGATGACTCAGCTCCTCATTCCTCTCTGGCTTTATTTGCATCTGTCTGTGCCTCTGCAGTCCTGTGCCGATCGCTCCATGAATCTGCATGATTATGGTATGCTGTTGCCATGTGGAATCGACCGTTTCCGGGGCGTGGAGTTTGTGTGCTGCCCAATGGAGGAGCAGAAAGACTTAGACAGTGAGGAGCAGGAGGAGGCTAACTCTGATGTGTGGTGGGGCGGTGCTGAGACTGAGTACACCGACGCTAGGTAGAGTTTTACAATTCTTCATGAAAAATTGCATAGAATGTTTTTTGCATTGATTTGACAGCATATATTTTTATGAGAGTAGTGCTCCAAGTTGCATGAAATAATTCACAAGAAATATGAAAAGCATATGGCAAATTTATTTATATATAAATAATAATATATACATATATATTGGATCAAAATAACAAATATATTTTGTAAACTGCTCTAAATACTTTAATATTAAATGTATATCTAGAAAGCATCAATAAAATACATTGATAACACTTTGTAGTTACTGTAAATATTTTATTAAGCATTAACAAATTGTTTATTGATCATTTGTTAAGCATTAACTTTACATTAATAGACATTAATACAATTTATACGGTAATTAGTACTGTTTATAAATACAGCTTCAAATGTTGGATTCTTGACTAGAGCTGTGCGATAAAACCGGTATCGATATTTATTGACTGAGCATCATTGTCAAATATTGATTAAAAAAAAAAGATTCGGCATAAAGTTTTGGTATGAAGTGCTATAGTTTTATTAAAATGTGGCTTCTGAGCGCACGTCTTGGAAGCAGTGCAAACAAGCTTAGGGTGTAAGTTTGTCATTTCCAATGGAGGCTTGCGACTTGCACGACGCACATATGGGAGCGATGCACACATGTTGTGCAATCGGTGCGCACATGAACTGCACGCAGAAAGTGGTTGAAAATGAGTGCGGTATAGCAGCAGTGAAGAGATTGTAAATAAAAAAGGATATAAGGATGTCACCAGAGTGGCTTTTTGGTTTCTTTTCTTTTGCATCCCAGCCACTAGCTCCCCATCTGAAAGATTTTTTTTAGCATAGGGGGAAATGTAGTCATTCACCTTCACAATTTGTAATGTTGCAATATGTATTTGAATAATGATGGCTGGTTCCTTTACTTGAAAGCTCAGATTTGATTATCATAATTTGTATTGTTGACAGAGTTTGAGGTTTACTGTATCTTTATTATTTACACCTTAAAGTTTGCTTTGATCGTTCAGCATTTGCACTTTACCATTGCAAACACTTTGTAACATTTTATTTATCAAGTTTAAGAGTCTCTTTAACACTTATGTTTATTTTAGTATAAAGAGATTAGATATTTTGTTTAAATATTTTTGTTTTTGACTATTAAAACTATTTGCCTTAGTAATGTTGGTAAATTAAAATAAAGGGGTTAAATAACAAAAAATCCTAATATTCCTAAATGTACTGTTAAAAATATACAATAATTATCGATTTCGAATGACTTGACACATGCTATCGTGAATTTGTTTTTTTTTTTGCAATATCGCCCAGCCCTCTTTTTGACTTAGAAGCACATATACAATACACATAATGACTGTATTTCCATAATTTGCTAAATTAAGTATTGCTTTATTTAAAAACCAGTTATTTAAAAGTAGTTGGTGGTTTTTAAGAATAAGTAAATGATTACTAAACTATTATATAATATGTATAAAACATAATTGTTACTCTGTATGTCGATAAATGTTTTATTAACACAAATTCCTACAGTTTTGTGAGGTCATAGTCCCTAAAGCGAAGACTATTTATGCTTTGTAAATCTCTTATGAATGACAAAAAAAGGCTCAGGTACATTTTAAACTGAAAAGTGAAAACATTCATTAAAAATATTTGTAAAATATTCATTTTTCAGATTTGGGCCCAAATCCACAAATATTTTGGTTGGCAGAGAGCTTCAGTTTGTGCCCCAGTTAGATTATAGATTTTCTCAACCTTTGAATGACCAGGCATTCTTGCTTTGGCAAGAAAAAGACATCTTAACGTTTAAAGATCTCTTTGTTGATGGCTGTTTCTTGTCTTTTACCCAATTAGAATATCAGTTTAAAATTCCCAAAGCCCACTTTTTCAGATATCTACAGGTGTGTGACTTTACAAGCAAGAATTTTCCCTTCTTTCCTGCCCTCCAAAACAAAATCCTATTGATCAACTTTTCCCTGATGACCCAGAACAAAGTGGAACTATGTGTGGTTTATATACTAAGCTTGCATCATTATTATCTACTTCTAGAACTACACAAAGAGACTCCTGGCAACTAGACCTTAATATCAGTTTGACAGACGAGGACTGGAATGAAGCTATATATAGAATCTATAGATCCTCTATTTGTGCTAGACATAGCCTTATTCAGTTTAAAATGGTACATAGACTTTATCTTTCAAAGGCCAAGCTGGCAAGGACGTGTTCCTCTGTTGACCCCATCTGTACAAGATGCAAGCAGTCCCCTGCTACATTAGCCCATATGTTTTGATTATGTCCCAAATTATCTGTATTTTGGTCAAATATTTTTTTTTTTATCTTACTTCAGAATATTTTGTAAAGATGTTTGTGCAAATCTCTTAACTGCTGTCTTTGGTATTGTATATGAAAAAACAATTTGTCAAAAAGTGAATTGGACTGCATTGCCTTTTCTTTTGGCAAGACGCTTGATTCTAATCAATTGGAAACAATCATTTTCCCCTTCTTTTAAACAGTGGGCCAATGATGTGTTGCATTTCCTTAGTTTGAAAAAAAAAGACAATTTAAATGGTTCTGGGTCCAAGTTCACTGCCATGTGGCGTCCTTTCATAAATTACTTTCAAAGCCAAATGTAATTGCAAATGGACAAAATGATGCTGATGCTGTCAGGTTTTACTTTATTGTACTGATGTTGTCTTCATTTTTTGTCTTTGTTTATATGTACACAATATTAAAGCACTATGTTTATATATATATATATATATATATATATATATATATATATATATATATATATATATATATATATATATATATATATCTTGTGTTGTTAGTTATGTTGATTAATGAATGTATGTTTTTTGACTATTTGAATAAATAAAAAGGGAAAAGAAATATTCATTTCAAAATACAAAAATGAACCTGGACAACTGTATTAGAGGAAAAATAAAATCTTTACAGTCTTATCTAAAAAATAAAATGACTGAACAGTTTAAACATTGCTGAGTAACAGGAGTGTCAAAATACAAGGTAAAATTAGATATAACAACAACAGTAGCATAATTTTACAATGAACAATATAAAACAGTTCAGTTTTATTCAGCGATGTTTAAACTTTTTAAAATGCAATTCCAAAGTATGTTATTAATATTAGAGGTGTAAACCATACCTGCTCTCACGGTTCGGTTCAGTTACGATTATCATGCCATCAATTCGATATCTCAGTGCATCATTGTGCATTGACGATGCTTTCCAGACACAATTTGATATTTTACTTAGCAACTCAATAATTCTTGTACTAAAATGTATCATTTATAAATATATTTATATATTTTCTTCTTTCTTTCTTTTCGGCTTAGTCCCTTTATTAATCCGGGGTTGCTACAGCGGAATGAACCGCCAACTTATCTAGCACATTTTTATGCAGCGGATGCCCTTCCAGCCGCAACCCATCTCTGGGAAACATCCACACACACTCATTCACACTCATACACTACGGACAATTTAGCTTACCCAATTCACCTGTACCACATGTCTTTGGACTATGGGGGAAACTGGAGCACCCGTAGGAAACCCACGCGAACGCAGGGAGAACATGCACACAACTCCACACAGAAACGCCAACTGACTCAGCCGAGGCTCGAACCAACAACCTTCTTGCTGTGAGGCGACAGCACTACCTACTGCGTCGCCATTTAGATATTTTTTGTATTACAATTTTGTCCTTTAATACAAGCAGTCAGGTATATGTACTGTACCTTTCACTCTTTCTGAATGTATCAAACTAAACTAAAGTACTGGCACAGAACAGCATGAGCATTTATAACAAATAAACAAACATAAATATTATCCCGCTTGCTTTTTAAGCGTTGTCAAGCGAGTTCTTAAACGCCTATGATTGATCACACACTCTACAGAAAGGGCTGCGATTGGCTCTAATGTTCAGCGCCGTCTGGCGCTGTTCAGCAAACAGTGAAATGTACACTAATGTTAAACAGCCGTGGCTTTTTCCTAGCTGAATTCTAATGTACTTCCCTGTCAGTGAAAGACTGTTCAGTAAACTCACAAGCGGTGAATTGTGCAGTTATCTGCTTTTTTTAGTTAGAGCGTCTTAATTACTCACGGTCTCCTCCTTCACCATAGTAAGCTACCGCCATATGATGCATATATGATATTAAAGACATCAGTACATAATAACCGGTTATGATTATTAAAGAACCGATACCGAATTGTTCGCGTCTGCATCGCAGTGCATCGAAGAAACTATTATTTTGACACCCCTAATAAATGTTTAAGTCCTACCTAATTATGTCTTGCAGTGTTTAAAACTACTAATTAGTTTAATTCTTATTTCAAATAAAACGTAGATTTTTACATGTGATTTTCTTCATTAATCTCTGCATCACAGCGTGCTGAAAGAACAGGTCACAGCCAAGCCTGAGCCTGCAGTGACCGAGGATGATGAGGATCTCAACAATGAGGAAGAGGAAGTCTGGGACAACGATGAAGACGGTGACGGTGAGGATGATGAAGATGAGGAAGATGATGATGAAGATATAATCGATGAGCAAGACACCAGCGAACAGACCTCCAACATTGCAATGACAACCACCACCACCACCACAACGGAGTCCATAGAGGAGGTTGTGCGAGGTGAGATTTGTGTGCATGCATACTGGTGATATACCAAACAATCTGGTAATATACCGCTCAAAAGTTTGGGATCATTCAAATATGAAGAATCGTTGCTCAAAAAAACATTTCTGATTATTATCAGTGTGGAAAACTTTGTAGTGCTGCATCGTTTTTTGTGAAAATCATGATATATTGCCTATACGTACAGTATATATGAAAAATTAGCATTTAGATTAATAATTTAACAAACATATATTACCTACAGTATATATATATACTATAGAGAGAGAGAGAGAGAGAGAGAGAGAGAGAGAGAGAGAGAGAGAGAGAGAAAATTAGCATTCAAAGTAATAATTTTATAGCCCAATGACTCAAAACTAAAAAAATTTATAATGTTAAAACTGACAAAATATTTAATTTTAAAAATGCTGTTATTTATAAATGTCTGTTTTTCAAAGAGTAGACTGAATATAGGGGTTTCCAGAAGTATATTAATCATGTTAAAATATATTTTCAACATTGACAATAAGCTATCAGTTCAAACTCAGCACCCATGAAGAAACTGTAGGTGCATAGGAGAAAATCACCATGTAAAAATGTGTGAAAAAGAATCAAATATACCCGCACACTATCAATAATTGCTTAAATATGTATTAAATGTAATGCTGTTTTTGCCGGGATTCTCCCGTGTTTTCCCACTCTTTCCTGCTATCATGACGTTTAAGCATTTTCCCGTATTTTTAATATTTCTATGAAAAGTGAAAGTAGCATCAAAGAGCCGATCTCAAATGAAATATAATTGCAAGAGCTGTTCAAGAGAATTATGCTTTCGCTTTATATTGGCTTGAAAGCACGTTGAATTTAATATTAAAATGTCCGCATTCACTCCCTTTCCATTAAAGCTATGCATCGACCATCACCCTTCCTATGCAACCTCTGAATCAGTCATGTAAACCAGTCTTAACGGTGCTGACTGACGGACACGCTATATAGTGATAAACACACTGTTCACAGAGCGAAAGTGGACACTTTTGGATTTGGGTGTGTTTTTAAACAGACAATTACATTTAATATTATGCAAACATGTTCGTCCTGGTGTGTTTTATTTTAAACACAAATAATTTAGTCGTGACAAAGTCCCTTTAAGGCAAGTCTTTTCACTCGGCGGGCATCTTTGAAACACCTCTCGGGCAGTATGCTCAGGCATTCTATCTGATTGGGGAAACATCAAATTCTCCACAATTCCTTACCAAGCTTACGATTACATTACATATTTGGAATCACCGATAAAATTAAACAACAATCATCTCATAAGTTTTGCTTCTAAATGTTCAAATCAAACTAAATTGGCATTTTTCCAGGGTGCCCAAGCTAATGCGCATGCACACTCAAAATGAACGAGATCACACCACCAACCTCATTTATGGCCTTTCTACACATTATCATCCTCCGGATAATGCCTCGTCAGATCGTGCAGGCCTTCTGAAGTAATTCACAGCTTGGTCTTGTTGGTGAATCTCCTTCAGAAATGACAGCGACTCTTTGTTTACAAGTTTGTGGGTGTTTCAGTAGTTGCTGTCATGTGATGTGCGTTTGACAGGACGGACTGTACCTCACGTTCGTTTCATACAGATTATAAAACCAGAAAACTTTTGTTTTCAAGTATAGTAGGTTCATTTAAAAGTACAGATTTCAAGCTTTATTTGAATATATTTCATATGTCTGTGAAGCAAGTATTCGCTAAGATTCAAGTGTGTTTGTTGACCACAAAACCTGTCGTAAAAGCACACGTCCCCTGGAGAAACGTTAGTCTATAGCGATTGATGATTGGCTCCTGTACTAGTAGGCGGGGCTTCATTCGCCATATTGACCGTTACACTTTTCCCCATTCAAAACTATATGAGTGACATGTCTTGTAAATTCTATAGTCTTTGGTCATAAGCATAAACAGTTACGAAAGTAACGAATGCATACATTTATACATATATAAGCGTTAGATTTAATAAGTCTTTATGCATGTATTGACAGTGTGCAGGACTATTTGTTTGCTTTTTGCACATTTTAACATTGAAAATAAGAACATCAATGGCAAATGATTGAGCACCAATAATAAATGATTATAATAGAGCAGTAAATCTGTGAGACTGGAGTAATGATGCTGAAAATGTAGCTTTGTGTCTCAAAATTAAATTACATTATAACAAATATCACAGAATATAACATTTTTATTACTGTTTTATTGTTTATTTAAATAAATATGCAACCTTGGTCAAAAAAAGGGTTATTTTGAAAAATTCCCAAACCTGTGACCCGGAGTGTATATTTCATTTTCTAGTGTGCAGTTCCTAGAATGCACTGGACAAGCAGAACAAAACTAAAACTTTACTTATGAAATCAAGAGTGTCTTTTCCCCATTAGCGGTGTGCTGGGCCCCTGCTCGGTCAGGGCCGTGCCATGCCAAGCTGCCCCGCTGGTATTTTGTGGCAGAGAAGGGCCGATGCGCCTCCTTCACCTTTGGGGGTTGCGGGGGAAACCGCAATAACTTTGATTCAGAGGAGTACTGCATGGCTGTCTGCAGCAGCAGTGTGTGTAAGTCAAGACGTCTCCTCAGAGGAAGTTCCGCTCTCTAACCAGCACCTCGTCTCTTTCTCACTTTCTTCGCTTCATTCGTTGCCAAACTCACAAGCTCAGCAGATGGCTGGATGCTTTAGCCTGCATGGATTACAGGTCTCTGTGAGGTGACTGTACAGCCAGAGCATCTAGTTCTTTTAGTTTAACCTCCTGTGCTGCTTTTTTTCTGAGCACACCTACAGGAACTTTGCTTATACTCTTCATCCGCATTTCCTGAATCCACAAAACACGTCAAAGGAAAATATATGTGTTTAAATCACTATTGCAAGTTATAAGGGAAAAAATAGGCTGAGTTCACAAATTGAAAATCTCCATAAAAGTTAAAAACAATACATAACACATAAACACATACATAAATACGGCATGCATACACACCTAGACAATAATCATATTTAATACTCTGATGATAAGTGACAAATTAATAATCATTGTTGCTGTATTTATCAGGCTCTACAGTTTTTTATGTTTTATTTTGTTCAGGCATTTACATGAGATGATGACTTGATTTGAGCGAAGATTTTCTTACGATGTGGAGACGATAATCTGTGTTTTACTTACTATTGGACTACTATTACTTACATATTGTTGCCACCTATGCAGAGGCTTTAAAAATAATGAAGGGTGAGAAGGCTAAACAACTGAATGATTTGTTTCAAGAATATGGTTTTCTTTAACCCCTTGAGATTCTGTTTGATGTCTGCACGGTATGGTGATCTTTTTTATTAAGTTATTTCATACATTTCTTTTGTTTGTTTGTTTGTTTGTTTTGTGTAATCTTATGGCTTTATTCTTGATATATTGTCTATCTGACATGTCTCAGTCAGTTTGTGAAAGATTATGTCGGTTTGGCCTAAATTGTTATATTTTTGAATGGCAAAAAAACTTACAGTCGAAGTCAGAATTATTAGCCCCCTTTTGAATTTTTTTTTCTTTTTTAAATATTTCCCAAATTATGTTTACCAGAGCAAGGAAATTTTCACAGTATGTCTGATAATGTTTTTGTATTCTGTAGAAAGTCTTATTTGTTTTATTTCGGCTAGAATAGAAGCAGTTTTTAATTTTTTAAAAGCCATTTTAATGACAATATTATTTGGCCCCTTAAAGCTATATATTTTTTCGATAGTCTACAGAACAAAACATCGTTATACAATAACTTGCCTAATTACCCTAACCTGCCTAGTTAACCTAATTAACCTAGTTAAGCCTTTAAATGTCACTTTAAGCTGTATAGAAGTGTCATCAAGGCATCTAGGCAAAGATAAAATAAATCAGTTATTAGCAGAGATGTATAAAGTACTAGAGACCCAGACTTAAGTAAAAGTACAAGTGCTCTATCAAAAAAGTGACTTAAGTAGAAGTTGAAGTGCTCTTTAAGCACAATACTTAAGTGGAAGTACTAAAGTATTCAACATTTTGTGTACTTAAGTATTGCAAGTAGTTTATTTAAAAATTTACTACTCAAGTACTGAAAGTAAAAGTACAAGTATTGTGTTATGTAGTTATTTTTAAAAAAGCAGTCAAAAGACATTGTTTTGTTTATTTTAAATATCTTTTTTGGGGCACAGGATTAAGCAGAACAAAAAGAACCATGGTTTACGATTTATAATATAAATAAATAAATAAATAAATATGTATATGATGGGTCAAAAACACCATTCAGCGTGACAGCCTTTATGATAGACAGTTAACGTTATGTGAACATTGCAGCATGATATGAACCGCGGGTAGCTAACGGTAGTTAACTTATCTAGCTCTTATGGATAGCTCAAACTGCTGTTTTGTGTATTATATTATCTTTAACTTGACATGTTTCTTCAAATCCGATGGTAGAGTATGCACTTCATTCTATATGAACTGTCTTTCACTCCGACAAATGCACACATTGGCTTTAAATAGGGTCACGGGTGGTCTTTTTCCTCATCGCCACGAACAGCTGAAAGTGAAGGAGTTGAAGGTGGAATTTCTGGGTTTTCCACGTCTAACACAAACGAAAGCGCTCTCAATGCAGGCAGGCAGCACTGTCTTCTTTGATCGTCTGATCAATGAATGATTGATTCGTAACATTTTTATAATTGTAACGAGTAACTATGCAACACATAAAAAATCTACTGGAGTAAAAGTATTAAGCTCATCGAAAATATGTACTGAAGTAAAAGTAGAAGTAGGAGAAAAAAACAATACTCCAGTAGAGTACAGATACAACCTTTTAGTACTTAAGTACAGTAGTGAAGTAGTTCTACTTCGTTACTATACATCTCTGGTTATTAGACATGAGTTATTAAAACTTTTATGTTTAGAAATGTGTTGAGAAAATCTTCTCTCTATTAAACAGAAATTGGGGGAAAAAATAAACAGTGGTGCGAATAAGTCTGACTTCAACTGTACATATTGTTCACCATTAGTGTTGTTTAGTGAAACATGTTGATTAGCGAACAGGCTTTCGATTGATTAAATGAGTTATTTCCTCACAAATGCTTTTATTCAGTATAGTAATGCCTCTTCTTCGCTGACATCCATTTAAAAAACAGCCTCTGGTTAGCATTAGCCACTTTGCCTTTTTTGGCTAATGATTTTCAGCTTGTCATCTACTGGCTTTGATGTGACTTCACAATGGCACATGTAATAAATTGTCAAACATAAAAGATTTTTTTTGTACATGCTAACTGGAACATGTAAATAAGTGGGCGTGGCTAACACACAGGCAATGTATGTGAGCCTGAGCAAGATAAGTGTATCTGTCTGCGGACTGCACGAAGGGGGTGTAACATGAAGGGGCGTAACTTGTAGTAAGTTAGAGAGGTGTAACTTGAAGTTATTAAGATCTCGAACCATGCAAGATGTCACAACAAGGTGTTGTTGGCAAGATGGCAGAAATACTTACAGAGAACATTCTCCTCAAATGTTTTCATGAGTTTTCTTCAAATTTATCCACAACCTATTCATTTGATATACCATTATATTCATTCATTTAGCAACTCCACCATGCACCTATAGCTGACTTCTTCACCCTTTGTGTCATTACAGTTAATCTACTCGGTGTAGACATTAATAACTATGATGGTTGGGTTTAGGGAAGGTGTAGACATTAATAACGATGATGGTTGGGTTTAGGTTTAGGTTTAGGGAAGGTGTAGACATTAATAACGATGATGGTTGGGTTTAGGGTTGTGGTGCTGCAGGTGTAGACGTTAATAACTGATGTACAGTGTCATCTTGCCGACAACATAGTTTTGACATGGCTCCATAACTTTAAGTTACACCTCTAATGTACTACAAGTTATGCCCCTTCATGTAATGCCCCTTGTCTTGCAGTTCGCAAACAGACCCTACTCGAGCAAGATGCTGCTCATGAGACTGAGGGAAGCTCTGACTGGAGCGCTCAAAATAAGATCAGGTCAACAATCAGAGGTGAACATTTGCCTGTGATTTAGAATAACTGTTTTGGATTACTGATTTGAAACTGTGGATGTGAGTGTAGAATATCTCTGTGTACAATATCCTTCAGCAAGTAAACAGTCACTTGTGTAGCATTAGCCTCCCCCAAGTCCTAATACACACCCGGTAACACGACTGATTCACATCCGGATGCTGTAAACTTTATACTAGAAAAATGAAAGTAAAATACACAAATAACATGAAGTTACGTCATTAAATGCCTCAAAAAATGTCTCATTAAATATATTGATCAGAATTATTGTCACAGCAATCAGACAGGACTTAATTTAGCAACAGGACCAGGGGGTGTTCAACCCTGTTCCTGGAGATCTACCTTCCTGCAGAGTTCATCTGCAACCTTAAACAAACGCACTTGTCTTTAATTACCAAGTGCTCCTTCAGGTCCTACTTATTTGGTTTAATTGTGTTTGATAAAGGCTGGAACTCTCCAGGAGAGTAGATCTCCAGAAACAAGGTTGAGCACCCCAATCTAGACTGTAAGGCCAGGTATTGCTAGAGATGGGTACCAAAACTCGGTACTTTATCGGTATCTGTGCTACATTATAAAAGACCGAAGTATTGATAAGCTCTGATGTTAGCGGTTCTGCTATCGGTACTGGAGAATTATTGCTGAATAAACATTACTTACAGTAGCATAATTTAACTCACCAACCTTTTCTAATTTGCAATATTTGATATTCGTCTGCACAGTTGGCAATCTCACATGAGAAATGTGCACACACATAGCTCGCGACACAGACTCACACATACACAGCTCGTAAGCTTGTGGAGTGAACCAAAAGGGTTTTATTTCAATGAGTGGACAGCGACAATGCCCGTTGCAACAAACGGCACAAGTTGTTTTCTTGTAGAAGTGGAAGCGCAAGCAATCTGGCTAAGTGAAAGTAGCTTCCAAAAGTGCAATAACTGCAGAAAGACAAATGAAAAGTTTTTGACTGCCTAGCTGCTAACGGTAACGTTACATCATCCACATCGTTATACCAGCAGTCAGTCACCTAAATTAGTATAATATTAATAGTTAAATAAACACACACATTCGGTTACAATGAAAACAGTATTTTTTTTTCTGCAGTGGCCTAAATAAATCTTAAACATTAAAAATGCTTTTACATTACTGTATTTACAAATATAGCCTATGAATAGCCTAATAATAAACTATGCTTATTAAGACATTATAAAAAACAACTTAGTTTTAGATTGCAAGATGCTCCAAAACTGTACAAAACACTGTTAACTCATTTATGTGAATGTGTTAATGAAAAATCATAAACATCATCTCATTTAACTGCATTTTGCAACTCAAAGAGAGTATTTTCAACTGCAGGGAGCACAATAAACCAAGAAAGATCCTGACTTCTGCCAGAAAAGACAAACATGTGGATAAGAAGATGTGAAGAATGTTTAAAAACTGAGAGTCATTTTCCTTCAAACCATTGTACATTCTTTTACAGGAAAAAAACGATTTATTTGTTTTACCATTATTGGTTTCGTTTTAATTTACATTAAAAACTTAATAATAAAATAAATTGTTATTAATTCTGTTGAATTTGTTTTTTGTTTTTTCATTAAAAAAAAACACTACAAAAAGTACCGATAAGAGAACTGTTAAAGTACCACACTGATAAGTGGTATCGATAAAAGTAATAATACAGTTAAAACCTTAACGATACCCATCCCTAGTTATTAAAGCCTACTCAACGATTCAGTTCGATTCTTATTTATATAGTTTTGATTTGATTCCAAATTTGTTCAGATTAGGTTTTTTTATGGAGAAAAATTAGCAATATCTTCAGGACAAGAGATGGTAATATTCACATCTTCTGAATTAGCATGCGAATTAAGAATGTATTCGAGAACTTCCCAAATTGATGTAGTTTTGTCAAATTGTAGAACAATTTAAACTTAAAAAAAATATATATTTTACCCAGCCTTACTATTCCACCAAGAACAATACAATAACGTTTCATAACCATGTGTTTTATCATTGGCTCTGTTGATGCAGAATTAAACCTCACAATCTTGTAGTCTGATTCACACACAAATTAAGAAAATTTATATTTTTGAAAGAATTCTTCAGATATAATAATCTTTGGTCTCCATTCCAAATCTTGCTCACAAGATCTCAATGACTGAACTGCAAGTTATCAATATCAGTTATATAAATAAAATACTAAAGTTGTTAAAGTGCGTAATAGTTGCTGTATAAAGTGTTTTCTAAGTCAGTGGTATCCTCCAGAGATCCTCCAGAGTAGATACTGACAGATTTGATAGGCTGAGTGTTTGTTTGTGCTTGTGTCTGTTTTGAGTGCGCCTGCATGTCAGTGTGTGTGTTTCTAAATCTGCTGAGCACTGCAGTACTGGATGTGCCTCTCTCTCTGGGCGTGTGTGTTTATCTCAGTGTGTGGCCAGTGATAGAGCTGCAGTCGGCCTCTGGTCAGACCGGTCTGTGGCAGTGGTTCAGTGAGCGCTTTCTGCTCGGTTAAGCACAATGCTGGACGCTGTGGGAAAGTGACAGCGGAGCAGCCCTCATCCTGACAGGGCATATTCCTCACAGCCGGGCTGGCTGTTCCCGCATGCTCGCTGTCAGAAAGTGTCACAGCAGCCTCACTGGAGCTGATATACAATTCACACAGTTACAGTAACACAATGAAGTGTTATACGTTTAGAAATATCACTGCATTGCAGAAAAGCACACCAACTAGCAATTCATTTAAGGACAGCACAAAAATACTTTATAAATTTAGGATTACAAAATAATGCATTTCACAAAATAATCTTACAATAGATACGGTTTCAAAATTAAGACAAACGTTTTGTTTTCATTAGTGGAACTTGTCTGCATGTCTTTTGAAATGTACTCATTTGGAATACTCTTTTAAATTTCTGTTCTTATTGACCTTATTTTTGACATACGAGCGGGCGCAGCTATTGGAATCCTTTTGGCTGAAGACTTCTAATCTCATTTACTCCCATTGATTTTTAGATGTTAAAAACGGCTCGTTATGCTGCTTTATATTGTAAACTGATCTTTTCTAATTATATTATTATTATTTTTTGTGTATAGTTATAAACTTGTTTGTTGTTACTTTGTTGTTTGTTGTTATAGTTAAACACTTGTTTGTAGAGCAAGCGGTTTGGCTGTTTACTGTGGTTTATTATTGCTAGTCATTTCTCCCATAGGCGACTAAATCGGAAGATCTAAAACAATGGCAAAAACGCCACACTTCGGCATTGAAAAATAAGGTCAATACCATTTTGTTAATTTATACACATTATAACTTCTTATGAGATTTGTGAAAATTGTCAGAATTTTGAAATTCAGTCATAAAAATTGGAATTAACTGCAAACTAAAAAAATTGGCAAATTGTGGAACAAAATCTAAATAAATAAATTAGGACTGTACTTGTAATCAAATTTATATAAGAACTGTTTCTATATTAAACTGCAAAAACTATTTAAATATGAATTCTGCAGGTTCTCTGTGAAAAAAGATGCCATGGCTTATTTTACTAAGCACATTAAAACTTTATATATCAAATAATTATGTTTATTTTTATATAAAATTTTTAATAGTTGGCGGTTCATTCTGCTGTGGCGACCCCTGATAAACCAGGGATTAAAGGCTGATTTATACTTCTGCGTTGAGCGATCACCGTGTCCCACGGCGCCTGCCTTGCACGTAGCTTTGCATTTATACTTCTGCATGCTGTTTGTGTTTCTCTGAAATAACTCTTCCGAAACACTAGCTGGCAGCGGGTTTTTATGTTCCCCAGTGTCAAGTTTCTTCGTGGGTGTTTTGTTCTTTCTGAACACTACAAGAAGCTAAAACTCGCTCATTCAGAGACGGAATCCAGCGGACGTGCAACAACTTTAATCATAAGGTAAACACAAATCAAAAGTTTCCATCTGGAGCTGCTTCATGGGACTCCACACTTAACTACACATAAACTTAACGTAACACACTTAACTTCACGTAAACATTCACTCCATTAGGCTCACGGCTATCAGCACCGCCCACACTCGTCAAAGCTACCAAGCCGATCAATCACAGAGCTTGCGCTACACGTCGTTGTAATGCGTAGTTACATTTTTTGAGAGGTGCGCGTCATCGGCGGCGTCAGCCACGGCGAGGGCTATGCGACCGCGCGAAGGCTATGCTGGAGCATACACATACATGTGTGCTTGATGCAGAAGTATAAATCAGCCTTAAGTCGAAGGAAAATGAATGAATGATTACATTTTATTAGGAATACAATTAATAGGAGGAAAAATAAAATAATAGGAGGAAACATATTTCATAGCATTCTAAGTGTAGTTTTTTTTGTATTTACGGCATTCTTTAGGGTTGAAATGTGGTTAAAATGTTACTATTTCATTACTTCTTTGCAGGATCCTAATCACATACATGATATTTTCTAATGCAGTGACTTTTATTTTTGTTTACATGGAAAACACTTGTTTTTTAGACAAATCTTCCATTTCATACAACCTCCAGCATGAAAACTCTTTCATCTCTCTGAGTCCACTTTCAACCTCTTGCAGTAGAGCAACCTTTGGCAAAAGCAATCTCGCGCAAACGTTTCTGTCTCTGCTAACCAATTTTAACCTGCACCCGAACTAGCAGCTCTTACCCAGGAATCTTCGCTCTCTTTGCCGCAAGGAAGATTCTCTGGCTCGCATTTATCTGTCTCTTTTTTTGTGTGACTGTCATTGAACAAGACTCATCTCTGTCTCTAGTGCCAACCATGGCCCCGAGCCCTGCTGATGCGGTGGATCGTTACCTGGAAGCTCCAGGAGATATGAACGAACACATGCGCTTCCAGAAGGCAAAGGAGAGCCTGGAGGCCAAACACCGAGAGAAAATGTCAGAGGTGAGAACATCAGTAGATTTATTACCCTTCAGTTATATGAGAGGAAATTACAAAACAGTGTGATGGTAGATGAACTGAGAAATAGTATTAAAAACATTGCCAGCATTCTATAAATGAACAATAGCGTATGAGCGCCGTGCTGATAAAGAATCAAATCGCACAGCTTTGAGTGGGAGATTGCATTTATTCAGCGGTTTGCTGGCACACTTGTGTAAATAAATAAGAAACAACCACTGACTGTGTGAAGAACTTACTTTCAGTTCTGGAATCAAATCTTAAGTTGTCAGTTTAAGAGCTTAGCAAAAGCCTCTGGTGCTACTTCAAAAACGTCACTTTAGAGCTTGTAAGTAAGGTATGCTGAGAGGAATTATGTAGAGTATTATGAGACTATAAAGAGGGATAAATTGTGTAAAATTGTAATTAGCATTTGACTGAATTTCTGTGATGTTTGGTTAAATATACACTACCGGTCAAAAGTTTGTTTTTTCATAGAAAATTATTCTGTTCATCAAGGGGGCATTTATCAAATGTAAAAAAAGAAGTGTATACAGAGCGGGGTCACGTGACTCCACACGCAATAGGGAAAGTAATTGAAAAAATTGACCTGGAAAATTTTGATCGATTATAGCAGAGGTGGGCAAACTACGGCCCGTGGGCCATATGCAGCCCGCTAAACTCTTTCATCCGACCCGCGAGAGAGTTTTTAAAATGCTGCTTCTGAGTAACGGTTTGGTTTTGGAATGAGTAAAATAATGATGCAATACAAGTGAACGCCATTTGATGGCAGTATTACACGCGGTACAGTAAAATTAGAACACACTTTCGGATATTAAAATGCACTCGACCGTTAATAACTGAAAATGAGTCAGGCAAAAAATAGAAAAATTGACTCTTGAATGTCGTGTGTTTAAGGAAGAATGGACAACAAAATACTTCTTCACCAATATCGTACAGAAAGCGGTATGTCTAATATGCTAAGAAAGTATTGCTGTTTTTAAAGACTAGAACAGAGGTGTCCAAACTGTGTCCTGGAGGGCCGGTGTCCTGTTTAGTTCAGCTCCAACTTGCCTCAACACACTTGCCAGGATGTTTCTAGTATATCTACTGAGCTTGATTAGCTGGTTCAGGTGTGTTTGATTAGGGTTGGAGCTAAACCCTCCAGGACAGCGGCACTCCAGGCATTTTTCACGCAAACATTCAAATTATTTTTAATGTGTTAATATGAGTTTTTTTCTATCAGACAATATCTTTTCTATTATCCACTGTAAAAATGTATACATTATTATTATTATATTTTATAAGGGATTATTTTATTGTTTTATGATGATTGATAAGTAAATATAAATAGCAGTGCAAATTCATTTGACTTGTAAATATGACTCAATAATAACTATTAAAATATGTGTGTTAATGTGACACGTTTCTGTCCGATATTACATGTACCATGCATACTGCCACTATAAATAAGTTATTTTTTGAAGGATTTGACATGTGGCCCTTCACTTGGTTTGTAAAACTTGATGTGGGCCTCGGGTCTAAAATGTGTGCCCACCACTGAATTATAGGTTCTGAATGTCGATTTCAATTACTTTTCACTTAATTGCCCAGCCCTAGTGTGTGTGTGTGTGTGCGTTGAAGAGCTGCGGAGTACACTGTAACAGCTGACAGGAAGGGCACACTGATGATGTATTTCAGCATCTGATTTGATGGCAGACACTTAATTAGGAGAACATTTTTCTCTCGTACATCTGACAGAAGCATAACGGCTTTACCACGCGTCTTTCTTTTAAAATTAAAGTTTTGCATCACAAAACCACTCAGTAAGCCACTCAAAACAGTATTGACACCCAGTTGAGAAACGCTGCTTTGGCTGATGACAACTCTTAATGGAAGGTGCTGGTCACTATGGTGCCCTCCATGCAAGAGCGAAGAAAAATGTCCATAAGTTGCATTGCATTATTTTGATCACTAAAATTCAAACCACAGTCCAGATCAATTGTGGAGAATAATATTTCAACGTACTGATTCAGTTTTACAACCATTGCAGATATCCTAAAACACCTTTTTTATTTTCGCTGTTTTGGTGCTGGAGATTAATTTGATCATGTTTTCCTGTCCTTCCGTTTCTCTTATCTGTGTTCAGGTGATGAGGGAATGGGAGGAGGCCGAGAGACAGGCCAAGAACCTTCCTCGTGCTGATAAGAAGACCATAATTCAGGTGAGCATTCAGCTTTTAATAAATGTGAATGGGATATGCTGGCTGATGATTCATGAGCAATAAAGAGCAGAGAGTAAACAGCGCTTATTGTTAATGTGATGTAGTGGCTTGTTGGACCTCTTATATAAAAGCACTTAGCGGGGTTGCGGTTTAAGTGCGTTCAGATTTAGTAGTACGGCATACATCTCCCATTAAAGTGGAGGGGGCTTTCAAGGGGATTGAACAGCTTGTGCTATTTTATTCTTGGGGATTAATGAACGTCTGCTGGCTTTATTGGTGTTTTCTAGCGCTTCCAGGAGAAGGTGGAGTCGCTGGAGAAGGAAGCGGCTGGAGAGAGACAGCAGCTGGTGGAAACGCACATGGCTAGAGTGGAGGCTCTGCTGAATGACCGCCGCCGTCAGGCTCTGGAAAGCTACCTGAGCTCCCTTCAATCTGACCAGCCTCGGGTACACAAACACTCCTATACTCAACAAAGCAGCAGAGTCTGCAGTCTGTTTGCATATGGAGGTCATTTGAATGAATTAGAAAGGAACTGGTTAAGTGAACAATTCAATGACTCATAAATGAATCTGTTTAATAAATGATCCATCGACAAACATATTTTACTATGCCATTTAAGCAGCCAAGGGTTCACAAACACTGCTATACTCGACAAAACAGCATAGTCTGCAGACTGTTTGCAAATGCAGGTCCTTTGAACGAATTAGGGGGGAAAACTGGTTAAGTGAACAATTCAATGACTCATAAATGAATCTGTTTAACAAGTGATCCACAAGTGAACAAACATATTATTAATGTAATTTAGGCAGCATCAGGTACACAAACACTGCTATACTCGACAAAACAGCACAGATAGATTCACTGTAGTCATTTGTTTAGTTGTAGTTTACAGTATACTCTGACAAAATGTTAATTGCTGCAGTCTGTTTGCAAATGCAGTTTATTTGAATGAAATGGCGGGGGAAACTGATTAAGTGAACAATTCAATGACTCATAAATGAATCTGTTTAACAAATGCTCCATTGACAAACATATTTTTAACTTTTAAGCAACCTCGGGTACACAAACACTGCTATACTCGACAAAACAGCACAGTCTGTAGACTGTTAGCATATGCAGGTCATTTGAACGAATTAGAAAGGAACTGGTTAAGTGAACAATTCAATGACTCATAAATGAATCTGTTTAACAAGTGATCCACAAGTGAACAAACATATTATTAATGTAATTTAAGCAGCATCAGGTACACAAACACTGCTATACTCGACAAAACAGCACAGATAGGTTCACTGTAGTCATTTGTTTAGTTGTAATTTACAGTAGACTCCGACAAAATGTTAATTGCCGCAGTCTGTTTGCAAATGCAATTTATTTGAATGAATTGGCGGGGGAAACTGATTAAGTGAACAATTCAATGACTCATAAATGAATCTGTTTAACAAATGCTCCATTGACAAACATATTTTTAACTTTTAAGCAACCTCGGGTACACAAACACTGCTATACTCGACAAAACAGCACAGTCTGTAGACTGTTAGCATATGCAGGTCATTTGAACGAATTAGAAAGGAACTGGTTAAGTGAACAAATCAATGACTCATAAATAAATCTGTTTAATAAATGATCTATTGACAAACATATTTTTAACTGTGCCATTTAAGCAGCCAAGGGTTCAAACACTGCTATACTCGACAAAACAGCACAGACAGGTTCACTATAGTCATTTGTTTAGTTGTAAATTACAAATATGTAGTTATCGGTAATTGATATCAGCCAAAATTTAAATAGCGGTCCATCCCAACAATCTTTCAAAGAAACAAGTTTTGTTTGTCTGTTTTTTTTAATTACTTCGTTTCATTTACTGTTTACATCTAATTTATGTACACATTTCTACCATTACGTTTGGTATACTCCTGAAATGGCCACATCACATTTAGTCAAATGTGTAAACAAAATGTTTTGTAGTTACAGTTTAGCTTCGGATACTAGCAACATTTTTTCTCCTGGACAAAAACAGCTGCATGAATGCTAAAGATTTAAATAAAAGTAAAACCAACAACAAAAAGCCTGACCCCCTTCATGTTTACAAATACAAGCGCAGCTGTTTAGAGTTCATTTCTTGTTATTGATGTCAGAAATTATCATTATTTTGAAATGGATGTGTGATGGTTCTAGAAAAAATATGAAACATCCTTGCCTGTGTGAACATTGAATTTTTACATTTACTAGTAAAGTAGTTCTGGAAATTTTCCAGATGTTTACCGGTATTACTGAGTGAAAGGGGCTTTTGTCTACATTAATACATAAAACTAGCTAAAAATGGTGTTCTTTTGCCCTCAAAAAACTACAAATCTAACGGCGACAGTGGTGTAGTGGTTAGTGCGTCGACACATGCACTCCGGTGCTCATGACGACCCGAGTTCGATTCCACCTCGCGGTCCTATGCTGATCCTTCCCCTCTCTCTGCTCCCCATTCTTTCCTGTCAATACTCTCTACTGTCCTATCCAATAAAGGTAAAAACCCCGAAATAATAATTATAAAAACTACAAATCTTAATTTCATAACAGTTATTATTGTAAATTCTATATTGAATACTTTAGTAAGTGTTGCCATGAATATAGCCAATGCTTCTGATATGGCATTCAAACATAAATAAATAAACAAATCATAACATAAGCTAAAAAATAATCTTGAATTGTGTCCTGTCTTGCACAGCCTCGGCAGGTGCTGAATCTGTTGAAGAAGTATATCCGCGCGGAGCAGAAGGACCGACAGCACACTCTCAAACACTTTGAACACGTGCGGGAGGTCGATCCCAAGAAAGCTTCACAGATTCGGCCATTTGTAAGCTCCTGTCAGGCTGCTCTTTCCTGCTTTAATTATGATTTGTGTAAATGCTTTATAACTTCATTTTGAGCCCCTGTGCTCTCAGGTGATGACCCACCTGCGTGTGATTGAGGAACGCATGAACCAGTCTTTGGGTTACCTCTATAAAGTGCCTCAAGTGGCTAATGATATCCAGGACCAAGTGGGTAAGTTTTTTTAATTGCACTTCAGACTCTCAAACTGGGGGTGCTGGAAACGTAATATGTCATCACAATACGTCATTTCAATTTGTTTTATTTTTATTGTTACTCAAAACTGTTTTACTGTACTTTTGTATCTATTTTGTGTAAAGTTTTAAAGGCGCTATATAAAAATAAGTGAGGAGTATTATTATGAAGGAATTTTAAATGCTGTGTTTTGTGCAGCGGTGCTGGTTCAGCGTGATCAGGCTGAGGTGACGCAGCAGCTGTCGTCTCTTCAGAGTAAGATGAGGGTCAGTTATGGGAATGATGCCCTGATGCCGGATCTGCCCGACAGCACCACACCCCTGGACAGCCTTCCTCCAGAGCAGGACGGCCTGGGCTTCATCCATCCCGAGAGCTTCAACCAGGCCAACACTGACAACCACGGTAAACATCAGCACTTTCACTGCCTGAACTGAACTCATCTGTACAACTTTTAAAAGGACCATTTTCATGATTCTTATAAAAAGATATAGAATCACTTGTGAAGCCTACACACTTCTCTATTCTCTATTAATTCTCTGGATTTGCCATTAATATGAATGTGTTTTGTGTAAAATATTCAATTGTGTTTTAGTGTATGATAATGTGTCATCACAATTTCAGTTAAGAAGGTTATCATTCAACAAACTTTAAGTATTTGTTTGCAGAACATTACAACAGGTCAATATAAAAATATAAATAATGTTAACTGATGAAGTCTGAAGGTCTGAAAACGTATTTAAAATTGGCCTACTATAAATTTCTGCAATTAAATGTTCATTCATTCATTTTCTTTTCGGCTTAGTCCTTTTATTAATCCGGGGTCGCCACAGCGGAATGAACCACCAACTTATCCAGCACGTTTTTACACAGCGGATGCCCTTCCAGCCGCAACCCATCTCTGAGAAAGCAATTAAATGTTCTAAATAATATTCTTATCTGAAATTTTGATGACACATCAAATAAAACAAATGAAGATTTTACTATAAACACTTTCCTATTAATGACAAGTTCTGGAACCGACAACTTTAAAAGACAAGGGGTCTCTTAAATGTTTTTTCTATAGCTTTACACAACTATAGTAAGCTGTTTAATAATTTTGCGTCAAAAATTAATCATGTTATTGAACAGGGATACGCTGGATAAGTTACAATGCAGACATTTTTTTACATAATTTATATTTCAAATAGAATAATTGTTTTATATTTTACTTTATATTACACAAAGAGTCCTGAAATTTCTTTTATCAAAATGAATTGAAAAAAGTGTCGCCGCTGTCCACATTTTTGCAAATATGAAATATATTACTTAGGTTGCCTTTCTTGTACGTTTCAGATAAAAGAAACTGTAGAGGGCACTGTCTACATGTTTTCGAAACTGAAAAATATTACTTGGGTTGCATTTTTATGTACGTTAAAGATGGAAAAAAAGAGAGAGCGCTGTTTACTTTTTTGCGAATCTAAAAATATATTACTAAGGATGTGTTTTTTTTTGTACATTTCAGATAAAAAAAACACTAGAGGGCGTTGTCTACAGTTTTGCAAATCTGAAATATGCTATTTAGGATGCGTTTTTGTACGTTTCAGATGAGAAAACACAAGAGGGCGTTTTTTTTTTTTTTTTTTTTTTTTTACATTTTTTCGAATCTGAAATATATCACTTGGGGTCCGTTTGTTTTTAGTTTCAGATGACAAAACCACTCGAGGGCGCTGTCTACGTTTTTGTACAACAACAAATCAGAATGATTTCTAAAGAATAGTTATGCTAAAACAAATTTAATTAATTGAAAAAGAATAAATAGCATTTTTTTTTTTGTCTTGCTCAGTTGAACCTGTAGATGCCCGTCCAAATCCAGAAAGGGGTTTGCCTACGAGACCCGGTGAGTGTGATTTTAATTTGAGTTCTTTTCAGCTGCCGCTTTCTTTAATTTCACATATTTAAGAAATATGTGAATGTTTTTAGAGATTCCAAAAGTTCGGCTGGACATCGAGGAAAGGCACAACGCTGGCTATGATGTTCGTGACAAGAGACTGGTACAACACTTTGTTTCACTTAACATTAATATATAACATTTATCTCCTTTACCGTGCGTAATAAGTGATGTGTTTGTGTTGAATCAGATGTTCCTCGCGGAGGACATGGGCTCTAATAAGGGTGCGATCATTGGGCTGATGGTGGGGGGCGTGGTCATCGCTACTGTCATCGTAATCACTCTGGTTATGCTCAGGAAGAAGCAGTACACCTCTATTCACCATGGAGTTATTGAGGTGAGACATGTTTCCATGAAAGTGTGATGGAATTGATGATTTTTAAAGAGTCTTCTAAAAAGTCAACACAAATGCATGAATGGGAGTGAATATCTGCTAGGCAGCACAAATGAAGCAGAATGTGTTGAATTCACACATTGCATTCACCTGATTTGTGTCTTCTACAAATGTTTTGTTGTCAGCAATATTTCATTAAGTATAGTCTTGATTTTAAATCCTTATTCACTAATCATGATGGACAGCAAATTGCTGCAAGCTATATTGTAATGAAAGTGTAAAAATCAAGGCAAATTTAATTGTTACTTTAAAAAAAAAAAGCTTTTTACATAGAAGTAGTTTGGGATTTGTCATTGTGAATTTTTCGTATTTTTAAAAAAATTCATATTTTTGGGATTTTTGGGGGAATTAAACAACATTTTGCTGTTTTTGTTTGAAAGGGTAGTTCACCCAAAAATGAAATTACCTCATCATTTATTTAATCTCTTGTTTATAAAACCTTCATGAGTTTTCTTTTTTCTGTTGAAGAATGCTGGTCACTGGCACTCATTGACTTCCATAGTAGGTAAAAAAAAAATATGCAAGTCAATTGGTGCCAGCAACCAGCATTCTTCAAAATATCTTTTTTGTATGTTCAATGAAAGAAAGAAACTTAAATAGGATTTAAAGGAAAAGATGACAGAATATTTATTTTTGGGTGAACTATCCATTTGAAACCACCAAAAGGTGGCAGCAAATTCCTGTCGTAATGACTGATTCATTGAATCGTTCATTCAAAAGATTCAAATGGCTAATTCATTTAGAAACAAAGTGGATCATTGAATAATAGGCTCAAATGATTCATTCAAAAACAATTTGTTGAGGAACTAAAATATTCTACTATCCAAGCTTTGTTTAGAACTAATTTTATAGACGAAAACACAAATGTAGTAAATGAAAATTAACTCACTCAATATTTTACTTATTTGTTGAACTGTTATATCCGCTTGTTAAGTGTGACGTCACGGGAAGCGGCTTCTAGGTCCAAGTGCTCTATCAAACTATATGGGGTGACTCATCAAATAGTAATAATAACCGTTTACAAAGTGATGTTATATTTTCCAAAATCACGATCGCGCAATATATATATATATATATATATATATATATATATATATATATATATATATATTATATATATATATATATATTTATATATATATATATATATATATATATATATCCATGCCTGATATCTGATGGCCAGAAAGTGATAAATATTTAATAAATTGTTAAAATATTGGTGATTCAGCAAGTTCAGAGACTCGAGTAAACCATGATTTAATATAAACTTCACTTTAATGTGTGATATGACTAAAAGTAGTCATAAATGAATATTATCTCAATTCAAATGAGTAGCGGAAACAGTATTGAGTGGAGGAACTATGACGTCAATTTGTATGCAAAACCCCAGATACGAGCTAGCATTTTAGCAGTTCCGGTTCCTTAAGTTAGATGATTTCTTCACTTGTAGAGACCGTCATGACAGACACATTTGTTGATCATCTATTTTAATAAAATGATTATATACTGCTTACGGCAGCCTGTCTCTTTCCTGCTCTTAGTAATGCAAATGTGTGAATAAAATTGTAAAAATGCCTAAATATTAAGGCGATCAAACGATTTTTCGTCCTTCTTTCTTCATCTAAAACATTTAACATTTATGTCAAAACTGCAATATTTACACTCCTCAAAATGTATAGCATATGTGACTGTATGGGCTGCTTTTCGCTGTACTTGTTGTTGTATACATGGGCGTGATACACTTATTTAAATATGTCATATGATGACGATGATAATAATATGTAGGCACGTTTATAAAACATACAGAATGTGTTTTAAAACTTTTACAACAACTGTAAGGCAAAACAAATGTATTTCCCATGGAAAAACTATCCAAAAGGCATGTAGTTCTATATAAAAATGTGTTTTTTGGCGGATTTGTATTGGTTTATAATATATAGTGTGGATTATAATATAATAAATCGAGAGAGTAAATCTTTGTCATGGACCGTATTTTTTAAAATAAGCTTGAAACATTGTCTATAGCAGGGTGGTGCTGACGTAACAAGCGAGCGCCCAGAAGTCAGTGTAGTCAGTTTTTAGCCTAATGTTAGCTTTTTAGCTTTTGCATTTGAGATCTAAATGTGCTAAAAGTTGTATTTTCGTGTGAGGATTATTCTGCTGGACAAAACATGTAAGTGTAATGAACTGTGTTTGAACACAGAGCTTATTATTTCCAATCTTCGAAAAGCCTATGGGAAAACCCTATGGGGATTTTATCGAGCGAACCAGTTTTATGCTAGCAGCCGATTGGCCTACAAGGTGACGTCATAGTTCCTCCACTCTATTCCATACGCCACGACTTAGCAAGCAGATATCGCAGATGCGGTGGGTCAATTTTTTATTTTATTTTTTACTTTTCTTTGTGTGTGGCAAAGGGACTAAGCCGAAAAGAAAATGAATGAATTGTGTTTGGCTTGATCGAGCACCTGCCTTCAAGAATTTCCTAGATGTGCACACACTGGTGTTTTTCTTGCTATATATCACAGCTGCAGCATTAGAAATGATCTGGAAGTGGAATAAAAACACTAATAAAGATCACTGTTTTCCAGGTGGATGCGGCAGTGACTCCTGAAGAACGTCACCTGGCGAAGATGCAGCAGAATGGCTATGAAAACCCCACCTACAAGTTCTTTGAGCAAATGCAGAACTAAAGATCCACATCATCATCATCCACCAAAATATCACCATCATCACCTCTGCATCAGGACAGAGAAACAGACTGACCCCCACACACACACAAACACCGGTCAGCTCTGTCACCATTATTGGCTTCCATCACCTCAGCATTTCATCCAATCAAGCCAGCGCTCACTCAGACTGCACAGAAAAAATGATGCATCACTGCTGCCCATCTGTCAGCGGCCCCGTCCATCTGTGCGCTTTCATGCCTGTCCATCACAGCACTGTTGCCGAGAATGAAGCCGTTTTCTTTTGCTCTTCTAAACTTACCCATGATCCTCCTGTCCATTCACATGCTGTAGTTTCGTTTCTCCCTCTCTCTCTCTCTTTTTCTTGCTTGATCATTTTCGTTCCCCTTCCAGAAACTTCTTGAAGCACTTGCTCTTTTGTTTTGCACGTTTCCTTCCTCCTTCCTTTTTCCTGGGCACTCAGATGACGCAGTGCTGTGTTCGGCTCCAACCACAGACGCAGAATAATGTATTCATCAATACGCTTTCCATTCAGGTTATTTTTTTTTCTCTGAAACAAAAAAATATATATTTAAAAACTAGTAAAAAGTAAAAAAAAATGTATAAAAAGAACAAAAAAAAAACATTGACAGAGATAAGAAATGAATGTTTGTTTTTATTTTGTGTGTAATATGTATTGAATTAAGGCAGAAATTAGCTGTATCTATATAGTGCATGGCAATTTTAACAGAGGGAGAGACGGTTTCTGGATCCAAAGGCAGATTTTTGACCGCTCTCTCTCTCTCTCGTGTAGAGATTTTAGCTGGATTGTACATTTTATCGTCTTCTTGTGATCACATTTTAAATAAGTGAGAGAAAATGATCAAATAATTCTGCTTGGCTACATCGTCACAAGGACATGTTTTAATGAAAAGTGTGCTCTCTTATTTTCTTTCCTTTAGACCAGGGGTGTCCAAACTCGATCCTGGAGGGCTGGCGTCCTGCATATTTTAGTTCCAACCCCATTTAAACACACCTGAAGCAGCTTATTAAGCTCTTTAGGTATGCTAGAAACTTCCAGGCAGGTGTGTTGAAGGAAGTTGAAGCTAAGCTATGCAGGACACCGGCCTTCCAGGATCAAGTTTGGACACCCCTGCTTTAGACCATGCCACGCACACTTAATGGTTGCATGGGGCTGGAAAAAGATGTATGTATTGTATTATGAAGTGTAATATTAGCCCACGTTTTGGTTCAACACTCTACGCACTTGGCAGTTTAGTTTTTTTAAAGGGGTCAAAGACACCCTGTTTGCCTCATGAAGTTTTACTCCATGTCAGGATTTTGTTATGGGGCCTGGATTAGGGAAGGGAGGTAATAGAGTGGTGGGATTTTGCTTCAGAAATAGCCACCATTTTTTTCAATCGTGTGTTTTTTGGTTTGTCCCACTTTCCCCCCCTCTTTGTATTCCCCTCCTCCCAGTGTCTGTGATATTCACGAACACTTTTTGGGACAGAAACTCCTCACCTGTCTTTTATCCTTTCACTGAAGTATCTCATAGCACCTTACAGGCCAGAGCTGGTGGGAAGGAATCGCTAAGATAGGATATAATGAGTCGCTCTGATGTTGATGGAAGTTGTAAAAAATCTGTTGAATGAAACACAGCCATTAAACGAGTCAAACATTGTGCAGTTTTGTCACAGTGCACACTGCTCATTACGTTCCTGTATAGAATTACCTTAGCTCCGAAATCTGGTGTTGTGCTGATTTGTGGATGCTCCGAGCGAGTGTCTGTGGTCAGTAGGGAACAGAGAAAGCTCTTTCTGTGACGTTTTCCTTCGCTATCTATTCCCATCATTGGCTCAGAAGGGGGAAAAGCTTTCTACAACACTGTAACCCATGAATAAAGTTTTGAATGTACATACAAGGTGCTTGTGATTGCCGTCATTTAGTCAAAGGGTGTGTTTGTATGGTCAATCTAGGGCCATATATACTTGCAAAATAAAAGAAAGTTTTGCAAACAAAAAATAAAGTATTGAGTAAAAAAAAAAAAAATAAAAAAAACTCCAAAAATCACAAAGCAAAAATTTTATTTTTGAGAAATAAAAATTCAATTTGCAAACAAAGAAAATGCAAATAAAAATCAAGCACTGAAAAAAAAAAAACTAAAATATTTAAATGATTAAATTTAATTATTAAACCCCCTGAATTATTAGCCCCCTGTTTAAAATAACCATTTTAATAACTCATTTCTAATAACTGATTTATTTTATCCTTGTCATGATGACAGTAAATAATATTTGACTAGATATTTTTCAAGACACTTCTATACAGCTAAAAGTGACATTTAAAGGCTTAACTAGGTTAATGAGGTTAACTAGGCAGGTTAGGGTTATTAGACAAGTTATTGTATAAAGATGGTTTGTTCTGTAGACTATCGAAAAAATATATAGCTTAAAGGGGCTAATAATTTTGACCTTAAAATGGTTTTTAAAAAATTAAGAACTGCTTTTATTCTAGCTGAAATAAAACAAATAAGACTTTCTCCAGAAGAAAAATATTATCAGACATACTGTGAAAATCCCCTTGCTCTGTTAAACATCATTTGTGAAATATTTTAAAAAGAAAAAATTCAAAGGGGGCCTAATAATTCTAATTTCAACTGTATACATATATATTTGCAAAACAAGCAGGTGGAGTCAAGGGAATTTGTGTGTTTATGGCAGGCCCGGACCTACTGGGCTGTAAGACCACCTCTGTGATGCTGTGTCTCCGGGTGATGACGTCGCTTAATTGGAGGAAGGTCCGGGCCTGCCGTAAATGCCCAACTCCCTTGACAAATCAGGGCCACAAAGTGAAACGCGCAGAAACATGAAGTGCAAAGTGAAAACAGCATCTCAAACTCACGGTTGACTAAAAAGCAAATCAAAATGAGCGTTGCTATTGACTGGACGGGTTTTGTAGCAATGCCATAAAAAAAAATGTTTTGCAAATATATATAAATTTATTTTAGTATTTTGTTTAGTTTTTTAGCACTGCTTGATTTTTATTTTCAGTTTTATTTTTATTTCTTTTTTTATTTCTCAAAACTTCATTTTCCCTTTGTTAATGTCCCTTTTAGTTAGCAAAACACATTTTTATTTCTCAAGAAATTGTTTTCGCTTTGTGATTTTTGGAGATCTGCATTTATTTAATATTTTTACTCAATACTTTATTTTTTGTTTGCAAAACTTTCTTTTATTCTGCAAGTATATATGGCTCTAGATTAACCACATGTTTGTAGGTGCGCCCCTAATCGCATACTTATGCACTATTCTATGCCATTTTGTAGTACAAATAGTGTAAGTAGTGCATTCACACTGAAAACTCTACAAAAAAAAGTAAGTGCACTTTAAATACCAGGATGATGCACTTATTCAACCAGTAAAAATAAGTGTGTAATATTGAACACTTCACACACTCAACAGCCACAGCTTTGCTCACATAGCGGAAGGAGCGGAGCTTTCAGGCACTGATGTCGGATTGGTTCCTTTATTTTGGATTGTGAAAGCAGTATTCTCCTATGAGAGAGATTATACTGCCTCCTGATGGTGAATGCGGTTATACACATGGCAGCTATTTGGTAGTTTGCTCATTGATTTCACTAATTTGGCAACCGTCAAACGTCATCTTGGAAACGGTTTGAATTTTCACTTAGAAAAAAAAAAACCTTTAGTGTTCCATTTGGACACTACGTTCATATACTATGCTGTTGAGTGTGTAAGTGCAAAACTACATAGTGGATAAGAGCATAGTGTGCCATTTGGGATGCAGCTTGTGTGTTTTTTTCCTGCTGCATTACACAAGACTCATGAAATTCAAAAAACCAACTGTCTCTTTATTGCCCTCTGGTGGACAGTAAAAAGTACCTCACCTTGAGGGAATCGGACACTCGAAAATAAAAATAAAAAAAGAAAAAGATCCTTTACAAATGGAAAATATCAAAATACACTGCGCCCACGTGGCTATCAAAAACATAGAGTTATATACAATGGAAATATAGCCGATGCTACCCTGCAGTCAGAGAACAAGCATACAAAAAACTGAAAGCTCATACGTGATCATCTATACTTTTCTCACATCCACACACACATTCATTCATTCACGCACACAAAGCGCACATCTGCTTACAAACCCGCTCTTCTCCCACCCCGGCCCAAAGTCAAATATCAAACCCGGATTGCTCCTGTCTTCCTCCTGATTGGCTGGGTCTCTCCTCAGCTGTCTTTGTCCAGCGCGGCGGCCAGAGTGACTGTGGTGACGGGTTGACCTGTGGCGGTGGCCAGAGTGACTGTGTTTACAGGCTGACCCAGGCCCTGCAGCTGCACCCGCGCCAGTTTCTTCTGTTCGCACTCCGTCACCAGGTTGTTGAGCTCAGCGGCGCTGTAGCCAATCAGAGTCCTCAGGTCGCACACAAACTTGTAGACGAATCGCTTGCCTTGCACTTTGCTGATCATGTCTCCGTCATAGTAGTACCTGTAATGGGAAGAGGTTTGAAATGAGAATCCTAGAATAAGATGATCACAGATTTTGAGACTAACAACGAAAACATAAATCTTAATATTATTTTATGTAGTGAAGCAGGAGATAAAAGACGTTTTGTAGGGAGACTGGGTTATATAATACAATCTCAATAAGTTAGAGTATATGGGTAGAAATATCACTTCTGATACAGACTGCTAATCAGTAGGTGGCGGAAATGCATCTCAAACTTGTATGCCAACAGCCAATTAAAGACAAGAAGACAAAGAATCTGACACCTGAGAGCTCTGCTCAGCTTCTCGTAGTTCATGGTGGGCTTGTTCTTGCGCTGACCCCATTTCTGAGCCACCAGCTCGGGCTGATTGAGTTTGAACTCGCCTTCTTCGCCAACCCAGGAGATGCAGTCGCGAGAGTCTTTATCTGTCAGCAGCTCCAGGAGAAACTGCCACAGCTGAATCTGACCGTTGTTACCTGAGAGGAAACGCGCATGAGATTTTACTCTACAATCATTGTGCAGGGTGTTTTCCCTAGTACAAGAGAAGGCTCAGGAATAGAAAATGATGATTTGTGAACTAAACATACACCACAGGATGCTGAATCTGGATGTGAGGTAGGGCTGGGCGATTTGGCCTAAATTCAAAACCTCAATAATTGAGCATTTTAACTAGATTATGATTAATGAACGATTATTTTATTGAATTATTTTATGCTTTTGCCCTCATAGTTCACTGACAGGTTTTGTACAGTAAATATGCTCACATTTTACAAGTGAGAGATGAATGAAGGGTGCATTACTTGAATTAAAATAATTGAAGGAAACACACACTATTATTTATTGAACATCAATGTTGAACAACTGAAATTAAACACACATTGCCTAAATTGAACAGTCACTTTTTTCTTATAAAAAAAAGTGAAAATAAATAACTTTTGGAAATAAAATTAATTATTGTCAATGTTTTTCATATTAGAAGTAGAAAATAAGCAGCATCTCTTCTAAATAAAATAACTCTTGTTTATCCTATAAATAATATTTTAAACAGTGCATTTCTTGCATCTTCTGTAAACAAATATTTTAATTTAAGTAATAATTTTGATTTAATGGTAAATATGCTGTACCAAGGCATCTCAGCACAGCTTCCAATCATCATCAATGTAGTGCAAAGTAACACAATAGTAACAAACAGCGCAGAGTCAAGTGACTCCACACACATTAAGGTAAGTAATTGAAAAAAAAATATTGTGATTATTGGTTCGGAATGTCGATTTCGATTACTTTTTGATTAATCACCCAGCCCTAATGAGAGGAAGTCCATAAAACAAAAAAAGTCAATTTTTAAAGTAAAATGATGACAAATTGTCCAACATAATTAATAGGTAGACTACTGCTGACAAGTTTGGAAATGGAAAGATTTGTAACACTTCTTAAAGATTTCTTATGCTCACCAACATACAGTAAAAAAATTAATACAATGATTTTTTAAATAACCAATAAATAAATATATATATATAAATATATACATTCATTCATTCATTCGCTCGCTACATTCATTCTTCATTGGCAGAGCACCACACCAAAATTCATCCTGCCACAGCTACATTACAGCTTCTCATTCAAAACATTTAGTTGTTGGTTTTTTTATAGCGGGTTATAATCGCACCAAAACGTATTAAAAGGTAATTGAATTATAACAGCGAGAACTTTTCTGTAACCGTAGTAGTGCTGTGCGTTATTTCTTTAACCCTTTAAAGTGAATGACTGACTAACAGGTGTGTTATGCGTGAGGCCAGCAAACACGAGCTTTCAGTTAGGATGAACACAGTTTCCATAATTATACTTTATTTGTAGATAAAGGTCTATGGCTCTGCATACAATGACTTAATCTTGCTGGAGTTTATAGCCGTATCACTTTACTTTAGAAAGCATTAATGCTGTTCTGTAGGTCTATTGGAGAAATTTCATAAATATTCCTAGCAAATCTAATAAATGTTGGTATACCTGTGCAGTGTTTCCTCTAGGATTTTTTCCAGCAGTGGCGGCAGGACTTTTTTTTTTACACAGATCTGCCAACTATTTCAAAGACAAATATTACACGCAGTATAACAAGTCGAGATAGAATTCAAGTGCAGATCTTCTTGTGCGCTCTCCAGTAAGCGCTGCTGAAGCGCGATTTAGTGCGTTTTTGTGCGTTTTCCGACATTAACGCGTCCTGAAGTAAAATGAAACAGCTATAAACTCCAGCAAGATAAAGTCATTGTATGCAAAGCCATTGACATTTATCAATAAAGTATACTTATGGAAACTGTGTTCATCTTAACTGAAAACTACGCGGTGTTTGCTAGACTCACGCACCTGTCAGTCAGTCTGTCAGAGAGTCAGTCAGCATGTCACCTTAAACAAATAGCGCACAGCACTACGGTTACAGAAAAGTTTGCGCGGTTTACCTCTAATATGTTTTGGTGCGATTATAATCCGCTATAAAAAACACGACTAAATGTTTTAAATAAGAAGCTGTAATGTAGCCGTGGCGGGATGAATTTTGGCGTGGCGGCCCGCCACGGATGAATGAATGTAGCGGAAACCTTGCTGTTACATAAACACACTAAATCGCATTTCAGCAGCGTTTATTTGACAGCGCACAAGAAAATCTGCACTTGAGCAGCGTATATTTAAGGGGGCGTGCAAGGCATTTTGTGCAATAACAGAGGAAATCGGCACGCAATCAAAGAGATTCGCATGCTCATATTACATAAATGCGATCTTGACTTGTAACACTGCACTCATGACATTTGTCATTGAAATAACGCCATAGTTAGTTGGTAGATCTGTGTAAAAGGCCTGCCGCCACAGCTGCAAAAAATCCTTGAGGAAACACTGTATATATTTAAAAATTCAAATACTGTCACACAATCCTTCAGAAATCATTCCAGCAAGCTGAGCTGGTTTGATGCTCAAAAAAAAACATTTTTATCAGTCTACATTTATTGGTTAAATAGCTTTTAAATTTCAAATTAAATTTCTCTAAAATGAAAAATGAAAATGTCTTTTAGAGTGTAAAATGACAGTCGGTGATGCCATATTTTATATTCATTTTTCGACAACACAATACCAATGTCTTATTTTGAGAAGATCAATATTTGGTGGAATAAACCTTATTTTCAATTCCAACAAATTAAATAAAATGTTATTTTGACCAATTTTGATTCTTCTTTTAAAAACATCCTCTAAATCAGTGTTTCTCAACCACGTTCCTGGAGGACCACCAGTTCTGCACATTTTCCAGGTCTCCTTAACCAAACACATCAGATTCAGATCATCAGCTCATTAGCAGAGACTGAAAGACCTGTAACGGGTGTGACAGACAAAAGAGACATCCAAAACATGCAGTGTTGGTGGTCCTCCAGGAACGTGGTTGAGATTCACTGCTCTAAATAACAGTATTTTTATTTGTAATACTTTGGAAGAAATGTTATCAGACCTTTAGAACATAGAACAAATACTAACAATTTCATAAAAACATACCAAGTAAACACTGTACATGTAAACACTGTACATTAATTGTTTTTTTTTCATATTAACAAAATATTTCTTTACTATTTTTATTGTATTAATAAAATGACATGTAATTTGAACAAGCTGAGCTGATTATGTGTTGTCGTCTGAGTTTTTGTGTGTACCTGTGCGGTTGCCTGGGGAACTGCGCTCCTCTCCTGAGATGCGAGGGGCTCGTGGTGTTTTGTTGTGCTTCATCACTTTAATGGCTGTAGGTGTGGCCTGCTGCACAGGAGCAGGAATGATCTGCACCGCTGGAGAACATCAACAAACTCTGTTACCCACAACAACAACAAGCTCCTTTCATCAAAAAATTGTAGTCTAGCCTAGAGACACAAAACTGCCCTTTAAGCTCCAGTCATGTGCAGGTTCAACAAAAAGTGCTTTTGTTAAGGAAACCGAGCAGATGCTTCAGGATCTACTGATACTCACGTTGATCAATGGTGACTGTTCCTTCCTGACTTTGATCCTGACTCGCAAGTACATCTGCACAGAGCATTAGAGAGATTGAAAACAGGCTGAAAATAGAACACACAGAAGACATACAAATAAGTGTTTTTGTTTGTGAAGCGTACACTTGCGCAGAAGCTCCAGGTGGCTCCACAGGATCTCGCCGCTGGGCACTCTCTGCAGGAATTCCTCCTGGCTGAATCCACAGAGCTGCCGGCCCGGGATGTGAATGCCACCCACCTCCATTTCATCAATGCCGAACTCCTTCATCACCCAAACTGCCCAGTGGATCACCTGATCTGCTGTCCACTGCACGGGGTCTGACAGACAGAAGCATTTACCGTGTTGAAGGGATAAAAATAAATAAATAATGTCATAAATAAAATCATTCACTCGCCCTCATCTGTGTTTCTCTATCTTAAGTTCAACACAATAGAAGATATTTTGAACATTGCTGGCAACCAAACAGCTGCCATAGCCACTGACTTACTTTATTTCATACTATACTATATTTTTATGTTCAACCAAAAAAAAAGAAACTCATTTAGACTTGAAACAACATAAGGGTGAGTAAATGGTTGGTCAATTTGTGGGCGAACTGTGTTTTTAACAAAATCTACTGTAATAGCGCTTCATTTCCCATTTGTTTTTAATAAAATACTTTTAAAAATAAAGGAGTATAACAGAAATACATTTACTACACTTCAAAAATGTGTGGTCAGTAAAATTAATTTGAAATAAATTAATACTATTATTTAGAATTAAAGTGATCACAGACTTTAATAATGTTTTTTATATAGATTTCAAATAAATGTTCTTCTTTGAACTTTCGCTTTCTTCAAATATCCTTTCATAATTGTGCATTTCCCACAAATATAAGCACCACAACAGATTTAAGTCTGTTTTACAATGATTTCTGAAGAATAACTTCTGCCAGAATGATTTTTGACACTGAAAGCTGAACAAATGGCTGCTGAAACTCATGAACAAGATTCAATTTTGAAATAAATCAGGGTTTCGGCAGGTTTCACAAAGTTAAATTTAAGACTTTAAGACATTTTTAGGACTGTTATGAATGAAATTTTAGACTCATAAAGGGATAAACGCAAAGGAATTTTTCAAATGGCCCAGATAGCAAAGATTTTTTATTATAATTTAATACATTTAATAATTCAATTATAAATTGATAATAAAAAATTTAAACATTTTAGATATTCTTAGCAAAATATTTTAAATATAGTAACACGCAAGCTCTACTTGTATCCATACACTCTTTTCCCAAAATAAACTTTCTTTAAAATAGTAAAAAAATTTACAAATGTTTTAAACGTAAAAAAAAAAAAAAAAAACTATAATAAACTAAATTTATGCACAACAATCTGTCCAGGTTGGTGTCCTCAGCAGTAAATACATGGAGCACTTTTATTGTAAGGACTATAATTAAACCATTATGATAAATAAGAGTTAAAAATTACCTTTTAAATAAAAAGTTTAAGTTTTATTGAGATGGATTGTTGGTGATTGTATGAATTTTTGCCATATTGGGTGGAAATACATGAGCAAAGGAAAATTAAGACTTGTTTAAAAAAGATTTAAGACCTACAACACAACATTTCAGTAAATTTAGGAGTTTTTAAGGATTAAGACCCTGCGGATACGCTGATAAATTTTAAAAAGTAATACTGTGAAATAATATTACAGTATAAAATACCATTCAATTTTAATGTATTCTTTATCAAATAAAAAGCAGCCCTGGCATAAATTATGTGCTTTAAAAAAAAAATTTGACCCAAACTTTTTAGTACTAATCCGCATGTACATTGAACTCTCAAACACACAAGCACAAAGCACTCACCATAGGGAATGTTCAGTCGAACCTGCTCCTTGCGGTAGCCTTCTAGTGCAGCCGCCCAGCGGGTCACCTGCTCTGAGGTCTCATCAGGAAGGGCCGCTCGCTCCACAGCAATCACATGTCCATCCTCCACCAGATGAGCTTCCTCACCAGCAGCAGCGTCTGGATCGATCACCACCTCCACTGTCTCCACTGGCTTCACAATCTCCAAAATATTCAGCTTCTCTTCACCTACAACAGAGCGCAGATTTAGCTTAGCATTCTATTCACTCTATGGGTCGAATGTCTGGGGTCAGTAAGATGTTTTAATGTTTTCTTTATTTGACCAAAAATAATACAGAAAAATATTACATTTCAAATTAATTTCCTTTTGATTTAGTTTAAAATTTATTTGATTCCTTTTGTTCAAAGCTGAATTTTCAGCAGTCATTACTCCAGTGTTTAGTGTCACGTGGTCCTTCAGATAACATGCTACATATATTTGCTGCTCTATTATAATCAATTATTATTGCGCCTAGTCAAATATTCAATTATTATTAATCAATTATCAACACCAACTTCAATTATTATTAATAATTTTTACAATTTTCAATGTTGAAAACCTTTTACCTGCTGCATCGTTTTGTGCAAGGTTCAAAAATAAAGTTCAAAATAACAGTAGGCCTGTCCCGATAAGGAATCTTTGTTTTTTTTTCTATAAGCAACAATATTATCATTTTGAGATTACTTTATGCCACAGATTATATAATGATTATATAACAACATAATAATGCAAATAGCCATAAACACTTTCAAATACATGTCATTATTAAGGTTATTTAGGTTCTATAATTTGATGTTAAAAAGGTAAATGTCCAATTATATATACTCTTACATCTTCTATTAAATAAATGTCCAATTATCAACTTTGACACCGGTGAGGTAGAATGCAAATGTCATTGTAAAATGGCTTTAACGTTATTTGTAAATCTGTTAATATATATTGCAACGGCAAATAATTATTGAGGTCATCTCTAAATATTGCACAATAATTCAATATGTTGATTATTGTGACAGGCCTAAATAACAGCATTTATTTGAATTTTAATGTTTAATGATTATCTTTACTTTCACTCTTGAACAATTGAATGTGTCCTCGATAAAACCCATAAATACATGTATTGGGACGTTATACGATTAAATACTCTTACTAATGCTGTATCACTGTTTCCACAAAAACATAAAGCAGCCAAACAGATTTCAACACTGGCAAAAATAAATATTTCTTGAGCAGCAGATCATCATATCACCAATCCTGAAGAATTATGTGACACTGAACGCAGGAGCAATGGTGCTGGAAAATCAGCTTTAAATCACAGGCATAAATAAAGTTTTTAAAAACATTCCATAAGAAATCTGTATTTTAAACTAATAATATTTTACAGTTTTAATTCCAATCTTGATTAAATAAATGCAGCCTTAGTGCACAGAATAGACAATCTAAAAACATTTAAAAATCTTGATGGCAGCTTAAAGACGCATCTCATGTGTAGAACGAGGTCATATGCATTACTCAGGTGTGATTTATTCACAGACATCAACAGAGTGTATAAATCTTGATGGTTCTGTGGGTTTTGTCTATCCAAACTGATCTTTATTTTGTATTTCCTATTGGATTTGAGTCAGTTGATTGGCTGGGCCATTCTACAGCTTAATTTTCTTTTTCTGAAAGCATTTGAGAATTTCCTTGGCTGTGTTTTGTATCATTGTCTTGCTGAAACTTGTTAAAGTAGATGTTGGACTGAAGCAGTGAATATTAATTTACACTGACAAAGAGCAGAGGGTTGCTGAATAACTTCTGAGAGATTTCAGCTGCTGTCTGGGCTTCCACTGCCTTTTACAGCCCCCTTTCTTCATGTGCTCAATACTTTTTCCCTGCATCATTTCATTTAATTACACATAACTTCATTTGTAATCTAATTAGATTTGATTTTTTTTCAGTAAGTATTTATTTGGTTGTTATCAACATTTGGTGACAATTTCAAGTCAATGGCACCTTTAGAAATATGTTTTCTGAGAAAAAAAGGTGATGTGTTGAATACTTATTTCCCCTACTGTAACTGTGTAAGTTCACTTGTGATTTCATTTGATGTTCATCACCAACTTCCTATGTTTTAACAACTTCAATTTAAGTCCTCTCTCTGGCAGTTTTTAAAATTAAAATATTCCTCTAATCTCTCAATTATCATGAGCTCATAAAAGCTGCATGCATAATTACAAAAGAATTAGCAAAGTGCTGTTTAAAACAGCACGTCTCACCGCAGGACACGTAAAACCACCCAAATATTTGAATTTCTGTCTGAAGGGCATGTTGACAAGTTGAGATTTGTCCAACAGCAACATGAGATCACTGTAAACAGTTACCCGGTTTCGTGACGATCTGCACACTGAGCTGTACTGTGCCATCTGTCTTCACTCCTTGATCGAACAAGCTGTGATCAGGATGCAACTACGAGGGAAAAAAAAAAAAAACAGATGGGTGTCAACACAATGAGTGCACTCAAATAAAAGTATTCAAACAGAAACACATACTAGGATGTCCTGCAGACAAATGTCATATCCATCCAGCGGGACCTGAAGACGAGGCTCCAACAGCTTCTTCAGGTTCCCGATCGGCTCATTAATGTCAATGTCCTGAGTGATCAGTTCAGCTGCTGTGATGGTTTGCTCCTCGATCCTGGCGTTTGGTCAAATGAAAAGCATCATTTCACAGGCACAAGATGCGCATTAGTCAATGAAGTGATTCATCCCATAGGGAGGAAAAGAGGAGGAGGACTGAAATCACTTACCCTTCCTCTAAACACTCCTGTTTCTCCCGTCCATCAATCTCAATTTCAATCATCTCCTCTGTCTCACTTTTCGACATCCCTTCAACTCCTTGTCCAACTATAAAGCAAATGGAAATTAGAATGTATAATATAGACAATTTAATATAGAACTGATAACAAGCAAGTGTACACAAATGGCTGGTAACAATTTACAAACAAAAAAGTTTGGTAACAAATTAATCTAGGAGTCTGCAAGTTTGACAAAAGTAAAATTAGGACTTTCAAAGACTGTAAACAAAGTTAAAGAGAACATAGTATGTTGATATGATCTTAACTTGATCAGTGAGGAGCTTACAATGAGTTGTGCACTACCTGACAAAAGTCATGTTGCCTATCCAAGTTTTAGGAACAACAAATAATAACTTGAATTTTAATTGATCATTTGGTATCTGAAGTGGCTTACATGAAAGGCAAAGGCCTCTAGATTACACTCATTTTTACCAAAATAAAATATGATCATGCCTTGATTTTTTATTTTTTAATTAGGACAGTAAGGTCTGACTTTGTTTAGACAAAAGTCTTGTCACATTAACAGAAATAATGTACAGTATAGAATATGAAGTCATGGTGCAGTGGAAAAAGAATATTGTGTATGACTCCTATAAGCTTGGACAACTGCATCCACACATCTCTGCAATGACTCAAATAACTTACTAATAAAGTCATCTGGAATGGCAAAGAAAATGTTCTTGCAGGACTCCCAGAGTTCATCAAGATTCTTTGGATTCATCTTCAATGCCTCCATCTTACCCCAGACATGCTCAATAATGTTTATTCTGGTGACTGGGCTGGCCAATCCTGGAGCACGTTTACCTTCCTTGCTTTCAGGAACTTTGATGTGGAGGTTGAAGTATGAGGGGCGCTATCCTTCTCAAGAATTTGCCCTCTCTTGTGGTTTGTAATGTAATGGGCAGCACAAATGCCTTGATACCTCAGGCTGTTGATGTTGCCATCCACTCTGCAGATCTCTCGCACACCCCCATACTGAATGTAACCCCAAACCATAAGTTTTCCTTTACCAAACTTGACTGATTTCTGTGAGAATCTTGGGTCCATGTGGGTTCCAATAGGTCTTTTGCAGTATTTGTGATGATTGGGATGCAGTTCAACAGATGATTCATCAGAAAAATCTACCTTCTGCCACTTTTCCAAATGATCAACTAGAAGTCAAGTTATTATTTGTCGCTCTTACAAAAAGAATCGACGACAAGACTTTTTTCAGGTACTGTATTAGCAAGAGTTTAGGTTGTGAATTAAACTGTACTGATTTCCATTACTTTTTAATTGACTGCACAAAAACAGCTTTAGTTTGAACAACTCCAATGTCAAACAATTTTGTAGAAGTGGTTTATTTTTATTGCCATGACAGAATCTATAGCTATTGTCATGGAATTTAGTAGCAAAAATACAAACGCTATATAAAATAAAAAACTAAGCAAACAAAAACTATAGAAATCTTCTACAAGTTGTTTAATCAAATTGAATTTAAAAATCTCACAAACACTAGAATAATAAGATAACTTTGGCTGTATCTTCCTGTCATACTGTATCATGCACTTACTCATTTAGTTGTCTTTATCAAGATGAAATGTCAGAAGAATTGTAAATCAAGATGCATATTTGTGAAAAAAAATGAAATGCTACAAGTCTTGTTTTCTCTGCAATTGAGCCAAATAAGGAAAGAACACATATCTGCCAGTAGACAAAAAGTGATTGACATATATATAGTAATTACATAATAATTATCTTTGTTTCAACCATAGGAGTTTTTATGTCTAATTAAATGACCTCATTTCCTCTGATTAATTATAACTTGTTTGTATTGGAAAACAAAAGTACTAAGAAAGACTTGATTTTTGTTTTATTTTCCATTACTTGTAAGGTTTAACATTAATGCTATGACTTTATAACTTCTTTCTTCTCCAATCGAGTCTTTTTAAGCCCTTAAAATTGCGAATGGACACTTTTTAACAACTACAGAGACCTCAGTTCACAAACTAAGAAACTAAAAGCTTGAATTTATGACATCTGAATTTATTTTTCTTTGTTATGAATCTATAAAGTTATTACATGAAATTGTTCAGTGCTTGTTTACACAGCCCTTTAATCTTAAAGTATTTGATTTAAATATATATTAGTAAATGCTGAACATTAATATACATTAACAGATGCTGTAAGTACAGCTTTACACTAATTTAAAAAACAAAAGTATACAGTAAAGTGTTACCAAATGAACTATACTTATATTCTAAAAAAATTTAAACATAAATGTACATCCTTTCTAACCTTCTAACAAACACAAACTTATATAAAACATCTAAGTGTGTCCCAGATGCAGTAAATAGTCAAGTTAACGGACTCAAGCTGTCTCTGAAGTCCTATAAACTCTCAGGCAACACCGAGGCTTTGCTTGAGCACAGGCCCAATGTGCAATTTTCCGCACATTATCACGTTTATTAAACACAATGGACGCACTTATTTATTAAATATGATATCTATTAGTTTAACCCGTTTATGATTTGGATGTGTAGCTTTAAACGTAATATTTCGCTAATATAATTTCCATCCGCGACTGGGTGGGAAGACGACGCGCGAATCGATACAAACGCAGTTGCCATGTTGGAATGCTTTTGGGTTTCGTAATATAACCGCAAAACCGGGCGTAAAAGACGACTTTTTACAACTTCTGAAACTTTCAGGGCTAGCTACACATCAAGACTTTTGATTCTGGAAAGTTAAAACGGAAATGGAAGAAACGGAAACAAAACAAGAGAAGGGCAGATGTAAAAGCAGCCGGAAATCCTGGCCGAAGTCACGGCGGCTGACAGACTTCCGAAAACAGCCGTGCGACTGAAGAAACGGACGGAAACATCACGGTGTTTAATTATGCGATTCGTGCGGGATGTATTATCTACGGCAGGTACAGTTATGGATGGAGTATATATGTATACCTGGCGTCTTTGTTAGCTGCTTAGCTTATGCTGACGAAAGACAGAGAGAGACACGCCTGGCTGAACTGAAGATCTGCTCGAGCAAACTGCTCGCGCTAACTTTTACGAAAAGTCATGCGATCGAGTTATAAACGTAAATCACATCTCTCGACAAAATAGATGCGTTATAAACAATCCACAATAAACTCTGCTAGTATCTTTACCGTCTGCTCGTCGGACGTGAGAGGGCTGGGTTATTGTCACTTCTGTTAGCACTCCGGCTAGCTCTGTTTCCCCTCAGGATGCTAACAGCTAGCTCGCGCAGAAAGCGGGAAAACTGACACGCTTATAACCTCACACGCATTGAACATACAATCTGTTCGCTTTTATCTCCGATATATTATTATTGCGACCAAACTTACCTCTTTATCCCGGCGAGTAAGTGCTGTGTTGGAGTTTTAGCGGACTAAAGCTGGGTGTCAGAGCTTTAGTTTAGTGTGTGTGCTAATAAGTTGACTGAATGTTCATGCTGGTTTTTGGTCAACATTGCATTGGGGGCGGGGATGAGCTGGAGGCCTCGCTGCCCACTGACAGCAACACGAACACCCCACTCGGGACTCCTCATCCTCTTCATGCACGGGGATTTAAACAGTATCTGAGTATATGTTATTTAATTGTGCCACACAACTGCCAACAAAAGACAACAGAATGTGTTAAGTTTTACGTCGTCTTTGAGGCGTAAATGTAGTACTGTCTGTAAATGGAGTAAATCTTTCAGTTCTTAACTTCTAGAACAGAACTTATAGTTATCAAGAATTGTTTTGTATTTGTTTTCTAAAACAATGGAAATGTGTTACTGGAGCTTTATTTTATGCTAATTTGCTTGTATTTCTAGCACAATTGGAAGAAGTCAGATTCTAAATTCTTTAACTTTATTCCTTTTTTTTTACTAAACCCTTACACACTCTCAGAAATAAAGGTACACGAACTGTCACTGGTTTGGTACCTTTTCTAAAGGTACACATTTGTACTTAAAGGGTCCATATTGGTACCTCAAAAGTATATATTATAATATATATAATAATAATAATAATAATTATATATATATATATATATATATATATATATATATATTATAATACTGCAGCTAGTAACTCACTGCTTATTCTCAGTCAATGAATGCCTTAGTATATTTACAGCTGAGCATTTATTTTTGTTCTTTGATTAAAAACAAAAATGTTTTTTAAATATAATATATTCAGTTCAGAAAGCATCTGACAGATATGGATATATTTTCACAACTTTTGCAATTAACAGACAGATAAGGTCATTAAACCCTTTCACACGTAAGATTGCACCAATGTGATCAGCCTTGGCTGGTTCCTGAAACGTACCATCACACCGGTGTGATTAGAACAGTCAGAGCGCACGTCATCAACTGCTAAAATTCAAATCTGACGGTGGACTCCCGTTTCTTTGGTATATTCTCTACTCCTCTTCCAGATAAGCAGTTGCTTACCTTCGTATATTTCAGCAGAAAATTATGAATAAACATGGCGTAAATCCAGCAGCTCGGATCTCTCGAGTGATTGTTGCTAGACGGGATACAGCTGCAATCGAAGTTAACAAAAAGTATTAATATTATTTATTAAATTATGCAACAATTGTATTTTATTAGCGTCTAAGTATCTAAAAATTTTAAGAGGAACACTTTTGTACTTTTTAGGTAGTAATATGTACCTTTGAGGTATTAATATGGACCTTTTAGGTGCAAATTTGTACCATTTCAAAAGGTACCACCCCAGTGACAGCTCACATACCTTTATTTCTGAGAGTGCAGGGACTTTAAAAACAATACTGGTTACAACAATCACCCACCAACAGTCATATGTGTACACATTTTTGACTGTACTTGTCTATTTGTGTCTACATTTTGTGTGTAACGTGTGTTTTTTACATCTTTATTGTCTTCCACGTATTTATTGTCTTTTATGTATTTATTGTCAACATTGTTTACCCTTTACCTGTCTGCTCTACCAAATGGTTGACCATATTTTGACTGTTTTAAATAATGACTTAGTCATTTAAAGAATGAGTGTTTTAAATAATGGTTTACTACACAGCTTTGTTGGTTTACAAGAAAATCAAACAAACTTAATCCTGTTGCATTATTAGACTTGATTTTGGTTTTACTGTGGAAAAAAGAAAGAACATGTTAAGTGAGAATCTGAAAGATTTTATGGCTTCAAAAAATAAAGATGATTTAGTATTCAAAGATGTTTTGTTTTTAAATAAAATAGTCTTACATTTCATATTTTTCTGATTTTTCATAGTATATGTATTAATTCTGGAACTTTTACTATAAACCGACATATCAACCATTTGGTAGAGATTGATATTTTAGAAATTATGGGATGTGTTGAAAAAAAAAATATGTTGAGTGTGTTAACTAATGCCATTAGAAGTTAGGAAATGCAATTCCAAAATGTTTTCTTGGTGGGGCAGTTAAAGGGTTAATAGTGTATTGTTTGTTTTAGAGTGTCATTGTATTTTGCCTGGCTGTATTCTGCACTGTCTGGAGCCAGCACCTAAGCTTTTCACTCATCATATAGCACATGTGCTGCTGATGATGTGACAAAGTGATTTGATTTTGTCTCAAAGATTACAGAGGGAATTTTTGAATAGGTTTTGTGAACCATAATTTAGTTAATAAAGCAAAAACAGTGAGAGAAAAAATGTTTATCAAAATGAAAACTATTAGGTAAAATAACTGAAGTTTGTTGTACACTACCTGACAAAAGTCGTGTCGCCTATCCAAGCTTTAGGAACAATAAACAATAACTTCTAGTTGATCATTTGGTATCAGAAGTGGCTTATATGAAAGGCAAATGCCTCTAGATTACACTTATTTTACCAAAATAAAATATGATCATGCCTTGCTATGTAATTATTTAATTAGGACAGTAAAGTCTGACTTCCCTTAGACAAAAGTTTTGTCACTTAACAGAAATAATGTACAGTTTAGAACATAAAGTCATGGTGCAGTGGAAAAAGAATTAATATTGTGTATGACTCCCATGAGCGTGGAGGACTTCATCCATACATCTCTGCAATGACTCAAATAACTTAATAATAAAGTCAGCAAAGAAAGCGTTCTTGCAGGACTCCCAGAGTTCATCAAGATTCTTTGAATTCATCTTCAATGCCTTTTCCTTCATCTTACCCCAGACATGCTCAATAATGTTCATGTCTGGTGACTGGGCTGGCCAATCCTGGAGCACCTTTGCTTTCAGGAACTTTGATGTGGAGGCTGAAGTATGAGAAGGAGCGCTATCCTGCTGAAGAATTTGCCCTCTTCTGGTGGTTTGTAATGTAATGGGCAGCACAAATGTCTTGATACCTCAGGCTGTTGATGTTGCCATGCACTCTGCAGATCTCTCGCACACCCCCATACTGAATGTAACCCCAAACCATGATTTTTCCTTCACCAAACTTGACTGATTTCTGTTAGAAGCTTGGGTCCATGAGGGTTCCAGTAGGTCTTCTGCAGTATTTGTGATGATTGGGATGCAGTTCAACAGATGATTCATCTAAAAATCTACCTTCTGCCACTTTTCCAAATGATCAACTAGAAGTCAAGCTATTATTTGTTGCTCTTACAACTGGGGCCAACGACAAGACTTTTGTCAGGTAGTGTAAGTGCTGGTGAGGTGGAAATTTATGCCTCAGTATAGGAGGGGAAAAAACTAACTTGAGGAAACAGGCTTTAGAAATATTTATTGTGATTGAAATCTACAGACAAATGGATAAAGAGTGATTAAAACACTGTTTGAGAAGTTTTAGTTCCACTGGACTGAAAAGCCAGAATTTCTAAATTAGTCCCTGCAGTGTTTCACCTTAAGTGTGAAAATTGACAGATTAGGGCTACACGATATTGAAAAAATCTGACAATGTGATATTTAGTTTTTCTGTGAGATATATTACGATATACTGCACTATTTGGAAGGAATTTATGGTCACACTTTATTTTAAGGTTCACTTTTTGCTATTGGCAAACCATTAACTATGACTTTTAACTTCAATTAACTCATAATTTGCTCATTATTAGGATAGTTTAGATATTAGGGATGTAGAATAAGATCATACAGAACATGTGCTTAATAAGTACTAATAAGCAGCCAATTCTCAATAACATGCCTGCTAATAAGCTTCTAGTAATAGTGAGAATTGGTCCCTAAAGTATGAATGTATTATTTTTGATGGATTGAGATGATTCTGTAGCTGAGTGTATCATGCATAAAATGTAATTAATAAATGACAAGCATAGATAAATGCAATAAAGCGAAGTTATAAGTGAAATAAACTGCATGCTTTATGGTTTTGTAATTTGAAAAATTACACTGCAAAGTCTTTATTGTATAAATAATTCAATAAAACTGTTATTTATTAAGCTTCCAATTGGTAAAATGTATTGTGCCTGAAAACCTTCATCTCTCTCAGGCCTTAAAAACATGTAAATGATCAAATTTCACAGCATTGTGGTTAAACTCCTCAGTGACTCCACAAATCTCATTCTGAACGGTGATTCTTGCTAACTTCTAATCCTAACTCAACATTGCATGTCTACAGTAGGTGATTAGACAATTGTGCATACACACATTGCGATATCAATGCTGATCAATGTCAAAATAATATATTGTGCAGCCCTAACAGATACTAACGTAAACACACGTTTGTATTTATACAGTTGTATATACATTACATAATGTGTTGATCTGTACATAGGTATTCTGCATACTCCATCTATATTACTTGATCAGTTTATTCTTAGTCCTTAATCCACAAACAACACATTTCTTTGGTGTTTTCACATGCCTAGTAGTACAAAAGGTACACGTACTCATTGAATATTGCAAGAACTGCAAATCTTCCTCAATATCCATAAAGTTGAGATGCAAAATGAAGAAATTGTGTGTTTCTCTCTATAAATGGGAATTTAGAAATTATATTGATTAATTGCTCTCCCTTCAAATTATTCATAATACTTCTTTAACTTCATAAAACCTGAAGGAAATTCAGGTAAATTGTCTTTTGGTGTGATTTGTAATGTCCTGAAGCCAGTGATCAAATAAATATTGTAGAAAATAAAAAGGTCTTGTGACTTTCTTTATTTTAAAGTGTTTTCAAAAGTCATTGAGATCATCAATGTCAAAGAGGAATATTGCAGTGAAGGCTGATGTTTGAATTTACATATAAAATACTGTAATAAAAGACTAAAACAAATAGTTTTGGAAGAAAAACAACTCTGCGCTTGTCTGAATCACACATATAAGAAAAAACAAATAGTAAAATTAGTAGAAGAGGCATAATTCACACACAAAAAAGAAAACTGCCATCATTAACTAACCAATCCAAACCTGTGTGACTGTTTCTTCTGAGAAAAATACATACATTTTGTCCATAGTCAAAATACATGTAAAAAGAATGATTTGATACATGCGTCATCAGATAAACGACGACGCTTAAACAAAACATGTAGAAACAAGTCAAGGTGCTTGTGATTAAAATCTACCAAAGATTGATGACTACAGACTTTAGCGACATCCCGAGATGAACCAAGCCTGTTTCTGCTCAAACCAAACAGACCATCACATCTGTAGCTGGGCCTCCTTAGTAACATGATGCTAAGCAACTTGATATGTCTGTAGGCAAATCTAGAAAATAGTGCAATGTTACATTTAAACTGTAGGTTGTATGACCTATCATCGAAATGAGACAATACTACACGGTATATAAAACAACTGAATACTTCTAGATAAAAAAACAACAACAATACAGTAGTACAAAAACAGTAGATACTGTAGGCCTGATGTGGATTGTTTAGCTGTATTCAGATCTGGCCAGCAGAGGGCGTGTTTTTGCTCCTAAAGCGTTGAAATGTACAAGTGCACTTGAAAAAATATATATAATTTATCTGGCGTTTGAGGTCACTTTAATTCACTTCTCTTAGCACAGCAATGTCCAACGAGTGTCCATTCTTCACAGCACAAAGGATTGTGTATGTTTGTATCGTCTCGGCTGTGGAAAGAGATGAACAATTCATTGAAGAACAGCCATATTATACAGAAGTTTGCTACTAGTACATTTTTAGCTACTAGTATATTTTCCATTACATTCTAGTGGTTATTCTTTACAAGATAATAGTATTTATTCATTAGATACTAGTTCTTATTTATTATACAGTTGGAGTCAGAATTATTAGCCCCCCTTTGAATTTTTCTTTTTTAAATATTTCCCCAAATGATGTTTAACAGAGCAAGGAAATTTTCACAGTATGTCTGATAATATTTTTTCTTTTAGAAAAAGTCTTATTTGTTTTATTTCACATAGAATAAAAGCAGTTTTTAATTTTTTAAACACCATTTTAAGGTCAAAATTATTAGCCCCTTTAAGCTATATTTTTTTCGATAGTCTAAAGAACAAACCATCAGTATACAATAACTTGCCTAATTACTCTAACCTGCCTAGTTAACCTAATGAACCTAGTTAAGCCTTTAAATGTCACTTTAAGCTCTATACTGTAGAAGTGTCTTGGAAAATATCTAATCAAATATTATTTACTGTCATCATGGCAAAAATAAAATAAATCAGTTATTAGAAATGAGTTACTAAAACTATTATAGAAATGTGTTGAAAAAATCTTCTCTCCGTTAAACAGAAATTGGGGAAAAAATAAATAATTCAGGGGGGCTAATAATTCTGACTTCAACTGTACTTCTACTTACACTTTCAATAATGACTAGTAAGTACTCTGCTTTTTTACATTTTTATATCTAGTATTTTTACTATTTTGTTTTATTATATATTTAGTATTTTGGGACACACTTTAAAATGATATAATGCTTGTTATTGAATTCTACATGAACTAAAATGAACAGCATTCATGAATCAGTTCATTATTTACTAATGCATTATAAAAATCCAAAGATGTGCTTATTAAGATTAGCTAACAATTAACAACTTTATTTTCATATAACTAAAGTTAACTAAGATGAATAAATACTGTAATATATGTATTGCTCATTGTTTGTTCATATCAGTAAATACTTTCAGTAACATTAATCAATGAAGCCTCATTGGAAAGTGTTACCATAATTTGTATTTAGTGCTAGTACAAAAATCTTATCTTATTAGTCACAACTAGCCATTTTTTTAAACATATTTACATTTTTTGCATATTTTACATAGTTTGTCAAGATAAGGCAAGGCATGTTTATTTATATAGCACATTTCATACACACTGGTAATTCAAAAGTGCTTTACATAAACAAGAATAAAAGAAACAAGAAAATAAAAATGATTAATAGTAATTAAAAACAGATTAAAATGTGTTAAAACAGGTTTTAAAGGAATGAAAAATAAAAGAAAGACAAAATAAGATAAAAATGATAAAGATAAGATAAAAAATGTTCTGAAAAACATGTGGGACTGTGACAGTTAAAGTCTGTGTGAACCGGAAGTTGCTGAGACTTATTTCAAAGGAAAAACTCAGTTAATTTTTGCATATTCTTTCTGAAAACAAGACTAGATCAGGGGTGCCCAAACTTTTTCTTATGAAAGGCCAAAAACCAAACTTGACTGAGGCTAGTGGACTGAAGGTAAATAGTTGTCATGGGTAATTTCCTAATTTATTTTATAATATTTAAAATAAAATACATTGCTTTATATTAACTAATATTTACATTTTAATATTAATAATAGAATAATTCATAATAATTCTAATATAGCTTTTTTACATTTTATAATGAATTATTAAAGTAAAAACAAAAACAATCTCATTTATAACAAAAAGGAGATACACTTTTGCTGTGATTTGCTCGCCGATGTCTTCTGCACAATCTGCTATCCGTCGAGAGACATTATTTAGATTTTAAAAAATCAGATTCATTTACTACATTTAATTGAAACATTTGCTCTTTGTATCTCAGCAATAAAACAAACAAACAAAAAAAGTTACGTAACATGGTCATGTTTCATTTTACGTAACTTTTTTGTTTGTTTGTTTGATTCTCCCCAAACTTCTCCATCATTCTCACTCTCTTCTCAGATGGGGTAGTGCGTGGGCCCTACTTTGGGCATCTCTGGTCTATAAAATGCTTCTCGATTTAAGAAGTTTTAGATATTTGAAGTAGAAACAAGACAAATACTCAAGTAACAACTAGCCATTTTAAGTTATGACTAGAACGGCCACTGTGTACTTTAATTAAAAATCTTACTAAATAATAATAAATGATAAATAATCTTGCTTGTAACATATATCAGATAAATAAATAGGTGTTTGTGTCTACTGGGAACATACTAGTATCTAACAATAAATTCCAGTGTCTAAATAATAAGTACTGGTGAATATTAAAAGGCACTACTAACTAAAGAATAAGCCAATCAGCCAATCAATAAGCACTTCATAGATAAAATAGCTACTTTTTAATACTAGTTTAGAATAGATATTAATACATTACCCACTTAACTGTCACCCCACTTTCACATTTGAAAATGATACATGTATATTTTACGTTTGTCAAGATAACATAAAAATGACTAAAAACTTTCTGAAAAACATGTGGGACTGTGACTGTTAAAGTCTGCATGAACCGGAAGTTGCTAAGGCTTTTATATTAAATATTTTGATATTGAATATGGGGCGGGGCTTTCTTTTTGTGCATCATTCCCTCATAGCAAACTAATGAATAGAGGGGCGTGGTTAAGAATATTGTGGCTGAAGCTGTCAAACTGACATCATCAAAGAAGGACCACCATAAATGGTCAGACTTTGACTGAAGATGACCAAAACAGTTTTTTATTCAGTGGATTAACTTGCACAGATTAATTGTTCACCTACAGAATAACAATGTGCGCTATAGACCATTTCAATGTGGTGATGCCATTGGCCCATGAATATTTCCTGCTTGTGGTCAAACAATTTTTATAACTGTAACAAGAGGCAGTTCAATCATATCTTAACGTTAAAACAGCTGTCATAACATTATTTATCAATATGTGGACCTTTTAGGATTCTTGGAAGCTATGGAAATTAAAAATATAAAACATGAAGGGCCCTATCATACACCCGGCGCAATGCGGCGCAAGACGCGACACAATTGTTGTTTGCTAGTTTCAGCTCGACGCAAGAGTCTTTTTGATGTTTTGCACCATGCTGTTTAAATAGCAAATGCATTTGCGCTCATATGTCCACCCATAGGCATTCTGGTCTAAAATAGGAGGTGTGTTAAGGCGCATTGCTGGTGCGTTGCTATTTTGAGAAACTAGAATAGACTGTTTAATAGACCAGATAAGAGGACGTATAAAGTCCAGCGTGGAGCGCGTTAGTTGTGTGCCTCGCTTGAACATTGCTTAATACACACAGGATGTACAGCATTATGCAAATATCTTTACAAATGAAAAATAATTAAAGGATTAAAATATTACAAAAATTATTCATGGCAATTTGCTTTTGTATAATGTTGTTATTATTATTAGCAGTATTATTTATTGAATGCATATTTATATTTGTTTTATTAAAAACAAGCTTAGATTTGTCCACCTGTCAGGTTTTAGACCATATGGGGCATAGCATTTGTATTTGGATATAACTCAGTTTTTTGACCACACTTCATTATTATTGTTCATTTATTCGTTTGCTGTAAATTAGAACTGAATTTAGAAATAGTTGTGAAACAAATCTTTGCGCTTAACAAATAAAATTAATTATGTAGGCTAATGGATGTCTGTGTGTACATCATGTTTCCTTATCCACGAGAGTGAAAGTGAAAGTAAAGAATGAGGAGGCTCATTCTCTCATTCTTACTCTGCAGATGCTCTGTTTTCTCGCTAGTGAAGCGTTCAGTTTTTCCACTTACAAAGTCCGCCATGTAAATATCAAATGCGCTATGGTGCGACGCAACTGACTCTTAAAGGGAATGAGAGATGAGACTCTGATTGGTTTATTCTCCAAGCACACCTATAACTCATTAAGAGAATAAGCTCAACCCTGTTAGACCATGCGCCGCGGCACAAAGCGGAATTTCCTCTCCTTAAAATAGCAAAAGTGTATTCTGACACGCCCTTAATGCTTAATGTGAATTTGCACCTAGATCGTTAAAATAGGGCCCGAAGTGGGGTTTGTTTACAAACTAATTTCGAGAGGATCACGTGCTTATGATTCAACACAGCTGGTATCGCTTAACTCCGCATATTGCGCCAATCAGATGAACACAGACACACTATAAATTACCAGAGCACTTTGCTCCAGTCATCTTCGTTTGAAGAATTCCCCCCTTCCACCCCTTCTCCGATAGGGCGGCACGGTGGCCAGTAGGTAGCACTGTTGCCTCACAGCAAGAATGTTGCTGGTCCGTTTCCCTCCGGGCCGGTTGGCGTTTCTGTGCGGAGTTTGCATGTTCTCCCCGTGTTCGCGTGGGTTTTCCCCGGGTTCTCCGGTTTCCTCCCACCGTTCAAAAACAGGCACCATAGAAAATTGACTAATCAAAATAGCATTTTAAGGCAACTCTTAGCCAGATATATATTCAGTAGTTCACAGCAGGGGAGTTCTCGAGACCACCCGAGCTCAGACTCTCCTGTCGCCCTACAAACGGGAGGAAGCCCCGGGCTCAAGGATATCCTGAGCTCAGGGCTCTCTCCCGGGACAGCATGCCAAACACACTTTATTATCAATCATCAGCTAAGTGTGAACTCTTGAAATACATTAGGGACATTGTTATTGTTTAAATCCCCCCTAAATGGTCTATAGCAAAATAAATATAGTCAATTTTGATTTCACACAGACTGTAAGGGCTTAAATGTTAAAACTACTTTTTGTTATCACTGTTAGAATAAATGTTAAAACAACTTTCATAATAAGAAACTTAAAAGACTTACATCTGTTGGCTGGTTATAGCTGGTCTTTGTTTTGCTGCAAAGAAAAAAATAACCACTTTGTTTCTAATAGTCTGCTATTATGTATTAATATAGGCTAAAGTACATTAAAGTGACATACCTCTGTTTTGTCTCTTCTTTACTTTCTGTTGGTAAATGCAGGAGTTGTGTTAGAAGATGTAGTCATGGGTAAACAGGTATAGTTAGTATTAAAGTAAGCTGTACTCACGACGGCGGCAGCAGCGACAGCAGCCTCGTCTGCAGCACAGACAGATGGACACACAGCAGGACACCAGCAGCAGGAACGCTCCCACTTCTATTGCAATAATCATTGTCATGTTCAGCTCAACTGCAACAGAGCGGGTCAGACAGTTATTCAAATGTGCCGTATGCATTTATTAACTGCAGTATCATGGAGTTTAACAATCTATGACACTACAATGTGTTTTTGCTGAGGTCAAAATGAACCTTGAATGCAAACAGTTTACGCACCGCCATACAAAAATCTGCTGTCAGTATCTTTTTCTTAATGTCTTGTAATAACTCACTTGTAAGGGCTGGATTACACTGGGAAAAATGCTTTTCTTATTTAGATTTTGCTTAAAACAAGCAAAATAATCTCATGTCAGAGCAAAAATTAGATTATTTTGCTTGTTTTAAAGAAAAACTCACTTAATTTTGGCATATCATTTCAGATTTATTTGGCATTATAATTTTTTTTTTTGTCTAGAAAATATTAGAAAATATTTGGACTAGAAGCAAGAAAAAAACAATTCTAAGAATATATATATATATATATATATATATATATATATATATATATATATATATATATATATATATATATATATATATATATATTTCTTTTTTTTTTTTTTTTTTGTGGTGATAAAAAAATAAATCAGTATTATTGTGAAATATTATCACAAATTGAACAATTGAACAAAAAAAATGAAAGTTAATGATTTGATGCATTTCATTTTAATGATAAAATATTACTATTTTTAAAATAATAATAATAATAATAATAATAATAGTCAAATTCAATAAAAACTAATTTAGGGTTTTCTTGCTACAGTCAAAAAATTTTAAGTGAATGCCCAAATGTTTCATGTTACCCTCATTTCAAAATATGTAGACCCTTTTGAAATGAACAATTTACTATACTTACATTCAGTTATCTTCATATGATGGCCTGCACAGCTTTTGGGTGCTCCCACACCATTGGAGGCCTCACATCGATACTGACCCTCATCAGATTTAGACACCGACTTAAATTTCTGCTCAAAAGCAAAAAATAAGAATCAGTATATATAACTCTATGTTCATGTTATAAATGCATCTAAAAAAGTTAGATTGTTCTGATGCAACACAATCAACAAGGTGCGTGGAAAAAACATTGGTGTCAGCATAATATTACATTTACAAAAGAGATTTTATAAACATAGAAAGCTTATTCAATTCAGGAAAAGTGTCTGCATTAATGTTTCAAATAACATTTAGGAAAATAAATATGGCTGAAATGATGTTGTAGTCATTCAATGTAACATGATGACTTCATGTATTGAAGAATATAAAACCTTAAACTAAATTTTAGCTTATTTTAAGTGACTAAAACATTTATATTTGTTTTATTAAAAACAACCTTAGATTTGTCCACCTGTCAGGTTTTAGACCATATGGGGCATAGCACGTGTGTTTGGATATAACTCAGTTTTTTGACTACACTTCATTATTATTGTTCATTTATTCATTTGCTGTAAATTTTGCTGACAAATAGCTCAAATTTAGTGGTTTGAAGGACAGAAGCAAAGTACATGTGATGACAATTAATTAGTGTTTAGTATTTAGTACATACACTGTGATACTTAAACATAGTCTCTTAATATTGCATACTACATCAAATGGTTCTTGTTATAAAATATGCCTTAAAAGTTTTTTTTAATGACTACACCCCCTTTAGAAAATGAATTTATTTATTTTTATCCATTTCTCAGTGAATTTAGCCAGTATATTTTGGTGCATTTAAACAAAACAATTTTATTAAACAGTTATATCCATTAAAATAAAAGTTTGGTCCCCTAACATCTTTAGTAATAGCAAAGATAATGCATTTAAATAAAAAAATTCTCTTGATTTGCCCTGTTTATTAACTTTTTATTTTTTTCCCACATAATAATTTCGGTTTTTGGACTGTGATTTTTTTTTTTGGTTAGATAAGTTCCAGTTTTGGCTTTGGTTCTGACTAATCTGATGTATATTTGTCATCCTATGGCAAATATCAATTTAAAAGAGACATCTGTGAGGGGTGTACTCTTTTATGCAGAGCACTGTACATGTGATGTTCAAGTGATTTGAAAGAGATTATAGCACTGCACCAACCAGACTCCCAGTTTTTGTGTCCAGGGTGTAGTGGACATCATGGGGATTTGCAGTGTTGAGTGGTTTGTTGTCTTTGTACCAGCTGTAGGTGGCAGCAGGAACACTCAGTTTGTCTTTACAGTGCAGTTCAGCAGAAAATCCTCTCATGACCGCTTCCGGGACCTCACAAGTTGGCGCATGGGGCGGCACTGTCAATATAAAACACAGTTACAGTCACATGATCATACTGCTCATTCAGAGAAAGGTTATGAATATCAATGGTGCAACTGCACATGTGTAAGCTATTAATGAAAATGAAAGTGCAATTGAATAATTAAAAACGTTTGCATTCCCACCAAGCACACTGAGGGTGACAGAGACCTCCCCAAGCTTGATTTTGTCCTGACGGGCTGTGACTTCACAATGATACACTCCCGAGTCTTTCTGTGTGACACCACGAAGGGTCAGAGTCGCGCCGTCGATGGACGCACGGCCTTTATATGAACCTGGTAACGGTCAGAGTAAACAGTGTACAAATTATACATTGACTGTCAGGGGGGTCAGCTTTTTTTTCAGTAGTAATAGATTTTCATACCTCAGGGAACCAAATTAACAATTTATTTTGCTTACATCAGTTATTAATCAAACCTTTTACATTTTCAGTGTTTTGAGAGATAATGTGTAGATTCTGATTGACTGTTTTCAACAGATATAAACAACAGACATGTTTCTCAAGGGTTTTTTCTTTCACTTCTGTCAATTGGTGAAGTTTGTTCCTTTCAGCACTGACATTTGCATTCCATTGTAAAAATCCAACTTGAAAAAAAAGTTGAAATTACTTGGGTTTTTTTTTGTTGGTTTGGCAAAAATCTCTAAAAATGTCTGTACAACTACATTTAACATGTTTACTTAAACTAAATGAACATTTTTTTAATTCATTAAGTTAAAAAGAGTAGTTTTGTGAGCAAAACTTTGCAAGTTCACCCAAAAAAGCTTCTGCCGACTTGTTGCTTTAAGTTGAGTTAATCTCAGACCTCCTCACTTCAAAAAATCAAGATTGCAGTATTTTTAACTCTAACAACGACAAAAATAATAGTAACACCAATATTAACATTAATGGCATTATTATTAACAACAACAACAAAATCATCCCATACTTACCTATAATTCACTCTACAAGAAGAAATGCTTAGCGCATGTGGACTGTTAGTTTGTATTTAACTGTTACGTAAGGAAGTCGATAAATTGAACTTTCAAAACAACTACCCAAATGATAAATCAAATGATCAAATAATAAATCAAAATGCCTTTTCAAATGAGAAATCAAATGTATTTGATATTTAATTTTCATGATCAACTCAGTAAAATCCTGTAATAATTAAATGACAAATCAAATGCTCAAACTATAATTCAAATGGAGGAACCAGTTTCTGGAACCAGTTTTCCTTCACACAGCTGGAAGCTCATTATGGACTGATTACTAGGACTATAAAGACACCTCATTCACACAGACTCTTTTCTGTGTCTTCTTTTTTTCTGTGAAGCATTACAAATTTTAGTTCAGTGCAGCTGATGTTTTCAGAAGTTGAGTGAACAAGAAAAAGCCAAAGCAAATAATGATTATGTTTTTGTTGTTGTTGTTGTTGTTGTTGTTGTTGTTGTTGTACTGGCTTAAATTTACAATGTACAATAAACGGAACTAAACTGAACTTTAACTCTGAAAACTGGACTGAAGCAGGTTCACTATATTAGAACTTCTTCTATGTTAAGCTGCATTGACACAATCTACATTGTAAAATAAATATAAATAAAGATGAATTGAACTGAACATAATTCAGTAAATCGGCTCTAAATATTTAAACACCAGATGTAAACATGGCCTACAGCACCCACTTCTAATGTCATTTTTATAAAGTGAGTGCACCAAAACAGAATGTAATTTAGTGCCCCAAGTGGTGCAAATGACACATCCTGTCCGAATTATTTAGCAAAATATCTATGTGTGGACATATAGTGGAAAGAAACTTTATGTCTTGCAGGACCATGGTGCTACATAAATAATTGCATGTCATGATTTTGCCAAGTACGATGCGATCCTCGATTAACATCTATGTTGATCCTGGAACATCATTTTTGTTTGAAAATGTAATCCATACCTATTCCCTACCCCTAAACCCAACCATAACATAAATCAGAGGGAAATAACAGTTGGATAACAGTCATGTAGAAGTGCATAAACCTAACCGTAAACTTAAAGGCCACCTAGGTTACCCCTTTTTCCAGATTTAATATAAGTCTTTTGTGTCCCCAGAATGTGTCTGTAAAGTTTCAGCTCAAAACACCCATCAGATTATTTATTATAGCTTTCACTAGATGGTGTTTTATAGCTCTCAATAGATTTTTGCTGTTTTTGTGTACTGCGCCTTTAAGGCTAGTCCTCCCCGCCCACCGTTTCCACGTGCCTGCCTCAGTCTCTGCCCTCGGCTGCCTGAGACAACTGACACAGACATAAAGGAAGCAGATCTCACGTAACGTTTGTGACAAAAAATACAGTAAGAGCTTTATCAATGATTATTTGGTGCATTTGTTGTGTGGAGCTGCAGGATGAGTCACACATGATGTCGTTACAAAGTTCACGCACACACAGCGCAGACACACACGCACATGCATACAGCGCATGCGTTTAGCTTTGCACTGTACTTGCACGCAAATGTGACAGGATACAGGTTAATATCCACTGATGTATGGATATCTGTTACATTAATGTACAAAATAAACCTGATTTAACGTCCACAAACCGGGATTGAAGTGTCTTCTTTTATAATTGTTCTGACACGCTGCTGTGTTGATTAAGTAAAGCTGAAGTAAATTGCTGTAATTCATTACACACATGCACTGTTTTAAAACATTTTAAACTTGTCAAACTCACTCTTGATCACATTTGATGATCCTAGCAAACTGAACAGACCTTTTATTTAGGGTTGATTTGCGCACGTCCTGTCTTGTGGCTATGATTACAATATGCAGCTGTCAATCAATATTGGTAGGCGGGGGGACCGCACTCCAACGTCAAGTTGCGGTCGGTCTCAAAACCGCTCCAATTGGTCCACCGTTTTTATGTTGTTAAATTGAAAAAAAAGGACTGGGTGTGTTTATATCATCCCCCTATATGACAGTATATACACTATACCTACACATATGTCTGTCCAAACAGCTTCAAAAGTAGATTTTTCACCATAGGTGCCCTTTAACATAAACAGTAAACATATCCCTTAATTCTGATTGGCTGATTGGAATGTTGTTCCAGGATCAACATAGATGTAATCCAGGAACATGTCCTACTTGGTGAAATCAGGTTGGCGTAAATCAGAGATGCCCAAAGTAGGGCCCGCGGGCCAAAGTTGGCCCATTATAACCTTTGATTTGGCCCACCATCCCATCTAAGAAGAGAGTGAGAATGATGAAGGGGGTTGGGATGAATGCCTTTAACACAGAGATCGTTTTTTTTTGTTTGTTTGTTTTATTGCTGAGTTACAAAAAAGCAAACTGAAATTAAATGTTTCAATTAAATGTTGTAAATAAATATGATTTTTTTTAATGTACAGTAAATAATTTCACTTGATGGATGGAGAATGCAGAAGACATCGTTGAGTAAATCAAGGCAAAAACTAGTGTACTTCTGTTATAAATGAGATTGTTTTTGTTTTTACTGTAATAAGTTCATAATAAAATGTAATGTATGCTCTATTAGTTAATATAAAGCAATGTTTTCTAGTCATTTTTAAATATTATTAAATAAATTAGGAAATTACCCAATGTTATAGTTACGTTCGGAGCGACACGGTGGCGCAGTAGGTAGTGCTGACGCCTCACAGCAAGAAGGTCGCTGGTTCGAGCCTCGGCTGGATCAATTGGCATTTCTGTGTGGAGTTTGCATGTTCTGCCCATGTTCGCGTGGGTATCCTCCGGGTGCTCCGGTTTCCCCCATAAGTCCAAAGACATGTGGTATAGGTGAATTGGGTAAGCTAAAAAATTGTCCGTAGTGTATGTGTGTGAATGAGCGTCTATGGGTGTTTCCCAGTGATGGGTTGCAGCTTAAGGGCAACCGCTGCGTAAAACATATGCTGGATAAGTTGGTGGTTCATTCCGCTGTGGTGACCGCAGATTAATAAAGGGACTAAGCCGAAAAGAAAATGAATGAATATTTACGTTCGGCCCACCAGCCTCAATCAAGTTAGATTTTTGGCCCTTCATAAGAAAAAGTTTGGGCACCCTTGGCGTAAATAATCATAATCCTAAATATGAACACAACACTGGATGTAAGAGCTATTTTAAACCTATACATAAATGACATACCGGAGTAGTAATATAACTATAACTACTAGTTATGTATATACTATAAATACTTAACTACAGTTGAAGTCAGTATTATTAGATCTCCTGAATTATTAGCCCCTCTCTTTATTTTTTTCCCCAATTTCTGTTTAATGGAGGGAAGATTTTTTCAACACATTTCTAAACATAATAGTTTTAATAACTCATTTTTAATAACTGATTTATTTTATCTTTGCCATGATGACAGTAATTAATATTTTACTAGATATTTTTCAAGACACTTCTAAACAGCTTAAAGTGACATTTAAAGGCTTAACTAGGTTAATTAGGTTAACTAGGCAGGTTAGGGTAATTAGGCAAGTTATTGTATAATGATGGTTTGTTCTGTAGACTATCGAAAAAAAAGTTAGCTTAAAGGGGCTAATAATTTTGACCTTAAAATGGTTCATAAAATATTAAGAACTGCTTTTAATCTAGCCAAAATAAAACAAATAAGACTTTCTCCAGAAGAAAAAAATATTATCAGACATACTGTGAAAATTTCCTTGCTCTGTTAAACATCATTTGGGAAATATTTAAAAAAGAAAAAAAAATTCAAAGGGGGGCTAATAATTCTGACTTCAACTATATATTGCTTAAGAGGGTCAATAATAATATTGGCCTTACAATGTTTTTTTAAAAATGAAAAGCTGCTTTTATTCTAGACGAAATAATACAAATAAGATGTTTTTCGGATAAAAAAAATAGGAAATACTGTGAAAATTCCTTACTGTTACATAATTTGGGAAATATTTAAAAAAAGAAAAAAAATTACAGGAGGGCTAATAATTTTGACTTCAAATAACCTAAGACAGACTATACAAGTACTTTTACATGAGACAGAACAATATTGTGCAAGATACTGTGCAAAAGAGGTATTTTAATATTGAAGAAAACAAGTAGTGCAACATGATGTGCGGTATTATTGAGTCGGTATTATATTGAGTCGGATGTGCGGTATTATTGATGGGGTTTAAGTAAAGTGTTTTGGTGCATATGGAGTGAAGATTGTTATAACAACCTACCTGTAAAATCCCCTTCAAAATAAACATATGAAACATCTTTGCCTCTCTTCTTCCATTCAACACGTGGGTTTGTTTCTTTTTCTGTCCTGAACTCACAGGACAGCACAGCATCTTTTGCAGAAAACAGATAAATCAATAAGTCAAATCAACATGGTCTGAAAGCCTGTAAAAACAGTCCAGATAATGAACTTACTTGTGTTTTCATGCACATCCACTTTTGCTTTGCTTGTCGTCACCGTAACAGGATCTGAGCTTGGAACTGGAGAAGAGACAAAAATGCAATCAAACATGTGAATGTTGTAGCACACCAAAAACATTCACTCCCACAGAATTTGTAACATTTTTAGGCTTAGTTTATAGGCAAAAAACTATTGAAATCTACTTAATGTGAGGGACTGGGGGAACTGTTATATATTTGAACCATAGCTTTTGTTTTTAAAGAAGATGAAAATTAAATTTGTGCACATATGCTGTCAATACTTTCCCAGTGATATGTTGCAGCTGATAGGGCATCCGCTATGTAAAACATATGCTGGATAAGTTGGCGGTTCATTCCGCTGTGGCGAGCCCAGATTAATAAAGGGACTAAGCCGAAAAGAAAATAAATGAATGAATGAATGCTGTCAATACCTATAATATAAGAAATCATTTTTTTATGTTAAAAAGACTGTAAAACATGCTACAGTAACAGAAAACAACTTTTGAAGGAGAAACTTCCTTAATGACATTGCTCTTAGCTCACATTTGCTGCTTTGATCAAACATATAACAGTTTAGTTTTTTTATATTGGTTATTTAAATTAGGATTTTATGTTGTTAAATTCATCTTATATATTTCAGTGTTTACATCAGCTTGTAGAAAAGGTACATTTATTTTGTTGAATTTTGATTCATTATGTAATTTTTGGTTTGTTTTTTTCACTACTAAAGTTTTATATCTACACTGCTCAGCATAATTGAGTAAATTTTTGAAATGAATATTTTTCTCAATTTCTCAGTGAATATAGGCAATCTATTTTGATGCATTTGAACAAAACAGATTTATTAAACAGATATATTTATTAAAATAATATTTTAGTCACCAAACATATTTACAAATTGAAAGATAATACAATTAAATTTGAGCAAAATATTCCAAAAACAAATGTACAACCTACAAAATATAAAAAAAAAAAATTTCCTCTTTTTTAAATTTGTTATTAATATTTTTCTATAACATAAATTTGGGTGTACTAGTTTTTGGACCGTTATCATAAGTTATTTTGTTAGATAAGCTCCAGATGTGGCTTCAGTACTGACTAATCTAATGAACAAATATAATATTATATAGCGTCCTATTAAAAATATTAATTTAAATGATAGATTTGTGAGGAGTGTACTTGCTGAGCACTGTATATATATATATTCATTCATTTTCTTTTTGGCTTAGTCCCTTTATTAATCCGGGGAATGAACTGCCAACTTAGCCTGCACGTTTTTAGTAGCGGATGCCCTTCCAGCTGCAACCCATCTCTGAGAAACAACCACACACACTCATTCACACTCATACACTACGGACAATTTAACCTACCCAATTCACCTGTACCGCATGTCTTTGGAGCACCCAGAGGAAACCCATGCGAACGCAGGAAGAACAGGCAAACTCCACACAGAAACGCCAACTGACCCACCTGAGGCTCAAACCAGCAACCTTCTTGCTGTGAGGCGACAGCACTACCTACTGCGCCACTGCGTCACCTGTATGTATGTATATATATATATATATATATATATATATATATATATATATATATATATATATATATATATATATATATATATATATATATATTAGGGGTGTGACGAGATCTCTCTGATTTCTTGTAAAGGTGAAACATTGTCTCGTGAGTTGTGATATTATGATGGAGCGTGAGGGTGAATTTAGCATTGAAGATTGGAGGCAGGATTTGATTTGAACTATTCTCTGCATCAACCGAGTCAGTAAAGCACCACAGACACACACCATCTCAGAGTGCGCTCACACACACCCATCATCATTGTCATCATTTATGCCATCCAGAAAAAACAGAAGTCTTCTTTTTATACGGCATGTGGTATCAAATTTCATTAAAACAACTCTCTCCTATCAGTCCATACTTGCATACAGTAGCTCAGAGTTTGTCCAGTCAGTAGAGTTTATAGCAAAATATTTTGCAGTGTTTGCAATTCCTTTACAGCTATAATTCATTAAATTAGAAGTAAAATAACATTGTTAACAAGTTGATTTTAAAAAGCACCTAAATACTTTTGATACTTTTGTGATTTTTTCAGTTGAATAAAAGACTATTATCCATTCATATATTTCATCATTGAGGAATCCAAAAAATAGTAAACAAATCTTGTCTAGTCTCGTGAACCCAATCTCATGTCTCGTTGCACTGTAAATTTAAGTATAAAATGTTCTATGGTTTTCTTCAGTAATGATCACAGATTTGTTTTTACACTGTGATCCTGAACATACCTTTAAATGAGTTTGCATTAGTCAAAAGTCCATGCCAAACTGATCTATTTCATCATTTTACCTTTGCATTTTTTAAATATTTAAGTAAATATTATGTTATGAAGTGAAGCCATTAGGATTCTCCTCAAACATGAAACATCTCCAAACCCTCACTCCCCTCTCTGGTGGTGCCAGGAACAGGGATATGTAGGAATTTACGTAATGGATGGTCGTTCTGACATACTCTGCTTGTGGATAGTGGGGGGTGGCAGCTCAAACCAGGCCTGATAACCTATTCACACACTGAAAAAAAGCATGCACTTCTGGAGAAAGTGAGAAAATACTTTGCTTTTGCTACGTAGGTGCCCTTTTATAATCCATTTGCTGAGCAAGCAGTGAGAAAGGACTGAGATTCAAATGAAAAGGCTGCAGAGGATCATTTTACCCAGTGATACAAAGACTCACTATGCTGCTGTAACCTAAAACCCCCTCAGATGGAGGAGGACTGGAGTTAAAATCACAGCCCGCACCAGAAGGAATTAACAAGCATAACTAGCACTTAATGGCCTGAAATGTGAAAGTTATCAGAATAAAGCCCATCAATGCCAGTCAGTTATTAGAATTTTTTAATGTAAACAATTAAATGTAACATAATATGCAACAAAAACTGGGTGGGTTTGAGCATTTCTCATGGTATGCAGAGTAACGATAATCTCCATGATAATGGTCAATACACAAGAGTCAGTCGAGGGGCATCAGCAACATGAAAGCGCCCCTGCCAGATCAGAGCGAAGTTCAGATCTGGACAACTTCTTCACGGATATCTTATCACTCAGAATCTCATGTGTTCAAATGCTGTTTAAAGCATTTGTGTAAACAGTGTCTTACAAGATCCCCACCCACCCTATCCCGACCCTCAAAGCCTGCATCTTTCTTTGAAAAAGCATACAAACACACACACACACACACACACACACACACACACACACACACACTTGAATATGTGGTTTATGGGGACTCTCTAAAGATGTAATGATTTTTATACTGTATAACTATCTTTTATCCTTATAAACATAACCCTCACAGAAAACTTCTGACAATTTTTGAATTTAAAAAAGTTGTATCCTCATAAATCATATTATGCTGTAATACCAATGTCATCGTACAAATCTGTGATACACATTTCCCATGAACCCTGTGTGCCAACAAACACACATTGGTATTGGTGGTTTACAAGAACTCTGTAAATTAAAAAATTTACAAGAACTATGTAAATTATTTTATACAGTAAAAAATATATATTTAATGTATTATCAACTAGTACAACTTAATACAGTACAATACCCATGTCATTATACAAATTCCTGTCTTTTTAAATCACCAAAACCAGTACACACACACACACACTCACACACACACACAGTGAATGAAACCAAACGACAGGCTGCTGATGAAGATAAAAACAAAATAAAATATAAAAATCAATATAAAAATATTTTAACTATTTGTAAACATCTGTACACATTAAATTATTTGTAACATTTAAAAAATATATTTTAAATAATTAAATTTAAAATAAACATTTATTCACTCGATGTTATCAGCCAATTGTTATCACAGTTGTTTAAAATGTTTTAAATGTCAAAATTAAAATAAATATACAACGAAATAAAATCCGCCTTCATGATTACAGAAAGGCTAAAACGCACAGACTAAATACACATTGAAGGTTTTAGTGAACTTATGAACTCCAACTCACCCCTCACAGTTCCCACCATTTCAGTCTGTGTCAGAAATACAACTTTCTTATAAAACGTTCAGAAACTGACAGACCACTTGAGAGAAAAGCGTCAGAAATTGAGCAAACATCATGATACTTACTGTAAATCAGCACGAGAAGAGCAGAGGTTAGTAGTTGTTTTGTTGTCATCTTTGTGATGTCCGGCTGCTGCAGGAGCGTGTGGAGACTTCTCTCGCTCGCGCTTCTGGAAGTTCTTGAAGATGCTTTGCGCGCGCTCGTCATAACGCTGCCTGCGCGTGCATGGCACAGATGCTCTGACAGACACGTGCCGCTGCTCTCCGCACATGAACATGTCTGTACCCTCTGGTCAGTACTGCTGGAGTTACTGATATTTTGTAAGTAAGCATGGTAGTTTTAAAAAATCACGACGCTATTTCTCGCTGTAAAACATTATAAAATAATATTAAATATATAGCCTACTCCATCCTCAATGTTTACTGGTAAGGGCAGTGTGTAGAATTGCGGGCCATTTTGTGTCTGCAATGAGATTCTGTTATTTTTTAAAAAAACGAAAAAAATAATTAAACAGTTTTGAATAATAAGAAATTATATATAAAAATATATCTCTGTGTATTAAGGGGCATTTTGCTTTAAAAAAAAAAACTTTAGCCTAAAATTAAACATTAATTTTCACATTTTTTGTGTGTTTACAAAGTAAAAACAATGCATTATTTGCTTTATTTGCAATGTATACATTTCGTTTCTGTTCCTACTTTCCGGTCAACTCTGTTGCATTGGCTATAAAAAGACGATATTTAAAGCACTTATAGAAAAAAGCGTGTGACTCTGGAGGGAAGACATTGGGGTATTTTACTATTCATCTCTGACAAATGTGTACAGAAAATTTCAGATACATCAACAGTAGATTTATTGTTCGTCAACTCTGTTTTTGCAGCATTTCAGTGAATTTTTCATTCACTTTTTAAAAACAATAGCCTACTATGATACACAAATACATATTTTGTATGCCTTGTGGTATCTGGTTTAAGGTTAGCATCTTGAACAAAAGCACAAAATAGTAGAAAACGACAACTCTGTTTTTGTCAACTGGTTTGAAACGTCTAACAATAATTAAAAACATTAAAACAACATTTAGGCCCCAAGGCTCTAGAACAGTCTCCCTTTGAACATTAGGATTTCTCCATCATTGGATGCCTTTAAATCTAACTTAAAGACTTATTTTTACTCTCTTGCCTTTAAGTGATGCATGCATGTTATTTCTTGTCTTAATTTTAATATTACACACACACACACACACACACACACATATATATATATATATATAATTTTTTTTTTTTTTTCGTATATTTGTAGTTTTTTTTATTAAATATTCAATTTTATTGTAAAGCACGTTGGATCAACTATGGTGTTGTACAATTGTGCTCTATAAATTCAAAGTTTGCCTTGCCTTGCCTAATCTCACAATACTACAATTTTCTGCTATATGCACTGTAAAATATTTTGTCCACACTGATCATAACTAACCTCAGTTACCAGTTATTAATCTATCATCATTCTTGGTTATGACTATTCCTTCATATTCATGAAAGATGTTTAGGATTGTATCATTATCAGTGTTTGAGCTGGCCTTGAGGGTCAAACGATGTCCTTAATGCAGGTAAACATTTTCACGTTTTACCTCGGCTGTAAAAATGAAATAAATATTAAGCCTAAACTAGCTTTATCAGCCAGATCTGTATTTACAGTGGTAATTTAGTGGTGCCATGCAATTTGGCTTCATGTTTTATGGGTTACTCTTCCAAGGGAATGATTTGCATATTACAGTTGTTTTTTCCTCGTACAATTCTGAAGAACCCAAACATGTGCAATTAAGATAACCAGAGGTGGTATTATAGCTTTGCTCTGCCTTCTCTATTGCAGTTGGGTTTTAGAAGAACAGGGATGCATTGTTCATGTGTGATTCTTTTGAGATCTCACACTGACTGCGAGACTTGTGTGTATGAAAGTTTTGACAGCTGCTTTATCCATAGTATACTTTCCTCTGTGTGACACTGCATTCTGATATAGCCAATGCACACAGCACCTGTCCACAGTGTCAGTTGTTGTGCTGCTGTAAAGTCCACATGTGATGCTATCCATATGCTCTCATACACACATGGACAGCACATTATACATAATATAATGTGCTGAAGGCTAAAGGTAACAATGTAGTGTGTTAGAAAATATATATTTGTAGTATCAAAGTCAATCCCTCTCAAAAAAAATGATGTGATTAAAGCAAACTAACAAATGAAAGCAGAACAACGCTGAACTATAAACTGAATGTGGAAGTCTAAACTTCAAAGACCAAGTTAACAAGAAAACAATAAGGAAATGTAATAGTGAAGGCAATAAAATTATAATCTCAGACACGTGATGACAAAAGTCATTTAAAAAGTCATAAATACCCTTTATAAGAAGCACAGATTTCAGCCCAGAGCACAGAAACACACAAGAGTCAATACAGACCAGCAACATCAGCACTGGTGAGAAGAACCTACCTCATATCTTATGCCTGTCTGCCTGCCTGCCTCTATGTCTGTCTGTCTGTCTGTCTGTCTGTCTGTCTGTCTGTCTGTCTGCCTGCCTGCCTGCCTCTATGTTTGTCTGTCTGTCTGTCTGTCTGTCTGTCTGTCTGTCTGTCTGTCTGTCAGTCTGTCTGTCTGTTCTATCTATTCATCTATCCATCCATCCATGGTTCTATCTATGGTTTTATCTATCTATCTATCTATCTATCTATCTATCTATCTATCTATCTATCTATCTATCTATCTATCTATCTATCTATCTATCTATCTATCTATCTATCTATCTATCTATCTATCTATCTGTCTGTCTGTCTGTCTGTCTGTCTGTCTGTCTGTCTGTCTGTCTGTCTGTCTGTCTGTCTGTCTGTCTGTCTGTCTGTCTGTTTATCTATCGTTCTGTCTGTCTGTCCGTCCATCTGTCCGTCCGTCCATCTGCCCGTCCATTCATCCATCCATACATCCATCCATCTTTCTTTCTTTTAGAGCAATTAAATTTAATGGTTAAATATAAATAAAATAATAAATCATCAGCTTAATATATGCAAATCAAATATAGTCAAATAAAAAGAAAAGCAAATGAATGGTTTGATATTACAGTTTTTCTCAGTGGCTTTAGTGCATTTCTCACAACACTATTTACATGTGCACAACAGTTATTGCATTCCTCAAAACAATTAGAACAAACTGCAAAACCTAGTTGATAATCTGCAAAAGCGTGTCACTTGCTCAAAATGGATAGCTCATTCCTTAAAAGCAAGTATTCATGTCGAGGAATGTGTCAGTGTCATCAAGATGAAAAGTCCTGACACCATTGTTTATGAACAAGATAGTTACAGTTTTTCTCAGTGGCTTTGGTGCATTTCTCACAACAATATTTACATTTGCACAACAGTTATTGCATTTCTCTAAACAATTCGTGCAAACTGCAAAACCTAGTTGATAACCTGCAAAAGCGTGTCATTTGCTCAAAATGGATAGCTCATTCCTCAAAAGCAAGTATTCATGTCAATAAAAGTGTCAGTGTCATCAAGATGAAAAGTCCTGACGCCATTGTTTATGAACAAGATAGTCAAATGGTTTTGTCATGTTTTCATTATGACACTTTACTCTGTACATTTTTTCCAATGCAAAAAAAAGTCAGATTTTGGTGACACTTTCTGAAAATGCTCAAGACAGCAGTATATACTATTTGCAAAGCCATTTGAAAACTACAGTAAAGTTAGACATCACTGCATTTAGTGAGGTGTCTGAGTACAAGACACTGAATATGAATGTTTCACATTGTTACTGCATTTGCTCTTTGCAATTCTAATTTATTCACAGCCTTGTGCAAAAGAATAAATACACCCTTATTTACAACAAACATAAACTTCCTTTGTGTAGAGCTGTGCACAACTGTAAACAATATTGCAGTACATATTGGAACTGAACCTACAACATACACAGGTCTGTAAATCATCCATGAAATTGTACAATTTATAGACATTTTCAGGAAAAAAATTTTTAAAAATTTTTTTATAGATTTTGACAACTAGTTTAGCATTTTTGTATGTAATGACTAACGTAATGAAATGAGGACTATTAGTTTTATATGGAATGACTCTTCAGCATTCACAAGTTTAGTTAATTTTGACTGACATGACATAAGCAAATGATAATGTTATAAACAGCAGAGAGTTGTATGAAAGCAATTGATGCATGTCCAAAAGCATTCGCAATTTGTTGGAAGGAATGAGAAACTGCTACTATGATGTGCACAAATGACTAATTGTTTTGAGAAATGCATTAACTGTTGTGCAGTTAAAACACTGGTCCTCTCTTTAATTAGCATGTCATGACAGTTAATCTTACGATAAGTACTACAGATACTGATTTATGTGGTTTTTATTGTTAAATCGTCTTTTTGCAGAAGAAACTCTTTGAAGATTTTTGGCAAGATGAGAAAATTACTCCTGCTGGTTCTCACCTTATCAGGTATAGTACATATAGCTACCATATCATTAATTCATCATGCAGTTTACATTAAATATTTAACAGTTGTTTGCCATATATTTACTGTATTCTTAGCCATTTAATGCATCTGTTTTGTATTGGATTACTTGTTTTATTTTTTAAAAGGTGTGGGATTTAGGTGTAGGCCAATGTAGTTTTTCTATTTATTTTTCAATATAAAATGTATGGATATTTATTTTAATCTCATTTATTAAATATTTATTATGTTTACATTTACTCTTTACATTGTTTCCTTTTTCCACCAAAAAAATCCAACTAACCTCCTAGAACTGTCCTGTGGAGCTCTAGTTTAAAAAACAACATTTTTTATGTGAATTTTGTATTTTTAAGATTCTTATTTCTAAACATGCATCAAATGTTCTACTTTTTAAGCCCCCCCCCCCTGAATTATTAGCCACTTGTTTATTTTTCCCCAAATTCTGTTTAACAGAGAGAAGATTTTTTCAACACATTTCTAAACATAATAGTTTTAATAACTCATTTCTAATCACTGATTTATTTTATCTTTGCCATGATGACAGTAAATATATTTGACTAGATATTTTTCAAGACACTTCTATACAGCTTAAAGTGACATTTAATGGCTTAACTAGGTTAATTAGGTTAACTAGGCAGGTTAGGGTAATTAAGCAAGTTATTGTATAATGATGGTTTGTTCTGTAGACTATTGAAAAAAAAATTAGCTTAAAGGGGCTAATAATTTTGACCTTAAAATGGTTTTTAAAAAATTCAAAACTGCTTTTATCCTAGCTGAAATACTATCAGACATGCAATAAAAATATTATCAGACATATGTGAAAATTTCCTTGCTCTGTTAAACATCATTTGGGAAATATTTAAAAAAGAAAAAAAATTCAAAGAGGGGCTAATAATTCTGAATTCAACTGTATGTTACTGGTTACAGCTTAGAAACCTATCCATATGAATAAAATCTCAATAATACTGACAATAGTTACATTTAATTGATTAATTGACTGTTTATCATACTTACTTTCTATAGCCTCTGCCAGTCCACTCCTTCAAGATGAACACCTTCCTGATCATGTGGTGAAGGAGGATGTTTTACCAGCGATTAAAAAAGAACTGACGGTACATCTCACAGAAGCAGCTCCTCTGAAGCTGGATGAAGGTTTGCTGAATCCTGAAACAACAGAGGAGCACAAACACACAGAGGAGGCATCAGTGCTGTTGGAGGAACCAGAGCTAAATGCAGATTATCTGACTGAAGAAGCACCAGAGACAGAACTACAGGCAAAAACACTGCTGAACACAAACCTCAAACCAGTGGAGGAGCCTGTGGAAGAACCTGTAGAGGAACCTGAGGAGGAGCCAGTGGAGGAACCTGTGGAGGAGCCTGTGGAGGAAAATATGGAGGAGCTTGTTGAGGAACCTGTGGAGGAACCTGTTGAGGAGCCTGTGGAAGAACCTGTGGAGGATTCTGTGGAGGAACCTGAGGAGGAGCCTGTGGAGGAGCCTGTGAAGGAACATATGGAGGAGCTTGTGGAGGAACCTGTGGAGGAACCTGTTGAGGAGCCTGTGGAGGAACCTGTGGAGGAGTTTGTGGAGGAACCTGTGGAGGAACCTGTTGAGGAGCCTGTGGGGGAACCTGTGGAGGAGCCTGCGGAGGAACCTGTGGAGGAGCCTGTGGAGGAACCTGTGGAGGAGCCTGTGGAGGAACCTGTGGAGGAACCTGTGGAGGAGCCTGTGGAATCCCAGTCTGAAGCTCATATGCAGGTGGAATCTGAAAATGTGTTAGAGGAGGAGCCCACAGCAGAAGTAGAAATGAGTCCTGGCAGGAAACAGCAAATGGCGTTACAAAACCGTAAGACACCTTTGCCTTGATAATAACTACTGTTAGTATTGTGTACAAAGCAAGCAGGTCTGATATTAGCATAACGGAATAAATATGTTCAGCATCACAGTAAGCAGCTGAATTGTAATGTAAAGATAAATGTGACAATGACTGTAATGTGTTTATACGCACACAGAGAGGTGGAGATGCAGAGGATTCATCCTGCAAGGCAAATGTTACCAAATTTTCACAAGACGCCTTTATGCTGATGCTGCTGAGGTATAAATGCCATTTTCACTTGTTATGATTAGAACAAAGAAGCATCTCTTGAAGCGTATAGTGTCTGTTTGAATGATTCTGGCAGGACATTCATCAAGTATCATATAAGCTCAAACATCTGGGATAAAATAACAAGGTTTTAGTGCTTCTCTGTTTCACAACAACAGTAGCATTTGTAAAATTATAGGTTAGTCACTGTGATGAGTAGTGAATCAGTTCTGGTATAACATCATAATGGGACCTCTCAGCCAATCAGATTTGAGATCCTGAAAGAAATTATACAAAACCAATTTCTCTTACATTTTCTCATAATAACAACTATGTTTCTCTTTAGTTACAATGCCAACAGATTTGTCCAAATGGCCACTTGGCCTCCGTGACAAGCAGCTTAATTCGTGATAAAATAGGGAAGCTCATGAGATGGTATGGAGGCCAGACTCGCGCATGGATTGGAGGAAGGAGAACTATTGGTGTATGTGTATTTGTCTTTAAGTGTTTCACATTGTCACATAATTTGCTTCCGTTCTCTTCCATATCTGTCCCACTAGTAAGTCACTTTCCTGTTTTTGACAGACTAATGTTTTTACGTGGCTGGATGGATCGCCATGGAGCTTTAATGGCTGGAGTGTTGGTAAGCCCAATAATGAACATGGGCTGGAAAACTGTGTTGAGATACTGAGTAAGTGTTCCTGCTGACTAGCACACCGATAACATGCATGATTTACCAGAGTAGTGGTATGTTTTAGCACATTGTTAGCATGCTTCTAACTCAGGTTAGAATAATGCTAGCATGGCTCAGCATGCCTTTAGCATTTTTAACATTGTTAGTATGTTTCTAACATGGTTTACCACACTGCTAGCATGTTGTAACATGAAGCATGTTTAGAGATATATCACACTGCCAGCATGAATTAACATTGCTGACATTTTAACACAATATTAACATTTCATGCATGACTTACACTGCAAGCATATTTGTAGCATGTTTTACACACTGCTAACATGCTTCTAGCCCGGGGATGGGCAAACTTGATCCTGGAGGGCCGGTGTCCCTGCAGACTTTTACTCCAACACTAGTCAAACACACCTGAACACACTAATCAGTGTCTTCAAGATCACTAGAAAGCTGCAGGCAGGTGTGTTTGATTAGGGTTGGAGCAAAAGTCTGCAGGGACACCGGCCCTCCAGGATTAAGTTTGCCCATCCCTGTTCTAGCCTGATGTACGGCAAGCTAATAACAGTTGCACACACAGACAGTTTAAGGTTATAATTTATAACTCATCATGGTGTTTGTGTAATAACTTATTATCTTTTCTCCTGTGTCTTTTTATGATCTGCCCTGATCAGTATAACAAACATTGTCTGTTTTTCAGGTAATCTGAGATTTAATGATGTGCCGTGCTCAATGTCCAAACCAATCATCTGTTCCTGTCCAGTTTAGATACAGCTTCAGGTGTAATTTGCCATCAAGAAATCAACATTTTTTTATGCATTAAAAGATTGCCCGTCAACAGACTTGTGAACCAGCATGATCAGAAGATTTTTTTAAACCAAAAAATGAAGTTTTTGCAAAATCTAGCATTTATTGATAATATTCTAAATGAGCAATGTCCAAAATAACCAAGATGGGGAAACTGGCTTTCTTTTCTTTTCTTTTCTTTTCTTTTAACATGGTCTTTATTGATTTTAGTAGCTTTTAACATATTCAACAGAAATCAAAACCAAGCATACAAAATAGTAATAATAATAATAATAATAATAAATGAAAAGTAAAACAATAAAAATTATATATATAAAATATGAATATAATTATATATATATATATATATATATATATATATATATATATAAAATAATAATAATAATAAAAAATACAAACATATAAGTAAATGCATGTACTTACACAAACAATATAAAGATACATCATATAACAACAACGGTATATCAATAGCAGGTAATACAAGTTATACAGAGAAAAAAAAGCAACCATTGTCTAAAATGCGGGCTTTCTGTATTTTTCCCAAAAATGAGCTATTATAAGTTTTGCATGGAATAAACAGAAAGTTAACAGTTTCTTATCTGAACTAGTAAAATTGTTTGTAATAGGAAAAATATTTAGAATACACAATTTTGGACATGTATCCTGTTTTAAAACTATGGATAAAAAGTTTAGAATTTTCTCCAAAAAATGTTCAACCAAAGGACATTTCCATAAAAAATGATACAGAGTTCCTATCTCTTTCAAGAATTCACACTTAGCTCATGATTTATACATAGCTTGTTTCGCATGCTGTCCCAGGAGAGAGCCCTGAGCCTTGTCTATAATATAGAGCATATTTGGACGGTGGTAGGAAACTAGGTAACCCGGGGGGAACCCACGCGGACAGGGGGAGAACATGCAACTCCAAAAGTACTGTATTAATTTATGTTTAGATGGTCCTCTACCAGTCTGCCAAATTTGTTTATATATATACACATACACACTAGGGCTGCATGATATTAAACAAAAACTGATATTGCAATTATTATTATTATTGATATATATTGCGATATGAATATAATTTCACGAGATCACTTATATCTCTATTTGGAATGAGTTAATATTTTTACATCGATTGGGATTATTTTGTAGTGGGGTATCTGCATAAAGTACAATTCAATTGAGCAATGACAAACTAGTTTTATGGTTTCCTGTGGAATCTAATAGTATTTAGGTTCAGAAAAATATATAAAATAATACTGTATAGTGTATAGTCTTCACTTTATAAATAATTAAATACTATTAATTGTGGTTTGAATACCTTTAAAAACTCTTGGTTTAAGTTTGCTTAAATCTGACAAAGTCACATGTCTTAAAAGCACATTCAAATAAAAATGGTTCACTCTATTTTAAGATTAAACTGTTCAATGACACCACAAATCACGTTCTGAACTGTGATGCTGATCAACTAAATCCCAACTTGACATTGTTGATCCGATGTGATTATTGCAGGTTCACACATTGCAATAAAGATGCTGAAATGTAGGTTAATATTGCATTATATTTTTCTAAGTTATTTGTTTACATGCTAAATCCTGTTCATAACTTTTACTTCATGTATATATTTAAAAAGCTGTAAAATGATTAAAATGTAATAAAAAATGTTTTTTTACCATACAAATGTCTTTCCTTTTTATTTTCTTACTACATCTATGATTGTAATTTGAATGCCAGTGGTTAACTCATTTAGCTGTTAACTGAAAGGTCCCTCAATGTTAAATCTCACAGATCTTCTCACTAAAGCTTTACAGAGGGTGGAGGAGAGCGCTGGTTATTCCCTCTCTCCACTAGCAATCACTGCCAATGCCAGGACTCCAACCTGTGACTTTTGGATCCCAAGTTCAACTCTCTAACCATTAGGGCACAGCTGCCCCCACACTAACAGTTAAAAATGAAGTATTCTAGCTCTAATACTCTGGATTCTGGAAACAATAAGGAAATGTAATGGTGAGCAGTATAAAATGAAATAGCAGTAGCTACTGTAATCTCAGACACGTGACAAGACAAAAGCCATAAAAAGTCATAAATATCCTTTATAAGCAGCACAGATTTGTTCTCATAGCACAGAAAGAAACACACAAGAGCCGATACATACCTGCAAGATCAGCACTGGTGAGAATAACTTATCGTGTATTTTCATTTAGGGTTTTATTTTTTCTTTCTTTTTGAACTGATTTGGTTTCTGCAAATCATTCTCATCATTCCCTTAAATGTAACTGGTGTAATTGTTTCATTTAGTAATGTAAATAACATTTTAAAAGAAATGAACATTCTTTTAATTTCAATTTTATTTTCTGATGGTGCAATTTTAACATGAAGGGTGCACAATTTCAAAACATTTTGTACAAATTGATTACACTTGTAACACTTCTAGTCCATCTTTAATTGTCACAAAAAAATCACTTCAAAATGCCTTCATTTTTTTATTCAATTTTTTGAGTCCTAATAATGACTTTCAAATGAAAACATTTTTAATAATGAAAACATTTATTTGAATCTCTAAAACCCAACACTAAGGTCTTTTTCAATTTTAACAAAGAAGAGGAAGGACGATAACAGAAAGGAAGTTACTGTGAAAAAGTTTGCATAATTGAAACACCTTTTTTGTGTTTAAATAATTTAAATGAATAAAGAAGTGGTGCCGTTTTGAAAACGTCAAAACGAAATGTTTACATGTCATTTAAATACAGTTTCACTTCATTTTCCCCCTCTCTTTAATTATCTTATTATAAAATGTCAGAATAAAGACTACAGTATAATATCGGGTTTATGCTGGCTTTATTATTAAATCATCTCTTTGCAGAAGGAACTCTTTGGATATTTTTGCCAAGATGAGGAAAATACTCTTGCTGGTTTTCACCTTATCAGGTATTATCTGTGCTGTAGTTACACGTGCAGTTAATATAAACTGTGAGTTTAATATTTAACAGCTTGTCCTATATTATTTACTGTACCTTTTTGCAGCTTTCTGTAACCTATATGATAAGCATTTGTTTTTGGCTTATTCATTTAAAATATAGCTATTTTGGTAGTGAATTAGAGTCCAAGAATGCAAAGACTTTATCTTTTAGCTGTAACACACCCCTAAATAAGGACGCCCTTCCCAAACTGTAAAAGACATTTTTTTTAAAGACTTGTTTCTGCTATCATTTACTCATCCTTCACTTGTCACAAACCTGTTTGAGTTTTCTGTTGAACACAAAAGATATTATTCAAAAAGAACCTGTAACCTTTTTTTTTATTTGGTTTTCCTATGAAAGTCAAGGGTTACAAATTTTTAACATTCTTTAAAATATCTTCCTTTATGCTCAGTATAAAAGAAACTCAAAGGTTTGGAACCACTTGAGAGTAAGCAAGTAAATAGTGTGTAAATGTTTCTTGTGGGGTGAACTATCCTCTCAAGAATTATTGTAAAATATAATTAGTATAAATATTTAGTAAATATTTCATTTCTGTTGTCAAATTATTAATTGAATTTCTATAATTATATTTATTCATTGACTTACACATTTCCACAGTTACTCATTTTATTAATCATTTGAATTTAATTACAATGATGCACAATTACAATAATATAGGTCATAGAAATTAGGAAAATAAAATATCAAATTGATTAATTGCTAGATAATTTATTAACCATTTTCTTTCTATAGCAACAGTACATCTCGCAGAAGCAGAAGAACCTCCTTTGAAGCAGGATGAAGGTTTGCTGGAGCCTGAAACAACAGAGGAGCAAAAACTCACAGAGGAGGCATCAGTGCTGTTGGAGGAACCAGAGCTAAATGCAGATTATCTGACTGAAGAAGCACCAGAGACAGAACTGCAGGCAAAAACCCTGCTGAACACAAACCTCGAACCTGTGGAGGAACCTGTGGAGAAACGTGTTGAGGAATCTGTCGAGGAACCTGTGGAGGAGCCTGTGGAGGAGCTTGTAGAGGAACCTGTGGAGGAGCCTGTTGAGCGACCTCTTGAGGAACCTGTGGAGAAACCTGTTGAGGAACCTGTAGAGTCCCAGTCAGAAATCCATATGCAGGTGGAATCAGAAAATGTGTTAGAAGAGGAGCCCACACTTCAAGCTGACTATATAGTAGTTGAAGAACCAGAAGTAGAAATGAATCCTGGCAGGAAACATCGAACGGTGTTACAAAAAGGTAAGATGCGCATTAGATGATAATAGTTTTACTGTGTGTGTAGGCTACCATGCAAACAGGCCTGACATTAGCCAAAATGCACCAAATACTGCTGTGTTTAAAAGGATCGTTTGCCGAAAGTGTACAATTCAGTCATCATTTACTCATATTTTGAAGAATGTTGAAAACCAGTAGGCCTATCCATTGACTACAATAATAATACTTTTTTCCGACTATGAAAAGCTACTGGTTTCCAACATTCTTCAACGTATGAGTAAATGATGATAATGTTACATTTTTAGGTGAACTTTCCATTTAAGTTCACTTTTAATAGTTGCCGATGTAGAGTAATGTGAGTTGTAATGTGCTGAAATGTCCACAGGTAGGCGCCGTTGTAGAGGATTCACCATACAGCACACATGTTACGAGTTCTTTACAAGAAAGCTCAATGCCAGTGATGCTGAGGTATAAATCAATGTCATTTTCATTTGTTAGAAAAAAAACACTTTATAATGTGTATTAATTGCATTATGGGTCTGGAAGGGAAATGATATTATACTTATAATTTTGGTTTAGTGATCACTTTGCACATTTTGTGGTGACTATTAAAATATAAATTATTATTTCCATTTTATGTTTTTGGTTTTTTAATAACATGATAAACAATACATTTACTGAGGTTTATATATAAAAAAAATTATATATATATATATATATATATATATATATATATATATATATATATATATATATATATATATATATATATATATATATATATATATATATATTTTTTTTTTTTTTTTTTTTAATTAATAATTTATTTTGTAAATGAAATAATCAATAAATAAATGCATTAATATATGCTTTAAAAATATATACCTGCATTACATTTTCCTTTTATTTCTTGTTATTTTTGTATATATGCATTTTTTTTATTATTTATATATACGTATATATAATTTATATCAATCATTTTCAAACCCAAAATCAGCTAGCTTTTACTTTGGATTGTCTGTAAGTAGATATACAGTGTGTATTGCTGATTTTAAAGTGAATAAGCTGCTATAAATCATTGGTTTTCAACGTTTGTGCAGAGTAACTGAATGACACATTATGACACTTTTTAAAAGATTTAAAGTAACTTTCCCCAACACTGGACTTAACTAATTGTTCTGAAATACATTTATAGTTATTCCTTTAACTTTATAACATCTCTGTTTCTCCTTAGTTACAATGTCAAAAAGTCTGTCCCAATGGTCACCTGGCCTCCGTGACGAGCAGCTTTATTCGTGCTGAAATCTATAATCTAATGGACAAGTACAGCAGCCGCTCTGACACATGGCTTGGAGGAAGGAGAATCATTGGTGTACGTTCATTTGTTTCACTTTTTAAAACAGTTTATACATTTCTCGCCTACATACTGTATGTCCAACTATTATGTTTCCTGCTTTGACAGACAAATACTTTTACATGGTTGGATGGAGAGCCGTGGACCTACAATGGCTTTTTTTCTGGAGAGCCAAATAATCTGGGTGGAAATGAGGATTGCATTGAGATACTATGTAAGTGTCACAGATAATCCAAGAGTATAATCTATACCTTTGACCAGGGGTGCTCAATCCTGTTCCTGGAGATCTACCTTCCTGCATAGTTCAGCTCCAACCCTGATCAAACACACCTGAACCAATTAATTAGGACCTGAACAGCACTTGATAATTACAGGCAGGTGTGTTTGATATGGGTTGCAACAGAAATCTGCAGGAAGGTAGATCTCCAGGAACAGGATTGAGCACCCCTGCCTTAGACCCATGCGGAAATTCACAGATATCCAAAGAGTTTCTATTTATTTACTTATAGAAATGCGTGTCAATATAAATTTATTCTGTTTTTATATAAATTTCAGTAATGTTATTGACTAATATGCTAATTTTTATATGATTTATTTACAAAACAGTTTAAGTATCAAATGAACAGTACATCTTTACATTCGTATCTAAATTAATAAATTACTGTAAAGTTAAAGCATTGCTGAATAACAGGAGTGTCAAAATATGACATAAAATTGGATAAAACAACAACAATATTATAATTTAACAATAGGATGCAATGTTTAAACTGTACAGTAATTTTATTTTAGATTAGGCTGCAAATTTTTTTTTATTTGATGCAGTTTTATTTGTGTATCTTCAAATGAATAGAAATGAATAATGTCGTTTATGTTCTTTTTTCCTGTTTAGAATTTTACTGAGCCTTTAATTGTCGTTTATAAGGGATTTATAAAGCATAAATAGTCCTCACTTTAGATTAGGTCACAAAACTGGATGAAGTTGAGTCAATAAAGCATTTATTAGCATACAAATTAACTATTAGTATACGCCAGAATAATAAGATAAATACGTGTTAATTTGAATAGTTTATTAATTATTTATTAACTCATTCTGAATGATCTTAAAAACCAACCAACTTCGCTTAAATAACTGGTTTGTAAATAATGCAATACTTAATTTAGTAATGAAAAATAAATCATTAACAAAGTATGAAAGTACAGTTATTAAGCACATTATAAATGTGGTCATAAGTAGGCCCACACGGAATCTGCGCGCGCAGAATTCCGCAGATTTTTCACAGATTTTCCGCAGATTTCCGCAGATTTTTAGCCCATCATTAATTCTGATTGTTTACTTACAGTTAACTATTTACAGTTAATCTAATTGGATTTGCATTTTAAAATTTAAATAAAAGTTAAAAAGATATTATTTTTTATTTCACATTTTAAGGTTTTAGTTATGATACTCCTAAAATAATTCCGCTGAAATCCGCAGATTTTTACCAAAATTCTCCGCAGAAATAGCAAAAAATGTCCGCAGATTCCGTCTGGCCCTAGTCATAAGTTAAGAATACAGCATTTGTAGCTGCAGTTATAAACTGCTTACTAACGTCTATTAATGTAGAGTTAATGCTTTACAGATAATGAATTCACTATATGCTAATGCTTAATAAATGCTTCATAGTGTGTGTTTATTATAAAGTGATACCAAAAATAATAATAAATGCAAATCTCTAAAAATTGCAAAGCGAAAAAAAAAATTGAGAAATAAAAAACAAATTTGCAAACAAAAATAAAGATGTGCAAATGAAAAGTTATGTTTTGAGAAATACTAAATAAAATTTGCAAACAAAAAAGAACTGCAACTAAAAATCAAGCAGTGCCAAAAAAACTAAAATATGTAAAATAAAAAAATGTACATATATTTTCAAAATAAGGGGGCGGAGTCAAGGCAACTTGGGCGTTTACAGCAGGCCCGGACCTACTGGGCTGTAAGGGCGTACTCACACTATGCTATCCGAACCGTACCCAGGCCCACTTCCCGGATCGTTTGAGAACTGTGAGTGCTCTGAATCAGGCTCAGGCACGGTTCAGTTGGCTGGCCCTGGCCCGGTTGGAAGAGGTGTGCCAAAGCGCGATTCACTTGGACGCGCCTAAAAAAAGCAAATCAAAATGAGCCTTGCAATTGACGGGATGGGTTTTGTAAAGGCAATGCTCGAAAAAATGTTTATCAAATATATATAGTTTTTTTTTTAATTGCAAATATTTCAGTAACTGGATTTGCATTATAAGCCTTAAATAAAAGTTAAATGTTATTCTTTTTTATTTAACGTTTTAAGTTACCCAAATCATTCCACACAATTTTACACATTTTAACAAAATGCAGCACAGAAGCAGCAAAAAAATGTCTGCAAATTCTGCCTGACCTTTCTTATACTTTCTTTCTCCTAAACAAGTTTTTTTTAATAAATCTAACAAAATGTGATTTCTTTTGCTAGATCGAGTGGGGTTCAATGACGTAGCCTGCTTTCTAACAAGACCGTTCGTCTGTTCCTGTCCAGTTTAGACAGCAAGAAGATTCACCTAACAAAGTGTTTGAGAGACCACCATCTCTGGGCATTTCCGTGTCTCCATAACCAAACACACCTGATCATCAGCTCATTAGCAGAGACTTAAACACCTGTAATGGGTGTGACCGACAAAGGAGACATCCAAAACATGTAGTGTTGATGGTCCTCCAGGAACGTGGTTGAGAAACACTGACCTAACCCACTACACAGATACTTTTGTAAAGTGCAAAGTGTAGGTGAAATGTATTAAACATAATAATTAATAGTACTTCATAAGTTATTCAAACTGTTTATATTAAATTTGCCATGGTCTACATTAAAAACAATAATGAAAACATACATTTTATGAACAAAAACTGATACATTAATCAGGTTAATATAGCATCGTATTGTTTTAATGTGATTCTTTACTTAATAAAACCATCCTGTACATCGCTTCTCCTCTGTTAAAATAAAGCTGTAGAATGGGATTAACTAAAATGGACTTTTATTGCCATACACATGTCTTGTATTTTATTACTGTGTGTAAGGTTGTAATTTTCATGCCAGTAGTTGACTCATTTAGCTGTTAACTGAAAGGTCACTGGATGTTAAATCCTCACAGAGCCTTTCACTAAAGCTTCACAGAGGCTTTAGCAGGCGCTGGTACGCTAATAGCTCTCATCACTGTGAGCCTACAATGAAGGCCGTTTTTCCATCTCATCATATGGCCAGGAATGCCAGGATTCCCATGTTTCTATGCATCATCTATGGGCTAAAGAGAGAGTCACTCGGTCTGACAGATGCATTTGTTGTGAAGCCAGTGTTGAATCCTGGGAGAGGCATAATGTTAACCTGTAACACAGAAGGTATTATCGGTATAGTGTCATTTCTGTGCCGCCAGCATCACTTTCAGATTGAAAGAATATGTATTACTTATCTGGCAGCACGATGGCGCAGTGGGTAGCATGATCACCTCACGGCAAGAAGGTCGCTGGTTCAAGCCCCGGCTGGGTCAGTTGGCATTTCTGTGTGGAGTTTGCATGTTCTCCCCGTGTTTGCGTGGGGGTGCTCCATTTTCCCTCACAGTCTAAAGACACGCAGTACTGGTGAATTGAATAAGCTAAATTGATTGTAGTGTATGTGTGTGAATGCAAGAGTCTGTGGGTGTTTCCCAGTGTTGGGTTACAGCGGGAAGGGTTTCCGCTGTTTAAAACATATGCTGGAATAGTTAGCAGTTCACTCCGCTGTGGCGACCCCTGATAAATAAGGGACTAAGCCGAAAAAAGAAAATAAATGAATGAATAAATATTACTTATCAAAACATACTAGTGTATGTCAGAATTCTGTTTCATATCAGGGTTTGTTCCTGGTTTTATTCTTGCAGATTTATTATGATTTTGTTTCTGTTCGTTCATTGTGAGTTTTATACAGCAGTCACATTCAAAATTTCCCAAAACTGCAATGGAAATAGTGTCTCACATTTATGGGTAAACGGGAGCATGTAAAAGTCACAAATTCATTTTTTATAGACATTGTTATGTGTTGATTTGTAGAAACTGACATCAAGATGTTGTACTAAACTGCACAACAAAAAAGATTGATTTGAGCGCTCTCGCCTCCCAGCAACAAGGTGGCTGATTCGAGCCCTGGCTGGATCAGTTGGCATTTCTATGTGCAGCTTGCATGTTTTTCCCATGTTGGTGTGGGTTTCCTCCGGGTGCTCCGGTTTCCCCCACAAGTCCAAAGACATGCGCTACAGGTGAATTGGGTAAGCTAAATTGTCCGTAGTGTAAGTGTGTGAATGAGTGTGTATGGGTGTTACCCAGTGATGGATTGCAGCTGGAAGGGTATCCGCTGCGTAAAACATATGCTGGATAAGTTGGCGGTTCATATCTGAAAATAGATTTCTCTAAATATTACAACCTCACACAGAAGAACCTCATGGTGGTCCCTCCCCCATCTAGGGGATTTACCCCTTAACATTAACATGTTAATAAGATACAGATGATTAATGACTGCATTTATACCTCAAATAATTAATTGAATGCTATATGCAAACATGTTTTATTTTTCTCATTTTGCAACATACAGTTGGTAAAAGAAAAAAAGTATTGAATACGTCATCAATTTTCTCAGAAAACACATTTCTAAAGGTGCTGTTAACTTGAAAATTTGACCAGATGTCTGTAACAATCAATGTAGTAATCCACATAAAAAGGAAACAAATCTAATTAGTTCAGAAATTAAGTTATGTGTAATAAAATAAAATGACAGGGACAAAAGTATTGAACACATGAAAAAAGTGAGGTGTAAAAAAGCAGTGAAAGCCCAGACAGCAGCTGAAATCTCTCAGTGATTAGAAAGTAGCCCTGCTTTTCATCAGTGTAAATGAATATTACTTGCTTCAGACCAACATCTTTATTACCAGATGATGAAGATGAAACCAGGGTGGGCATTTCAGCAAGACAATGATCCAAAACACAAGGAAACTCTCAACTGTTATTACTAATATTTCAGATTTGTAAGCCCATAATTGAGTCTATTTATTTACTTATGTAAATGTGTGTAAATATTTATTTATTCACATGGATTTGCATTTTAAACCTTAAATAAAAGTTAAAAAGTAATTTTTTTATTTCCTGTTTTTAGTTTTTAGTAACGACACTCCCAAAAAAAAATGTAATTAATATACAAAAAAAAGGAATTTCCTTTACTAGATTGAGTGTGGTTCAATGATGTACCATGCTTTCTAACACGACTGCTTCTTGTATGGAGAACGGAGTTGCATATTGCACAGGTGTGATTTTTTTTTTTTTTTGATACTTCAACAGACTTCAAAAGAGCAGCTTTGATAGACAGAAAAATGTTAGAATAATTTTGTATGTTTGGGTGGGTTTTTACCAAAATCTGCGTTAATTTCATGTCAACAGCTCCTTTAGAAATATAGTTACTAGGAAAAAAATCAACACATCACGTGCTGCATATGAATCATTAAAATGATGACAAAAAAAGACCATTTACTCAACCCTAACTTAAAAAAGGTTTTTAAGGTTTATATTTATATATATATATATATATATATATATATATATATATATATATATATATATATATATATATATATATAAGAATGTTAGTAATCAGTGGACAGTAGCTGTTGACCTCCATAGAAGAAAACAATATTTTTAAAGTCAATAGCTACATCAGTTGTTTGGTTACAACATTATTCAAATTACCTTCGTTTGTATTCAACAAATGAAAGAAGCTCATAGCTTTGAACAAGTGGAGGGGTGAGTAAATGATTAAATCATTTTTATTTTTAGGTGAACTAAATTTAACTGGAGACAGAAGCAATAGTCCTAATTAGAAACAGAATTATTAAATTCTTAGATGTGTTTACATGTTTCTCAGAAATTGAATTATGGGCTTTTTACACTAAGCTTAACCCAGAGTTATCATAATTGTAAACACTGCTTTTAACACCAGGCAAAGGAACGCTTGACACTTGCAATTAATAAGTGGAATTAACTTTTATTTTTAACCAGAGACACTTGGTAGTGACACTTTGCTCCTGAGCTTTTGTCTTGTTAACTCTGCATTATGGTGCCAAAGACATTCAGTATGAAATTATGGTGAATTAAAATAGTAAAAGGATGGTTGATGGATGAAAATTTTCTTACAACATACTCACCCTTAAAGTGATATCTCACTCAAAAAGTGTTATTTACTTGTTATGTATGTTATGGTCAGTTCTAAAGAAGATACTTTGAATAATGTTAAAAATGGTTAACCAATAACTTTCATGTTACGGAAAACAAATACAATCAAAGTCAATGATTTCCAACATTTTTCCAAATAACTTATTTTGTGTTCAACAAAAACTCAAACAGGTTTGTGACTTCAAGTGGAACTCAAATTGGGAAAGCTATAACGGGCAGATTTACTACAAATGCCATCTTTTAAACTATGCTTAGTGTAGCAAAACCATGTTGAATTTGGGGTTACCATGGTTTTAATGTATGTAGTAAAACTATGGTTAATTTTCATATTGTATGAAAAGCCCAAATAAGAATTTAAAAAAAGGCATACACCAGCTTTAAAATGAACATCAGGTACAGATAAGCTCGCATTATCTGTTGCGGAAAGAAATTATCTCTTTTTTTTTTTTTTGCTAAAAAGGACATGGGAGCTAAAAATCTTTCGAACCAAACATTTTCCAAAATGGTTTATATCAATATTTTTTATCAGAACAGCTAAAAATTAAAATCCTTTCTTTCATTTGTTCGACACACTTTTGGATATGAGGTTAAAGCCTACACTGGCACGCACAACACATTGTTCTCCATAGCTGAGTCAGTTTTCTATTTTACCTCTACAGCTGTGTTTTCGCTACCGGGTGTCAGCAAAGGATTTGCAGTGACTAAACCCAAATCACTCCAGCCATTTTAGTCACAAATTAATACTTGTCGTCTCACTGGCCTCCTTGTTTACAAGTAGAATAAAACAAATTGTCTTATTTAACCCATTATTTCTCTATTGCACAAATGATTAGAATAACCAATACAGTTTTTTAGTTTAGCTTCAGGCATTAACACTGTCTTACTAATGTTGATGCCACTGTATACCCAAGATCCCCCTCAAAAGCATCTCTTGGCTTATTACTTCAGCATGCCAGACCGCATGTCTCAGGTTATTTCTGATGCCTGATTCCATCCCAGCTATTAAAACTGACAGTTGGGTCATGCTACTCTTGGAGACAGTAAAACATTCATCTGCATTAACCATCTGTGCTTGTTCAGGTTATTGGATCCCAGCTTCAGCTTCCAAGACCCCACAGGCCGCAGTATATCTGCCATGTCCAGGCTGTGGGTAAATAGATATCCATTCATGGTCACGGAAGCTATTTAAAAGAAACTGAGTCCAGTAAAGCCAATATGTGCTCAAATGTAAATGCCAATAGCTATCTTTTCCAGTCAGTTTTCCACAAACTCCAAAACACAGAAACCGGTGAGAGGGATCATTTATCCCCGAGGAGAGGATTGTACTGGAATTAAGTGGCTTTGACGATGCATGCAACTCGCTCTCTCATAACAAACTGCACATTTAGCTCAGTGTCTGCATGGGAGGAGCAGAAAGATGCTACTGCTTTATAAAAGTCAGTTTGGCCTGAGGATGTCAGCTGTCGCACTTCAGGTCTGTTTTTGCATGTTTGTGAAAATGTGTTGTCATTTTCGTTGCTGTTTGTTCCTAAAACTAGTGCAAAATTAATTCTGCATGAAATTTTGGGTGCTACTTTAAGTATTGGATGCATGCATGTGGGAAGTGGGAATATATGGAGCAAACCCTTGATGATTGCATTTACAATTGAATTTATAAAGAATTAAAGATGTGATTCAATATGATAGCTGTGCTGAGCGTGGTGAAGATCATTTGGACTTACATAATGGAGGCTGGAGGAGGACCGAGTGTGCAGAAAAAAGGACTTATGAAGCAGCCAGAACCCATCAAACCATCACCAAACAACACAGAAGAAGGTAAATAAAGTAGAAAACCTGGCAGAAATAAGACAGTGGGTTCCAAAAATTAATAAAATGCACCCATTATACAACATAATTGTAATTTCTATAATGGCATAATAGACCTATTAAAATCTGTTTTTTATTTTTGAACATAAATTATGAACCAAATACAAAAAAAAAAAAATTGTTTGCTTTTGATTACTGATCAAGAAAATAACTCATCATAGGTTTCTTGTATTATTTTAATATGGTCACACTTTATTTAAAAGGACAGTTCTTACTATTGATAAACCATTAACTAGGACTTTTGCCTCAAACTCATAATTTGCTGTTTATAATAGTTTTTAAGGAAGCATTTAGGTTAGATATTAAGTAAGATTAGGAATGTAGAATATGTACTTGTACATGCAGAATATTTGTTTTCGAACAACAATTTTTATTTTAAACATTGTCTTTGTCATTCAAATTGACGAAGAAAATTTTTCAATTTAGCAAAAGAATTAAATAAAATGTAGAAAATTCAAAATAACTTAATACACTTTGAAAGAAAAAAGAAAAATAAATAACAATACTAATATTAAATAATACAGCAAAAACATATTTGTCTAATCTATATACTTTCAATCTCTGTCAGTTCAAGAAAAGAGTCACCATCTAGATTCTCCAAGTCTTAGAATATTTTCCAAATAGACCAAAATATATGAATTTTGTTTTTCGAAAAAAAAGGTTTTCTTTCTTTTCCCCTTTATCCACTGAGATACACCAGGACTGTCTTCTTTTTTTCCAGCAACACACAATTACATGTTTAGCTTCCAGCAAACATACAATTAACAGCAATCTTCCATGTTTGGTCACATCAAAGTTTAATGGACAAATATGCAATATACAGTTGAAGTCAGAATTATTAGCCCCCCCTTTGATTTTCTTTCTTTTTTAAATATTTCCCAAATTAGGTTTAACAGAGCAAGGAAGTTTTTTCCAGTATATTTTTTCTTCTGGAGAAAGTCTCATTTGTTTTATTTCGGCTAAAATAAAAGCAGTTTTAAATTTTTTAAAAACATTTTTAGGACAAAATTATTAGCCCCTTTAAGCTATATTTTTTTTCGATAGTCTACAGAACAAACCATCGTTATACAATAACTTGCCTAATTACCCTAACTTGCCTAGTTAACCTAATTAACCTAGATAAACCTTTAAATGTCACTAAGCTGTATAGAAATGTCTTAAAAAATATCTAGTAAAATATTATTTACTGTCTTCATGGCAAAGATAAAATAAATCAGTTACTAGAAATGAGTTACTAAAACTATTATGTTTAGTAATGTGTTGAAAAAAAATCTTCTCTATGTTAAACAAAAATTGGGGAAAAAATAAACAGTTGGCTAATAATTCTGACTTCAACTGTACTTGGCCTCTACCTTTTAAACAGTTAAGTGTAATATTTTCCAAAATAGAAAGAGGGGGTTCAGTCAAATGGTGGCCTTGTTTTGACATAATAAAACAGCGCATTTGCAAATATTTTAAAAATTGCTTTTTTGGAATTTCAAAATGTTCCTTATTACTCTAAAGGACATAAAGTATCATTCATCATAGAGATCAGATACCTTGCTAATACCTTGAGTTGACCAAAGTTTGAAACCTTGATGGGCTCTACAAGGGTAAAAATTTTCATTCCCAAAAATTGTTGAGAAACACAAGAGTTGTGGAAATCCACCTAAATGAGTAAGAGCCTCAAACCAAACTGCTATTGTATTCCTGGTAAATGGACTTTTAGTACATTTTATTAACTTAATGCAGAATATTTACTTTATAAGTATTAAGCAGCCAATATCTTAATAATAGGCAGGTAATAAGCCACTATTTAATAGTGAGAACTGGAACTTTAGTTTAAGTGTTATCGTTCATTTTTTTGTGTTATATTTTCAACAAACCAACATAATTTTAATGTGCTGTCACACTTTTGTATTGCACTGTCTATGTGTAGGTGCATGTTGTTCACCACAGCATAGTGTTTACAATGGTATATTTTTACCTTTTCAGAGGATCAGGAGGCTAAAGACATGCAGAAGGAGGCACTAAACAGACGTAATGCCTGGGAGCCCAGTGTCTTCTATTCCCTAGGCAATGAGACCTTTTTCTTTACTGGGCAGGAGGTCAGCATTCGAGAATCCCTCGACTCTTTTGGTGCCGTCATCTGGCCAGGAGTAAGAACACATATTACAGAAGATTTGCATTTAGGTCAACATTTCATCAGTTTTCCGAATGCCCAGCTATACTGCCAACACTCAGATCAGATGTAAACGACAGCATGGGTTGCATGGTTAATATACTACTGAACATATTGCTATGTTATATTTAAACCATGATAAAATGCATGTGGAAGTTGCTAAATCATATAGAGAAGGGCTTAGCAAGCAGGAAAGTGTGCAATATTTTGACAAACCAAACTTAATGGAAGTTAAAAAATATGTGTGAGCATTTTTAAATAAGATATTAGCTTAATATTTCACCTACTTGGATGATAATGAAAAGAACAAACATGAATATTCTCAAGATTCTTGCCCTGGAAATTCTGGTTCATTTTGCGAACAACAAACACCTTTTGTTCCTCCTTTTTTCATTGAATTGTTTTTTTATATTAACTTACTCTAAATGTTTTTTTGTCCATTTCGACAGATTTGTACAACCCAAAACATGACAATAACTGATCCTGTTCAGCAGCAAAAATCCCCATAATATATGAGTTTCCGTCATCTCAATGGCCTTATTTATGTTCTGCTCTCCACTATGGCTGATGTGTCATGAAAACGCTCTATATGGCTGCCACACTGTGCTTCACAGTTGGTGCTAGGCTAGAGTTGGTAAAATGAAGATAGCTAGAAGCTAATGCATAGATGTAAATAAATAGGTCATTTGCCGAATCAGTGAACATCTCACCATAATCCAACAAAAAAATGTGTTATATGTATTTTGTAAAACAAATTGAAGACATTCTAGTTTCAGCATTTTCTTACATTCTCACAGTGCTCTCAATAAATATTTATTGGCATTATAATCAAACTTAAAGAGAACATATTATACTCCATTTTACAAGATGTAAAATAAGACTGCCCCGTTAGACTTTGATAGTAATGGTGCCATTTTGGTGACTGTAAATTTGAATGAGATTGTGCTACCAGCCCTCTTTTTAAAAGAGAGCGGAGTTACAAATCAGCACAGTGTCAGCACAGTGGCAGATTCAAGAACAAGACTAACGTCCAATGCTTATGAGGGAGAGATAGTCACTAATGGGAGGGGCTTTCCCCCTCTGATAACATGTACAAAGGGATAATGCCAATCAAAGTGTTTCTGCAGACTGTTTTTTATGAAGTGCAATTCTAAAAAATAAAATTAATCTTCCTCAGTTAATGATTCCTTAAAATCACTATGGGAATGGGACCTAGGAGTTCTGTTTAATCCTGAAGATTGGTCCAAGATCTGTGATGGTACCTTTCCAAAATGTACCTCAATTTCCTTACATGAACAAAATTTTAAGTTTTTCAACAGAATTTATTTTACACCTGTTTGTCTGCATAAAATGTTCCCTGGCTGTACCAACCTCTGTTTTAAGTGCAAAACTTGTAAGGGCACATTTTTTCATGTATTTTGGCCCTGTGATCACATCCAACCATTTTGGAGAGGGGTTCATCCTGCAATCCAGAAAATAATTGGGAAAACGTTTTATTTTCTCCCCCTCACTTTTTTTTTGTTGAATGACATTCCTGAAGACCTTTAGACGCAGACCTCAAAACTCTGTTTACAACTCTTACATTTCTGGCTAAGAAATGTATATTACTAAAATGGTCTACTTCTCAAATTCCAACTATTTTCCATGTGGATTTTTCAGTTGTCAGTCTTTCTTCCTTTGGAAAAATTAGCCTATGACCTCAACCACAAACAGGACAAACTCAGGAGACTTTGGGAACCTCTCCAATTCTTTTCTATATAAACTCAGAAATTTTTATTTTAAGAGAGTTCTATTATTATTATTTTTTGCTTACATTTGTAAATTTATATTTAATTAGCAGCGCTTGGGGATGGTTTGTTTGTCTGGTTGTCTTTGTTGTTTGTACTATTTGAAAATCCTTAATAAAAATAAATAAATAAAAATTAATTCATTCATTAAATGTAATTAAATTAAATCAAATTAAATTAAATTAATAAATGTTTACTATTAAAAACTGGTTATAATCACAGACTGTTTCTACTCATCTGTGTTTAAACCCCTTATAAAAGTGATTTTTGCATAGTAGGTCCCCTTTAAGATTGGTGTTCAGGAAAAGTAACAGTAATATTGTTAACAAGTAACGTTTACATTTTTAGCTTTGAGTCGATTTTGTCTTCTGTCTTGGTTACAAACGTTACACAATACTGAAAACATTTGAAAGTGATACACAGAAGAACATATCGTGTACTGATATAACTGCACTGAAAAAATGATTAATTAGATTTACTAAAAAATTTAAGTTGTTGCAAACAATTTCTATGGGCTGAATTTAAAGAAACAAATTAAGTTGAACAATACGAAATTTAATTTGTTTGTTTAAATTAATATGTAACTTCCCATTTACCTTAAAAAATGTAGTCAATTCAGTGTGTATACTGCAGTATTGATGTGCCCATTACTTCTACAAAAGCCCTTACCTTGGCGTTTACACAGACTGTCTGTATATCTACACAGGCGGTGGCTCTTTGTCGATATTTGGAGAAACAACGAGATCAAGTTGATCTTCTGGATAAAGCAGTGCTGGAACTTGGAGCAGGAACAGGACTGGTGTCCATAGTGGCAAGTTTACTTGGTAGGGAACCACATCATATTTTTTGTGAACAAAAATGTAGAAGTATTTATACAAGTCTACATCTATTTCCACATCAAGGTGCCTGGGTCACGGCAACAGACCTGCCGGATGTTCTGCAAAATCTGAACTTTAACCTGTCCCGCAACACCCGGGGCCGCTGCAGGTACACCCCTCAGGTGGCGGCTCTGGTCTGGGGTCCGGATGTGAAGCGCAACTTCCCCAACTCCATCTACCATTATGACTACGTGTTGTGTGCAGATGTGGTGTATCATCACAACTTTCTGGAGGATCTGTTAATTAGCATGCAGCACTTCTGCAGGCCAGAAACCACACTACTGTGGGCGAATAAGGTCAGGCTTTAGATTTTCCCCATTTAACCTTGAATTTGAAGAGATAGTTCAACACAAAACTGAAAATTCTGCTATAATTTCTTTCTTTTGTTAAACACACACAAAAATATATATATTTAGAAAAATATTGGAAACCAAACCAGTAATCATTACTAAGTAGACTTTTTTTTCCTACTACAGAAGTCAATCGTTATACACTCAAAACAATAGCTTGTTCAAACTAGTTATTTAAAATGGGCTGACACAACACAGTTCTTCAGGTTTTTTGGGGACAGATTAATTATTTTATGTTCAGTCAACTTAAAATTGTTAATCAATTTGCGTTGGGACGATATGAACGGATTGAGGGAAACCCGCATTTTTCAGTGTAGGTTTCCAAAATTCTTCAAAATATCTTTTGTGTTAACAGAGAGGGAAACAACAAAAGTTTGGAACCACTTGAGGGTTTAAATTTAACAATTTAGGTGAACTACAACCCTGAGCAAACGTGTTAACTTTATGAAGTCTGTAGTAAACTTACAAATCCGGCTTTGTTTGTTGTTTGTTTTCCAACAGGTACGATTCCCTTCTGACTTGCGTTTCATTGAAAACTTCAAAAATGTTTTTAACGTCACTTTGCTGGAAGAGATCCCTCAAGAGGAGGTAAGAATCTACCAGGCCTCTGCAAAGAAGTGAGTCCAAAGAAGAAGAGAGAGAAAAGTTCAACAGGACGCATAGCAAGATTTATAAATGACATTACATATGAAAATGTACATTACCTGGAGGAGCTCGACACTGGCAGGAAAGCGCTCCACCTGTTGGCCATCTGCGAACTTACATGCAATAACGGCTGAGCGCAATGAGGGGGAAAAGGAGCACAGAAATAGGAATATCAAGTTTAATTTTGTTTCTAAAAAACAAATATCATACTAAAAAATCTCATATTATTTAGCTTAATGTTTTTTTTTTACTTTTTGTTATTGTCACAATTAGATTTTTCACAAGTTTTAGTTCCTAGTTTTCGTGTTATCTCTCAATGTTTTAATGTATTCTTAAAAATAAAAAGTTTGACTTTTTTCAAAAATGGTTTGCTGAATTTTCATATTGCCATTAAAATATGTTTTGCAACAATTGTGAAAAAAGTCTACTAATCCTCCTAAACTTACTCCACTGTAAATTTCTAATAAATCACACTCATACGCACACACACACACACAAAAAAAGAATAGTTCTTATGTAATACTATACCATAGTATTTTTTACCATATATATCATATCACCCTGCAGCCCAAGACCGGTTACTCACTGAAGCTAAGCAGGGCTGAGCCTAGTCAGTGGATGGGAGTCCACATGGGAAAACTAGGTTGCTGTTGGAAGTGGTGTTAGTGAGGACAGCAGGGGGCGCTCAACCTGTGGTCTGTGTGAGTCCTAATACCCCAGTATAGTGAAGGGGACACTATACTGTCAGTGAGCGCCATCTTTCAGATGAGACGTTATACTGAGGTCCTGACTCTCTGTGGTCATTAAAAATCCCATGGCACTTCTCGTAAAAGAGGGGTGTAACCCCGGTGTCCTGGTCAAATCCCTCCATCGGCCCTTACCAATTATCCCCTATCCACTATATTGGTTCTATCACTGTCTCTCCACTCACCCTATAGCTGGTGTGTGGTGAGCGCACTGGCGCCGTTGTCCTGTGGCTGCAGTCACATCATCCAAGTGGATGCTGCACACTGGTGGTGATGTGGAGAGACCCCCCTCATGATTGTGAAGCGCTTTGGGTGAATGGCTATACATGATAAATGCGTTATATAAGTACACATTGCATTACATATCGGATGAATTAAATGCAGGAACATGAGATGTCCTTCAAAATAAAATAATAAAACTTACCAATCTCCATCTTTTGGACTGTACCATAGCCTATAAAAATTGTAATAATCAAAGTCAAACTATATTTCAACATGTCGATTCATACAAGGAGAGTCACAAAAAAATAGCTAACATGCTAGGTTAGACAACTTCCAACTGTCTATCAAACAACTTTAAAACAGAGCTTATGAGAAACATCACACTCTGTGAATAAGCTGTCTTGATAATAGTTTTTGTACAGTGTTTTAAAAAAATGAGCAAGGAGCACAATAGAGGGGTTTGAATCAGCTGAACCGCACATTCTGTCATACTGGTCATGACGACTACAAAGCGGTTCATAAAAATGAGATTAAAATATATAAATCTGTATTTTAGTTCAGCCATATTTACTGTTTAAAAATTTTTCAAGACCTTTTTTAATTCTCTTAAATTCAGACAAAATAGATTACATATTGGGCCTAAATCCTGTACACAGCAGATCTCACAACTCAACCTGCAAACAGAGGGATACAAGGTTAGCATTTGCTCTACTGTAAAAGATCTGGGTGTTATATTACAGCAACTTAACTTTTGAAAAGCCTCCTTTCATCTGAGAAATATCGCTAAGTTACAAAGTATGTTATCCATCTCAGATGCAGAAAAGCTAGTTCATGCTTTTATGACTTACAGGATGGATTACCGTATAATGCTCTGTTCACTGGTTGCCCAGCATCCTCGCCACTGGCTTGCTTGTTTGGGACTTGTGGAGCTGCGCATCAATGGATTTGCTCTTCAGTGTTTGGACTTTCAGCAGTGAAATCTAAACCACACTGAACCGAACTAAACTTAAACTCTGAAAACTGGACTGACACATTTTTTATTTACTAGGACGTCTAAGTTAAGCTGCTTTGACACAATCTACATTGTAAAAGCACTATAGAAGTAAACATGAATTGAATTGAACACCTCCCCCATCCAAGCTGAAAAAAACAAAACAACAAAGGACATAATAGAAGCTTTTTTCTTATGGTTTCCACTAAATTACCAGTAAAACATTAAACCAAAAACATTAACGATTAAAACCAATACATTTAATGCTTTCTAGTGTCTTGTGAGACATATTACATTAGGATTTAATGGTTTTAAAATGCCACCCATACAAGGAAACAAATAACCAATCCCGGAGACTTGCAAGGACCAGTTTCCATTTAAATCAATACACTTCCTATGGACCACTTTAAAGGATGTAACCAATAAAAATGGTCTTATTTCCTGTTTTACATTTTTATTTTCCATAGCTTCCGAAAATCCAAAAAGGTCAGCCTATTGATAATGTTATGATAGCTATTTTCATGTTAAGTTATGATTGAATTGCATCTTAATATAGTTATGAAATAGTTTGACAAAAAGCAGGAAATGTTCATGGGCCAGTGACATCACCAAATTCAATTGTCTATTAGAAGCAGTAGACCAGGGGTGACCAACCCTGTTCCTGGAGATCTACCTTCCTGCAGGTTGAAGTTGCAATCCTCACCAAACACACCTCCGTGTAATTATAATGTGCTGTTCAGGTTCTAATTGACTGGTACAGGTGTGTTTGATGAGGGTTGGAGCTGAAATTTGTAAGAAGGTAGATCTCCAGGAACAGGGTTGAGCACCACTGCAATAAATATAAATTCTCTACAACAGTGTTTCTCAACCACGTTCCTAGAGGACCACCAACACTGCATGTTTTGGATGCCTCCTTTGTCTGTCACGCCTATCACAGCTTTTTCAGTCTCTGGCAATGAGCTGATGATCTAAATCAGGTTTGTTTGGTTATGGAGACATGGAAAATGCGCAGGGCTGGTTGTCCTCCAGGAACATGCTTGAGAAACAATGCATTTTTTTTTTTTTAGCAGGGAATCTTTTTCACTATCTCATTTATCTTCTCAAAGACTACTTAAACCAGGGGTATACAAACTCAGTTCTGGAGGGCCGGTGTCCTGCATAGTTTAGCTCCAACTTCCTTCAACACACCTGCCTGGAAGTTTCTAGTATTTATACCCAGAAAGAGATTGATTAGCTGCTTCGGGTGTGTTTAATTGGGGTTAGAACTAAAATATGCAGGACACCGGCCCTCCAGAACTGAGTTTGGACACCCCTGACTTAAATGTTCATGTGGTGTGGAAAGTGAATAAAAAAAAAATACAAACAGTGTCAAATAATTTCAGGTCATTTAAACTGCCTGAATGCAAATCTAGTCACACCAGGCACATATATAAAATAAAGTTTATTGAAATTAGTAGTATTACATTAGTGTCGCAAATAAACACAATGAGTTTGAATTCTTAAAACATTCTTTATATTTAAATTTGAAACTTATATTAGATTACAGAAAAGTTACTTTGAGGAGTCAGTACAAGGATTCAGTTTCTTTTCTTTTCAAAGGAAATTTTCAAAGGGAAGTCCAGAGAGACCTAAAGCCCATATCTCTTTTTTTAATACACAACATTAACCTTACACGCTTCAAGGTATAACTGACGCCGAGAGAGGACACTAGAAACAAATCTTGATATCATGTGGTTAAGAAACAAAGCATTTTTATATTCCTATAACTGCTTTAAGGTACTGAAGTTTCTCCGTTGTCCTCCAGTGTCTCTAGGACAGGTTGGCCTATGAAGCTCTGAAAGAAAGAACAATCGAAACAAACAAACAAACAAATAGACTGACTTCTCAGAGTCCTCCAAAAACAGTAGAGCTCTGCAGAATGCCAAGGAGCCGAACACACACAGGAGGAGATTCTACAAAAAAAGCCTGCAAGAAAACATCAGGTCAGCATATGAAAAAAAGTCCACACATCCAAAGACCTGCCCTCCATGGGGCAAAAAATAGCAGCCAGCTTTAAAACATTCTTTGATTCATTAGTCTCAGAATCATCAGAACGCAAATCAAGCCAGCATGTTCGAGGAAAAAAAGATCATTCAAAAGAAACAAAACAAGAGAACTACTTCACACAGAGATCACACAACGTTTTCCAACAGCACGCGAGGCTGTACGCAAGAAGGGTTGGTTTTCTTTCGGAGGGTCACACGGATCAGAGCGAATAACATCCAGGAGGAAACGCTGCGACAGAGAACAAAGTGACACCTCTAAACTTCAGCAAAGTCCTTCAGCTGAAAACTAGAATTCCCAGCAGGCAGAGCACACGGCCTATGATGATGTGCTTGTCCTGAGCTCAGAAAGACGAGGATGAAAACAACTCATCCTGATAAAGCCCGTATTCTTCAATGCCCTTCTCAGACAGAGAGTGAGAGAAACAGTGAGTTGCAGAAGAGTTAAAAGAACGATGTGGTTGATCAATCCTCAGACATGGCAGCTGGAAGAACTTGTGCACGATGGACAGGTTTGATGGACGGCTGAGCTTTTAGTCCTCGTCGTCATTTTCATCAAACTCGTCGTCGTCGTCATCGTCCTCGCCCATATAAGAGACGGGGGTCTCTACCCGAGAGCCGCTGTAGTGAGAGTCATTTGAACTAGAGGCCATTGTAGCATCTGCCCCACTGTCACTGTCAAAAAAGCAGATGAAAGTCAAACACGAGAATATTCAATTTATTAAAGGTCTCGATACCCGATATACTTTAAGCTAAATATTGTGACGGCAATTTAAACTTTCAGAAACCTACCAAAATTAAGCCGCGGTCACACTAGAGTTTGAGCTTGCAAAATTCTGTCGTACGGCGCTGCGAAAAGGGGCGGGATTAAACAAGATGAATAAACATTTAAAAAGCGAGCGATTGCTCCATGTTTTAAATTTCAGTTCAGAGAGGTCATGTTTTGATCCTGGATTGGTTTCATGCAGTCAAGTGATGTGATTTCGCAGGTCAGAGTTCACCAAGCTTGAACTTTGCACCGCAGCAACCTGGGAAACTCGACGCATGACCCTGCGTTTCCGGTCTGACGCATTCGCGTGCGTATGAATGGAAGTCTATGGGGAGGAAAGTCCAGTGTGACCGCGGCTTAATATATATATATACACATAAAATGAAGGTGTGGCTCTGGGGCTCCGCCTCCTTTGATATGGAAAACTACCCAGGTTCATTCTTAAGTGAATTTAGATCAGAGACAGGTAAAAAAAAAATACAAATAAAATACAGGAAAGCTGAAAACTTCGAAATTGTTATGCTTAATTCTGGAAGTCAGCTTGCTTTAAATTAATATACTCCAAAGCACTATATAAATATACATGGGCTGACTTCAATTAACTGAAGGCCCAAATTGCGTTGTTATGCTGTGTTCACACCAGGCGCAGCATGCAGGAATAAATCGTGCGTAAATAGAGAGGTGAACATTTTGAGTTTACTTGCTTCATTCGCATGTCAAATTCACTTCCCGATAGATGTAGATTTGCATTATGGGCAGGGTTTCTGTCTGGCAAGTGACTTTAGCTATACTGCTAAATGGCTAACATGGATTTTATTGAGATAGTAGTTGTGCTTTGTGCTTTAGGAAGGCTGATTTGTTCAGCGCCATATCTGAGTGCACTAGATCCTTTCAGAGGTGCACCCAGCTCTGTGAGCTCATAAACTCCTCCAGAAACTATGCCTGAATCATGGAGGCTATTAGAGGTGCTTCAGACTGAGCCGAGCCCAGTGTCCTGAAGATTTCCCCTCAGGACACCAACAACAGGCACTACCTCATAATCACGCCCCTACAAGAAAAAGCTCCCGAGTCGTTAACGTGGTCAAATGCACAAAACGCTCAACTCGCGTTGCTTCACTCGCGCTTCCTCATTTGTGCAAATCACGCGCGTCTATTCATGTCTTTGCATTGACTTAACATGTAAATCGTTTTATTCACGTCTGATGTGAACTCAGCATTACAAACATATTCAAGTTGCTATTACAAGATCCTTGTTTAGAAAATTGGAGATTGTTAAACAGTTAGCAATTATTTGACCAAAAAATACACACTAAAAACATTTTGTAAAATTAAATTATAAAGTTTATATTAACTACTTCCTATTTTAATACATTTTGAAACACAGTCTATTCCTGTGATGGCACATCTGAATTTTCATCATTGTTTCTCCAGCCAGCATCTTCCTTCAGAGAACATTCTAAAGCCTCTTTTTTCAACACGGTTCAGGATGGCTCGGCTTTGCATTTCCACTGCAGTTTAGCACCACTTAAAGTGGGTTGGATTTAGGGTTATCAAAAGTATCGAGTTTGGTACAGAAATTTTAAAAAACGTCCATTTCCCGCTAACATTTGAGCACTGTTGAGCACGTTCTTAAACCCTTGTGTTCACATGCTCAACAGAAATGACTGTGATTGGCCATAATGCTTATCCCCCAAGATCCTGAATAAATGTTCTGAGGAACACAGCTTTCTTTTAAAATAAATATAAGAATTTCTGAAAAAATACTATCTATAAACAAACAACACAGTACTGACATATCAGTCCAATATAGGCCTGTCACAATAATCAATATATTGACTTATTGCACAACACATGGACATGACCTCAATCATTTGTTTGGTGATACAATATATATCGCACATACATAAAAACCAAATCTAGCAACATTTTGGCTGATTGCGCAACCTCTCTATTGGAGGTGTCAGTTTCAGTATGGTTAAACACTAGTGTTTACTATAAATTACTATAGTATATAGATCTGGTAGCAGATATCACAGCCTCTGTTACTTTTTACCTTGCACTGGTTGTTTTGTTAACATTTATTTTTATTTATTTGTTTAGGATACACGTTTTCACATTCTGATTCCAGTGCCTAATTATTTAAATGACTACAATTAAATGAAATTTACTTAAGAATAAAAGATTATGTGTTCTTTGGAAGAGCGTACTTATAGCATTATATTGCTATTAATATTGTCATTCTGGCATTATATAATGAGTGGCATAAATGGTCTTAAAATGACAATAATATAGTTTAATCGCAATATATTTTGGTGCAATACATCATACAACAGAAAACAGATATCATGACAGGCCTAGTCCAATATGGTTTAAATAGCTACTTTTTCTTCGACTCCATCTATTTCAATAAGGTACAATGGAAAATGTGCAAAAGAAACTCACCCCCCCTACATGATAGCGGCCACCTCCATTTGCAGACGAAGCCCCCGTCATGTAGACATTACTGATAGGCCCCTGTGCCATTTCTGCATGTAAAAGTCACCATTAATTGAAACATTTGATCTCTGTGGTAACTAAACATTTGTATCAGACATAATATCCTCTGATGTGGTACACAGTGCCACTCACCTGTGACATAAGGCTCCAGGGCTTTGGGCACCAAGCTCCTAGCAGTCTTCAGGTCTTCAGCAGAGCACTTGCCCACCTCAAGACCACAAGCCATGCCCATGCGCTTTAATACCTCAATGTCATCGTGAATCTCAAACATGCTATCAAAGTTGAAGAGGTACTCAAACCTGACCACAAACAGAAGCAATGAGTGAAGTACATGAACTGAAGATCTTTGAGATTTAGTTCATCCCAAAAATAAGAATGTGCAATATTTATAATCTACAAACATAATTGTTGTTTTAATCATGAGCTGATGATATAGAATGTTGCTGACTTGGAAAAAAAATATATCAACAAAAACAAGTCTTCATAAAGCCGGAAAAGTGTTGAATTAAAATTAGAATGGGCCTGTAATCCATCATAAATCAAAAAACTGATACTGCTTGTGTTGGGAGGCAAAAATTGCTTCAAATTCTGGAATAGAAGACTTAAGGATAGCACTCGACTCTGGTGATTGATTCATATATGCACAATACTTTTTTACTTTGTGATCAGTCAGGACCTTATATGTTAATCACTAGTGTGGGAGCAATAGAGAAAAGGATGCATTTCAATGAAATATAAGCATTTGACCATAGATTCTAACATCCATTTTGAGACAATTATTTCTCATAGTCCTCTATATTTCACATAGCCTATTATGAGCTTTAAAGAGATAGTTAATCCAAAAATATTTTGAAGAAAGGGGACATCCTGTAACCACTGACTTCAGCTTTCTTCAGAATATCTTCGTGTACAACAGAATAAAGTTTATAAAGGTTTAGAACCACTTAAAGGGTAAAAAAAAATGTGAAATAAAGTAACTTAATTTTTGGGTGAACACCCCCTTTAAATTCAATTGAAATGTGTAAAAATTAACATTGGCTAGTTAACAGTACCAGCAAACCTTTCACCTTTGATCAGCATTGAGCTATGCAGCATACAGCAACTGCACCAGTAACGCTGCACTAAACTTCATGCACAAGTTTCACTTCTGTCATGCTGCATAATTTACTGCATTGCATTTAAACTGGGAATCAGCAAGAATCTGGGCTGAAAGTTATCAAATTCAAATGATCCCCAAGACTATAAAGAATTTCAAAATAGGAATAATTTTATCATCAATGAGTGGGTTACAATTAAGAAGACAATATTGTTGTTTTTGTGAGCTTTTTATATATATAAAATTTACTTCACGACTGCTAAAATGATGTTCTATTCACCGTATTCTACATTTACGAGCGGGCACAGCCATTTAAATCTTTTTGGCGAGAGACTTCCGGTCTCATTCACTTGCATTATTATTAGATATTAAAAAGAGCTTGTTATGCTGCTTGAAGTTGTAAACTGATATTTTCTTATTACTCTATTTTGTCTGTATAGTCATGCAAACACTTGTTTGTAGACCAAGTAGTTTGACCGTTTTTTGTCGTTTATTATTCCTGGTCATTTCTTCCATAAGGAAACTGAATTGGAAGTTCTAAAACAATCGCAAAAACGAGCGCACTTTCGCATTGAAGAATAAGGTCAATATAATATGAATTTAAGTAGTATGAATAGTACATACAATTAACATTTTTAATGTAATTTGAACAATAAGCATCATTTGTGTTGTTTTTATCCCATTTATAAATCTGCATTCTTGGTATGGTAAAGCATCAGATACACACTTTAGATTGTCCCCAGACGTAGTAGCTCATCAGCAGTAGTTTGCAGATTACTGTGAATTTGGACAAAAGTGTTCATTAAAACTATACAGTAGCAAAGTATTCAATATTGGATGCAGTCTGTCACCTACTGACAGTTTTAGTATCATTTCATTTATACATGACAGGCCAAAAACCAGCATAAAAACTTTAGTCAAAAAAATAAACAAACATAAATACATATTTTCTCCCCAATATCGCACACCCTTATCCACCAACAAACTACATGGCTTGACTTGATGTCATACTTGTCATTGGAGATGCTGCAGTCAATGACTGTTTTCTTGCTGGTGTTGACGATTATAAATGGCAGGTGAATGACTGAGTTGGCAGGTGGGGGCCTTTTTGTCTGTTGTTCTCTCTGGCGGTTTCTCTGTACAAGGTTCTTGAAAGCAATTTGCTGCAATTAAAACAGCACATTAGTCTCAAGTTCATCAACATAAAATAATTCTTACAAAACAAGACCAATTTCTGACCTGTAATATAAGTTCTTGAAGTTGTGACTGTTTTTGTTTGATTCTCTCCAAACGTCTTTGCCTCTCCACCTTTAAAAAATAAACAAACATTCAGTTTAAGTGCAATTAGTTTAAGCTCCATTTGCCTGTAATTTCTCTAATTGTCTAATAGGAAGGGACAAAAACTTCAGTGGAATAAAATACCAGTACACCCACCTCCAGGTTCTGGCACTCCTGAGCAGAGTTTGTGGGCAGACCAATCCATTTGATCTCCTTTTTCTCTTTGGAGATGATGTTCATGGCCATCAGCACATTGAGAGCATCGTACACACGCCGTCGAATGTTCTTCTGGTCATACACATGCTGAAGAGAGCAGAAACCGAAAGTGTTGGTCTGTTTATCATGTAATATACCTTAAGATGCAAGTCTTTAATCAGTTTTAAAAGCTTCACTTCTACACTCAACAAGCAAAGCTCTGGATCAATGTCTGCCGCAGGAAAAGGCTCACCGCATCATTAGGAGAGATATGATTATCACCAGAGCTGAACTCGGCCACAAGTTCATCAGCAACCTCGTTGTAGGTTGTGACACCCTTCCGCTGGACCTTCTCGCAAACCTTCATGGAGAAATGTCTGAGGCCTTTCCCATTCTTCTCCCCCTTCTTACCCCTTTTTCTGATTAACAAGAGAATCAACACCCAATTATTAAGATTTAACATTATGACTGCTTATAGAGAAAAGAGAGCATAGCAAGAGTTCATTTAAAACATTCCAATGTACTTATACAATGTACAAGGTGAAGTAAAAATGTTCTGCTTGAAATAATGATATTAGACTACTCTATTAGCAAAATCATTATTAACTTTAGCGATAACTCACATAAAAACAAACTGTCACCAGATCATAAAACCAGTCATAGGTTTCATTCATTAATTAATTAATTTTCTTTTCAGCTCAGTCCCTTTATTAATTCGGGGTCGCCACAGCGGAATGAACCGCCAATTTATCCAGCCTGTTTTAAGCAGCGGATGCCCTTCCTGCTGCAACCCATCACCGGGAAACATCCATACACACTCATTCACACACATACACTACGGACAATTTAGCTTACCCAATTCACCTATAGCGCATGTCTTTGGACTTGTGGGGAAAAACTGAGCACCCAGAGGAAACCCACACGAAAATGGGAAGAACATGCAAACTCCACACAGAAATGCCAACTGACCCAGCCGAGGCTCGAACCAGCGACCTTCTTGCTGTTAGGCGACAACATTACCCACTGTGCCACCACGTCATCCTGTCATAAACGTCAATTATTTTAATGTTTGAAACCTCACCAGTAAATTGTCTAAAAAATGCTTTCCATTGAAGTTTGGTATGCAGGGATAGGGCAATATTCGGCTGAGTAATAACTATTTGAAAATATGAAAACCAAGAGTTCAAAAAAAAATCTAAATACTGTGAAAAATCAGCTTTAATCTCATCTAAATAATGAGCTCAGCAATGCACATTACTAAACTCAATATTGGATTTGATATATTTACAGTAAGAAATTTACTAAATTAAAAAAAACTTAGGGCTGTGAGATTAATTGAAATTGAATTGCAATTTGAAACGTTGCAATTAGCTACGTTATTAGCGAGCACCACAGGCGGTTGTATGAGGAGTGTCTTGCTAAAAAGTAAATTAAAAGTATTGCTAGTGACACTCAATCTAGCAGCAAGCAACAGCAAAGTACAATTTCAGAGTTGTTTGCAGCTGTTACACCATATGAAAAAACATGACGAAGGCACCAGGAGATAACTAACACCATAACAATACTGTTTGCTCCAGAGAAAAATTAGTATTTAATTTCTGAAAATTTATAAACAAATTTGAATAGAAGTTGGAGTTAGTTCATATCTTTTCAGTTCCTTTTTTTAACTGACACTCACAGCATTTTAGCAGTAAAAAGCTACGATACAGTACAGAGTCCCCTTCACTATACTATACTAACACCACTTTTAACAGCAACCTAGTTTTCCCATGTGGTCTCCCTCGCTAGTAACATACTATGGCGAGGGAGCAGGGATGTATCGTATTGCATTGTGATATCAAATTGAATCAAATGACAATCATAATCTAACTGTGAGACTAGTGTAGATTCACACACCTATCAGTCAGTGTATGACGTTTGTCATAACCTTGTGACACATCTCAGTAAGCATTTGAATACATGAGGAAGTCAGTTTTACAGAATTGGACGAAGGTATACATTCATTTTATTCCAATAAAGCACAACAATATTCTGTTTGATTGGTAATGCAAGCTACGATACAGAATAGAGCTGAAGCTTGACTAAAAAATAAAAAAACAAAATGAATAAACAAAAAATTTTTTTAATTCAATACGCAATATCTGTTAAATAAAAAATTAAATAATTTTGTATTTAAAAAAAAAAAAAAAAAAAAAAAAAAAAAGGAATTAAATATTTTCCCTAAATTGCACAGCACTAAAAAAAAACTTCATGAAATATGATCTTAATTTAGTATTCTAACGATTTACGGCATGAAACAAATCAATCATTTTGACTCATGCAATGTATTTTCAACTATTGTAAGTTTTGTGGTCCAGGGTCACATTTATGGTTTTAAATGAAAAGTGAAATGAAAGGTATATTATATAAAAATCATTATTAGTGTTATTGATCCCACCCCCCTGTATTCAAATGCAAAGTGAGAACAGGAAAATCCAAAACATTCAGAAAAACACCTGGCTCCACAGAAGGTTATATAATAACCAGCTGAGGAATGACTTACCCTGAAGACCAAGGAGAGGCTTCTGACGGTTGACTCTGGGTGATAAACTGAGAGCTTGGTGTGTGTGGGCTGTTCATTAGGATCACATTGGAGCCACTGGGCCTCTGAGGTGTGCTAATAACCTGTGACAGAGACAATCAGGTTGGAAATACAACACAAAAAAAGAATAAATAAGATTGGATATGGAGCCATCTTGTATTAAGCCGATGTTTACAAATGACAACACTTTGTTTCAAGTGTTATGCTTTGTTATGCTACTGTGTGCAAAGGCCAAAGATCACAGTAAATGAAATTGAAACTTAATCATTGTTATCAGTAATCCATGTCTTATTTCCAGTGCAATGTGCATGTTTGAAATCAATTTGCATTATGTCAGCTAATGGTCTTCCTGCCATCAAATCTGTGAATGAATCCTTATGGATGTTGTGTAAAACAGGTAATAAAATGTATATTATTAAATATTAAGTGTTTGACCATGGATGAAATGCAGGCGAATGGGTTTCTTTTTCATGCTGATTACATATAAATGACATTAGTCTTATTCTCAATGACATATGGCCGGAAATTAACAGCATATCAGCTGTGAATATGCAGGTGGCTAAACAGCAAGAGTCTGTTGTAGATGCCAACAATTCCTCTTATAAATAAGTTCATTGAATTAATTGTTTTTGTTATTATGAGAGTTAAGTGGTCAAAAGTGGACAGTCTAATCATAACACCAGCTGTAAATGGCAAGGTGTCTCTGCCTACTTCTGATTTGATCGACCAATCTTAATATCAAAATGCAAAAACTGTCCCTCAGACAGTAGACGGTACTTAAAGAGTGTGGACTTGAAGAGAATTCAATCCGCACACACCTCCATTTCAATAGTGAGAATTGTGCGTAAAGAATTCAAAGTTTGGATTTACTACTTTGATAAAAGCATGTTAAACTAGTTTATAGTTAACTTTAAGTTTATAATGTCCAAAATGAAACCAACACAATTTTTCAAGATTTCCTTTGACACACTTTTGTCATGTAATGTGTACTTGTATAGCGCATTTATCGTGTATGGCCATACACCCAAAGCGCTTTACATTCATGAAGGGGGTCTCTCCACACCACCACCAGTGTGCAGCATCCACTTGGATGATACGACAGCAGCCACAGGAAAACAGCACCAGTGCGCTCACCACACGCCAGCTATTGGTGGAGTGGGAGAGACAGTGATAGAGCCAATTCGGTGTATGGAGATGATTACGAGGCCATGATGGGTAAGGGATGATGGAGGGAATTTGGCCAGGACACAAGGGTTACACCCCTACTCTTTAGAAGAAGTGCCATGGAATTTTTAATGACCACAAAGAGTCAGGACCTCAGTTTAACGTCTCATCCGAAAGACGGCGCCCACTGACAGTATAGAGTTCCCTTCACTATACTATGTCATTAGGACCCACAAAGACCACAAGTTGAGCGCCCCCTCTTGGCCTCACTAACACCCCTTTCAACAGCAACCTAGTTTTCCCATGTGGTCTCCCTCGCTAGTAACATACTATGGCGAGGGAGCAGGGATGTATCGTATTGCATCAAATTGCATTAAATTGAATCAAATGAAAATCATAATCTAACTGTGAGATTAGTGTAGATTCACACACCTATCAGTCAGTGTATGACGTTTGTAATAATCTTGTGACACTCAGTGAGCATTTAAATACATGAGGAAGTCAGTTTTACAGAAAAGATGATTGGACGAAGGTATACATTCATTTTATTCCAATAAAGCACAACAATATTCTGTTTGATTGGTAATGCAAGTTGTGAAGATTAGAAATGTCAAATGCAACTGAAATGGTTTAGGCAGCTGATGGAATACAAAGTGCCATTTCTCACACTAGACTGCTCTGAATTTCGCAACATTACTTTTGAAGTACCTCAGGTTGTCTCGTTTATAAAAGTTGCTTGAACCTAAATTATGTGTCACTTGTTACCACTTTTTTAATAATGTTATTTAATTATTAATGACTTTTTCCACATTTTGATTTATGCATGAGCATGTTCATTAGAAAAAAAAAAAGTTATGTTCAATTTTTCCAGACCTTTGACACGGAGGAAAATTCACATTTGGACCTATGAATTCAGACTCTGAAAACCCTTGGTTTATGGTATATTCCTCACTCCATCAGATATTCTGAATTGCTTTATGTGGATTAATAAAAGTATAAACTAAGCATAGCCATTCTTGAAAATCCGTCAACCTAAACTATCAGATTAGATCAAAGAAAAGTAATTTTCTTTCTTTATTCAATAGATGGTGTGTGTTTAGCATAATGCACAACACAAGCAGTGTCTAAGGGTTTTTTCACCCCTGCCTTATTTAGTTCGAGTTTGTTTTCCCTCTTGGTGTGGTTAGTTTGGGCAGGTGTGAATGCAGCAATCGCACTTGAGTGCGCACCAAAAGCGGACCAAAAAAGCATACCGAGACCTCCCTGAAGAGGTGGTCTTGGTACGCTTTCAAACAAACCCTGGAGCTGTTCGTTTGTGGTGAGAACATGATCCGAACTAAAACAGACCCAACCGCAAAAAGTACTGCGTCTTTTTGGACTAATCCAGCTGCCGTAGTCCGATGCGCTGTGCATTATAGGATGTGGAGGAAAAATAATTGTTGACAGCGCTTTACCAACAATTTTAAACAGAGAGAGAGAGAGAGAGAGAGAGAGAGAGAGAGGGAAAAACATTGGTAGTATGATGGATCATTGGTAGTACTTCCGGAAGATGACCATGTCGCAGTTTAGCTAAATTAATTCACGCCTCCTCCTGAAGTGACTTGCGGTGTGCCTTCTCCCTTTACAATGCATTAAAACATCGTTTTCCAGCCGCAGCCGCACTTCATTCTCGAAATGTATAGTTTGTCTAAAGTGATGTATACAAACTATACAGTATACTATGACCACAGATACAATCAGCCAGTCGTCCCTCCATAGTAAAAAGTGACATTTTTTGTCTGCCGATTTGTTGACTTGCGGGAATTCCACTGGCATTTTCCTGCAGGTTAATACTGACCAATCGAAAAGCAGTTTAGGAAATACGTTCAATAACATCTGGCCAACGAGTGATGTGGATGTGTATTTTTGCATTTTGGTTCTTTTCAACTGGTTCGGACCAAAAAAAAAGTAACCAAAAACGGCCAAAAAATGCTACAATGTGACATTTGTTGTCCTTGGTCCAAACCAAATGAACTGAACCACAGATGTGAAAGCACCCTAAGACTAGCTATTTGCAAACCTATTTGCTATTTGTAAGCTATTTGTGATTACCAGAGGCAACTTTTAGTTTTCCATTACATCTTCCCATACTGATGCCTGGCCACCACTTAGTTGTTGTAAATAAAAGTTATCTTCAGGGTTCAAAAATAAAAATAGCCTAATGGCCTGAGTCCAAAGTCAGAGTTTTGTGCCAGCTAATAAAAATGTGACTTATTTTGCTTATGTTTAAGTTCATTTCAATCATAATAGAATAAACAACTATTGTAATAAGTACAGAATTTCATACCTTGCTTTGATGTAGTTGTAAGAGTGACTAATGACAGTTTTAAGAGCAAATTTATTTCAAATGGATGGAAAATTAAATCAGTAATGGATTGCTCAATATCCCATCAATGACCGTTACGGCCATCATAAGCTCCACTGAAGCCATTAAAAAGCTTTTTTTGTTGACCCGATTACAGATGGACAATGCCAAATACAGGTGTAAACATGATCTAAATCAGAGATGGTCAAAACACATTTAATCAAAGTGCTTTTGCAGTGTAAACATTCATGTGGTCAAATCAGCTCAACAAGACACAAAAGATGTGTGCTGCTTTATAACCATGTTATATACCTAGTCTCCGAACTTGTGATCTCTTTGGGGCATGTTCTGAGAAAGTGAAAATATGAGAAAATATTCATATTTTGTTGCACCAAATCACAGATTACAATTGTAGCTGCAATCCATATTCTTTTCATTTGGCTTATTTTCTGTTCTCTCGTAAGTCACGAACCATGGGTGTTTATTAAGAGTGCTAATGCAGGCAGCACACAGAGCACTCCTGAGAAAAAGATTTAGAACATAACAAAATGAAAAGGTCTTGACGGAAATGCCAAGGCATCCCAGCTCTCTACAATGTCTATAGCAATTATTACAACCTGATTAAATCTGAGAAACACACTAAATTTACAAATGGAGTGATTAACACTTGTATGATCTATACATGCAGTGTTTGTGACCAAACTCACCATATGTGGTGCAATGTTCACGTTGGAAGGGCCCAGTGTTTTTGGCAACAGCTGTTTTCCAACAGTCAAAGTCTGTGGATGCACGGTTACTAAGGACAGCACACCTGCAGGGGTAGAAGAATACACAGAAGACTTCTAAATGTAGTGCTATGTAAGGTCAAGCAGGTGTCTGTGATTTGCAAAGCATTTTTGCAAGATCTTAAATATTATTCTTTAGAAAGCCTCTTACCTTTGCCAGGGCTCAAGTTCTGATCAATGAAAACTTTCAACTCCCCATTGGCCTCAATCAGACCAGCCTGTGGCGAACAAGATAACCCTTAACTCAATGATTATTCTCAGTAGATGACATCTAATAGAGCAACAGAAAATACTCACATCTTTGGCCATGATCCCTGGGGCTGAGGAATAGATGCTTGGTCTAGCTTAAAAACCTGAGCCAAATTTCCACAACAAAACGTCACTGCAACAGAAACGAAAACTGGTTTGGCACAAGAACCGAGGACACTTGAAGACTGTAACCAAGGTTACTACACAAATCTTTGTTTCTCATGAAGAAAGTGACTAATGAGGAATGTTTTCAATCGCCACAACAGCCAAAAAGTGCAGTGATCAATAGAATTTCTTCTCTTACAGATGGTTTCTTGATTATGAACAGTGGTTCAGACAGATATGGCAGATCTGCCTAAATCTTCTGTAAGCAAGACCAAAGCAGAATACAGTATATCCCAAAAGCCATGTTCACAATAAATGGTGCAAAATAATAGGGCTGTGCGATTAAGCCTAAAACCTAAATCCCGATTAATTGAACATTTTAACTCGATTACAATAAGGAACTATTATGTTCACATAATACCAGTGAAAGATTTTTGAATGAAGGGTGCATTATTCATTATTTTCTTTTCGGCTTAGTCTCTTTATTAATCAGGGGTCGCTACAGCGGTATGAACCGCCAACTTATCCAGCACATGTTTTACGCAGCAGATAAACAGATTATTTATTGAACATCAATGTTAAACAACTGAAATGAATCCCCACCACCCACACTCGTCACTGCTATCAAACTGACCAATCACAAAGCCTGCACTACGTGTCGTCACGACATGCAGTTACATTTTTTGGGAGGTGTGCGGGTACCCGTCAGTGCGAAGTATATATCAGCCTTAACAGAGCGGGATCATGTGGCTCCACACAAAGTAGGGAAGGTTATTGAAAAAATAATAATAATAACAACAATAAAAAAATTCGATCGATTTTAGGTTCTGAAAGTCGATTTCGATTACTTTCCGATTATTGCCCAGCCATAAAAAATAATATGAATTCGTTTGCCATACATCTACATTTCACTACAGGGATTTTACTAATCATCAAGAGAGGGTTTTAATTCCAAAGGTTCAACATATTTAGGGTGTGTTCACATTTGTAGTTCAGACATCTGGGTTTGGTTGTTTGGTCTGTCAAAAAAGTAAATGCTACACTTAGTCCTAGTTTTCTTAGTGTTAAAACTGTCATTTTTAAAACCAAACCTATAGATTCAGCAAGTTTGGCTAGAGCAGAAATGGTTGTGCCAAACTGAGCCTGGTTTCTCTCAAGGTTTTTTTTCCTTCACTTTCGTCAATTGGTGAAGTTTGTTCCTCACCACTGGCTTGCTTGGTTTGGGACTTGGGAAGCTGCACATCGATGGATTTGCTCTTCAGTGTTTGGATTTTCAGCAGTAAAATTTAAACCACACTGAACTGATATTCAACTCAGAAAACTGGACTGACACAGTTTCAATTTACTAGATATTCTATGTTAAGCTGCTTTGACACAATCTACAATGTACAAGCGCTATATAAATAAACATTCAAAACATTGTTGTGTGCTGGGCTAAACACACTTCTAGTGAAAAGCCTATAAAACATGTAGGCTAAAGGAGTCAAAACTGTGCCATTAAAAACTTTGTTTGCCAGGAGGCCCCTTTCCAAAACCTGTACTTAACCATGAAGAGCAGCATTTCCTCCAAAAGAAAAAATTATGTATAATAGTGCACTGTCTTTTTTGTGGTCACATCTTGTGACATCATGTTTATAGTTTGCAATGAAGTCTTTGATGTGTCGTATTGCTATTTTATTCAATTAAAAAAAAAAAGAGAGAGTTTGTGTAATCCTGCCAAAACCTTTTTTTTCCGGCAGTCATGGTCTGCTTGTTTGGTCCACAACCAGGGCAGCGTTCACACTTATTCAAATGAACTAACAGAGCAACTGCACCAGAGATAACTCTAATCAAACCAAACCCAAGTGTCAATGAACACACCCTTACATCCTTAGCACAAGCCTTAACAATACAAGTTTACATAAATGTTTATATATTAACATCCCAAATCAATGTTTAGCCAAGATGTTTTACATGATGATCATATTTACAGGTGAATGGCAAGTAAATTGAAACATCACAAGTGTATTACAATGAGATTTAAACCACTTGCAACCACAGTGTGAATTCAAAGTCACTTAGATTCTGTGTCACTTAGTTCGCTAATGAGGTTTAAGATTGCTTATTTAAAAATGCTGTCTAAGTAGGACGCTCACTAGGTTTGGAAACATAGCCATGGTTGATGAAAACGAGGCCCGCCGATTTGCTTCCAGCACTCATGCAGCTTTTATTACCAGACAAAGACCTCGACGAATCGCATCATCTCTTTAACATCAAATCTTGAACTCCTACACCCAAACCCCGCGTGCAATATCCTGAAAAACATCCATATGCAACAGTTCCTGTCGTTTTGAGTAACTTTTCTTGCAAAAGGAAAGGGCCCTTAAATACAAAAATACCCAGAGTGTTAAGTTATAAAAAGCGTGTAAACGCATCAAGCAGAACGATAATCTGCTTCATTCGTTTACATTTTCCGCTCCAAACATAATGCACAATCGGAGCAGTGTGCACTATTATAAAGCGTGTTAGCCCAGTTAGCTAGCAGCCTTTCAAACACGTTTTGCAACGAACCCTGGTCCTAATTGTGATCCAAACGTGCTCCTCGTGTCTAAATGCGAGCAGATCGAGTATTGTGCATGTGCTCGTACCGTTTTGCGAACGAATCGGACTTAAATGGCCATCTGGAAATGAAGTGTGTAAACTTTCCTCTGAACTTACAGTCCTGAAGCCCTTTGCCTTCTTAGGTGCTGTTTTTGTTGGCATAGCCAGTTAGCAAGAGGACAGAGGAAGAGGAGGTCTAAAGCCCATCTCTCAAACAGGAAACAAAAATAAATCAAATAATATGAAAAATAAAAATCCATATGGGGTGAATGAGCGTGCTTTTGAAACGAGCGTGCACTTTGGAGATGTTTGATTGTAAGATCAGGGCACATTCATAAACCTCAAAATGGATGCGGATCTTTTAAGCATGCACATAAAAGACGCATGCAAACTGTAAATTCTCATAAATAATTTCAAATAAAAGAACTAAAATGATCGATATATATTATAAAGAGTTTAATAAAGATTAATCTTAAGCAAATATATATAAAAACGGCCACATTATTAAGCAACACAGTTGACAGTCATAACACCTATTCAGCTGGAGGGTAACAGAATTTGTTGGCTTCACCACAGCACAAGTTAAACAATTGATTATCCTCCAAAAACGGAAAATAGCCGTTCCTAATGGGACAGAATTATTTGCAAACATTCATGAACTAATTGAACAAACAGGATGGTTTTGGTTTAATGCCTGGCAGCCATTTTACATGGTTGCTAAAGCAAAGCCAACATGCAGTGATGCTAGCTGAGGTGACAGCTCCTTCTGTCGCCAAAAACTACTTATTATTTTAATAAAATCCTCGTGCTTATGTGATATTAACAATAACAACTGTTTCATTAGTTTCATAAGTCTTTAAAACACGCTTTAAAGCGAATACAAATAATACTGTTAAGCTAGCGACCAGGCGAGCTAGTAACGTCAAGCTAACTTCCACTCAAATCGAGGTCATCTCGACAGCTTTATCATAATCAATCTACGATCCACTTACTATTGTTTATTACACGTCCAGTTTTGTATCCCAATGCTTTTTTGAACGAGCAGTAAAGATCAGGGATGATTTTCTATTGCACTGCTCTGACAGAAACACTTGACATGGCTTAGCTTGTTGGCTAACACAAGCCATCTGAGACAGACAGTTTTAATATTTCACCTATATGATAATTAATCCAGACTGATGGTTAATAGACTAACCATCACAGATAGCAGATGTATAAATACACACAGTCACACGCTGTTGTTACAGAACAAGTTTGCTGTCAAACGCACTTATTTTGTGTTAAATTATTACAAGCGCAGATAAACCACAAGTCCTTTACGCACTGGGGATATATAAAAACGTAAAACATCGCTCAAAGCTGACTGTGTGGACTCAGAGGCCCCCCTGGTCTCACTTACGGTCGGTTGCATCCGCCTTCAACTGTCTAGCGTTGAATGAATAGGAGCGCACAGTAGAACCTGCTCCCTCTCTGGGTCTGTAAAACTGAGCTTGGCGGTGTCGACTCCACGGGAAACCCGATTGGACGGTAATGCGCGTGACGTCGCCAAAACGTATTACAAAAGACACGCCCGCGCTAAATTCTGATTAGACGGAGCGCTACAATAGCTGTGTTGACATGTTTTCATTGGTTGATTCTACTGGATCCCACCCACTGCGTCTGAGGGCGGAGCGTGCGTAGGTATACATGTAAATAAAGAGAAACTCACAAATAAAAAATGGTTCATGTGTTAAGTGTCTAGTATACGTTTATTAATACCATCAAATGCAATGATAACATATGTTATATCAGTGTATAAATGTCTAGTTACCGCTTTCATATCACTTTCTCGGGTTATATTTTCAATAAGACCACTTCCCCTTTGCACGGTTGTCATCCTATTTATTTATTTAGATCTCAGTACTGTAAAAGTACTAAAAATTTGAACCTAAGCTTACATACAGACACCATATGAATTTCATTGCAGGTTTGTGGTAAAAATAGTACACTGGTATCCATTTAACTGTTCTTAGGAAATGAAAAGTAAAAGGTAAACACTTTCTTAGCTCTTTAAATGTATTTGTTGGCTTGTTAGCCAAATTAGGATTAATAAATAAAGCTTTCATTTTAAACAATTGAGAAAATACTTAGTATAACATACAAAAAAAATACTTTTGGAGGTGTTTAGTATTACATAAGCACAAGCCAATATTTATAAAGTACAAATCATAGGGTACAAATCATCTAAATAGTAAATGTAACTAATTTATTTGATTGTCATATATAATATAACTATTAAACTTTAGGTCATAAGTAGGGCCAGACGGAATCTGCGGACGTTTTTTGCTATTTCTGCGGACAATTTTGGTAAAAATCTGCGGATTTCTGCGGAATTATTTCAGGAGTATCATAACTAAAACCTTAAAATGTGAAATAAAAAATAATAACTTTTTAACTTTTATTTAATGTTTAAAATGCAAATCCAGAATTAATGATGGGCTAAAAATCTGCGGAAAATCTGCGAAAAATCTGCGGAATTCTGCGCGCGCAGATTCCGTGTGGGCCTAGTCATAAGTGACATTTTGGTTTTAGGACTGTAACATGTTTATCAGTATTCATGCTGCCCCCACAGACAGAACTGTATACAGTATGTTTTATACAGATAACTAATGGAGAAGTGTTCAAAAAAAGGGTGTCACCATTTTAGTGTCCCTATCATTTTCAGGTCTCTGGGTTGGTATATTTGAAGAAGTTATCTGGATTAAATATTGTACATCAGGGGTGCTCAAACCCTGTCCTAGAGGGCCGGTGTCCTGCATATTTTAGTTCCAACCCCAATTAAACCTACCTGAACTAGCTAATCAAGCTATTTCTAGGTATACTAGAAACTGCAGGCAGGTGGGTTGAAGAACGTTGCAGCTAAACTATTCAGGACACCGGCCCTCCAGGACCAAGTTTGGGCACCTCTGCTGTACATTTATAAAGGTCGACTTCTTACCTAAACAAAGTACATAAACACAATTAGGTATAGCAATTAAACAGAATAAGCATAAACAAATGCACATAGACTAACATAAACAAATGTTCCTTTCAACAAATCACCTAATAAATCTGACAAATTAAACATATAATTCAACATAAATTGCAACATTTTATTCATGTGCCTAGATGTAAACACAAGCTTGGTTACAAATAACTGCCATGCCATGAATCAAAGAAGAACTTGCTCTTGCAACATATGTTGTGTCTGGGTTTATTTCAAGTAGCTGCAGGTAACCTCTGTTGCAACATGCATGGAGATCTAAAATTAGATATTATATTATATTGATCTGAGGAACATGTTCGCGTCAGTACGTTTTGCTCTGTTCACACTAAATATCCAACAGGGTTATCCACTCAAAGGTTTAGGCATACTGCACTGGTCAGCTGAACATGCTGAAAGTAGGTCATAACCAGTGTTAGATTATGCTAGCAGAGTCTGTAGATTGTGCTACTGAGAGATGACAGTAATAATATATAACGTGAATAATTTAAAATAAAATGTACAGTATCAAGGGCTGTGCTTTACCTTAGGTGATTTAATGCACTTACTGCAATGAAGGTTCATTTGTAATGTATTTACTATGTTCACTTAGTATTAGAAAACACTTTTGCTACTATTGAGCTCCATGTAATTTTAGGTACATGGTTAGTGGGGACCAGTAAGTTTAAGGGTGGGTAAAGAGGAGCGTGTTTCTTAATGTGTTTTCATTTGTGTCCAGTTACTGTTTACACAATTTTGTATTAACTTCATTAGTTTGTCTTTAATATATAAATACAGTCTTCATTTCAGTTGGTTTATTGTCTAGTATTGTTTGTATATCACACTGTTTTATTGCATTTTTATTAACTATTTTATTATTTTCTTTTTTTTTTGTTAATACATTTTAAGCCATTATTTGTATCTATTCTTCCTCTCCTCGTGTTGCTCACCCTGATTATGACAGTAATTAAAGATGTTATTACAGAAATTGTGTAGTTTTTTTAAAGATGAAGTATGATATAGATACATGTATATAATAAGTGTATTTATGACATTTACATTAAAAAATATTAGTTAATATTTATATTATTAATAGAAAGTGCATCCAAATTCAAATTCTTTTCTAATTTTATTAGATTTTTATTTATTTAATTCCCCTTGAGTTGGTAGCTTTAAGAAATACTAAATAAATTATTCATTCATTCATTTTCTTTACGGCTTAGTCCCTTTATTAATTTGGGGTTGCCACAGCGGAATGAACCGCCAACTTATCCAGCATATGTTTTTACGCAGCGGATGCCCTTCCAGCTGCAACCCATCACTGGGGAACACTCATACACTCTCAATCACACACATAATCTTTGGACAATTTAGCTTACATTTACCTGTACCGCATAACTTTGGACTGTGGGGGAAACCAGAGCACCCGGAGGAAACCCACATGAACGTGGGGAGAACATGCAAACTTCACACAGAAACGCCAACTGACCCAGTCGAGGCTCGAATCAGCGACCTTCTTGCTGTGAGGCGACAGCACTACCTACTGCGCCACGCGTCGCCTAAATAAATTATATAATATTATATTATATTATATTATATTATGTTATATTATATTATATTATATTATATTATATTATGTTATGTTATGTTATGTTATGTTATATTATATTATATTATATTATGTTATGTTATGTTATGTTATGTTATGTTATGTTATGTTATATTATATTATATTATATTATATTATATTATATTATGTTATGTTATGTTATGTTATATTATATTATATTATATTATATTATATTATATTATATTATATATATTTAGGCAAATTAAAAAAAATACAAATGTGTTTTTTAATATCACAGTTTATAACGTTTCGTACACTTTTTTTAGAATTTAACTTGATAATTGTATCATATTACACATGATTTTGTGATCATTTAGAATATTTAAATATCCGTCACTTTAATATTAATATTACATGCTTAAAACCAGATGTGTACTTTTTTTATTCAAATTTTACATGTAAAATTATGACTTAAGTAAAAAAAATCATTAAAAGCCAATTGTTTTGTATTTTATAAATACATTTTGTAATGTTTCACAGGAGCTACTGTGAAGCTTGCTTGCAGTCTGTAAGCTATAAAATATTCCTAATAAAAAACTAAAAGGAACTAAGGAACTAAAAAATCCAAACACATTTATAAAACACATAATCCATGAAACAATATGGATACAATAAATAGTTTGGACTTTTCCAGTGTTAAAAAAAATGAGTGAATCGTTTCAACCAAATCAACTGAATTTCATTTTTGTATAAAGTGAAGTGTTTCCGTTTTGGGATATCAACCTCAAATTTGCGCACACAAATTATGTTCTTAATCTTATAGATCTTCTTCCTAGCCTGACATATTTGACTCTAAAACCTTTCCTCTTCCTCAGTAATCCAACCCTAAATTGAAAATGGCATTTTCAGTTCATGCTTAAAAATGTAAATGTATAAATTCTAACATAATTTCTAAAAATATAAATAAGTAACAAAAAATCCTCTACAATACAAAACATTACATTATTAAACTAAAGTATAGTATTATTTGATTAAATTAGATACTACTTTAAACACAAAATCGTTTATTTCTGACCATCACGCGAAGAGCACCAGAGAGTTAATCAAACTACAACTCCCAATACATCACTTCACCGCGCAGACTCGCTGGGGTTCTAGCGCATTCCCTTGATGCCTACACGCATGCGCAGTCGTTCATGGGAGCATTGGGTATCAATTTGGTCAAACAGCGGGTGATAAAATGGTAGGTGACATATAAATTAAAAACATTGCTGTCGTTTTCTGCTTCTGTGTTCGACGGAGAAGATCTGGCAAACGTAAATATTTGCGCCTTGTACGAGTTGTTGTCTGCGCGTGTCGCACCGAGAATGCTCAAAATTGTGTGTATGTTTTGTATGGGCAGGAAGGTCAGTTGTTGATGTTTAGGGAGTTCAGCATGTACCTTCCTGCTTATGTGCCCCATATGTAATGCATAGTGCATATGAGGATGAATAATAACACGCGCTTTACCCAAGCATGCACGCCGTTAACACTGATGCTCTGTTTTGGGTTTTAAGGACCCCGTTAACACCTCAAAATCGTTGAACAATCAGGCTAGACGTCATGACTTTCCGAAATGCCTTCAAAACAAAAAGGTTTCAGCTTGATGACGTTAAAATAGCTTCACATTAAAAACTAGCTCATTTCTGCTATGTTGTCATCCCCAAGTTCAAATTCTGCTAGATAAATACAAACGCACCAGTATTTGTGAATGTCTACTCTAACAGATTAGGGGTTAGAGGTTAGAGGGCCCCCAAACAACCAGGCAGTCAATGTCAGCAGAACAGGAGGGTTAAGTGACACCCAAAGCCACTCCATAAAATGTCAAACGTCAGACTTTTAGCCCTGCCCTTTAAACCCAGCCTGGTTGTTTTCCAGATTGTTGTAAACATGTCTTGAGTGGGCTATCAAACTTTTTTTTGTGCATAGTGTTCTGCTTTCATGTCTTGTGATGACCGTTTGTTTTGAACTTGTGAAAAGAACTAGAGTTAAAAGAGCTTACTGTGCATGGATGGAAATAACTGTCGGGTAACCCGGTTGTTTTGCACTGGCCGCCCTGAGCTTGCCATCTCATATTACATGCCAAGCGCAAGTGGCCTGTCACAGGTCCTCACATGCTTGGTGCTTCAGTCGAACTTGCTCTGACCGGTAGAATGTCCTTTCAAATTGACACATTAGTGTGGACGTTTTGTGTTTACGGTTGTCCCCGTTGTCAGCTTTAGTCCTGTGTGGCTGAATGTGTGTAATTTTCTCTCTCTGTATGTTCGTTTGCGTCTCCTTCTGTTTGTATACAGTGCTGAATGTATTCCTGCGTCTGTCTGAGTTCATGTCTGAGGGCATATCTTTTGTGTCCACACAGCATAAACTAAAATCCTCCCAAAAGGACAAGGTACGGCAGTTCATGTCCTTCACTCAAGCCGGGGAGAAGACCGCCGTTTACTGCCTCACTCAAAATGACTGGAAACTAGAGGTGGCCACTGACAACTACTTTCAGAACCCAGATTTGTACCACAAGGAATCCATGAAAAGCTCAGTGGACCGAAAGAAGCTGGAGCAGCTTTACAATCGATATAAAGGCGAGGTTTCCTTACATTTTTTGTTTATTTTATTCATTGTCCTATGGCTGTTTGAACCATTTCATGCTAAAAAAGTGCTCTTTTACAATTGTTACTTGACTATTTTTTGTTGTTACTTTTACCGTATGATAACAACATAAAGCCATTTTATTTTCTATACAGACTTGGTTGTTCCCTCATGGGGGCTGTCATTTTGAGATCACACGACCAGCTGTGTCATTCAGTCCCACAGAGTTGCTAATAATAAAAACAACAAGTTTACTTTAAATAGTTCTTAGCCAGTGCTTAAAGCTGGCATGAAGTGGAAATGCATTCTCTAAATGCATTATAACACTCTAAATTTAAACTTTATTATTATATTATTCAATTTAGGGCTTGGCGATATGGCAAATATGCAATCTTGATAATTATCTTCCATATTGAACGATAACGATATATATTTCGGTATAAGTTGTTAATGCTTCCATATTTAATAAAGTATCCCAACAATGACTAAAGCCACAAAAACTAGAGGGTTCATTAAATGGCATAACATATTTCTGGTTGTCAAAAATTTGGGTCTCACTTTAATTTGTTGGTCCGTTTGCATCTACATGCCAACTAATTCTCATTAGATTATAAGTAGACTGTTAGGTTGAGGTTAGGGTTTAGGGTTAGTGTAAGTTGACATGTACTTGCAAAGTTTCTTATAGTCAGTTAAATGTTGAAGGAGCAGTATCAACAGATATTAAGCTGACAATATACTAATACTCAAATGGACCATCAAAATAAAGTATTACCAAAATTCGGTACATCTCTAATATCAACTCACTTTGAGATTCCCATTGGTGTACATTTCTGTTGTGTGATTGGCTCTTGAGGGTGCTTTCACACCTGTGGATCGATTCTTTTGTTCCGAAACAGGGATTAAAATTGTTACATTGTTGTTGAGGTAAGACTTTCTCATACATAGCCGTTGGCTTATGCATTATAGGCTTTACATTATAGAGAGAAATAACAGATAAACCAAAACTGCAGTTCTGTCAATTTTCCTAATGGATAAACAGCTCTCTGTAATAGTTCAGCATGCTTTTGCTTTTGTATTTGACATGAAACGCACATTTACCGGTAGGAATGACATCCCGCCCTATTCATCATTCTCTCTTCATAAAGCCATATATGCCTATTACATATCCAAAATACACTGTGATATAGCATGGTTCGGATCGTATTGCTTTCTCACTACAATCGATTTGCTCCAAAGTGCGTTTTAATCGAGCCGAGACCACCTCATTCAGGCAATCTCAGACTGATTGTTTTGGCGTGGATCCGGGTGCGATTGCTGAATTCACATATGCCAAACGAACCGCACTAACTGGGGAAACGCTCCAGGCTCCGAAACAAGTCTAGGTGTGACAGCACCCTAAGATCAATATAGAGTAAAAAAAAGTCCAGAGCTTATCATTGTTATTGACATAAATTTTTTCGCCATTCGATATAATATAATTTTCTCAAAGTCAAAGATTTTTGTAGTCTAAAAGGACTGCATTTGTGGAGATATTTGTGACATTTCTTGGGTTGTTTTGCAGTGAAAATATACCACAGACAACATTCCAAAGCATCACAGAGCTACCATTGTGCTCTGTAATTCCCAAAATGCAAACACTGAAAATAATGTACAATTTGATGTTGTATAAATAAACACCATGACTGCAATGAAGCAAAACAACCAGCTATGAGGGGGAATTACAACATCAACAAACTTTAATTTGACGCAAAGAAGTATAAGATAAAGAGGTATATACTTGTATGTGAGTACAAGTTTATTACAAAATATGTATTTATACAATTACTTAATTATTTTGAGAGAGTAGTGAGGCCATCTCATTTAAGTAATTCAGTGGATGGAGCTAAATATCTAATTTTGCATGCTTTGGTCACAGTGACTCTGATTGTTGGAATTTATGTGCTGCATCATGGGTAATGTAGTTTTCTCTGCAAGAATTCTGCTATTTAACACAACTGTTTTAAAATACGTTGCAGATTGATGGGTTCAACAAGAACATATTCCGTTAATTAACAATCTAAGAGCTCGCAGCAGATTTCAGTTAGAATACATACTTTTTTTACTTTTGGATCCGGACTGTAAAGCTCTATAGTAACTAAATAAATAAAAAATCAGAAAGTTGAAAAAGTTTTTAAAATGTTTGACGTTTCTTTTTGGTGAGAAGCGGTGTCTGAAACGGAAAGTAGAGCAGCCTGTTGTGTTTACAGTGGCAACTTCAACCTCTTTTACACAGCATACAGAGAGTGTGGGTAAATTTAACTAGCTGATGGAAAAGATGTCAGTCAGAGCGTTCACACTTGTATGTGTGCTTACAGCGAGAGCGGGGGTTGACTGTCAGAAGTTTAGCGATTGAGTCAATACACAAAACCTACTGTGAGATGGGCTTTGGCTGACTGCGCGCTACGGTGGAGTCACATAACGCTTGTAGGCCTGTGGAAAATATGCAGCAATTTCGAAAAATTGCTTTTCAAATATTAGAAATTTGCTTAATTTTTGCATTAAATTCTGTGATTGCGGAATTGCTAAATTACTAATGTTGTCACCATAAACCTTACCATTTTTTTATAATCAACTTTATACATTCAGAACTGCTTTCATCCAGTCATCCACCAATAAAAATAACCAAGCCTCTGCCATACTATATTTATTTATTTATTTTTAATGATTCACTTTACTTGTACAAGTCACAATATGAAATAACTGTTGCATGACTGTTGTATGACCTGTTGCTCTTTTGTTTCCCCCTTGTATCATGTTCAAAAGCTGTAACTTTTATGTTGTAAGAAATTGGATTCAGTGTACATGACTTAAAATCAATTAATGAAAATTACACACACCCTAACCTACAAATTTGCTATATGTGTAACACTGCGAATTAACAAAGCTAAATATTTTCTCCATTAGTTTTTTTTTCTTTGCAACTGCCTTAAAATAAAATGACCAGTTTAAACATTAGACTTGAATATTTATATTTAAGATCATGATCCTATATGAGGAAAAATAATAACACTATATATGACAACTTAAACTGTGCGTAACCACACAAAGTTGCTGAGATTTTATTTCAGTAGGTTGATGTACTTCCAACTGAACCAGACTATTGAGTTGGGGCGGCGCTTTCTTTTGCGCATTCCCTCATAGTTAACTTAACGGTAAGAGAGAGTGTTAGTATGCAGTTGCTGCCTAAGCCCTCAGGTTGATGTCAACAAAAAGACCACCACTCCAAACATGGAAGCAGATGAGCAAACTTTCATTGACGATTACCACATCAAACACATTTTATCAGGGCATTAACTTTTATGGGTTAATTATTCATCTTAAGAATAACAATGTTAACTAGCATAATGAACATTGCAAATTTAGATTTCAAGCGGACTTTAAAAATCTAAATATGACAAATTGTCCTAGAACATAATGTGAGGCCAGCTTAAGTCTTAAGTTTGAGTGGAATAATTAAACGTCTAAACAAACTGGTTTTGTTAGAGCAATAAAGCAAAACCTGCAGTTCTCATGTCACAGAGTGAAGAATAATGACAGGACCTTTATAAACAAAGCATTCATGAATCATTCATTCATTTTCTGTTTGGGTTAGTCTCTTTTTTTAATCAGGGGTTGCCACAGCGGAATGAACCACCAACTTATCCAGCACATGTTTTACACAGCGAATACCCTTCCAGCCGCAACCCATCACTGGGAAACACCCTACACTCTTGCATTTACACTCATGCTCTTCGGCCAATTTAGCTTATTCAATTCAACTCTACCTCAAATCTTTGGGAAACCGGAGCACCCGGAGGAAACCCACGCGAACATGAAAAGAACATGCAAACTCCACACAGAAATATCAACTGACCCAGCTGGGGCTCGAACCAGCGACCTTCTTGCTGTGAGGCGATCATGCTACCCCACTGCGCCACTGTGACTCCCAAATTCAACTTAGAATTTATTTTTTATTTTAAAACCTACATATACTAGCATCCTTTTTTAAAAGTCAAATTTGTGCTTTTCTCCCTCAGATCCCCAGGATGAGAATAAGATTGGGATTGATGGAATTCAGCAGTTCTGTGATGATCTCAATCTGGATCCAGCGAGCATCAGTGTTCTGGTTGTGGCATGGAAATTTCGTGCAGCAACACAGTGTGAATTCAGCAAGAAAGAGTTCATCGATGGCATGACAGAGCTGGGGTAATGATTTGACATCATTACTTAATTAAACTGTGCGCACTGTTGACGGTTTTCAGGGTGTGTGGCGGATGGGGATTTCACAGGGGTCTTAAACTGCTGCCCCGCGATATGATCATTTTGCTAATATTCCATTCAAATAGTCTCGTTATTAGACTTTCCTAATATGCATATTAAGATTTGTATAAAAATGTGCATTAGTAAAATATGACTGCTGACTGAATTGAACATGTTAAATTAAATGTGAATATGTACATACTTTCCCCTTCTTTGTTGTAGTTTTACAAAAAAGAATGATATTGAGAATAACAATGGCCAATAAAGTCAACAAAGTTACCCAAACTTATTTCTGCTGTCTTACTTTATCTGTTAAACTTTTGGTTAAGCAACGATTGATTGGGACATAATAATAATTAATATCAATATGCCTGTTATTAAATTGTAGTATTTTCATAGCAATTTAAACTATTCCTTTAATATGTACTACAAGAAACAAAAAGAAGGAGCTTTGATACTATGGGGAAGAATGTCTGAGTGCATCAATTACATCAGGTTTCACTTTTTTCTTGTGCTTGTGTTTGAATGTTAAAATGGCCTTCCTATGAATTGTCAGACACTGATATGGTCCCCTGCCACCTTGAGTTTGAGACCCCTGGGATATCAGGTGCTACGTTTTAGATGATCACACTTTAAATGTGCTACAACCTGGCAGCATTGCCAAATCACCTGTTTCTGTGATAGTCCTCGGGCCTGAAAACCACAGAAAAAAGCCAATCTGAAAATGCTTGATGTCTCTCAAATCATTTGCACATTCAGATCTGCTAAATGAAGCTGTAGTTGATAGGTGCACCTTTGGTATACATCTTTTGATTCTGTGTGAATGACATGTGAATGAGCCTTTGATTAGACTGACATGTGCGCTTTCCTTTCATCTGCAGGTGTGACAGTCCAGAGAAACTTCGAGCACTTCTGCCCAGATTAGAACAGGATCTGAAAGACAGCGGAAAGTTCAAAGATTTCTATCAGTTCACCTTCAACTTTGCCAAGAATCCTGGACAAAAAGGTTTAGGTAAGGACATCTTAAATGCTTTTTTTCCCTCCTCTCTTTCTGCATTTTTGTAATTTTGTCTTATGTTTTACTATTTTAACTGTTAAGCCTTTTTCATTTTTAGATTTAGAGATGGCAGTAGCATATTGGAACCTGGTCCTGGCTGGACGTTTTAAGTTCCTAGACCTCTGGAACAGATTTTTATTGGTAAGTAATTACACCTCTGGACTCTTGACTCTCTATTCAGGGTGTCCTTGGGGTCTTAAAAAGTATTAGGTTGATAAGTCAATTATGAGAAAATTAAGGCCCTTAAAAGATATTTAAATTCTTATTTACGTTTTTACGAGGTCTTATGTTTTGTTCAAGCGTTGTCCAAAGTGTTTGATTCCAAAAAAGCATAATTATATTTATTTTCCTCCTAATATTTACAACGGCATGTTCAATCCACATGATTGTTTCGGGCCAGGGCACATCCGGCCAAGCTCCTCCTTCCGGGTTATGTCACGTAATTTGCGACAAATGCGAGAAGGTGATGTGATGCTCTCCACATGTAGCGAAACCATAGAGTGAAACATGCGGCAAAATAGGAAAATTTAAGTTTGCGTACTCCTGGTTGGAGAAAGACAAGTTTAAACAGTGGCTGAAGCCTGTTGCTGAAAACAAACACCTAATTTATTCTTTTAAGCTTTTTTCCTAGCTTATCTGATTTTTGTTGCATGGTTGTGCTCCACTGATTTATTTAACTACAACTGTTTATGAAGTTTAAGGTTCGATACTGATTAGAACTTGAAGTGGCGATGAGGTCTTAAAATATTCTGAGAAGGTCTTTAAAAAGTCTCAAAAAGGTATTGAAATTACCTTTAGGATCCCTGCATATACCCTGCTATTGCACTAAATATGAACTAAAATAGATGTTTTTGGCTGCTACGCAACATTTTAGCCACATAGCAGAATAATTTCCTTCATTTATTAATTCAAATGCTTACTGTTTGTTAATCTTATTTTGCACAGGAGCATCATAAGCGATCAATTCCCAAAGACACGTGGAACTTGCTTCTGGATTTCGGCAACATGATTGCAGATGACATGTCAAACTATGATGAAGAAGGTGAGACTCTAATCGCTGATTGGATTTTTACTGCTTGATTTTTAAAGAAGGAAAGATTTTAATCATGTGACTTCCTACTTTTTTTTTTTTAGGAGCATGGCCTGTTCTCATCGACGACTTTGTGGAATACGCTCGGCCAATCGTGACGGGATCAAAGCGCAAAACTGTATAGTAACGCTACCACTGGGCGAGAACTCACGCCTTGGTCGCCTCATTGACTTTGTAGTTTTTTTAAAGACTTGTAAGCATAATAAGAGAGAACTAAGAGAAACACTTGAAACCGACAAGCTTTGCAAAAGGAAAACAGGATGGAAAAGACGCCTCAGACCTCCACACGCCACACGGGAAGGACAAGAGTGCGAGACTCGAGATTTCTTATAGAGCCATCAAATGCACATGGCCAGCTATATTTGCACTGGCGACTCAATTCTAGCCCGAAACCTTTGGAGATTTTGGGTGGAAACTTCGAACCTAGTACCTCATCTCCATAGCAGTCAGTGTCACTCTGTAGGGCCGAGTCCTCATTGCTTTTACCCACTCCTCACAGTCTGAATTATGGAATAGTCTCTCCAGTTTCATTTTAGATAATGTACGCATCTGTCCGGGTGTGTATCTCATGCAGGACTTGATGCTGATCATGTCCACTTTTTATGCCAGATGTTCATGGGCAGCACAGCATGCGGCTCACAACACCAGCACTATTGTTACAGTTGTAAAATACTGTATCTACTGCAGCAGTATGTACAGAGAGAAATGTATTATCAGTGATGTTTTATTATATGAAATATGAGACATATGAAAGAAAAGCGTGGTCAAAACAAGATGCCTCCATGCCATGTTCTTGTGTGATTTTTAGGTCAAACGTGTCATCTGCCCTGTTGCGAAACTTGTAACAAACACGGTTCAGTGTTACTCTTTCTTTCTTTTCCTTTCATTTTTTTTGGTTTTGTTTACCAGATTTATGTTAAAGAAATAAATTATTGCCCTTTATGTTCTTCTCAATCTTTAACATCCCTCTTATTCGTTAACAGAACACGTATAATAGCTTTCACTGTGAAACATTCTCCCATCGATATCAGAAATTCAACACACTCATTCACTTCATGAATCACATTACTTATGCAAAGCAAAGCTATAAGCACATTAGGTTTGCACCAAACATGCAGGACATTGAGGATCATTCTAATGTCTACAGACCACAATTTTCTACTAAAAGCTTTCAGGTCCGGCACGTGGTTTCTAGCTAAATCCATGCATGCTGTAATGTTGATCTTTTTCAGAAGTTGTGTCTTTCTTGCCAAAGGGTGTGCCAAATCTGCAGTGCCCAGAATATTGATGTCAGCCAAAATGCTCTGCAATGTGGTCAGTGCTGTAGCTGGCCTTTTGGTCACCCGTATGATGTCTTCTCTTTTTTTGTTACTCAGTTAGGCCTGGAATTTGCCCAGAATTTTGTTACAGTAAGCATGCAGTGTGTAGGAAGATTCAGAGCTTTCCCTATAATAGTAATATACAGCTTTCTGGCTTTTCAATATCCTAAAATTCACCCTAAAATTACACATCAGAGGCAGATATTTTGTTTTTAGTGAATCTATTGGATTGTACAGAGGTGGAAGTGAGGTTGATTTAATAATATCTGAATAGTCATCTTAATTTAGTGGATTTAAATCCAGTATAATTGTGTACGACTTTATTATGTGGAGCACACGTTTTTTGGCCTGATATCATCGAAAGAAAGAAAGACTTATGGCTCTGAAACAACATGATGGTGAGTAAATGGAGACAGAAGTTTTATTTTGGGTGATGTATTTTTTTTAATGGCGGAAAGTAATGTTATTTCACCGTGTACCACAAGAGAGTGCCAATGTGTTTATAAACCAAATACTGCTTAACGTTCTCGTTTTGAGAGCTTTTCTGTATTACTGTTTACGTCTGTGTATGTAATAACATTCTTATTCTGTAACAAATGTATTTATACTGAAATCTGCAATTTTTTCTTACGTTGTTGCTTCCAAAGTATATACAAATATTAAAAAATGACGGAACTTGACAAAACCCGTGTTTCCTCACGGAGTGTTATCAACGCAACACAGGTTTTATGCTAACCGCGGGCTTCAATCTGCACACAGAGGAACAGACCTACAAAACCTATTTTAATCATTTGCATTTGACAAGAATGCCATTATTTTGTATTTGACAGACAGTACAATCATCATGAATCTTGACAGGCTTCGTAAAAGAGTGAGACACTACATTGATCAGGTAAGAAAGGGCAGTGAATTTAGCACGACCAGTGTAGCTTCAATTTACACAAAATTAGATTTGATCAATTTATGATTCTTAAAAGCTGACCATATTATTTTACACAATCGGAATAATAAATAAAGAGAAAGCTAAATAGTTTGCGTACTGAATTGTGTACAAATGAGTACATTTGCTAAAGTTAGCCAGCTGAATTTAATGCTAACAGGTTTGAAAGCTTCTTTAATCACATTTAAGTAACGTAAATATTGGTTAATAACAGCTGGAACGCTCTGTTGTTGTGGGAATTTTCAGGAACAGACACGTAATATTGCCTTTATAGGGCGTCAGAATAATTTAATCACTGTTTGATGGCTGATTAAAACTCGTTTGTTCTTAATAGTGAACGTATAAACATGTGAGTTATGTCTGTAATTGTTGAATGGTCTGTTTTATAGCAACAGTATCAAAGTGCTCTCTTCTGGGCTGACAAAATAGCATCCCTGTCACATGGTGAGTATCATCTTAAACACTGTCAAACTTGAAGTGGTTAATCCACAGTAGATGCGACCTAAATAAACTGCATCTTGTTTTCTTTACATTGGACTAAACGCTTATGGTTTATTCTCTTACAGAGGATCCTCAAGATATTTATTGGTTAGCGCAGTGCCTTTATTTGACAGCACAGTATCACAGAGCCTCTCATGCGCTTAGATCTCGCAAACTTGACAAGGTAAGACCTATTGGACTAAAGCAGAGATGCCCAAAGTTGGCCCATGGTAACCTTTGATTTGGCCCTCCATCCCATCTGAGAAGAGAGGGAGAATTTTGGGGAGTGTTGGGGTTAATGCCTTTAATACACATTGTCATTTCTAATTTAACATAAGCTTTCGTTGGTTTGTTTTATTGTTAAGGTACAAAAAAGCAAATGTTTCAATTCAATGTAAATGAAATTTTTTTTAAAAAGAAACATATTGTTGCTCAATGGATAGACCACAATTCAGAAGTCCTCAGTGAGCGAATCAAGGCAAAGACAGGTGCCGCTTGACTAGTGTATTCCAGGGTTTATACAGTCATGGAAAAGTCATTGAATATTGACATGGCATTTTTCCAGGCCTGGAAAAGTTTTGGAAAAACTGAAAAACCCACAAAGTTTTAGAAAAGTCATGGAAAACAGATATCTGTATTCTTGAATATAGGTTAGTTGTCTTTACTTTTTTTCTGCCAATCACATACTCACATTATTAGTGCGGTGTAAGCATTATCTAAATTAATTAGATATAAATAAAAATTGGGCATCACGGTGGCGCAGTGGGTAGCACAATTGCCTCACAGCAAGAAGGTCGCTGGTTCAAGCCTTGGCTGGGTCAGTTGGCATTTCTGTGTGGAGTTTGCATGTTTCATTCTCCCTGTGTTCGCGTGGGTTTCCTCCGGATGCTCTGGTTCCCCCCCCACAGTCCAAAGACATGTGCTATAGGTGAATTGGGTAAGCTAAAATTGTCCATAGTGTATGTGTGTGAATGAGAGTGTATGGATGTTTTACAGTGATGGGTTGCAGCTAGAAGGGCATCTGCTGCTAAAACATATGCTGGATAAGTTGGCGGTTCATTCCGCTGTGGCGACCCTAGATTAATACAGGGACTAAGCCGAAAAGAAAATGAATAAATTAATATAAAATGAAAGTAAATCGATTGTTGGTGTTTTACGATATGCTGTAATAAATTACAATTAACATGTATTGTTTTTTACTACGCATATGTAGACATTGCATGAAACATTAGGTCATGAAAATTTACTTGAAAGTCTTGAAAAAATCATGGAAAAGTCATGGAATTTTAGTAGTAAAAATGGGTATGAACCCTGGTATTCGACATAAAACATTGTGTTATTAATGGATTTCTTATGTTTTCATTATTTAAAAAAAAAAAAAATAAATAAATAAATAAATAAATATATATATATATATATATATATATATATATATATATATATATATATATATATATATATATATATATATATATATATACACACACACACAGTATAAGTTAATATGATTAAAGTAACGTTTTCTATTTATTTGAAATGACTGAGGAAATTATGCCATTATAATCCCATTATAGTACAGTTAGATATATTTACTTTCGGCTCATGGCCCTTAATCAAGTTTGGTTTTTTGGCCCTTCATAAGAAAAAGTTTGGGCGCTCCTGGACTAAAGAAAGAAGCCATCTAAATTGTTATGTATTCCTAGATCTAGAAATGGCAGTTTTGTGCAAAAGCATAAACCAGTAAAATAGTTAGTAAAAGGCAGTATAATGGAGTAAGCAAATCATATTTACTGTTAAGTAATTTTTAAAGAAAAGGTATAAAATGTTACATATAAATATTTGTTTATGCTTTTCAGTTGTATGGAGCCTGTCAGTATCTAGCTGCAAGATGTCATGTGAGTATTTACATTAATTTCATGCATGTGTTTTCTTTTATACATCTAAATACAATGTTCAATTTCAATGTACAATATCTGTGTCAAAGAAAAAAAAAAAGATTTTGAGGTCCTGAAACAATAATACAGCTTTGATTATTTTTCTGATCTTTTTTTGTTTTTATTCAGAGCAAAATAAAATAAATGTATATATTTTTAACCAAGATTTACAGGAGACATTCAGTGTTATCAGGCATAATTAGAACAGAAATCATTTATGAAATATTAAAAGACTATTTAAGGATCACAGTCCAGCCACAAAATACTCAGTAAGTGTCAGTTTAAATCTATATACTTGGCAGATGTCCTTGAAATGACTGGATTTTACTGGTTTGTCAGCAAACTGTTTCAAATTTATAAAAAAAATGATTTCATCTAATAAAAATCTCATTATTCATTATTTAAATATAACAACAAGCTTATTCCGACCGATACTTTTTATTTAATTTTTACGTACTTTTATCTGTTAAACGACAATGTTTGGTATCTGAATAAAATTGTATTTTAACTGATTGACAATGGTATTTTACCTATATTTTAATATTTTATTTTTTGCAATAGTTATTTCTACATTAAAGCAGCCTCTTGGCTTGCATTAAATGTGTTTTTTTAAGTATAGAAATCCACTTTTGTGAATGAAATTTTGTGCAAACAAAATGGGATTGTAAAATGTGAAATGGATTTTACATATTAAATATAAACATAGCTAACAGTAGAATCATAGTATTGACAGCTAAAAGCTTAATCATAGATTATTCATATCAGATTATTAATATTCAATAAACATGTGAATGATATAATTTAGAGGGATTTTTCTGAAAATGTAAAAAAAGTAAATAATCAGTGATCAGACAATGAAATCTTTCTGTTTTCTCCAGTATGCTGCCAAAGAATATCAACAAGCTCTGGACATACTGGACATGGAGGAAGCAGCCAGTAAAAAGATATTGGACAAGAATTTAAAGGAGGAGAATGGCTCAAGGGAAATCGTAAAGGATTGGGAAATGTCCCCTGCCTCAGTGAGTCCAACACTTGTGTTTTCTTTTTTGGCACCATGCTTAATTAGAAATGGAGCTGGTTGCTCTGAGCTTTGAAATAAATGTAGTATTTGAATGGCAGAACAGCAGTTGACTGGATCTTTCACTTGCTGTGGCCTTTTCTCTTAGATCAATAGCTCCATCTGTCTCCTGCGGGGGAAGATCTATGATGCCATGGACAACAGACCCCTGGCCACGTCTAGCTACAAAGAAGCCTTGAAACTGGATGTCTACTGCTTTGAAGCCTTCGACCTTTTAACGTCCCATCACATGTTGACCGCTCAAGAGGGTGAGAGAAACTGTTCATGGCTACATTCTAGGCGGATCATTTAATTTGAAAAATCTAGTTTTTTGGATTGCTTACATAGCAAATTGATATAAATTCCCATACACTATGCAGTTGAAGAGCTCAGATGCAAAAGCCTTTAAGTGCTGTGTGGAATTTTTCTAAAATGGTCATTTTTGTCAGGCTCATGTATGTAGGTGCAATTATTCAGGATTATTCCAGTTTCACCAAGTCAAATTTCAGACTTATACAGGGTTAAACACTTAGCATTTTTTCTAATGTCCCGTGGAAAAGGTTTTTAATGGTCCCCTCCAAAAAAATCTACGTTTTACCAACATATTTTAAATGATGTGCCAAAAGAAGCAAACTCTGGTTGCATACATAGACTTAAAGGGTCACGAAACACCAAAACACATTTTTTGAGCTGTTGACAGTCATATATGTGTCCCACGCTGCTATAAACACTATTAGGACACATATATTGCACTAAAAAGTGAAAGTTGGTTGTTTTTGCGTTATTTTGAGCAAATTCGTTCTTGCGGTTTGAAACGAATATTTGAAGCTACGTCACGGCCATGAGATACATAGGTGTAAATCCAGAGTGGAGAATGGCTGTCTGTCTTTTCGAGGACATAGTGACGTCTCTGAGTGTGCGGCATTAATTCATGAGAAACACGTGCTTCAAACCAATCAGCGCGCTCTATTGTGTATGACGCGAAACTTCATTAATATGCATGATAGCTCCGGAGACTGTTTACCAGTTTACGCTCTTCATACGGCAGAGAGATGCCACGTTGTGTTGCCAAAACAAGTGAAAGTACAAGAATTTCAAGACAAGAGTCGAAGGTGTTGCAAGAAGGTTTTGTTTTCATTTTCCCTCTATGAGAGAGCAGCTGGACTCACGTGTGGATTACAGTGCACGCGACACGCGACAGAAATGCGTTTGTAAGAAACATTTTTACCCGAGAGCTTTTTCTCATCTGGAAATGGAGAAATCCGGATTTGCCGCTCGTCTTCTTTTAATAAAAAGACACAGCTCCAGTTTGATTGTCTGTCTACAGATTTGGTAAGTGTTTGCAGTGCAGTGCCCTTTGTTTAAATGCTGCTCTCCGAGTGTAAACATGTTAACACAAACTATTCCCGCCGTGCAGGATTTTCGCTGCATTTTGTGACAGGATAGTCTATACACACACGGCTTTCTGACGCTACCTACCGAGTACATAAGTTACAGAAAAATGCGGAGGATTTTTTTTTCTCTCATTCGCCATGCGGTATCAAATCAGCCTCTCTGTGTTTGTTTTGCCTGTGAAACTTAGCGCGTGCCCAAATGGAAACTCCCTTCTATGCAAATTTTACCCTCTTTCCCTCCCCCAACACTCCCACACTCCCAGAGCTGGACACGCCCAACTTTCCTGACTTTTTTCAAAACCGAGGTGTGAAAACACCCTGCTGAGACAGGGGGTTTCGTGGCCCTTTAAAAAAATGTAGTTTATTATTTTTATTTTTGTGGGGGCAATACGGTGGCTCTGTCACCTCACAGCAAGAAGGTCGCCTGTTCGAGTCTCGGCTGGGTCAGTTACTGTACGTTCACACCGAAAGCAGCGAGAGCCTTCAGCTCCGGCGGCGAGAGCATCAAAATTCGCTACATTGATCTCGTATTTAAAGGAGCCGTTGCTGCATATCATATCAGTTAAATTCCCGCATAAAACATGCTTTCTAGCGTGAAGATGTTGCACACTTATTATCAAATTCCCTTAACTACGGAAAATCTAGTTGCATGTGGTGTGGCTTTGCTCCACTATGTGTCCATAAGCCTGAAATATTCTCAAGCAACAATACTCTTTTGTGTTGTTGCATGAGATTCCCGCTTTTTTTAAAGAAAAAAAAATATATATAACATTGATGCACATTAGTAACTCGCCAGTAATTTTTTAATCTATGTTCCTGTAAGAAAACATTGCAAATAATTGGAAATCCAGCGACCGCAATAATCAAACCCTTGGGAACAACTGTGGTCGGAACCAAAGTTCACAGTGACTGTGTTCTCTGGACTCCTCTCAAGCGCTGGACTTCTACATTCCGATTGGTTGCCGCTGAACCGCGTCATAGCTCATTACCATGAAGTTGACTTGATTTCAAATCTTCTCGACGCCCACACCGGCGAAGACGCGCCGCGCTGCTCCTCGCCGTTTAGCGCCGCTGGCTGCCATTGAAAATGAATGACTTCCGGTTACTTTGACGCTCTCGCCGCTTTCGGTGTAAACGTACAGTTGGCATTTCTGTGTGGAGTTTGCATGTTTTCCACATGTTCGCATGGGTATTATTTAGGCGCTCTGGTTTCCCCCCCAGTCCAAAGACATGTGGTATAGGTGAATTGAATAAACTAAATTGGCCGTAGTGTATGCGTGTGAATGAGTGTGTATGGATGTTTCCCAGTACTGGGTTGCAGCTGGAAGTGCATCCGCTGTGTAAAACATATGCTGGATAAGTTGGAGGTTCATTAAGTTGATGAATAAAGGGACTAAGCTAAAGGAAAATGATTGAATGAAGGTTTATTGAAATGTATTGTTGGTGATATACGAGTGTTGGCCTGATTGAAAAATTAAGACCTGTTTTAAATGATTTAAGACCTACAAGACAATATTTCGGTGAGGACTTTTTAAGGCCTAAAATTAAGTTTTTCAACTTTAAGACCTTTTAAGACGTTTTAAGACTCTCCGCATACCCTGGTTATTTCACTTCTATGCTATGAATAGGTTCTTTTTCTTGCTCTTAAAGAAAAAAACAACTGAACATTAACAGAGTAGACAGAGGGAAAAATGCTCATTTTAGAAGAACATTTTAGACAGCACGTACAGGCTTTTGCATCTGAACTTTTCAGTTTCTGTTGATACTTGAGTGAAACTGAAATGAAAAGTCAAAGTCAAATGTTCGAATATATCAGGAAATTCCGTATGCAGAACTTGTGGGCTTTCTGGAGAAATTAATGCTAAAAAGGGGATTTCTTATAGGGATGATTATTATTAAATTTGTAGTGTACTGTATTAATTGTTTATCTTTTTAAATAAACCTGAACATAAGTTATTTATATATGTAAAATAATTATTGATGTAGAAGAATCATTTTATATTTAGATTTACTTCAAAACCGTCTTGTGTGCAGACACAGGATTTTTCTAACATGTTGATTATGATTTAATCGTAACATTTAATATTATATGATGCATTGTGGAAGTAAAAGGCTTCTCTATGTCTACGATATTCGCTGAGCAAAATATTGACAACATACAGAACATTTTCAAAATATGTGTACTAAATCTTTTCTGTGTAGTTTTGCAGCCGCTAGGCTTCTTACTGGCACACACATTACTCCTATCCTGTGCTCCCTAAATTGACTGCCGATATGTTTTAGATTTGAGTCTGAAATTTTAATGTATGTTTTTAAGGTATTAATTGGCCAGGCTTATCTTTCAAATCTTATTACTGGTAAAATATCTGGCAGATGTTTAAGGTTGTCGAACCAGAAATTGCTAATAGTTCCAAATTAAAGAAAAACGGAGATTGAGCTTTCTCTGTAGTAGGCCCTAAAATGTGGAACGGTCTATCTACAGTATGTCCAGTAGAATAGTTTCCAATAAATCTTAAACTACACCTCCTAGAAAGAGCTTTTAAATTGGGAGAACATTGATTCTATTGTACCTTTCTGGTGTCTTGTTATTTATCTTTCATGTTGTGTGGTACAGCATGTTGGATGTATTATATGTTGTTTTTATTCTGTTGTTGTTTATTTTTGATAATTTTCTTTTAGGTTTGTACAGCATAATGGTCAACAACTGTTGTTTGATTGCGCTTTATAAATAAATAAATAAACGAACTAACTAACTGTTACACTCATATTGTGTTCAGTTTTTTTAAATAACTTGTCTATGTTTCTGTTATTTTGAAAGTAGACCAAAGAAAAGCTCATAACAAAAGTTTATAACAAATAAGGTGGAATGAAATGTGTGTCATTATTAGAAATTCACTTCAACTGAAATGAATAAATGCTTTTAAATTCATTCAACGTTATCTCATTGTAGAAAAAGATTTCTTGGATTCTCTACCATTAAGTCAACAATGCACAGAAGAGGAAGTGGAGTTGCTGCATTTCCTTTTTGAAAACAAGTTAAAGAAGGTAAGAGGATTTCCATTCCATGTAAAACCTTGTGTGGTCATTTCTGAACAGGTGATGTAGATGATCTGCGTACCATAGAAAGCTTCTGGAAACTATTGTGGTGGTTTTGGCTCAACATTCACGTCATGGCATGAATCAGATGCTGTTTTTGTATGACACCCTGATTTTGGTTGCGTTTATTAAAAGAACATGCACAAATTACTATGAGAGCTTGAAGTACCTGTTTATTCAAGCAGTGGTTTTGAAGTGCCCACTAAAGCGCTAATCAGCAACTCTCCTTTTCCAGTATAACAAACCTAGCGAGATGGTGGTCCCAGATATAGTCAACGGTCTTCAGGACAACCTGGATGTTGTCGTCTCTCTTGCCGAGCGACATTATTACAACTGTGACTTCAAAATGTGCTACTCTCTTACGTCAATGTAAGTCTGCCAAACATGCGGTGGTTTCCGAGGTTTGGTTTGGCATTCATGGAGTGTTTTATAATATCATGTTCTTCTGTCTAGGGTTATGGTGAAAGACCCATTTCATGCCAACTGTTTACCGGTGCACATAGGAACCCTTGTAGAGCTGAGCAAAGCAAACGGTATGAGACTAAATAGTAATTGAGCTTTCATTTAAATGCTGATTGTTTTTCCTTTATATAAAATCTGTTTATTGACCCCCTGTTGTCTTTTTAGAGTTATTTTACCTGTCTCATAAACTGGTGGATTTGTATCCTAGCAATCCAGTGAGTTCTCTTTTAAAAGATGAGTTTCTGCTAAGTTTCACTTGACTGTTTTCTTATTAACTGTTTCTCTGTGAACCTCTCCAAGGTTTCGTGGTTTGCTGTTGGATGTTACTACCTCATGGTTGGGCATAAAAATGAACACGCAAGACGCTATCTCAGGTATGACTGAATGTAGTAGCTTTGTGGATCACTGTTCAACGTTTGTTGTCAGAATTAATGTTTTGTATTCTTGAAGAAATCCATTCTTGTATAGATATTTTTGGCTTTCATTATTTGATAATATTTCTTGGGTTAAAGCTTGGAAGTTGACAAATAAGTTTTGCATAAATAACAAAATTGAAGAATTTACGTACAAAATACTTTATCCTGCTAAACATGTTTTGGAAAGATTCAAACTTAATATTTCATATACAGTTAGTTCCATAAATATTTGGACATTGACACAATTCTAACATTTTTGGCTCTATACACCAACACACTTAATTTGAAATGAAACGAACAAAATGTGCTTTAACTGCAGACTGTCAGCTTTAATTTAAGGGTATACATCCAAATAAGGTGAACAGTGTAGGAGTTAAGCCGAAGTCACACTAGAGTTTGAGCTTGCGAAATTCTGTCGTACGGCGCTGCGAAAAGGGGCGGGATTAAACAAGATGATTAGACATTAAAAAAAGCAAGCGATTGCTCCATGTTTTAAATTTCTGTTCAGAGAGGTCATGTTTTGATCCTGGATTGGTCTCACGCAGTCAAGTGATGCGATTTCGCAGGTCAGAGTTCACCAAGCTTGAATTTGCACTGCAGCGAAATGCGAAACTCGACGCATGACCCTGCGTTTCCGGTCTGATGCATTCACGTGCGTATGAATGGAAGTCTATGGGGAGTAAAGAACCAGTGTGACTTCGGCTTTACTACAGTTTGCATATGTGCCTCCCACTTGTTAAGGGTCCAAAAGTAATTGGACAATTGGTTTCTAAGCTGTTCTATGGCCAGGTGTGTGTTATTCCCTCATTATTCCAATTACAATGAGCAGATAAAAGGTCCAGAGTTCATTTTAAGTTCATTTTGTATTTGGAATCTGTTACTGTCAACTCTTCAAGATGATACATATGCACATATGCAAACTGTTATAATTGCTACACTGTTCACCTGATATGGATGTAAATACCCTCAAATTAAAACTGACAGTCTGCAATTAAAGCACATCTTGTTTGTTTCATTTCAAATCCATTCTGTTGGTGTAGAGCCAACAATGCTAGAATTGCGTCAATGTCCAATTATTTATGGACCTAATTGTATGTGTGAATTTTGTGGTCAAGAAAAAGAAACAATTTGGAATCTTGTTTTTCGTTGTATTTACTCAAGAATATTTTTGAAAGATTTGAAATAGTTTATTAACAAAAGAATGAGAGTATAAGATAGAAATGTGTTTATTTGATGTACTCTTTTATTCTGATAATGAGAACTTGATCTGTAAAGGACAACATATTTTTCACTTGTTTATGTTATTAGGAAAATACCATATACAGTAGAAAAAGTGGGCTCAATGTAAACCAAACTTTTCCCATTGTGAATGGCTAAATTATGTCTAAATCTTTTAGAACAATCACAAAACAAAAAAGCACTGAAAACATGTAATGCTCTGAAAACATTTTGTTTCATGTAAATTTATATTTTCTTATCTGTTTGTCTCTTTCAGAAAACTATGTGAAATGTAATATCTCATGTTCCTGGGGCATTGAATTAATAATAATAATTAAAAAAAAAAAAGAAATCCATTCTTGTATTCAGCAAGGTGCATTATAGGAATAGTTTACCCAAAAGTGAAATTTACCCTCAAGTGGTAAATTTCTTTTTTTCCTCTGTTGAAAACAAAAGAAGATGATTAGAAAAGTGATGGTAACCAATAGCCATTGACTTCTGGAGTAGGAAAAAAATATGGAAGTCAGTGGCTACTGGTGTCAAGCAGTCTTCTTTTGTTTTCAGAAGAAAGGGAAAAAACTGGTTTGGAACAAGTGGAGCATGAGTATGGAGGACTTTAAAAAAAAAAAAAAAGCCTTTTAAATTGTGCATTTAAAATTATCTATAAATATACCTCTTTTACTGTTTGATTAATCAGTGTTTTAAAACATGAATTAAATAAACAGTTATAAAATTGCCTATTTAGTTATACATTTAAAAGTTATTTTTAAATGCATTGTTTTATTGCTGTATTAAATGACATTTAAATACACAATTTAAATATGTCTATTTATTTTTCCATTATTTTAAATTGTGATTTATTTATATGCATTTTTATGCTTCAGTTATTAAATTGAACATTTGATTTTTCATTTGATTTCTAACTGGCACTCCTGGTCCTCCATACATGAGTGAATGAAAACTGTATACAAAAATGTATACAGTTGAAGTCAGAATTATTAGCCCCCCTGTTTATTTATTTCCCCAATTTTTGTTTAACAGAGAGAAGATTTTTGCAACACATTTCTAAACATAATAGATTTAATCTTTGCCATGATGACAGTAAATAATATTTTACTAGATATTTTTCAAGACACTTCTGTACAGCTTAAAGAGACATTTAAAGGCTTAATTAGGTTAACTAGGCAGGTTAGAGTAATTAGGCAAGTTATTGTATAATGATAGTTTGTTCTGTAGACTATCGTAAAAATATATAGCTTAAAGAGGCTAATAATTTTGACTTTAAAATGTTTTTTAAAAAATAAAAACTGCTTTTATTCTAGCTGAAATAAAACAAATAAGACTGTCCAGAAGAAAAAATATTATCAGACATACTATGAAAATTTCCTTGCTCTGTTAAACATCATTTGGGAAATATTTACTGTTCTGTACTGTATATTACTGTTCCTGTACTGTATATTACTGTTCCTATGAACTTTCTATTCATAAGGTAATTCTAAAAACAAGGTTTCAATGGAAATGTTAAGCAGCACAATTGTTTTTAAAATTGATAATAACAATGTTTCTTAAACACCAAATCAACACATTTTGTGATTTCTGAAACAGATTGAAAAGTATACTATACCTTATAACATCTCAACTTATAAACAATAGACAAGCTGGACAATAGATACCATTGCTGCATTCATTTGAACAATAATATGGTTAAAAACAGTAGCATTGTGGGGAAAACTGCCACTATTTAAAATAAGAGATTCTTATTTCTACATATAAAAAACTGTGAGGGCTAAGCTGAAACGTTCCAGAAACTATAACTAAAATTTATTATGATCAAGGGTTGAAAAAGCGGTGCTTAGGATTTTTGTGAAAACCGAGAAACATGAGAATGTTCACAATTTATTTGAAATTTAAATATTTTGTAGCATTGTAAACTCTTTTAATCAGCTGAATAAAACAAATCTGAACCAAAACTGTAGTGCCAAAAGGAAAATTTTAACTACAAATAGCACAAATACGACTACAAGGTTTCAACAGAAATGTTAAGCAGCACAATTGTTTTTATTATTGATAATAACAATGTTTCTTGAACACCAAATCAACACATTTTGTGATTTCTGAAAGAGATTGAAAAGTATACTACTATTATACCTTATACTACTATTATTATTTATTGTTGTTGATATCTTCTGAATCTTTGTATCATAGGAATGTGTTATTTATAAACTCTTTGTACATTTGATCCATTTTGCCAGAAATAAAGCTGATATGACAATAAACTCTAAACTCATAGAAGATTAAAGACTGAAGTAATGTTCTTGAAAATTCAGCTTTGCATAAATCGGAAAGTACCTGGAAAAACAGCTCTAATAAAATTTTACAATATTACTATTTGAACAATATTTTAGTTTGAAAAATAACATGCCAGAAATTGTGACAATGTCTTATGAAAGTCACATAATGTCTAACGTCTATGCTTAAAACAAGTGAATTAGCATATCAATGCCAAAAATAAGTGAGGGGAAAAACTAAAACATTATTGTCAGTTTCCGAAAACATTTCTGTGGTAAATCTGAGAAAACACTTTGTAAGGCAGACGGTAGATCTGAAACTGATGTAACTTGTGGCAAATGTGAAAATCCCCTTTCACAGTAAAGCCACCACTCTGGAGCGCACGTATGGCCCAGCGTGGATTGCATACGGCCATTCGTTCGCGGTAGAGAGTGAACATGACCAGGCCATGGCTGCGTACTTCACCGCGGCACAGCTCATGAAAGGGTTTGTAGACCTTTCATTATATTAGTCCAAGACCCTCTAGTATAGCTTTTGCTATATTTCTAATTTATAAATATGCCTAAAAAAATTTACATTCTGGTTTTCGCAGATGTCACCTGCCAATGCTATACATCGGTCTGGAGTATGGACTCACTAATAACCCAAAGCTGGCAGAGCATTTTTTTAGTCAGGCCCTCAGCATTGCACCCGAGGACCCCTTTGTCATACATGAGGTGGCTGTGGTTGCCTTCCAAAATGGAGAGTAAGTGATGAAAAAAATATTCACACTTATTCATCTGTGGTTTGTGGTTGTATATAGAATTTTTCTTGATGAGTGATGGCTTTTTGCTTTTGTGTTGCAGTTATAAAACATCTGAGAAGTTGTTTCTAGATGCTATGGAGAAGATCAAAGCCATTGGAAATGAGGTAACCGTCCACTCTATTGGGTGTTTTTCTGGTCAAGATAGGCCTTTATGACTGTGATATATTTCAAGCAGAATCACACAAACTGCCGTACTGATAAAACAATCAAGATGGCTTTTCCCACTAATTTCCAATACGCAAACAGACTTGTTTTTTTTTTCTCTTCTTTTTCAAGTCCCTGTTCTGTAGCATTTTTCTTACTTGGCCACATGAAAGGAAATGGTCACTAAAAATGTCTCTAAATATCTTATTGTATTATTTTTCTCCAGGTGACAGTAGACAAGTGGGAGCCGCTCTTAAACAATTTGGGTCACGTGTGTCGAAAATTGAAGTAAGTTCAATCCTTATTGAATGGTGCATTTTAGATTTTAGTACATTTTAATGCATTTCTGTTTTTGCTTTTGTCTTTCAGCTTCTAAATGTTAAAATGTTTAGTCTGTGGGATAAATAAAATTCTAACATTTTGGTTTTATAAATAATTGAATTATAATTATAAATTTAAGTAGTTTTCACAGACTTTATTAGTAACACAATATTTGTTGTTATAAGTCCAGATCAAGTTCCAATTGATATTCTCAAATTGGTATTCCAAAAGTACTTGTGTCTAAAAGTTGCAGGATAATGAATCAAACTTCTAAGAAATGTATTATTTACACCAACACCATCTAATAAAATCTTATTTTTAACTGTTAGTTTATTTGGTTCACTGTAACCCTGCAAAAGCCTCGCCAGGCCAGCTGGTATTGCATCAATTAATATACTATAATCTTGTGGAGGCACTGAAAAGCTAAACTTCTCTAAAAATTCAGTGTAAGTCAGTAAATTTCCTTTATCGTTTAATAACTGTAAGACCAATAGAATATCTTTTTTTAACCCAGTTTGCTTTGTCATAGATCCATTGTTTGAACCATGTTAGTTATAACTAGGCCCACAGGGAATCTCCGCGCAGAATTCTGCAGATTTTTAGCCCATCATAGATTCTGTTTATTTACTTGTGTAAATGTGTGGAAATTTATATTTATTCATTTTTTAAATTAGTTTCAGTAATATAATTGACTAATATTAAAATGTTCATATTATTTATTTACAATACAGTTTGTAAAGTAATATTTTCTGTCTTTTAGGGGATATATTATACGAGAGACTTGCTTTGTTTACCAAATAAAGTGGATCTAATTGGATTTGCATTGTAAACATTAAAAACAATTTAAAAAGGTATTACTTTTTTTTTCAGATATTAAGGTTTTAGTTATTATACTCCCAAAATCATTCCGCATAAATCCGCAGATTTTTAACAAAATTCTGCGCAGAAATAGCAAAAAATGTCAGCAGATTCCGTCTGGCCCTAGTTATAACGTAAAATGTCCATAATGATGCTCTAAATGGGATGGAGTAACAACTTTAGAGAAAAACCCCATAATTTTTGTGCGATATATATTGTGTTACTCGCACTTGCATTTTTTTTAAATCCAATATTAGTTTTGGTAAGAACATGCACTCGCTTTCCATTTTAATTGAAATACGTATATGTAAACGGCACGTATAGGGCCTGTGTTTCCTTTACAAATATTATTAAGAATATGCCATTAAAACATAAAACCACTTAGCTAACATGTATCATAATCTCATATGTAAATCATATAAATCATTAAAGTAATTTACAGTAAGCTATTAAGAAATAAAAAAATCCTACTTAATAGTAATAATAATTATTATTTTATTATCATTATTATTAATTAGGATATTGTTTATTTTTTCTCTCTCTACTTTTACAAATGTGACATTCAAACCACTACAGAAATGTTCTAACAAACAGGCCCATGTCATATACAGTACAGATACATTCATAATAAATAGCCTACTATCAAATAAAACCAATAATGTATGCTGTATATTTTTGTTTGCACAAGCTTTTGAGATGTAATTTGGCTTTTTTGGGGGAAAACACCAAATCAACGAACTATAATTGTAACAACAAAACTTGAAACCCTAGTTGCCTAACAATGGTTTTGGGAAACGCACACAAGATGCTTTGATTTGTTGTAATTAAAAATACTGAATATGGAAAATATTGATTACTTAATCTTCTGAAATAACAATACTAGTATTGTGTTGTCTAAAATTGAATATAAATGTCTGACTTTTTTGTTATGTTATGCAAAGAATGCTCTGATCACGGATGTCAAACTCAGTTTGGCTTTAACGTTAATTAAACACACCTGGTCAAACTAATTTTGTCCTTCAGGCTTGTTTTAAACCTCCAGGAAAAGCTGCGGTCACATTAGACTTTTCGCCCCATACCATAGACTTCCATTCATACTCACGCGAATACTTCAGACCAGAAACGCAAGCTCATGCGACAAGTTTTGCAGTTCGCTGCGTTGCAAAGTTCAAGCTTGGTGAACTCTGACCTGCAAAATCACATCACGTGTGACCAATCGAAGATCAAAACATGACCTCTCTGGACAGAAATTTAAAATATGAACCAATCGCTCGCTTTTTAAAAAAATGTCTAATCATCTTGTTTAATCTCGCCCCTTTTCGCAGCGCCATACAACAGAATTTTTCATGCTCAAACTCTAGTGTGACCCCAGCATACGTGTATTGAAGCAGGGTTAAAACCAAACTGTGAAGGACTGCGGCACTCTGGGAAATGAGTTTGACACCCCTGCTGTAAATTACAAAATTTTGATATTAAATTCGGAAGAAATGGCATCAATAGCTTACACAATTAAACAAAAAAAAATGCTATTCAGGTTTGCCATCACATAAATAGATTTTACATAAATACATGGCAAAATAGGAAAAAGGTGTAACATTATTAGATTAATAATTCACATTATCAGCTTCTTATGATCAAATCTATTCAGCCTTGGTGAGCATAAAAGACTCAGAACCAAGCCCAAACATTTGAATGGAGTCTACATAAACTTCAGTTGTGCTAATTATTCCTGCTTAAGTACCTCATTATATCCTAGATAAAATAGATTGTGAGCCATAGTGATGCGTTAACCCGGAATCATGGCTAAGAAGTGTGCACTTCTAAAATTGTCTCAAGTGGTATTTTAATGAAGAGCATGAATGGGTGGTCATGGTCACATTGCATCCCTCCTGTTGTGCGTCTTGTTTTCTCCACTTTAATAGAGTGCTTGTTTTTGTTCTGTCACTCTAGTGTTTGATGAATTATGCATGTCCATCCACTGGATATCAAAGGACTCGCAATTCTCACTTGAAGATCATTCCACTCACGAGTCTTTAGCTTTAAATGGCGGTTTAATTCTTTCTTTAATGTTTGTTTGCTTGGACTATACAGGGCTCAACATAAATGAGTACCTCATTTTGAAAATGAATATGTTTATCCATTTCTAAATATAGGTCATATATTTTGGTGCATTGAACAAAACAGATTTATTAAACAGATATATTTATTAAAATTGTATTTTAGTCACTGAACATCTTTAGAAATGGAGAGAAAATACATTTAAATTTAAGCAAAATATTGGGGAAAAATTACAAACTACAAAATTTTAACAAAATTTTATAATTTGTTTCTTTCAATTTTACTCTCTTTAAATGTTTTTGTTTTTTAAATATTTTTTGTAACAAATTTGGGTGTACTAATTTTGGTCTGTTATCATAAGTTAATTTGTTAGATAAGCTCCAGATTTGGCTTCATTACTGACTAATGTAATGTATATGCACAAATATACTAAAGCTTCCTATAAAAAATATTACTTTAAATGAGAGATTTAAGGGGTATACTCATATATGTTGAGCACTGTATCAATATAAAGGTTCTACAATATAAATGACACAGTTTTGCTGTTAATTCAGATCAAAATGTGTAATTAAATAATATAAAATTTGTTTAGTAGATTTTTTTTTAAGTCGTATTTTTGCTATTTGTAGTAGGAATTTTCCTTTGGAACTACAGTTTTGGTTTAAATTTGTTTATCCAGCACAAATACATAAATCGATTAAAAGTGTTAATAATGCCACAAAAGATTTAAGTTTCAAATAAATTATGAACATTCTCATGTTTCTCGGTTTTCATTAAAATAATAAGCACAGCTTGTCAACAATGATCATAATTATTTTGGTTATGGTTTCTGGATTTTTTTTATATGTTAAAATAGAAATTACTTATTTTAAATGGTGTGTTTTTCCACAATACTACCGTTTTTACCATATTATTGTTCAATTGAATGCAACAATGGTGTCTATTGTCAAGCTTGTCAATTGTTTATAAGTTGAGATTTATATTATGCAAAAGTTGCAGACATGTCCCTGATTCCCACACTATAAATATGGGAAGTCATTACAAATACACAATGTTTAGACTCTAATATAAAATTGGCTTTTTGATTACAATGGATTCAGAATAACTGTCCGCTGCTTATGTTGCAAGTTTGTCTAGCCATTTATCTGTTGCAGTAGACAAAAATCAGGTCAATGATTGCTTTCATCTTGCTTGTATAGGAAATACGAACAGGCTCTTGAATACCACAGGCAAGCTTTGGTTCTCATCCCACAGAATGCCTCAACTTACTCAGCCATCGGTTATGTGCACAGCCTCAAGGGAGATTTCGAGAGCGCCATTGACTACTTTCACACTGTAAGATTACATTGGTCATTTATAAATTTAATGATGGTTTTATTGTACTAAAAACACAAACTTTTTTTTTTTAGGCACTTGGTCTTAAAAGAGATGACACATTTTCTGTCACCATGCTGGGCCACTGCATTGAGATGTATATCAGCGATTCAGATGCTTACATTGGTGAGATCATACAATAAAAACATTTATTAAAGTGCTAGGTCAACCCAAATATATATGTTGTTTTAAATCAAGTATTCACCCTCATGTCATTTCAAACCTTTTGGTCAAGAAAAGAGATATGAGAGGTTGCTGCTTCCCCATTGAATGTCTGATCACATAAAACTCTGATGCTTCAAAACAATTCAAAGTCAATTCAATATCAGTTTGATTTGAGGGGTTTAGTATAACTCTTCTGAAGAGACATGTCACTTAAAATGATGAACAGATTTAAAGGGATAGTTCACCCAAAATGTAGAATTCTGTCATCGTTTACTCATCTTGTACTACTTTCTTTTTTTATTTAATTTTTTTTTTAATTTTGTGTTTATTGTTAACACTCAATTGAGTACAATCATACAATATTTCATGGTACATTTGAATCACAGTATGTGACTTTAAGTGACATGCAATTTACATATATTATTGTCTGGTGTACGAACTATACGTAGTACTCAAATTTTGTTAAATTATAAAAAGAAAAATAGCATAAAAAACAAAAGAATATAATAAAAATATTAAAGACTAATTATATCAATTATATAAATTCCTTCCTTAATATAACACCTTCATTATACACATGGGGATAACACCGAAAACCATGTAAATATATATATATATATATATATATATATATATATATATATATATATATATATATATATATATATATATATATATATATATATATATATATATATATATATATATATATATATATATATATATTACACACACACATTAGCATGTATTTATCTATCAGTTAAGCATCTTCTATTTGTTTATAGCAACAAAATCAGGTCTTGTAACTGAAATATATTTCCTCCATTTTCCCAGGAATATATCCTTTTTTAAATTTACTACAGAAAGGATTTTTTTCATTCATCCTGTACTTGTTTCAATCCTTTATGAGTTTCTTTCTTCTGTTGGACACATATTGTAAGGAGATATTTTAAAAGATGTTCGAAACTTTTAACTAGAGCTGCACGATTCTGGCTGAAATGAGAATCGCGATCTTTTTGCTTAAAATAAAGATCACGATTTTCTCACGATTCTGTAGATGTAAAATAAAGGTTAATATGAGTAGGCTATTATTATTATTGTTAATTCAAAATACAACTATTCATATTCTGATGTTGAATTATTATGTTTGAGACATATACTTGCAATCTGTCATTGACAACATTGTTAGACCATTTTCTACTGGTAAAATGAGACATTATCAGATTCCCCTCTTGCATTATATTCAACATTATATAGGCTAGAGAGAGTAGTTAAACATTTATTCTCATGCACAACACACTGTGTTCGCTGTGAAAGAAAAACATATTAAATGCTTGTCGTAATCATAACTCTAAAATGCAATATGATTATTTAAATGATGTGCGCGCGCTTTCGGTTTCATTTTCACTGCTAAGTGCGGTACTTCCCGCGCGGCTCCCAAACGATCGCTCTGTGCCACAAACTTAATGTTATTTACAACTTTATTACCTGTTATTCACAGCCTATGCAGGTTCTGATCACTAAAGTAGACTTCATTCACAGGCGCGCGCCCGCCCTCTCTGTGGTAACAGCTCACGGTCAGCTCACGTCACATGTGATTTTGCGGCCACGAATACATCATAACATGAAGACAGAAATTACATTTTTGGTTGAATTATACCTTATAAATACAGTATATGACTCCTTCAACACCATTTGGAGGTGTCCACGTTGCTGAACATTGTATGTAAAACAACGTGAAGACTTGTGCGGCCGTCTTTGCTTCTCTCCTGAACTTGAAAATATGATTGGCAGAATTGTATAAATGCTGGATTAAGATCGTCTAAGGGGTCGAATCGAGATCGAGATCTTTTTACGATTAATTGTGCAGCTCTACTTGTAAAGCAAGCAAAAAACAGAAATGTGCGCACATCTAAATAATCTTGAAGGCAGGTGCTCGATCAGAAATAAACACTGTAGCAAAAGATCAAAAAAAAAAAAATCGGCAACACTGCCACTTTAGCTCTCAAAAAGTCTTTAATAGGCTAACACTCAAACACAACGTTTCGACCTACATGGTCTTCATCAGGTATTGATTTACTTTATACTTTATCAGTATTGCCGATTTTTTTTTTTGATCTTTTGCTACAGCTCTACTTGTAACCATTGACTTCCATAGTATTTCTTTTTCCTACTATATGGAAGGTTACAGGTTTTCAGCTTTCTTCCAAATATCTTCCTTTGTATTTAGCAGAATAAAGAAACTCATAAAGATTTGGAACCACTTGAGGGTGAATAAGTAGTGAATAAATTATCATTTTTGGATGAATACTGTTCTTTACATGAAATGATCATAGCTCTTCAGAACTCCTCGTTTCATATGGGTTTTGGTTGAAAATTATTTCATGGGATATTGTAGGCATCAGATTTGATTAAGTTTCACTTGTGTTCCAAAAGTCAATGAAAGAGACAATTATCACTTGGACTAAACTAACACTCAAGGGGATAGTTTACCCAAAAATGAATATTATTATTATTTTCTTACCCTCATGTCAACCAATTCCTTGAGGCCTTTGTTCCTCTTCATATCACAACTTAAGAGAGCTCCCTCATCCCCCAAAGGTCCCAAGATGTTAAAAATGGTCAAAACATTACATGTCACTTCAGTGGTTTAACCGTACTTATACGAACTCCAAGAACATTTATGTGTGCCAAAAACCGTAAAAATGACTTCTTGGTTCCTTTCTTGGACTTTGAACAGCTCTGGACTGTTGCTGTCTATGGAGGATAATGGAGCTCTTCGGTTTTCATCTAGAACAGGGGTGCCCAAACTCAGTCCTGGAGGGCCGGTGTCCTACAAAGTTTAGTTCCAACCCCAATCAAACACACCTGGGCTAGCTAATCAAGCTTTTTCTAGGCTTTAAAAACACCCTTGCAGGTGTTGAGGCAAGTTGGAGCTAAACTCAGCAGGACACCGCCCCTCCAGGACTAAGTTTGGACACCCCTGATCTAGAACATAGGTCTCGATTCCTGGAGGGCTGTAGCTCTGCACAGTTTTGCTTCAACCCTAATCAAACACAGCTGATCCAACTAATCAAGGTGTTCAAGATTACTAGAGACAATTAAGCAGGTTTGAGCCGGAGGTGGTTGGAGCTAAACTATGCAGAGCTGTGCAGGAATTGAGTTTGAGACCATTGATCTAAAACAGGGGTGTCCAAACTCTGTCCTGGAGGGCCGGTGTCCTGCAAAGTTTAGCTCCAACTCTAATCAAACACACCTGAAAGAGATAATCAAGCTCTTAAGCTGCGGTCACACTGGACTTTTCTCCCCATAGACTTCCATTCATACGCACGAATGCGGAAACGCAGGGTCATGCGTCAAGTTTCGGGGTTCGCTGCGGTGCAAAGTTCAAGCTTGGTGAACTCTGACCTGTGAAATCACATCACTTGACTGCATGAAACCAATCGAGGATCAAAACATGACCTTTCTGGACAGAAATTTAAAATATGGAGCAATCGCTTGCTTTTTTTAGCAATCATCTTGTTTAGTCCCGCCCCTTTTCGCAGCACCGTACGACAGAATTTCGCACACACAAACTCAAGTGTGAACGCAGCTTTACTTGATATACTAGAAACTTCCTGGCAGGTGTGTTGAAGCAAGTTTGAGCTAAACTCAGGACACCGGCCGTCCAGGACCCAGTTTTTGTACACCGCTGATCTAAAATATCGTAATTTGTAATCAGATGATTAATGAAAGTCTCAGGGGTTTGGAACAACATGAGGGTGAGTTATTAATAACAGAATGAAAAATTCTGCGTGAACTAACCCTTCAAGTTGTCTTTTGTTTTTGTAGGAACTGATATAAAAGACAAAGTGAGAAAGACTCTCAGCACACCTGCACTAATGAAGATGCTTAACACTTCTGCCGACAGCAACGAGAGCAGAGCACAACCTGTAGAAGAAGTGAACGTGTGCATAGAAACACCATCATTCAATGCGGACAAACAAACCGATGCTTTTCAGCGCTTCCTCTTAGAATGTGACATGCATGAGAGCGACATGATGCTGGAGACATCCATGTCTGACACCAGCACGTGATTTGAGACCTGTATACGGGTCAAAGAGGAACTTCAAGCATGAAATGATGAAAGAATGTGATGCAGACGAGGACGTGACACTCCCTCCCTCCACCTCTACCGTGTCCTCTGTGTTGGACCCCTGTGGATTTTTTTTACTATGAATAAATGTAAAGAAGTGAATGCAAAAGGGTTCGAATGATTCAATCAATAAACCCTGCATCCATATTTTTACACCGATTCGTGTATTCTCATTGGTGCTCTGTTGTGGATGAGGCTGCACAAAATGTGGTTTTTACAGTGCCAATCAGACATGAGCATCTGCTGTCAGCTGCATTTATGTTTAAAAGTGCCTGACATTTCTCAACTAAAGGAAATTACTTGCAGCGACTTTGGTTGTGCTACAAGTTATCTCAAATCTGTGCATCCGCAGTAGAGAAGGGGAAAAAAATCAGTGTATTTTTCTGTGCAAGTCAAATGAGTCATAGCATTCTCATAGTTTATAATTTACCATTCAAGTGCAAGATGACTTGTAGTATTGAAACTGGACTCAACAGTATTTTAAAATGTTGGCTTATTTATTAGTTATGTGGATACACATGCAGTCATGTGAAAAAATTAGGATACCCTGAAATTACAATTTCACAAAAAATGATCTGACCTTTAGCAGGTCATAAAATTTGGAAAGTAAAACCTCAGATGAACAACAGCGTATAACTTAAAAAATAAGTCAGACACAATCAAATGCCTGAACAGATCATCAGCAAACATTTTAGCAGTTTATGGGCCTGGAGCTGTGTGTGCCCGTGCCAAAGTTAAAGCTTGGCCAAAATTGGGTCATGCAGCAAGACAATCATGCCAATCAAACCAGCAAATCTACAACACAACAGCTGAAAAATAATAAGAAAATGAAATCAAGGTATTGCAACATTTTCATGCTGACTGAACTGCTGTGTAGTGAGAGCTGCGTGTAAAATCCTTCAGACTGATCTAATAGATCAGGGGTCACCAAACTTGTTCCTGGAGGGCTGGCGTCCTGCAGATTTTAGCTCCAACCCTAATCAAACACACCTGAACAAGCTAATCAAGGTCTTACTAGGTATACTTGAAACACCGGCACCGGCCCTCCAGGACCGAGATTGGTGACTCCTGTAATAGACTGATATGGTCATACAGAAAATGCTTACTTTAAGTCAGTGTTTCTCAACCATGCTCCTGGAGGACCACCAGCACTGCATATTTTGGATGTCTCCTTTGTATGTCACACCTGCTACAGGTCTTTTAGTCTGCTAATGAGCTGATGATCTGAATCAGGTGTGTTTTGTTAAGGAGACATATACAATGTGCAGATCTGGTGGTCCTCCAGGAATGTGGTTGAGAAACACTGCTTTAAGTAATTACTGCTAAAAGTGAATGTATGAATAGTATCTGAATCATAGACATAGGTTTTAATTTTGGCATTTCTATCTATTTATCTATCTACTTCTATCTGTTTCTATCTAATAACATGATATGAGATGTCATGTGATAGTGCTCATCTAAGGTTTTATCTTGCAAATTTTAAAATCTGCCAAGGACCAGATAGTTTTTTTATTATGTCCTAATATGGGGGAAAAAAACAACAAAAAAACAAGTAGATCTAAAAAAAAAAATCTCAGATCATCCCGTATACCACCAGCATCCATGCCACATTTAAAGGGCCCCTATGATGAAAATCATCTTTTGGAAGCGGTTTGGACAGAACTGTGTGTAGGTATAGTGTGTCCACAGTCGTATTGAAGTGATATAAACAGAAAAGGTCTCTTCTTAAAAATTTCCTGACGTTAAAATAGGATCCGAATCCCTCCCATTTTGAGGCTGACCACAACATGATGTCAGAGTGCGGTTTACCTGCCCACCGAATTGATTGACAGCCGCATATTAACGTGTCTCTAACAAAGTCTCATAAATCACCTTACTTATTCAGATTCTCAGTTTGAACTTCAGCAGATTATGTCTTTATTATGTATGCGTAAACGTGTTGAGTTTTTGCCATGTGATTGGCTAATTAGATATTTGCTTTATTATCTTCCTGTTTTTTTCATTTATTTGTTCATTCAATTTTGCTGTACTCAAAGACCCTTCTCAGGAGGGGGGGGGGATCAAGCACCGCCTCCCTACATGTGCATCCAGGAACGTCATGGGTGTCTTTTCAAAGCGGCCCCTGAAGTAGAGCAGAAGTGTCTTTGTTTGGTGCCACTGAAATGTACAGGCTGTGCCATTCTGGATGCTCTGCAGATAGAAGCTGGCTTATGAACAGCCGAATTAGTCATGGGCTGCACACCATCCAAATCCAACATCAGCTACTCGCATGTGCGCGTGAGTCGAGATCTGGACACTTGCTCCACATTTGTGCCAAGTTTAAAGAGCTCCATTTCCACGCCAGAGAGGCCTTCGCCACAACTCTGCATTGAGACGGCCAGTGGGAAGCAAACATTTCTGAGTGGTAAGAACTAACTTTTCTATACTAAAATAGGTGGAAATATGGATGATGACAACCAGAGAAAATATTATAGATTATGCAAATTTTAATGAATTGATAAATTTGTAGTAGTGCTGGGCAAAGATTAATAGCAAATAATATAAGTTTGTTTTGACATAATACATGTGTGTACTGTGTAAATTTATGTATATATAATTACATGCATGCATATATTTGAGAAACTATATTTTAGATATAAAATATATATGAAACAAATTATATATAAATTTAAATATCTGCAAAAAAGTTATGTACAGTTTTGTTTTTATGTATGTGTGTGTATTACAAATAATAAATATATATAATACACATATCATATGTCAAAACACTATTATTTTGCATGAGATTAATTGCATTTAATCTTTGCCTAATGTTAAATTGTGGATAAATGGATACTTTAATCCCACATTATACATTTTTTGTATTCAATTCAGGTTGGTGAGGTTTGTGAGTTGTATGTAGAAAGAGTTTTTATTAAATTAGTATACAGACATGTTTTGACATTGTAAAAGGATAAAGAAACAACTACTGTAGATAGATGAATACTTGACAGATGGATTGCTGAATCTGTAGATAAACAAATGGATGTTTTATTTACACCTGCGATATGGGGCGTATTGATTTTGAAATGGGTGTGATATATTGGGCATAGTTTTCAAGATAAATGGTTGGATATCTTGTGTAGATCGATGTGAAAACTTGATACACAATATAAGGATATTTTCTACATGAAAGATTATACAGTTTTAGATAAATATGTTTATGGATAGACACTTTTGTAGGTGGATGTACAGTGCTCAGCATAATTGAGTACACCCCATTTTGAAAATGAATATTTGTATCCATTTCTCAGTGAATATAGGCAATGTATTTTGATGCATTTGAACAAAAAAGATTGATTAAACAGATATATTTATTAAAATAATATTTTATTTTCCAAACATCTTTAGAAATTGAAAGATAATACAATTAAATTCAAGCAAAATATTGCAAAAGAAAAAAAAAATACAACCTACAAAATTTCAACTTCTCTTGATTTTTCCTCTTTTTAAAATTTGTATTTAATATTTTTCTATAACATATAAATTTAGCTGTACTAGTTTTTGGACCATTAACATAAGTTATTTTGTTAGATAAGCTCCAGATTTGGCTTCAGTGCTGACTAATCTAATGTATATGCACAAATATAATAATGTAAAGCTTCCTATTAAAAATAGGAATTTAAAAGATAGATTTGTGAGGGGTGTACTTATATATGCTGAGCACTGTTACATATGAATAGACTTGATTTGTTTGGATAAATAAAGCCTTGGATATTTACATTTTTTAGATAGATACTTTCTGATGTTATAAGCATAATGGGCACTTGATGAATAAATACATTTTCAGATAAATGGTTAAGACATATAGGCATGTTTCTGCATGGTGGATGAGTGGTTTGTTATTTTTGCAGATAAATATATGTGTGGACTGGTTAGAGGTATATGGACAGATTGGTAGACACAAAGGTTGGGGGAAAAGTTAACAGTTATTAATAGTTTTCTGTGCTTGCCATTAATAGATACACGTTTTATTTAATAAACTACTGAAAATGTCCTTTAAATTTCAGACCCTACATGTGTAAGGGGAAATGTATATATGCATATACAGTTTTCAGCATACACCCCTCACAAATCTATCTTTGAAATTCATATTTTTAATAGGAAGCTATTCAATATTATATTTGTGCATATACTTTACATTAGTCAGCACTGAAGCCAAATCTAGAGCCTATCTAACAAAATAACTTATGATAACGGCCCAAAAACTAGTACACCCAAATTTATATGTTAGAGAAAAATATTAAATACAAATTTAAAAAAGAGAAAAAAAAATTATTGAACAATTTGTTGAAATTTTGATTGTAATTTATTTAGCTTGAATTTAATTGTATTATCTACCAATTTCTAAATATGTTTGGTGACTAAAACATTATTTTAATAAATATATCTGTTTAAGAAATCTCTTTTGTTTAAATGCACCAAATCACATTGCCTATATTCACTGAGAAATGGATAAAAATATTCATTTTTAAAATGGGGTGTACTCAATGCTGAGCACTGTAAGTAAATTACAAATACTTAAGGTCTGAACTTTTTTCCAGAGCTGTATTTTTTTTTAGATGAACAAACCGGTGAAAACTTTAGCAATAAGACAGGTGGATGAGTAAAAACTTGTATACAAAATAAATGGCTGGGTTTCTATACTCTTCATACTAGCCTATTTATTAAGATAGGCTGCTTGTGTATTTTGATGGACACTTGATAGATACATTGGCATGCTTTTGCATATGCTATGGGTGGTCTAATACTTTATATAAATGTACTGTGATTTATATATCTTTTACATTTGTATGTGAAGAGATGGATATACATCTGTTTAAATAAATAGATGGATAATACTTTGCACGGTTGATGAATACTTTTGCTGACCTCCTAGATAGCCTACACAAAATTACCGATAGTTCAACGGATAGAGAAATAAATATGGATGTAGTTACGTTTGCAGACAGCTTGTGGTCTTGTGTTTTCTGCAGTTCCTGGTCGTGATGGTTACGGGCGCTCCGTGAGTCAGCCCAGCAGCCCGGACATATGGAGCACAGTGAGCACCGGGAGCCCGTTCGGTCCAGTTCAGCCGAGCTGCACCGACAGCGACTCTGAGGAGGACACAACAGGCAGCAAACGATGACAGTCATGGCTGCTGTATTTATACCTCACCCACAACGATGAAATGAAGCGAACATACGGGAAAGTTCAATATTATAATGTTTAACATCAGTCTCCTGTGTTTTTATCTATTTTTTCTTTCTTATAAAACACTAACCAAATATATAGTGGCCAAATAACTATATTATATTTAGAGTATACTCAAAAAAAAGTTATTATCAGTGCTCCATACTGTTTTGTTTCTTCGTTATGATGTTAAACAAATCCTGACAAGAAGGTAATAAACACCGCTCAAGCCTCGCGGTATTTGGAGAATTCCCGCGAGAGTTGGCGGATTTCGGACAGCGAAGAGGGCGAAATGGAGACATGAGGTCTGAAAAGGAGCAGAGGACAGGCAGCAGGGAGAGAGGAAGCGTCGAGATCCAGTTCAGGGAGTGTCAGGACAACGCAGCGGTGAACCCGAAGCACAAGGAGGAGAAAAAGGAGGTCTTCAGCAAGGTAAAGTGGCGCAGTTCGGTGGGCTAGGAGAGTATGGTGATGATGATGATGATGATGGAGGAGGGAACGGGATTCAGCACCATAGACAGCGAAACCACAGGACAGTCAAATACACACGAACATCCCGGTGCTATCATTCATATAAAACACAAACACACTTCTACACGGTTAACTCTTTGGATGCGTTTAGTCTAGGGATTGATTAAACATGACGTGAAAGCAGCATATAGCCAGTGGTGCAATGGGGTCATAATAGACGTTTTTAAGATTAATCTATTGAGGTTGTGCGTGTGTAAATGGATGATTCTATCATTATTATTATTTTTATGTTAGACTTTGTTTTGTAGAACGCTTATGGAGAATTTTAATAATGTTCTGGTTGTTTATTTCTATTGCAGTTGATGGGTAAATTAATTTTAATAATCAAAAGCAGGGCCTAGTATGAACACTCCTCAAGAACGACACGCTTTTTAAAATATATATATTTGATAAAAATAGATAGGCTAGTCCATTTATTAATCTAAATTCTTTAAGAACACTAATTGGGTTTGTAACACAAAAGTGACTCCCACCAAACATAGGATGTGATTTTCTTCTGGATGTTATTTTAGCAACATCACAATTCCACAATATCTATTAAATGAAATAAACGAAAGTCTTAATATAATAATAGTAATTACTTGTGTGTACTTTTTTATTTAATCAAAGTGAGTCTGACTTAAATAATTTAGCTCTATCCTTTATAAAAAAAAACAACAGCAGTCCATTTCTCAATGTATATGTTTTTAACAGATTGTAATGTATGGCTGTAATGTAACGTATGGCTGAATAACCAAACTGTATTTTTAAATTATTTGTATTTTTTTACTTTACTTAATTTTTTCCGTAAGTCGTGTGCTGCAGACCTCTTGGCCAGGTCCCCCTTGTAAATGAGATCTTGATCTCAATTGTTTTTTTACCTGGTTAAATAAATTAACATATATACATATAAACATATATACAAATGTTTATAATAGGAAGCTTTACAAACTTGTACATATACATTAGATTAGTCAGTACTAAAGCCAAATCTGGAGCTTATCTAACAAAATAACTTATGATAACGGTCCAAAAACTAGTACACCAAAATTTATATGTTAGAGAAAAATATTAAATACAAATTTAAAAAAGAGGAAAAATCAAGAGAAGCAAAAATATTGAAAAATGTAGTTGAAATTTTGTAAGTTGTAATTTGTTTTTTCTTTTTGCAATATTTTGCTTGAATTTAATTCTATTGTCTTTCAATTTCTAAATATGTTTAGTAACTAAAATATTATTTTAATAAATATATCTGTTTAGTAAATCTGTTTTGTTTAAACACACCAAAATACATTGCCTATATTCACTGAGAAATGGATAAAAATATTCATTTTCAAAATGTTGGGTACTCAATTATACTTATACAATTAAAATAAGTACACTGTATATATTTATTTTGTCTTCTGAGAGAGCTTTTGAAGGTCAGTAGGCCTACAGAAACATGAATATTTAAAAAGTATCTTAAACGAAGTTTTTACACTCACAAAAAATCTTTACATGCCTGTCAGTTATTTATTCATTTATAATAACAAATGAGATTTTATTGATATTTTGATACCTGAAGAAGAATATTCTCGTTTCTATCTAAAAAAATTCATAATTTTATTTTTTGAAAATTGATCAGTTTTGTAAACCAGAAATATTATAATTATATAATATTGCATATGTACTGTTGTTATATAAAATAATTCTAATTGTTATTATAATAACAATGTATTATTATTATTATTACACAATAATGTTTATGAAATACTTTATTGTTCAGTGGTAATATTTCTTTATTTATTTGTCAATTTTGAATAACTTGTATAAGTTTGTTTTTAGTATTTATCCGCCTTTTTCTATTCCTCTTTTATATAGGTTGTCATCCGCCGACTGCCCCCCAGTCTATCAAAAGACCAGCTCCAGGAACATCTGAGTCCTCTTCCATCTTTTGACTATTTTGAGTTCTTTCCTGCTGATCAAAGGTATTTTCACTTTGTTTATATGAATGTACTATGATCATGAGTGCTGTCAGTGTCTTTTACATGATATTTGATATATTTTATTCTCCCCAGCCTATACCCTCATCTCTTCTCAAGAGCATACATAAACTTTAAAAACCCAGAGGATATCATTATATTCAGAGATCGCTTTGATGGCTATGTATTTATTGACAATAAAGGTGATTTGTTTTCTGCTTTTTCCAATCTATTCTGGTTGAATGTAATGTATGATGATAATAACTATAATAGGTTTAATTTTTAATATGGCATATGATATAATTGGTATTCGTATAACATTTATTTTACTTTTGTTTATTAAGGTCAAGAATATTCGGCTGTTGTAGAATTTGCCCCATTTCAGAAGGTTTCCAAGAAAAAGCTAAAGAAGAAAGATGCGAAAGCAGGGACCATTGAAGAAGGCATCTTAATAAATGATTTCTTAATATTTATGAATTTAAAGTATTCAAGAAAATGAGGTCACTGTGTAAATTATGTACTGTAATATATTGAAGCATTTGTTAAACGCTTATTTTCAGACCCAGAATACAGGCGATTTCTGGAAAACTACTCTTGTGATGAGGAGAAATCGATGGCCAACCCAGAAACACTTTTGGGAGAGATTGAAGCTAAAACCCGAGAACTCATAGGTATGGTTTTAGAAATCATTTTAAATATGTTATATCATTCACACAGATAAATGTAAGACCAGGAAAAGCATTACATCAATTTATCTATATTGTTTGCATGAGTTTCCTCCGGGTGCTCCGCTTTCCCCCACAGTCCAAAGACATGCAGTATAGGTGAAATGAATAAACTAAATTGGCCGTAGTGTATGTGTGTGTGAATTTGTGTATGGATGTTTCCCAGTATGCTACTTTAGGCTAGATTTACTGGTGTGTACATTTTTTTTATTAGATCGTAGTGAATTTTACTTATTTTGCCTTCTGATTAATATTTAGAACAATAATCATTCAACGACATATAAACATACCCTAAAACAGATTTTAAATCTTTGTACTTGTGTTTTTTGTAATAAAAATCTAAATTTGGTATGATCACTTATGCTTTGGTATATTTTAGTAAATACAGGTATGCATGAATTATGCATGTTGTGAAGCATTACAAACATTCACTTCATACTTAAAACATTAAAGCAGACACTCATTTATAATGCTTTCCATGTACATATACTGTTCCTTTTGTAAATATAATTTGACACGGAAACCAAAATGGAACATTCATTCATTCATTTTCTTTTCGGCTTAGTCCCTTTATTAATCCGGGGTCGCCACAGCAGAAAGAACCGCCAACTTATCCAGCACATTTTTACGCAGCGGATGCCCTTCCAGCCGCAACCCATCCCTGGGAAACAAAATGGAACATCTTATATTCAATTCAATTTGATAAACTTTCCTGTCTATCCCACAGGGGTTAGAAAATTGTCTTTAGGCTAACACGCAACAGCAAAACATAAATACACTTACACAATTATTTAAAAATCCTACTTAAAAAAACTAATGGCAGTGGGAATCAATATCTTCGGTAACACTTTATTTTGATGGTCCATTTGAGTATTAGTAGACTGTCTGCTTAATATCTGTTGATATGCTCCTTCAATAAACATTTAACTGACTATAAGAAACTTTGTAAGTACATGTCAACTTACACTAACCCAAAACCCTAACCCCAACCTAACAGTCTACTTATAATCTAATGAGAATTAGTTGGCATGTAGATGCAATGTAAGATAAATTCAACAAACGGACCATCAAAATAAAGTGTGACCATATCTTCTTATACTTTTCTTTTTGCTAAAGGGACTTTATACTGTCTGCTAGACGGAAGTAACTTAAAGGAACCATGTAAAGGATAGGAGGAGTCTTCCACAATAATGGAGGTTTTTCTTTTTGTTGCTGCTATAAATAAATCAGTGAGAGGTGTTTGTCTCTCAGCAATTATTTTATTCGCTACATTTACTAATCTTAAAAATTTATTTTTGTTGGTGCCAATGGCGTAGTGGTTAATGCATTGACACATGCACTCTGGCGCTCATGATGACCCAAGTTTGATTCCCGCCTTGATCCTTCCCCTCTCTCTGCTCCCCAAGCTTTCCTGTCAATACTGTCTACTGTCCTATCCATTAAATGTGAAAACCCAGAAAAATTAATGATAGAAAAAGTTTATTTTGGCTTTCAACAGCGAGGGAGTTAAACCAGGCTACAATATAAAAAGGACAGATTTAGTAAGTGATTTATATACGACAATCAAAATGTTCAAAACTTCTCAGTTCTCTCAACAAACTCAACCGCTGCTGAGCCTTTTTAAAAACATTCTCTGAGTGTTTATCAAAAGAAAATGGAAAGTCAATCTCCACACCTTAATATTTCAAAGAACTCACCTGTTTATCTTCCTCCCCATTAATTAACAAAGGGTCACAGAATGTTCATTTTTTTTTGTCCCAAATTCATTCATTCATTCATTCATTTTCTTTTCGGCTTAGTCCCTTTATTAATCCTGGGACGCCACAGCGGAATGAACCGCCAACTTATCCAGCACGTTTTTACGCAGTGGATGCCCTTCCAGCCGCAACCCATCACTGGGAAACATCCACACATACTCATTCACACTCATACACTGCGGACAATTTAGCCTACTCAATTCACCATTGCCACATGCCTTTGGACTGTTGGGGAAACCAGAGCACCCAGAGGAAACCCACGCGAATGCAGGGAGAACATGCAAACTCCACACAGAAACGTCAACTGACCCAGCCGAGGCTCGAACCAGCGACCTTCTTGCTGTGAGGCGACAGCACTACCTACTGCGCCACTGCGTAGCCTGTTTGTCCCAAATATGTTATTATTAACATTATTTACATTTTTTTTATTTTAGTATAAAGCTGTTCTCTTGCAAATTATCCAGGATTTAGGATTATAAACTGAGCTCAATTTTACCTCTGTGTGACTTTATTTATAGCCAAACGGACGACACCCTTGCTGGAATACATCAAAAACAAGAAACTAGAGAAACAGGTAAGAGCACCATCTCACTGCATGTTACACACTGCAGTTTTGTACTGTATGTACATCATCATCCCTTTCTATTCTAGAGAATAAGAGAGGAAAAAAGAGAAGAGAGGCGGAGGAGAGAACTGGAAAAGAAGCGGCAGAGGGAGGAGGAGAAGAGGAAACGCAGAGAAGAGGAGAGACAAAAGCGGAAGGAGGCAGAAAAGCAGAAAAAGCTCTCTGAGAAAGAGATAAAGATCAAGGTATGAGTTTTATACCATATCACATCCTTTTGCTCAACTGTGGTTATCAGTACTGTAAAACACACACAAACACACACAGTCATAACATCAGATTTGCCTGTTGACTGCTTTAGCTTTTGAAGAAGTGCGACCGAGACGATGATGTGGATTCAGACAGACTGAAAGATAAAGGAGACAGCGGAGAGACGGAGAAGAACAGATGGGAAAAGCCTGGAGGACACACTAAGTCGAAGGATTCAAAGGATAAGTAAGAGCTTCCTAAAACGTACCCCTTTCTTACCTTGAAGAGATTCAGATTTGTAAATAAACCAAAAGTTGAAAGTTGAAATTGAAATTTAAATGTTTCTGTTTTCTTAATAACTTTTGAAAGGGATAGATTTACTCGACCGCAAATAAAGATATGAAATTCTTTGTGGGGGAATAATTTTGTGTAAACGGCCCCGTTTATTCATACATTCACAATTTGATCTTGTTAATTTGAATGAAAATGTCTTAACTTTACTTTCTTTATTGTCCACAAGTGGAAATTTATCTTTGGCTTCATCACACAACCACATCAGCATTCACATTACACATATCACAGAAAAACAGGCGACACAAATACATTTAATGTCATCACATATTTCACATTAAAACTCAATTAAACCTATTAATACTTGAAACCTAGTATTTAAAATTCTAATGGCAGTCGACACAAAGGACATTTGATACACCTTTTTCTTTACTTGAGGTTGCCTAAAACCTCTTTTTGATGGCAAGAGCTGAAACTTTTATTTGGGAACAATCTTCAATCATGACAAGTGCTTTCAGTTTAATTCTCATTAAATAAATTTAATATATATATTAATATATGGCAGACCTGTCCAAATTCCAAAACGCACATGCAACCAATCAGCAGTAAGGGGCATGTCTAGTAATGATAGTGGAGTTATCAAAAAGGGGTGTGGTACTGTTAAGAATTGGGCGTGTTTGTTTTAGTGCTTTCAAATATCGACATTGTTTGCCAAAATAAGCTTAGTGCACCATTAAACTCCATGGCTTACAATGGACCACAAGCTCAGATTCATATCTGCTTTCATTAAATCAAAAACCAATGGACTGACATTCCTACCGTTCTGTATTTTCTTTTTTGATTATAGGTTTCACTAAGATAAATGTCACAGTACAGATTAAAAGCTCTTGCTACTTTCATTTCATTTCACTTTTGTAAAATTTGGGATTTTGATGCAAAATATAAGGTTGTGAAAGAAAACAAAGAAACGTCTTTACCATTGTATGTCCATGAATTTAAAACATACAGATGTCTACAGAGGACAAAAATATCAGTTACTTTGTGATGCACAAGGAATATAGTGGCTATATGTAGAATTCAGAAATGCTTGCATTTATCTCAATTAAATTAACAATAGTTTCATTATAAGCTGGAAATTAATTAAGCTGCCAAGTTCCTTTAAGGTACCCCATAGTATTTCTATATTTTAATATCTATACAGTTGAAGTCAGAATTATTAGCCCCTCTGTATATTTTTACCCCAATTTCTGTTTAACAGAAAGAAGATTTTTTTTAACACATTTCGTCACCTTGGAATTCTAAGGTTCTATCTGTGTTCTGACTGATTTTGAGATATTGAGCTTCAAAGTTTTTGCATTCCATAGCAAACAGTGCGTGTGTAACATTTGTTTTTTTAAGTAAAATGTCTTAAAATGTAAACAACTTCTAAAAAAAACATCTCATAATGTAAATAAGTTGCCATTTAATAAGAATATGTCAATAACTCAATTTTGACAAAAATGTCAGATAGAACCTTATGATTCTAAAGTGACGATTTCTAAACAATAGTTTCAGTAACTTTTCTAATAACTGATTTATTTTATCTTTGCCATGATGCCAGTACATCATATTTTACTAGATATTTTTAAGATACTAGTATTTAGATTAAAGTCCAATTTAAAGCCTTAACTGGGTTTTTTTTTATTATTATTACTACATTAGTAACAGGGGATACATAAAACCTTATTTTTTACTAATATTGTGTGACCTGAATACAAATGATACATATTCATTGTACAGCTATTTACACAAATGTTACAAACGATAAGGAAAAAAATCTATACATAAAAGAAAAACAAATATTTAAAGAAAACAAAATAAAAAATAAATCAAAATAAGTAAAACATAAATATCTCAAACCATAAGTAAATTATTAAGAGGGTTACATAGGTGTACCAAAAGCGATATGATCATTTAAAAGTAATGATTATAATGATAACATTTTTTTCGGCAGTTGTTTTGGCAGCTTTCTTATTTAACAATAGGCAGACAGATTGATAATAAAGTTTCAAGTCAATACTAAATGTTCTAAAATTTAGCATACTCTCAATAACTCTACATATGTGAAGATGGAAAAGGCCACAAAGAGTTAAAATGTCAACACATTGTCTACTTCCTTACAATCTGATTCCCGAATCAAAATCAATAGATTAATTGTCTTATAATCAAAAAGTTTTTTGTAAACTGAGAAAACAAGTCAAGATATTTCTGTCCAAAAATGTTCTACAAAATTGCATTTTAAAAATAAATGTGCTATCGTTACCAGATTAGAATGGCCTAACTAGGTTATTTAGGCAAGTTAGGGTAATCATTGTATAACAGTGGTTTGTTCTGTAAACAATCAAAAAATATTGCTAAATAGGACACTAATACTGACCTTAAAATGTTTTCTTTAAAACCTGCTTTTATTCCAGCCAAAATAAACAAATAAGACTTTCTCCAGACAAAAAATGATTATAGGAAATACTGTGAAAAATACCCTGCTCTGTTAAACGTTATTTGGGAAATATTGAAAAAGAAAAGAAAATTCACATGAGGGCTTATCATTTTGACTTTACCTGTATATATTGGGGTGTTGATTTCATTAAATGTGCTCTCCACAGTAGGAGCCAAATGGAAAGTGAGAAGGAGCAGCGTGAGGGTCACGGCCGACGGCAGCGGGACAAAGATCACCGCGGCCGAGATGAGGAACGTAAGCGACAGAGGCATCACTACGAATTTGACAAGTTCATGCGACGCAAGGAAGAGACCAAATGGGGGAAAGGCTACTGCCAGGACAGGGCCAAGAAAGACCAACACCATGGCTATTCCTACTGCCCAGAGAGCGGAGACAAACAGGGCAAAGAGGACAGAGAGGACATGGGCAGCAGGAAAGAACGCATTCGCAATAAGGTAAAACAAACCCACTATTACAGAGCAGTAGAGTAGCGATTTCACAGCCACAGTCCATTTGCAGCTCTGGTTCTGGTATTATGTACAGTTATCAGTCAGTTTGTCCGGTCTGTGTAGCAGATGGATCCACTAATGCATTCAATATTTACACATCTGTACTTGATTTTTACATCATTGTGTTCTGTGGGAAATGCAATACGAATCTGCCTCACTCCAGGGGCTTTCAATGCAGGCTACACTTATGTGTTGAGGTAGTTAGCTGTAATTTGGCTGTTGGCAATATTATTGACGAAAGACAACGTGTCTCTCAGTCTGTGTTAGTGCATCAGGAGAAAAGGACTTCCCAGTCTGAGGGGCCAGACCAGATAGGAGGGGCTCTGCCAGCAAAGGTACAGCTAGTTTTTGAGCCTTTCTACCCACGGGAGGGGATATGATATACACATGTTGTATACTTACAGTGTCAGGCGTACTTAATGCTGTAATGGCACAGATGAGGAGCAGTTCCCAATAGACAAAGCACATTAAGACTAAAAACTATGACTCTGTTCCGAAACCTATAGTGAGTCTATGAAGGCAGCATTTTAAGGCATCATATGCACCTTGCTTTTAATGTAGAAATGATCCAAATAATTACTTTGGCATTCAGCAAAAATCTTAATTGGCTTTAAAAAAAAAAAAAAAAAAAATTATATATATATATATATATATATATAATTTTTTTTTTTTTTTTAAATATATATATATATATATATATATATATATATATATATATATATATATATATATATATATATATATATACATACATACATACATACATACATACATACATACATACATACATACATACATACATATATATATATATATATATATATATATATATATATATATATATATATATATATATATATATATATAATAGTTTAAAAATGTATAACTTAATAAACAGAAGGTTTAAGGAATTTGAATCATTATAGCAAATTATGTTATGTTGTTACATTACGTTGTGTTATGTTATGTTAAACAAAGAATAATTTTAAATTCTAAATAAAATATATCCTCATTTGGGGAAAAAAATATATTACTGGAAATAAACTAAAGGTTAAAGGATTGTAAAACATTAAAACAAAGAACAGTTATGTTATATCATATAAAACAAGGAAACGTTTAAAATCCTAAAAAATATCTTTATTTCGGGAGAAAAATATAAATATAATTCAGAAAATCAACTAAAGGTTCACTAAAAAAATGACGTTTGCTGTTTGTTCAAACTACTTATTTAAAATTAGCTGAAACAAATCTTGATTTTTTTGGGGACAACTAAATTGTTTTATGTTCAATCCACTTACATCTGTAAAAAAAAAAAACTAGGTTAACTTAATTCCTTCATGTTGTCTCAACACAAATTAATTGTGTGGAACGTATGTAGTTTGAAACCTCTTAAACAAAGAACTGCCATGTCATAAAATGACAAAAACATAATTTGGCTTCTCTTTTATGATGATTTTAATCAGCGATGTTGATTAGAGAACATGTTGATTCAAGAATAGATGCATTTGAATCAGTCCAAATCACAAATAAATTTTTTGTGTGATCTGTTTACCGATTTATTAGTTTAACTAACAATGATTAGGTTGACTAAGAATTGGACACTGCCATTTCAAAATAACAAGGAACATCTTGTTTTTATGAAGTGTAATAGACAGGCTCATTCTGAAATAAACTAAAGGGTTAAGGATTTGAAAAATTAAAACAAAGAACAGTGACGTTATATCATATAAAACATTTAAAATCCTAAAAAAATTCTCATTTTGTGAAAAAAAAAAATATATATATATAATTCAGAAAATGAACTAAAGGTTCACTCAAAAAAATGAAGTTTGCTGTTTGTTTAAACTACTTATTTAAAATTAGCTGAAACACCACAATTCTTGATTTTTTGGGACAACTTAATTATTTTATGTTCAATTTATATACTTTCCTAAAAAAACTAGCTTAACTTAATAATAATAATAATAATAATAATACATTTTATTTAAAGGCGCCTTTCTGGCAACTCAAGGACACTGTACAATAAAACAATTATAAAATAATCCCTTCATGTTGTCTCAACACAAATTGATAGTGTGGAACTCAGCATTTTTTACAGTGTTTATGTATTTTGAAACATCTTAAACAAAGAGCTCTCATGTCATGAAATTACAAAAAATAAATAAAAATTGGCACTTCGTTTATGATGATTTTAATCAGCGATGTTGATTAGAGGACTTGTTGATTCAAGAATAGATGCATTTGAATCAGTCCAAATCACAAATAAATTTTTTGTTTGATTTGTTTACTGATTTATTAGGTCAACTAAAATGATTAGGTTGTCTAAGAATTAGACACTGCCATTTTAAAATAACAAGGAACATCTTGTTTTTATAAAATGTAATAGACAGGCTCATTCTGAAAACGTAACCCTATACACATTTCTGGAGATTGCGAATTATGTAGCCAGAAGTACATATGACTGCATTTCATCTTTAAAATGAACCTTACGGGGCGGTAGGACGCTGTTCCTTACGTCGGCAGACTTGAGACTCAGCAGAGTTGACTGACATCACTGGTCTGAATCCAGTGAAGAACGGTTCCAGAAAGCAGGTAAGAAAAAAACAAAAGCTAAAAAATAAAATAAACAAGTAAATAACAGGGTGATAATGTGGTAAAATCTGAGAACGCGGTAAAAATCAAGGGGCTTTTCTTTTTATGGATTGCTATTTAAAAAAGGGAAGGGGTTGGGCGGGTCAATCAGTGCTTTTTAAAATACTATTGGTTGGGTTTAGGGAAGGGGGATGGTGGGGATATCGATCGGTTGGTCAGTCAGTAAATCAGTCAGTGGACAGCGGCCTCTGGTGGATTTACATGAGAACAGCAGACGCGAATGGCACTCGTGAGAGAAATTTGAGATCTGAAAAAGCCTACACAGCAGCCTCTGGTGGATTCGCGAAAACAAAAACTGCAAAAAAAAACGTAGCTCCTGGGACATATTTTTCTCTCTTCAGAAATGTACATAGGGGTACGTAATCAGAATGAGTTGCTAAAAATACAATATAATTAATTGGAACAAAGCCATTCTCATAAAATACCGATACTTATGGTAAAAGTACTTTGTTACATTCCACCACTGTATAATATAGTATTATATATACTCATAAAGCTATATAAAAACATCAATAAAATTGTTAAAACATTTTAGACATGACTGTTTTGCATGCTTTTTAGCATGTGGCAATTAGTTTGCAACATAGCATCACCAAAACACAATTCAGTCAAGCGAGAATGTGTGAGATACACTAATTTGTATAGCTGCGCAAGCTAAATGATGTATACTATGAGGTACTACGATGTTGTCTTAAAAAGTAGCTCCTTTATAGACAGCAAGTTGCATTTCTCTTGGTTTTGGAACAGATCCTACATGCATATAGAAGAATATTTAAGATCATACACATTGTGAGCTCACATGCTTGATTCTGCCTATTTATTTACTAAGTAGTCATCTAGCAGATGCTCCTATCTAAAGTACACCTATTATCAGAAGTGATGACAGCAATAGCCTTAGCCATCATGTTTCACCCTCATCACCACCACCACCACCATAAACATAATCTTTGTTAAATGCAAACAGATAAAAGTGCAAAATAATGTTTTTAAATAGACTAAATGGATTTTAAGGGCCTGTAAATAGCTGGTTGTTTGCCTTGCTGAAATGTGATTCAGGAAATTGATTATATGCATGAACAGCATTTCCTTAAATGATCTGCTATGCAAAAAAAAAAAAAAAAAAAATCAGTGTTGTTTGTGGTATGACATATGAGTGCATTGCTTTTGTCTTTTGTGTCTTACTCATTTCACGGCACAGGACCGACCGGCAATGCAACTGTACCAACCAGGTGCTAGAAACCGCAAACGCATGGGCTCTGGAAACAAGACATTTGACTTCCCGCCGATCTCTCCCGAACATGCAGGAGAACACTGCTACAAAACAGTCATTGGTACAGGCTCTGAAAAGAGTGCTGACGAGTGAAAAAAACAAAACACTATTGACAGGAAGATGCCTAAGCAAGGGTCACGCCAGTGTAGAAAAAAAACACTAAACCTCAACCTTGTTTTCTGTCATGTGTGAGTACAGTGCATTGAAAACCCCACTTAATATTTTCTACACAACGTCAACGATGTCATAAACGATCGGCTTCTGTTTGCTTATCAAGAATTCACAACCACTCCATTGAGAAAAATACCTCATTATTTACAGAGATCGGATTTGTATGCCTTTTTGTAGTGCAAGATTCCATTGATCAAGAGAATTAATATATATCTATATAGAGAGAGATTTTACTGTAAAGAGAATCAGTTTGTGTGGTGAAATCTGTATTTTAAATATATGTAATGTGGGATGGGGAACAGAGACATATTTTTTTCTTTAAGATTATAGAAATGCTACTGAAACATTTACGCATGCAACTTTTCATTGTTGTTTTGCACTGTAATGCCTTTGAATGATGCCTCAACTGTCCCTGATGTGTAGACATTGTGGCTTTTCTGTATAAAAGGGGTTGGTTCACCCAAAAAATATCATTTACTCACCATTTAGTCACTATCAAGCACTTTTTTGTTGTTTTTTTGTGTTAAATACAAAAGAAGATATTTTGAAGAATGTTGAAAACTGGTAGCTATTCACTTCCACGTCGGGGGAAAATGCTTTTGTGTTCAACAGAAAAAAAAACAGGTTTTGAACAGGTTAAGGGTGAGTAAATGATGACATAATTATAATTTTTGGGTGAATTATCACTTTAATTTCATCTCACTCTACTGCATATAGCAACTGTTTCACCTGCGGGCCAAGAAGAACAAAAAAGTGTCTGTTAAAATTGTCTTCTGTTAGATGAAATTACATGTTGTTTTGTGATATTTTTAACACGCATGTATGTTTTTTAGAAACTGCATTCATTGTGCGGTGGGAGGCTACATGGGGTCACATGCCTTACTTTTGATTTGCACTTAAAGATCCCGTCTAATATTAAATAGAACAAATACAGGTTTTTAGAATTGAGTATCAAGTTCGACAAAAAAGTGATCTCTGTAGAATAAATTAAAAATGTGATATTGTATTTGATGGATTGAACAATTTGTGTACAATAAAGATATATCATTATATAAAGCAACCTTTGAATGTTTTTAATGTATATTTTTTGTTTATGATAGTTGTTTTTGTTCGTAATGCATACTTTAAGTTTATTAACAATGAATAGCTTTTTTAAATAAAGTTGAGATAAAGTTAGGTAATTAAATCAGCATTTTTTAATAATATGTGTATTACATTTTTAGCAATACAGATACAACAACAAACAAGTGAACAGAAAAGAGGGAATGAAATTGAAATAATAATAATAGTTAAATTAAACAAATTAAAAAAAAATTTAATTAGAGATATTGCATATACACCACAAACCTTTACTTTTAAGTTCTGACCTCATTAAATCAACCCTCTGATGAGTATGGAGGTTATGTTAAACCCATTCGTTCATTCATTCATTTTATTTTCGGCTTAGTCCCTTTATAAATCTTGGGTCGCCACAGCAGAATGAACCACCAACTTATCCAGCTGCAACCCATCACTGGGAAACATCCATACACAATCATTCATACACATACACTACGGACAATTTAGCTTACCCAATTCACATATACCGCATGTCTTTGGACTGTGGGGGAAACCGGAGCACCCGGAGGAAACCCACATGAACACGGGGAGAACATGCAAACTCCACACAGAAATGCCAACTGACCCAGCCGAGGCTCAAACCAGCGACCTTCTCGCTGTGAGGGGATCGTGCTATCTACTGCGCCACCGTGACGCCCATGTTTAAACCCATATGCAACAAAAATGGATCCCACCACTCATGAAATAAAACATCTTTGCCGTGTAAAACACAAGTTGAGTAGTCCAGTGGTACATATTCAAGTATTACCCTATGCCATAAAGGCTTTGTAGGAGTTTTGTCTGTTATCCAGTTCAGAAAAATACATTTTCTTGCACAAAATGTCAGGAACTTGCTAATTTTTTGTGTTTGTTCATAATCTTGTTGTATATCACAAGCAGCATATGCTTTGGGTCACAACCAATATTACTAGATATGATACCATTAATTTCTTGTTCAATCATGGCCCAGAACTTTTGAATTTCCCTGCAAAGCCTGAAATAATGAAAGTGGCTTAAATTAGTATTTAAAAAAATTAATATGAGCATGCTTTCCCAGTGATGGGTTGCAGCTGGAAGGGTATCCGCTGCGTAAAACATATGCTGGATAAGTTGGCGGTTCATTACGCTGTGGCGACCCTAGATTAATAAAGGGACTAAGCTGAAAAGAAAATGAATGAATATGAGCATGCTTTAAAACCTTACACAATAAATTGTGTCGTACTGTGCATCTAAATCACAGTTAAAATGGCACCAAAACCTTGCTAAAGACTGACTACTGGATGAGATTTCTTGCTTTTACTTGCAAAACAACCCACCAGCTTTCTGAGTCAACTCTAAACGAGAATCAGGTTGCACTGGTAAGATAGAAATTAATATAATTTGCAAGGTTCTCATACTAAATCTTTAGTTCCCACAGTCTCAGACTGAGAAAGCAAGTCATAAAGTCTTCCTACGTCTTTCGTAGCATGACTTTTTACCTCAAATTTGACTTCTTGTCTGTTTTGTTTGTACCTTTTATCACAGCTTTTCTCACAGTGCTGATGGAAGATATGATAAATGCATCCTCCACAGAAGCATAGCAGTTATCTGTAGTTAGTTATCTCAAAATACATTTAAATTCCATTTGACATAACATTTATTTTTGGTTTGTGTGGTTGTCTAAAAAATGCATAAAACCCACCTAAAAGTACCTCACATAGAAAACAGGATGCAAAATCATGATGCTGATGTAACTTCAGGTTTCTGCATTAGTTTCTTTATTCTTTTTTGTGATAAAAGCTAAAATGTATTTTTTTGTATGCATATATACACTCACCGGCCACTTTATTAGGTACACCTGTCCAAGTGCTTGTTGGATGTTGCATGATCAAGATGATCTGCTGCAGTTCAAACCGAGCATCAGAATGGGGACGAAAGATGATTTAAATGATTTTGAATGTGGCATGGTTGTTGGTGCCAGATGGGCTGGTCTGAGTATTTCAGAAACTGCTGATCTACTATGATTTTCACGCACAACCATCTCTAGGGTTTACAGAGAATAGTCTGAAAAAGAGAAAATATCCAGTGAGCGGCAGTTCTGTGGGCGCAAATGCCTTGTTGATTCCAGAGGTCAGAGGAGAATGGCCAGACTGGTTCCAGCTGATAGAAAGGCAACAGTAACTCAAATAAGCACTCGTTACAACCGAGGTATGCAGAAGATCATCTCTGAATGCACAACATGTTGAACCTTGAGGTGGATGGGCTACAGCAGCAGAAGACTACACCAGGTGCCACTCCTGTCAGCTAAGAACAGGAAACTGAGGCTACAATTCGCACTGGCTCACCAAAATTAAACAATAGAAGATTGGAAAAACGTTGCCTGGTCTGATGAATCTTGATTTTTGCTGCGATATTTGGCGAATTTGGCGTCAACAACATAAAAAGCATGGATCCATTTTGCCTTGTATCAACGGTTCAGGCTTGTGGTGGTGGTGTAATGGAGTGGGGGAAATTGTCTTGGCACACTTTGGGCCCATTAGTACCAATTGACCATCCTGTCAACGCCACAGCCTACCTGAGTATTGTTGCTGACCATGTTCATCCCTTCATGACCACATAACGCGCCATGTCATAAAGCGCGAATCATCTCAGACTCGTTTCTTGAACATGACAATGAGTTCACTGTACTCAAATGGCCTCCACAGCCACCAGCTTTCAATCCAACAGAGCACCTTTGGGATGTAGTGGAATGGGAGATTTGCATCATGGATGTGCAGCTGACAAATGGAGTAACTGCGTGATGTTGTCATGTCAATATGAACCAAAATCTCTGAGGAATATTTCCAGTACCTTGTTGAATCTATGCCACGAAGGATTAAGGCATTTCAGAAGACAAAAGGGGGTCCAACCCGGTACTAGTAAGGTGTACCCAATAAAGTGGCCGTTATATAGGCTATGTGTGTGCGTGTGTGTACATTACTGTACAAGCTTTTCCAATGAAACGCTGAAGTTTGTAATACTGAATATGTGAGTTTACTATAAAAATTAGTAATTTCCTAGTGAAATGTTTATTTAACTGTTAGTTTTGGGAGGGACTCCTCACAGTACTTGGTGTGAGGAAAGGTGTGTACCATTATTTTACTGGTTTATGTGGTATCTTCACCGCATCCTCCCACATTAACTTCGCCTTCGCAGAAATTTAAAACTACAATCCAGAATAACATTCAAAAGCACACACACACACACACACACGCACACACGATTAATGAGAAATAGAAACTGTACAGTGTGACATTAGGGGAACTTATGTTATAAAAGGAGTTTTGTTTGCCTTACCGAACTGGTGAATTGATATTAACTGTACTTTAAATGCTAAAACTCTGTGAAATGTCAAGATAATCTTAATTTATTTTCGAAATACACGTGGGCTATTTAGAAACATGAAGTATGTTGTTTCATTCCACGTGTGTAACTCTAAACTTACTATATTTTGATCGAAATGAGTAGTCAGGCGCGTACTTCCTCTGTTCAAGTTTCCTGCGCCTCACTGTCAGGTTAGTCAAATTAACTGCCATCCACACACGAGGGAAGTCGCACATTCTTCTTGAGGTACGTACACATGATTAATGTGGCTGTTTTAACTGATGATTTTACAAAATATGCGCAGATATACGTACAAACTTGAGTAGAAATTAAGTCGCATTGATGGTGCCAGTGACATGGTACTTCTTGAAAGATTAGACTACTAAAAATTCTGATTTGTTATAGAGAAAACGATAAAAAATGAATTATTTTTTGAGTGTGTAGCTTCTGTTGTTAGTTAGCCTTGTTAGAACACGTTAATTTATCCTATACCCGAAAGTTTTCCTGCTCTGAGGTAAAACCGTGTACTTTTCCCCTGGATGGATGATCTCATATAATCTCAGTCTGTAATTCTTCCAGATTTGACTCGTTTTTCTCGCAATTTCATTAAAAACCAACTTCTGTTAATCCACGCAATAACACATGATTTAACGTGTACTTATAGTAACACCATTAGCACTTAACGTCACTTCACACACACAAGACAACTCTTTTTCGTTTGACTTTTACCCTGAGTCATAATGGTGTAACACTTGACGGATGAGAAACTTTTGTGGGAACACAAACAAAATTTTACTGAGCCACTATGTTTTAACTGAGGAAAATAGGAAATAATTGGTCAAGCAGTGTGGGTTTATCTGGTGGTTTCCATCATGTGTTTTGAAACTCGTTTAAATAAATAAATAAATGAATAGGTTTGTTTACAAAAAACAGTTTTAAGTTTCCTGTATTAAGGATTTTTTTACTTATTAAACTTATTAAGTTGTCAATTTTGACAATTAGAATACAAAAGGCCTACAATACAAGCAGTGCTTTTAAACTATTTAAGTGAGAAGTTCATCTTCACAGTGTAAAAAATCCTCGTTGCCTTACATTTTTAAGCTGAATCAAAATAATCGTATGAGTCCATTGAACTTATATTATGTTAAACTGACTTAAAATTAAGTTAGAACATGATTAACTTAGTTTACATGATTAATAAGTTACAATGACCTAATAACATATGCTGTCAGGACTAACTGATCATATAATTTTTTACAATTCAGTGAAAGAAAAGTAAGTGTTAATTTCTCAGTATAAAGTATACAGTCATTCCTCAAGTACAACGAGTGTACTTTTGCGTCTTTTTAATTTTTAATTCTTCTAATTTTCTAGACCGAGAATTGCATATTTATAGAAAAAAATCCTATTTAAAAGTCTACATTTATCTAAAATTATGTAGATATGAAAGCTGTTAATCTTAAAACGTGTTTGTTTATATGAATATGTTTATATTGACTTGTTTGTTTATTATTGCAAAAACGTATATCTCATTTTTTGTTTAGCAATTTTTAGATATCATGTTTTTATCTTGAGTATTTAAGATTTATGGAAACTGGTTATCTTTATTAAGCAAGTGAACTCTTCACACAGACCTGCGTTTGAATTTATAGTTGCCCTGTGACCAGCAAACCAGACAATGTTTCATATGTGGGCTATTATTGCATTCTTACACCACGGCTTTATCAAGTTTCTATTTTTTTTTAACCTAAACCTAACTTAGTGAGATATTTTTAAATGTGTTAGAAGTTAAAGATTACAAACAGCCTTCTGAAATTAGACACCATTTGTAACTTTTGAAGAGGTACCATCATATCAGGCTTTGCAGTTAAAAGAAAAAGTACATTCTAACAGTTTTACAATTACATTTATCATAAGGCACAGTTGATACTGCCATTTAATGATATGGTTCATTGCTCAAGTGAGAATTACCATGCATATAAATTACAGCATCATCTGCGTAAAGCTAGACAAGTCATTAATTTACAAACAAAATAAGACCAGTCCAAGTATGGATCCTTGAGAAACAGAGGAATTATGAGTATAAACATTTACATACTGTGCTCTTAGTATGACTTTAATGAATTTAGCCCTTTTTTTAAAAAAGATTATTAATGAGTTTTAATCAATAAATCAAGAAAAGCAGGACCTGCTATACCATCCTTATGCATCATAAAGTTTTTCCAAGCATTAACAAGTAGAATTGTGGAATAGTAAAAGCGCTACCTAAAAAAAATATTCTACATTTTTCTACCATCCTGGAAACAACAGGTGAAGGCTAATTAGTCGATAAGTGCTATATAAGCTGAGGGTCAATACAGACATACTCAGATTTGTCTTTTTTATATTAGTAATTCAAAGGCTAATATTATTTCCAATGGGTGAAAGTGAAAGTAACATATTTTTCTTGATGGCAACTGAAAACGTTCAAGCTGATTTGTACACAGGACCGTTTGCTGCTTTACAGACAGTGAATTTAAAAATAAACCAAACGTGCAAGCCACAGAAGGCCCAGCTTGTAGGTTGTTATCTTCACAGGGTTTCACAAAAAAAGTGTTTATGATTGAAAACATGCAACAGTGAGCAGTGTGCTAAACATACGTTGACTATTGTGGATTAGTTTGTTTATTTTAATACTTCATGTAACAATGAACCAAATGCATATGACTTTTAATTCACGTATATCTATGTATTTGTTAATAAAGTTAAAGCATTTTTGCGGGATAATGAGACAATTCTGAACTACAGAAACCTCTGATACCTGCGTAAGAATGGCCTATAAATATTAATAAAAAACACAGCAGCACAAATGAATGTTTTTATGCAGCACAAACAGAAACAACGCACAAATGGTTAAGAAGATTTTCAGTGGGATGGGGGACCAAATATGTAGGCACCTCTGATGGGCTTTTTCAACAGACATGTGATTCTCAAAGATGACATTTTTTATTACTGTTTTCTGTTTAACTTTCATTTGCAAGCATGTTCATGGTCTCATTTTACATTACTTTTAGTCTGTATGTAGATACAATCAACAGTTGTTCAAGAACATTTGTTTTTGTCTATCGGTTGGCTAGATCTGCTGGCTTTGGAAAGCTGACTGAAAATCTGAAAATGTCCCCACAAAGTCTGCTGGGTCCAATTATGTATTCACAATGCTATGGAACATTAATTAAAGAGATCAAATGCATATTTATTTATTTTATTTGTTTATTTATTTATTTATGTTTTTTGTTAAACTTTTTATAAGCATAGTATACACAAAACATTTACACAAAATGTTTACATTCACAAAAAATCAACAAATAAAAAAATGATAATAAAAATGACAAAATTAAAATAATTCATGAAAAAGTAGATAGATAAATAAATAAATAAATAAATAAAACTCCAATATAAACACAGTAACTACAACAAAGCTCTTGACAACATTTCAAAGATCAAGTAAATATGTTTCGATTAATGCCCAGGTCTGTTGTAAAAATGTCTGATTTTAACAGCAAATCTGCGGTCATTTTCTCGAAAATATTTATCTGAATCAGCCTCTGTGTCTATTCTTTCAAAGTAGGTTTGCTTGTTTTCATCCAGTATATTGTAACCATCTTCCTAGCAGTTATTAATACTTATTTATTATTATTATTATTATTATTATTATTATTATTATTATTATTATTATTATTATTATTATTATTATCTATCATTATAAATTATATTCTAGATACAGATCAGTGTCGTGCTTCTGGTAAATGCCCCTAAATTATTGGTTTCCTGATGCTGAGTGTGATAGTAAGTATATTGTACTCCTCAACTGTAAGTTGCTTTGGAGAAAAGCGCCTGCCAAATGACTAAATGTAAATGTAATGTAAAGGATATCAATGCACATTATCAATACAAGAGCATTTGAGCATTTAAAACAATTGCTTAATATTTGCTTGTTGATTAATAAATTAAATATCCATATAAAAATACTTTGTAAAAGATTGAACTTTTAAAGTGCAGCTTATGAAAATCTTCTGAAAAAGATTCAATAAAAATAACGAAGCATTGCGGTAAATTAGTAGTTCACTGAAAAATTTCAATTTTCTCATAATTTACACACTAATTTTCTGTTAAACACAAAGGAAGATTTTTTGAAAAAAAATGTAACTATATTTGAAAGAAGTCAATAGGATCAAATAATGTTTGGACATTGAGATTCTTCATTTGATCTGCAGAAGAAAGACAGATATACGGCACAGGTTGGAAATGATAGGAAAGCGATTCAATTCTACAATTATCACAATTAGAACACAATAGACCCACAATACAAGCAGTTCTTTCAAACAATTTAAGTGAGCAGCTCATCTTCAGTGACAGAAAAGTAAGTGTTAATTTCTCAATATTTGCAAGGATTGAGGTTCTTCTAAAGTTACACTGTTAAACATTTTCTTGTAGATTCTACAGTAACTTACTGGCAGCAAAATACTGTATTTCCATTTAAAGCACCATCCATCTGGCTGTATATGTATTTACAGTATTGTATACATTTTCACAATGCAACTTAAAATACCGTCACCTCCCGCATAACTGTCCTACAGTAAAATGCAGTTCATATTACATTTAAATACTGTCTAATTTACAAAAACCGTTACCTGTGTATGACAGAGCAAATTGACTAAATCATTTTAGTAACCATACAATCGTTCCTTAAGTACAATGAGTGTACTTTTTATTTTAATATTTTTAAACAAGACAGAGATTTGCCTATTCATTACATTTTCCTGCTTAAAAGTCTACATTTATCTAAACTTAAGCAAATATGAAAACTAGTTTGTTTATTTGCAAAAACAGAGACCTCGACAGACATCACTGATATCTCAAAGGATGGAAATTAATTAAAGTGTAGCTGATAAAAATCAAAAGGCCAATAACCAATCGTTGCAGTAAATTGATAGTTCACAAAAAAATGTAAATTCTGTCATAATTTACACACTATGAATGCGTCCAAACTCGGATGACTTTCTTTTTTCTGTTAAACACAAAGGAAGATGTTTTTTTTTTTTTTTTTTTTTACTATATTTGAAAGAAGTCAATAGGATCAAATATGATCTGCAAAAGAAAGACAGATATACAGCACAGGTTGGAAATGATACGAGAGCGATTCAGTTATGACAATTATCACAATTAGAATACAAAACGCCTACAATACAAGCAGTGCTTTTAAACTATTCAAGAGAGCAGTTCATCGTCAGTAAAAGAAAAGTAAGAGTTAATTTCTCAATGTACGCAGTGAATGAAGTTTATTCTTCTATTGTTATGACAAAGAGAGTGAATCGACTAAAAATAATTTTACAAATAGTAACAATACATTCGTTCCATACAACTACAATTAGTGTACTTTGCGTTTTTTTTAAGTTCTTCTAAACAAGACAACGTCATTTCACATACAAACACACAAGACAATTGGTCACAAGACAACTGTTTTTTTGCTTGACTTTTACCCTGAGTCATAATGGTGTAACACTTGACAGATAATGAGAAACTTTTGTGGGAACACAAACAAAATTTTACTATGAGCCACTATGTTTTAACAGAGAAAAATGGGAAATAATTGGTCTAGCCGTGTGGGTTTATCTGGTGGTTTCCATCATGTGTTTTGAAACTCGTTTAAATAAATAAATAAATAAATAAATAAATAAAAGATGTTCTCAAAAACTGTTTTAAGTTTCATGTATTAAGGATTTTTTTACTTATTAAACTTGTTAAATCAGCAATTCAGACAATTATACAAAAGGTCTACAATACAAGCAGTGCTTTTTAAACAATTTAAGAGAGCAGTTCATCTTTAGTGAAAGAAAAGTAAGTGTTAATTTCTCAATGCATGCATGGAATGAGGTTTATTCTTCTAAAGTTATGACAAAGAGAGTGAATCGACTAAAATCATTTTACAAATAGTAACCATACAATCCTTCCTGTACTACAATGAGTGTACTTTGCATTCTTTTTTTAAAATTCTTCTAAACAAGACAGAGATTTGCCTATTCATTACATTTTCTACCTAAAAGTCTACATTTATCTAAACTTAAGCAAACATGAAAGCTGTTAACCTTAACTTGTTGGTTTATAAAGTTGAAGTCAAAATTATTGTGATTTTTTTATAATTTTTTAATTTTTTTTTTTTAATTTTCCTAAATGATGTTTAACAGAGCAAATAATTTTTCACAGTATTTCCTATATTATTATTCCTTATGGAGAAAGGCTTATTTGTTTTATTTCAGCTACAATAAAAGTACTTTTAAAATTTTTTAAGGTCAATATTATTAGCCCTTAAGCAGTTTTTTTTCTGATTGTCTACAGAACAAACCATCGTTATACAATGACTTGCCTAATTACTCTAACTCAACTAGTTAACCTAAATGACCTAGTTAAGCCTTTAAATTGCACTGAATACTAGTATCTTGAAATTGTGGAAAAGATAAAAGAAATCAGTGGGACAATTAGAAACTAGTTACTAAAACTATTATGTTTGGAAATGTGTTGAAAATCTATTCAGGAGGGCTAATAATTCTGACATCAATAGTATGAAGAGTTTATTTGCAAAAACAGATAATTTTTGTCGATAGTCTACAGAACAAACCATTGTCTTCATTCCGTTAAACAGAATTTGGGGGGTGGGGGGTTGGGAATAAACAGGGGCTAATAATTCAGGGGGGCTAACAATTCTGACTTCAACTGTATATCAAATGATGGAACTTAATTAAAGCGTAGCTGCTCTCATAATGTACACACCATAATTGCGTCCAAACTCGTATGACTTTCTTTTTTTCTGTTGAACAAAAAAACAATATATTTAAACTATATTTAAAAGAAGTCAATAGGACCAAATGATGTTTGGACATTGAGATTCTTTATATGATCTGCAGAAGAAAGACAGATATACGGCACAGGTTGGAAATGATACGAGAGCGATTCTATTCTGCTTAGTGACTAGTGAGTGAGTAAAGCCTGTTCTACATACTGTAGATCGCATAAAATGTCAATTTATTAGAGAGCAGACAATAAATCGATCAAAGTTTAAACAGCCAGCGAGGGAAACATTTCCCCTACTGACTTCAAATATACACTTTAACTTTCCAGACAGGCGTTGTACCCGACATCATGACCTCATTATGCTAAATTAAATCTATGAATGTCTTTTTAAGAATCAAGGGCACCGTTTCACAAACCATATTTTACGTCAAACATTTGAAACTTCAGCCCACCGCTTCAATTTCAATCTGTGCAAGATTGTTGCACTAAATCTGTGATGACTGTACCAGATCTGAGGCTGGCACACGCCGTGGCACCAGACAAAAATTTTCACTTCCTTTGATAAAATACAAAAAAAAGTCCCTTGTTCTAGACTGTCCGTGTGAATCATTTCAGACAACATTTGTGAAACATGTCTGGGACTTAGTAAAGGCTGTGATTTGCTGGCTATATGTGCCAACTGCATAGTGTGTACCTGCTGAAAAAGCACGTTTGGAAAGCTTAAAACATGGCCTCACACTTCCTGTTCACAGAATTGTACTGAAATATGTATGCAAGGGTGTGATGCAGCATCACCCTTATTGTTTCGTGGGTATGTGGCTGCTGAAAAGTGTTGTTAGAAACTCCATTTGATGTCACAGTGATCTTTTTGCCAACAACTGTATATCCATTAACATTTTCTGCAGATACAATATCATATTCATACACAAATATGCAACACACTGTTCTGCTTTTTCACAACTATTGATCATAAAAACAATGTAGTTATTAAATAACACAGCAAATGAAAAAAAATACAAATAAATAATGATAAAAAAGGCTTTATTCCTCTTCTGCTCGCAGTGATCTTAAAAGTATTTACAAAAATAAAATCAAACATTAAAATTAAGCAACACATTAGATGTAAAATATTAAAGAGCCCCTATTATGAATTATAAACAGTCACATTTTGGTTTTAAGGGTTTCCAATAACAGGCTGATATGCATGCAAGGTCAAAAAACAATTTCGTTGTCTTATAATATGCATTTATTTTGACCTAATTATCCCAACGACTCCCATATGATTTGTTCAGCGATTCATTTGTTCCCAAACCCCTCCTTAGCTCGATGCTAATATGGGCTGATTGGTCCGATGACCCTGTCTGTTGCAATTGGTAGACTGCGTTCAGCGTGGGACAGAGGCTGCATCCGAAACTGCCTACTACTCAGTAGGTACTGCATTTGAATTTTTTTTTTTTTTTTTTTTTTTTTTTTTTTTTTTTATTTTTTTATTAGAATATGCATAATGGTACACAAATTGGGATCATACAAATACAAAGAAATTGAAAAACAACAACAACAAACAACAAAAAAAACAACAAAAACAAAAAGCAGCAATAATACAGTGTGTGTGTGTGTGTGTGTGTGTGTGTGTGTGTGTGTGTGTGTGTGTGTGTGTGTGTGTGTGTGTGTGTGTGTGTGTGTGTGTGTATTTAAAGGTAACATGGTGGACAAATCAGGGTACATATATAGTGGTCAATACACAATCAATAAATGAAGCAAATATCGTAGATATAAGTAAACAGAAAGACAACAGTCAGTGGTAAGGTGGGGCAACACTGCTCGTAATGTATGATAGTAAAAATGACAGAAAAAAGAAAGGACGATAGTAATAACTGACAGCAATAATAATAATAATAAAAAATAAATCACCACTACACCAACTACTACTACAGAAAGTTACTGATATTATGACTACTACTGCAGCTGCTACTACTACAGCCACAACCACTACTACTAGTGTCTACTACTACTGATACTACTACAACATCTACTACAACTGATACTACTACAACAACGTCTACTACTGATACTACTACAACATCTTCTACAACTGATACTACTACAACATCTTCTACAACTGATACTACTACAACAACATCTTCTACAACTGATACTATTACAACAACGTCTACTACTGCTACTACTAAAGCAATCACTGCTACGACAACATCTACATCAACAACATCTACTACTTCTGATACAACTACAACAACGTCTCCTACTACTACAGTAATCACTACTACCACAATATTTACATCAACAACATCTACTACTATTGATGTTACTATACCGACTACTACAACTACTACTTCAACACCTTTACAACTTCTGGTACCACTAATCCAACTACCTCTACTACTACAAAACTACTCTACTACTACCTTAACACCCAACTACAAATACAATCGTTACTTCCACAATGACTACTACTACTACTACAACAACTACAGCAAAATGAATAATGATCTGGGTAGAAATACTTGTAATAATGATAATGAGGAGAAAACGGGAGGACAGGTCAGAAAAGCAATAATAATAGTAAAAGTAATAATATTAATGATAATATTGAGGAGGTGAGGGGAGATTGGGAAATCAGGAAGGGGACGAAAAATTATAATAAATAATAATAATAATAATAATAATAATAATAATAATAATAATAATAATAATAAGTAGATGGGAGAAAAAAAAAAAAAAAAAAAAAAAACGGAAAAGAGAGGGAAAAGTGGAGAAAAAAATAAACAAATAAGTAAATGAATAAATAAATAAATAAATGTAGAAAAAATGAGGTGCTCCAAACCGAATAATGAAAATGAGAAAAGAAACGTTACTATAATAATAATAATATACAGATGATAAACCCAAAAGTAAAGAATAATATTAAAAAGGAGAATTTAACTACCAATATGATGAATTATTAATAATAATATAATGATAATAATAGTGATAAGAATGGTAATAATAATAATAATAATTAAAGATCAAGAGGTGGGCAGGGAAACGCGATAACCACGATATACTCGCGCCGACAACAACAACAATAGTAATTATATAAAAAAAAAAAAAAAAAAATAAATAAATAAAAATAAAAAAAATAAATAAAAATAAAAAAAACCTTTAATAATTTAAGTGGGTGAATGTTATGTGGTCAGTTTTTACCTTGAAGTGTACAGTGTTTGTCAGTTGCTTTGTGATGCATTAAAAAAGTATGACGTGCAGCATGGACCAGTCCAGTGCAATGCCCAGGCCGCCATGCCCACGTCACACTTACCCTGTGAGTGTAGTATATGTAAGTATATGCAAGTAGGTTTATTATTATTTATTTATTTTATATATTTCTTTTTTCCTTTCTTTCTAAATGCCTGTTTACCTTTATAAATCAGTTGCTAGCCAGGTAATTATTAATATTATTATTATTATCAGCGCGAGCACACCAGTCGCCACGCCCTCCTCACCCACCTCCCGATCCCCTTCCCTCCCACTTCTTGAGGGAAAAAAAAAAAAAAAAAAAAAAAAAAAAAAAAAAAAAAAAAAAAAAAATAAATAAATAAATAAATAAATAAAATAAATAAATAAAAAATAAAATAAAAAAAAATAAATAAAAAAAATTTAATAATGATGATAATAATAAAGGACAATAATAAAATGAATAAATAGATTTGAGAGAGACAGGAAAGGAACACAAATAGTACAAAAGAGGAAGAAGTATGTAAAGACCGAATTATTTTAAATTAGATTTAATATAAGAGACAGTTTTTGCCTCTACCTGACCCCCTCTCCCCCCTCCCCTCCTGTCTGTGTACTGATGAAGGTGTTGATGGAGAGTGGCTTGAGGCAAAGAGGATCTTCAATGGAGATGTAATCTGTTAATAGATTTTTCCAGAATGAAATGTGAATGATATTTCTTGATTTCCAGTTCATGAGGATAGTTTTCTTGGCGATAGTTAAGGCCACCAGCAGTAACTGACTATTTGTATTATTTATATTGATTGTGGATATGTCACCTAATATGCAGAGAGAGGGAGACAGTGGGATGTGACATCCCATTAAGTTGGAGAGTGTGTCAGTAACCTTTTCCCAAAATGATTTAATTGAAGTGCAATGCCATAAGGCGTGAAGATAAGTGTCTGGTGTGTTTTGTGTGCAATATGAACATATTTCTGAAGTGAAACCCATTTTAAATAATTTCTGCCCAGTTAAATGAGATCTGTGAAGCACTTTGTACTGTATAAGTTGTAGGTTAGCATTTTAGTCATGGAGAATGTGTTTTTGCAAATTTGAGTCCAGAATGCAGCATTGGGAGTAATGGATAAGTCTGTTTCCCATTTAGCGGTTGGTACAACTAATGCGTTGTCTGATTTTGAGATCATTTTGTATATTTGGGAGAGCAATTTTTTGGAGGAAGATATACTGATGAACGCTGAGATTTGAGGGGAAAGGTCTAGATTGATTGATTGGTTAAGTAATTTTGATTTAATTGATGATTTGATTTGTAAATATTCCAAAAAGCAATTATTCCCAATGCTGTATGTCTGGGCTATATCGGAAAATGGTGCCAGGTTATTATTATTAAAGATATGCTGAAGTTGTGTGATTCCCTTATCTGCCCATGTGCGAAAGTTAAGTGGCTTCCTGTTAGCTAGGAAATCAGGGTTATTCCAGATTGGAGTGTATTTAGATGGTGTGAGTGGGGAATTTGTGATCTGATGAAATTTCCACCAGGCTGTCAGAGTTGCTTCTATTGTTGGCATTTTAAAACAGTGATGATTTTTGATTGTTTGACTGTGAAAGGGTAATTCTGAAATGTTTATGTCTTTGCAGATTGATTGTTCAATATCTTGCCATGTGCATTCTGATGAGTTAGGTTTAATCCATTTGTGTATGTTTTGAAGCTGATTTGCCAGAAAGTAGTTGTAAAAATGTGGTGCTTCTAATCCTCCAAGTGATTTTGGTTTCTGTAGGGTTGCCAATTTAATTCTTGGGGTCTTGTTTTTCCAGTAAAATTTTGTGATAAATGAATCTAGAGATTTGAACCAGGTATGAGTGGGCTGCGTTGGGATCATTGAAAATAAATAGTTTATTTTTGGGAGTATGGACATTTTAGTTACTGATATTCTGCCCATGATGGATAGTGGTAGGTTCATCCAACGTTGTATATCGTCATCTATTTTTTTCAGTAGTGGAGTATAGTTGAGTGCAAACAACTCTGACAGCCTGGGGGAAACATTGATACCCAAATATGTGATGTAGTTGGTGCACATAGGAATTGCATTTGAATTTAAACGTACTACTCAGCCGTTAGAAAAGTACATTCTATACAGTGTGAATGTGAGCAGTATGAATGGAATTCAGACGTACTACATCTGTCAGTTGCGTCGCTTCACTCCCATTCATGAATTCTCTCATGGGGCATCATGGGATAGTGCAGCGTGCATGGGATGCGCACTTCTGAATCTCGCCAGAAGTAGTAGGTCATCCGGGTACTTCTCGCATGCTGATTTTCAAATTCTATGAATTCGAACATACTACTTGGCTAGCGTACTGATTTTAGTACGCTATATATAGTATGGTATAGAAGAATGAGATTTCGGACACCAGATTGAAATGCTCACCATGGCTTATCAACATTTTTGAAGTAGTCAGAATGCAGAGTGTATGTGGGAGTCCAATGCAGGAGCGCATTAAAGCAATGCAGTTTAACACCAGCATATTGCTCTATTCTTAACCATGACACACATTCAGTATTAATCCACACAGTGGCAAAAGCCTAACTATTTTGAAACTTGACCACCGCACGTGTGTAGGAACAGCTGCAACGACAAACGGCTGTGAATCGCAAGCTCACAAACGCATTTAAATTCGTAAACAAAGCAGCACGCGTCACGTTTTCAACGTGGTTTTAGACGCGGTATGAGAATATAAAGAGTTAACCAGATACAGTACAAGCCGTGTGGAGCAGTTACAAGTAACAAAACACAATTAAATACATAATTTGCAAGCTAGAGAAAACAAGGAGGCAACCATTTTAATCACACTTAAGTTACTTACACTTGTGAAATGGAGGAAGAAACTGATCCATGAACTGTGTACTGTAAAGTTCCTGTCAAGCTCTGACAAAGTCCCATACATCAATAGTCTTTTCTGATCCTTCCTTTAACAAGTGGCGGATGAATCCCCCATTGTAAGCCTGTAGATTGCTGAAGCACTCGTCAGAAAAATGGCACCTGTACAGCACAAGGCTTGGGCTATAACGCTAAGTTATTTTTGCAAAAATAAATTTCAACCACTGACTCCTTACAGCCTCATCTTTAGGTAGGGAAAATAACTCTAACTTTCCCTCTTTAATATTAGTTTTCTTACAAAATATATAAATGATGAACATGCATATTCTCAGAAAAATGCCTCAAATGGTGCCATCTGGGTTGGAAGTTTAAGTGCTGAGATTGAAAGCAATCACTCAAGTTTCTGTTGTGCTTCTGAATGCATTGGCCAATCAGAGTCATTTCGATCAGTCATCACTCAAATGTCAGAGTTTTGTTTCGTGCCCTCATGTACTGAATTATGTGGCACTCAAAAAGTCTCTCATAATCAAAGTGCTCTGAAACTGTGTTGCAGAGATTCATTTCACAGCTTCAGTAATTATATGGGGAGTTTTTGAATCGCTCTCACTAGATTCGCACCGGAACACAAACATATTTCATGTTTATACTAGATTAATATTTATTACAGTATCAAAAGCAATACATGATAATATAAAAAATAAAATAATGAGTTTTGGTTATATTGCAATACTACTTTGTGAAGTTGTTAAATTTCTTTTTACTTTTTATTATTTGCATACAATTTTTTAAAGTTTGCAGTTTTTGATAAAACTTTTTATTATTCTTATTATTGGTTAAATTGTATCATTATTGGTGAAATGTAAGAATTTGGCATAAAAAGACAACACATTTAACACATTTAAAGGCAATTATAAAATTTTTTCCATATGAAGTAAAACAAATGGAAATTAATTGCTGTTGGCAAATCGTGCCCCTTAATATTTAGTTTCTACCCATTCAAAATGTATTAATATGTACTGTTTTAGTAGTAATATATATATACACTTTACTAGTACCGGGTTGGGACCCACTTTTGCCATCAGAAATGCCTTAATCCTTCATGGCATAGATTCAACATAAATCATGAATCTTATTGACATGATAGCATCATGCAGTTGCTGCAGGTTTGTCGGCTGCACATCCATGATGCGAATCTCCCGTTCCATTGGATTGAGATCTGATGACTGTGGAGGCCATTTGAGTACAGTGAACTCATTGTCATGTTCAAGAAACCAGTCTGAGATGATTCCATCAGAAGATGGGTACACTGTTGTCATAAAGGGATGGACATGGTATGCAACAATACTCAGGTAGGCTGTGGCATTGACACGATGCTCAGTTGGTTCTACTGGGCTCAAAGAGTGCCAAGAAAATATCCCCTACACCATTACACCACTAGCAGCAGCCTAAACCGTTGATACAAGGAAGAATGGATCCATGCTTTCATGTTGTTGACCTCAAATTCTGACCCTACCATCCAAATGTCGCATTAGAAATCGAGACTCATCATACCAGGCAACGTTTTTCCAATATTCTATTGTCCAGTTTTGGTGAGCCTGTGCAAATTGTAGCCTCAGTTTCCTGTTCTTAGCTAACAGGAGTGGCACCCGGTGTAGTCTTCTGCTGCTGTAGCCCATCCACCTCAAGGTTCAACATGTTGTGCATTCAGAGACGCTCTTCTGCATACCTCGGTTGTAACGAGTGGTTATTTGAGTTACTGTTGCCTTTCTACCAGCTGGAACCAGTCTGTCCATTCTCCTCTGACCTCTGGCATAAACAAGGCATTTGCGTCCACAGAACTGCCGCTCACTGGATATTTTTTCTTTTTCTGGCCATTCTCTGTAAACTCTAGAGATGGTTGTGCATGAAATCCCCGTAGATCAGCAGTTTCTAAAACACTCAGACCAGCCCGTCTGGCACCAACAACCATGCCACGTTCAAAGTCACTTAAATCATCTTTCTTCCCCAGTCTGATGCTCGGTTTGAACTGCAGCAGATCGTCTTGACCATGTCTACATGCCTAAATGCAATGAGTTGCTGTCTTGTGATTGGCTGATTAGAAAAGTGTGTTAACGAGCAGTTGGACAGGTGTACCTAATACAGTGGCCGGTGAGTGTGTACATCATATATACTGTATATATATATATATATGCACATTTCTTTAATGACCAAACACTATCTACAAGAGCAGTACACATTAACAGTAACAGTCCTTTTCTGGTATTGTAAAGGACACAGATTGAGAAAAATCTCTCTTGTTTTGCCACACTCTGTGTTTGTGTTCACAGCATGTCAGGTGCAAACTGGGTTAAATTGAGCTTTTTGAAAATCTAAGGGTGTTTGTACATGGTTTGCTTTGTTCTGACACAGGAACAGTAGTACAATTTCTTCTTAGTGTCTTCTAGTTTTAAGCCGAATTGCTTTCTAACCACCAGCAAACCTGCTCCTGAGTAGGATTTTCAAGTGGGCTGAGATCAGTTTTTCAGGAAATCTTTGATCTAAGCATGATTGCTGTGCTAAGATACTGTAATGTCTGAAAGAAAAAAGCTAATAGAGAAAATGCTTCAGATTCCAAAATATACTGTTTGCTCCAACCAGACTCAGGTGTGACTTTGTTTGTCACCTTAAATAAAAGTGTCTGCTAAATGAATAAATGTAAATGCAGTCTGTGTGAACCAAAACTTCAGTTTTCAAATGTCCAGATTTTGAATAAAGACAATCGAGATGAAGTTCAGATATTGTGGAGCAGTAAACATGTAAGGCTATATAATTAAAATTAATCATTGACTTCTGCTGTTACAGATTTCTTTACAATTTAAAACGGCATCTTTGGAGATCTTTTCTGCTGGAGGTACTGTTGTCCTAAAAAAATAAAAATAAATTTAAATAAAAAAATCTTACATATACCTTAGGAATGGTATTACAGAAAAATTTGGCGGTTTTAAAACTTTGACTTTTCCAAACCGCGGTATACCTTTAAAACGGTTATTGTCCCATGCCTAATCACATGATTTGATAATGCTGCATGTCACCAAACATGTTACATTAATGATACCAAGGATGATGATCCAAGAAACTCATAGTTGATAATAGCTTGTGTAATATTTGATATTTATACTTAAAGATATTTAGTACAAACACAAATTCACATCTAATATTACATATTAACCAAAAAATACATCAACATTAATACTTCAAATATTCAATGCATTAAATGTGCAGTAGGTGATCTGTCAAAATGCTAACCGGTTAGCATAATATTTTTTAAACACAGTCCCACCCTGCCGTCCAAAGGCACGCCTCCTGATATGTATAATGTATGCACACTTTAAAGATGACAGTAGACAACCCACTAGATCATGTCATTCACCAGTTAGAAAACTTTATAGTACTTTATAATACTACAATTCTGAATGAAAAACTGTATTGTATCCAGCACGTTTTCAGTTGTGTATCAAGCAAAACTTATCATAATGTGCAATATTTCATGTATGCAAGGATCGCTGGTCTCACTCTCTCACACTTTGTCCTATAATGCGACTACTGTATGCTTAGTGCTTGGCTGGCGGCGTGCAGGAATTACACTTATTATTAAGCCATACTTACACGCTATTTCAGACTAAATATTCAGAGTAGCAGGGTAAATAATATAGAGATTGCGTCACAGATTGTCATTGATCAAAAATGAACCAAAGTGATGTGAATATAAAAGCAACTTGACCTCAGTAAAGCAGGCGGAATAGCGATATTTACTTATGTTTTGTTGTTAAACTAAATAAAAATCTACACTATCGATGCTGTAAAAGGTCCCTTATGAAACTGAAAATAGTCACATCAATCTTTTGCCGGAAGATTTCAGTGGCTGAACAACACTTCTGTGCATATAACACATTTGTAACAACAAAATCTACATCAGCTTTGCATGACTTAAAGAGTTTTAAAACAGAACATTACCTGTCTAAAAGAAATACTTCAGCCATGGTGTCGTCCTTCCTCTAGCCTCCAAAAGTAACTCCAATATTGATTCAGGATTTTAAAAAAGTTTTAATTCAGCATTTATTTTACCGCCACATTAGCTGACAGACAGTTTGAGCTACGTATCAGAATTATATGAATTGTCGGCTCGACAAATTTTAATTGGATGAACATTTTTTTAGTTTTATGCCTTACCTAGAATATAAAAATACATATAAATATATTTAGATCATTTACTTTAATCATTCTTATTGGCATGTAAGGACTCTTTTAATCAGCACAACAAAAAAAATTTCTAAAGACAATCACCTATTGCACCTTTAAGAAAATAGCAGAACTCAGTATGATTTTTGCACAATTCTGCCAATGGAATCAGAAAGTCATTGCTTATCAATGTGCCAACTTAGGTGTTGCATCAGTATTAACGTTTTTTTGTTTGTTTTGTTTTTAATGAGTCACACACGATTGCAAAATGCAACCCTTTAGTCACATTCTGGAGTCCTGACCACTTTAAATAATGATCACAAATATCAGTAAAATGACTACCACAAACCTTTACCTGCAAGATTCATTTAATTAAGATTCACTGTGCCATACATTTTGCATCATTTTGCAATCATTTATTTATTTATTTTTGTTTGTTTCCTTTTTCCGTTTTTGCATTTTATTATTTCCATACACCCCCCTGTGCCATCAATTTTGCAATAATTTTTTTGTGTAAATGCGTTTTCATTTGCTTTTTTTTCCACTGAGTGCCCGTGATACATCCTAAAAGTGGTTGTTTAATACCAAAAAAAGGATCCAATGCAAAATGTTAGTAAATCTGGCCCTACATCTTCCAACAATACAGATCTTTATCACACAATTTGTGGTTAAAGCGGTGAAATCAAACCTTAAATTGTAAATGTAATCTCTTTCCCTCTTTCCAACAGGTGCACAAAACCAACCATGAATGAATCCGAGGTCATTAAATTGGACAACGCAACCTTTGCCATGTTTGACAACAAACTGGCCAGTGACATTGTGTCAGGCATCTATGTGATTGTGGCATTGTTCAGTCTGACGGGGAACAGCATCTCTCTGTTTCTACTATTGATGCGCACCTCTCCAAAAACCCCCACTATCATCTTCATGATCAACCTGACCCTCACTGACCTGATGCTGGGCATCGTTCTCCCCTTTCAGATCGTCTACCAAATGCAAGGCTACAACTGGACCTTAGGAACGGGCATGTGCAATGTCCTGACTGTGACCTTCTACACCAACATGTACTGCTCCATTTTATCCATGACTGCTATTAGCGCCGACCGTTACCTGGGGATTGTGAAACCCATGCGCTTCAGGGAGATGAGGAAGAGGAAGAGATTTGCAGTCATCGCCTGTATATTAATGTGGCTGCTGGTGCTTGTGATTCTGAGCCCACTGGAGAGATCCGACTTGACGTATTATGTTAAAGAGCGTGACATAATCACATGCTTTGACGTGCTCAGGTCAAAAATGCTCCCGAGCATTGCTCATTGGACAGGTTTTCTATTTGGCATGTTCATCCTCCTCTTCCTCGTTCCGTTCATCATTACGGTGTATTGCTACGTCAACATCATCTGGGTTCTGGTTAGAAGAACCAACAGTGACCAGAAAGGCCGCGCTGTGCGTCTGGCGTGCATCGTACTGTTTGTGTTCACGTTTTGTTTCGCTCCCAATAACATCTTACTGCTGGCTCACACAGTCGCAAGACTGTACTATGGTAAATCGCTCTACATCTACTATAAGCTCTCGCTCTCTCTCAGCTGCATCAATAGCTGCGCAGATCCGTTCATTTATTATTTCGCATCTAAAGAGTTTCGTCGGAAGCTACGCCAAATGCTGCGTTTACAGACTCTCAGCACAGCAGAAACCCAAATGATCGAGGGCCATAGAGAAAGCTTTTTCTCTGGACGCACAACATGCAATGCTCATGAAGACTGTGACAATATGTAACCTTTTCTTATTTAGGATTGTTTTGGGCCGGATTTATTTTGGATGGAAAAAATGGAACATTAGGGTTGGAAAATGTACTTATACTTTTTGTTTAAAAGCAATCCACAGAAGTAGATTTATGCACTTGTAATAACCCATTTAATTCAGTGAATGTCCACTTCCCATATTTTGTATGTTGTTGTGTTTTAGTACTGTTTATCTTTTGTTTCCTGTTGATTTCCTGGCTGAGCAGCTGATGAAAAGCACACTGCTCACATGCATTCACGTTGCGTGACTTTTTTTTTTTTCTTCTTGGTATCAGGCATCATAGTTCCTCCTAACGATATGTTCACGTATTTTTACACTTTGCTGAGTGGTTAGACTTATGCAATTAGCTGCCAGACCTGCTGTTGATACTTGATATTGTGTATATATTCTGTTATTGATAATTGAAAATGTATTTGTTTCATTACTTGAGCCAAGCTGTTTTTATATTTATGTTACTTAAGCTGTGCATAAAGTCCCTGCATTATAACATTGTATTGCAGCAATGCATACTGTTTTTTAGTTGTTTATATGTCTGAGCATAGATAAAGTGTTATGTATACATAAAGGGACATTTATTTTGTCATATAAAAATAATAAAGACGTTCAAATAAATGATTGCATTTAATCCAGCTAAAATAAAAGATTATAAATTTGCTATTCAGCAAAGTCAATGTTACAATCACGTACAGTACTGTATGTCTGCTTTCAATTGTTTTTCTACTTCTGGAAGCCACAGACAAGTCACCACGAGGTCAAGATTTTTTCAGTTCCTTTGAAACTGATGACTTTGGCAAAAGAAGTACTGTGAAAAGTACAAGAACAAATCCAAGTTTTAAAGTCTAAACTCAATGTTACTTGCAAAACCTTAGACCTCTCAAGACCTCACTTGATTAAAAAAAACAGCTTCCAGGAAATCAGTACTGAAATGCCATTGATATAATGCTACAGCAAATGTACTGAGTGATGCACAAAAAGGAAATAAAGCAGGTTGCAAATACCACTTCAAAGGGCACAGGTATTATGTTCAAGAGAAGTCGAGAAAGTAAAAGCATTTTTCATAAAAGATGCATCTATCATGCTCTCATAAGCTTTTGCAACAAATTCTTCAAGATTTACACTTTGTTAGAGAATTCATTAAGAATTTTGTCAGGAAGTAAATGACATTTATTTTGAAAATTGCGAGGAAACATTTATGTTATGTTGTTTCCTTAAATTTTTGTAAAATCATAATAACTGCATAAGAACTTAGCTTAATTAATTAGAAATGTACAACAAATAAGTACTGAACTGAATTGTGTTTATCAAACTGTGTTAATGTTTTAATGAGCATCTCATCATGAGCATCAACAATTCATGAAATTAGTTTTCTCAGACTGTCCTAATGCATCAGCAGATGACTGAAGTTTTATATCATTCTTACAAAGGTTATGTAGGCTACATTGTGTTTTTATAGCTATATTAGAAATTAGCTTGATATATTTTGATATATATTTTATTTTATTTAGTTAAAAAAAAAAAAAATATATATATATATATATATATATATATATATATATAAATATTGTAGTTTTATGGTTTTATTTTTAGTTAATAACTGGTTTAAAGAGGATATTACCTACTGCATATCACAGATACATAGAAATATGACTAATAAATATGAAAAACAAATTGCTGCAGTGTTGTAAGAGTCACTGCATGAGAAATTGCTCTGCATAAATGAAAAATATTACTGTATGTTAATTCAAAAGCCTACAGAATAAGATACAGAAGAGCCAAACAAGCACCTATCTGATACAACTGGGTTTTTTGTAACGATGATGATACCCCTGCGGCTGTTTTCAAAGCGTTTAATAGTTATTCTAAATGCTTTTACTGCCTATTTTATTTATATTTTTTATTGATACTTTTACGTTTTTTTTATTTGCAAAAACGCAGTTGACATGTTTGTATCAGTATTTGTATACAATACAGAATATAATTTACATTGTCAATGAAAAAAGATACAAGAGAGAGAAAGAAAAAAATAAAAAGAATAATAAAGAACATGAAATAAACAGGGTTAGCCATTTAAAAAACAATTACAGTATTTAAATGAAAGACATTACAAAATTAAATAGTTCTGTTTGCTTTCTTATTTTCAGATAATGAAATTATATTTAAATAATGATTAAATTCTTGCAAAAAAACATGGTTTGGTAATTGCAAATTTGCATTTGTGGATGCTTTTACCGTCTTGACTCCCTAAACGTGATATCGTGACGTTTCATTGCCAACCTTCCGCGCATGCGCTTGGTAGACTCCGCCTCTTCTGGGTCTCATGCAGTGGACAGACAGCGTTTCGGGAAGCACAGAGAGTAAGTGGAACAAGCTTTTACAGGTAAATTCCTAATACGAATAAAGATGAATAAATATATGTGTGTTTTTAAATAGGTGTCATCAACAGTTCAGTCTGTCTAAATGTCCAAATTAAAATAAACAGCGCTCTTCATTTATCATGTCAAGAATGTATTGCTCCGTAGCTAGAACTAAATACATTTCTAACGCACCATTCTGCATGTCTTTTTCCACAGAAACTTAGAGGCTTATCTTTTCACTTTAACTGAACAAACAAAAAAAAAAGCTAATGATGATGTGGCCAAACTTATGGTCAATCTCACCTTTACCCAAGGTTGATGTCACTTAGAACTTACTGGGGTAAAGTTGGTTTAATATTCTCACACTCGTTCAGTCATAACTTGTGAGAGGATACATATATTGACTACCATGCTAATTTAAATATTCGCATGCAAGTATGACTTCAAAACAACATCAGCACTATTTGATTGACTGTGAGCAATGCTGTACTTTGATTATTATTGGCTGCTATGATTTCACTATTTAGAATTTGCAATAAAAAAAAAAAAACTTTTTTGAAATGATATGATTAACCCTTTAACTGCCTGCTCTACAAAACAGTTGACCATGTTTTGACTGTTAAAGTCATTTAAAGAATGACTGCTTTAAATAATGGTTTACACACACAGCATCGTTGGTTTACAAGAAAATCAAACAAACATAATCCTGTTGTACTACTACACTTGATTTTGGTTTTATTGTAAAAAAAAAAACAAAAAAAACAAACATGTTAAATGAGAATCTGAATTTTTTTAAAAATAAATTTGTCTTACACTTCATATTTTCAAGGCTACAATGTATTAATTTCAGTACTTTTCCCATAAACTGACATATCAACCTCTATCAAATGGTTGATATTTTAAAAATTATGGGATGTGTTGAAAAAAAAATGCATTCAGTGTGGTAACTAGTGATGTTAGCAGGTAAGAAATGCAATCCAATTTTTTTGTTGTTGGTGGGGCAGTTAAAAGGTAATGTAGAAAGTCAGAATGTGCGAAATAAAACCAATTTTACCCTAGCCATAAAGCTTAGCTGGTTCTATGCACTTGTCAAGTTGCTCTAATTTGTGTAGGTTAAATGCACAACACAACTGATTTTGATATTCCCAGGAAAGAGGTGGAAGTGACAGAAACATGCTGTTAAATCCAGTGATATCCAAGCTGAGTGGAAAGCTTGTTGTTCTGGCAAGTGCATCTCCACGTCGCCTGGAGATTTTATCAAATGCTGTAAGTTTATTTTGTGGTATTTTTTTGTCTTTACAAGAGGCAATGAATATAAAAATTAACTCTTGTCTTTTTCATTTATGAGGCAGGGTTTACGATTCGAGGTTGTTCCCTCCTGGTTTAAAGAAACACTGGACAAATCCTTGTTTAAACACCCATGTGAATATGCAGTGGAGACGGCTAAACAGAAGGCATTGGAGGTGGCTCAACGAATGCCATTTGTAAGTTGTGTAATAATCGAACAAGCAATTCTATAACTTTCGGTTTCTGTCAAGTTATGGTTTCTCGTTTATTCTGTATCATCCATGGGTTCAGAAACATTTGAAAACTCCAGATATTGTTATCGGAGCGGACACTGTTGTGGTAAGTATTTGTGTTGTAATAGATTTTACATGTTATAATGCATCCTAAAAAACTCTTGTTGAATTTCTGTACTTTCATCCTCAGACTGTTGATGGCTTGATCTTGGAGAAGCCTACAGATAAACAAGATGCTTACCGCATGCTGTCCAGGTGCATTAAATTTTTTTGTTGTTGACCTGACTGTTTGTGGCATTGTTGTTCCAAATGCAGGTACTGATATCTATTGAAATGAATATATTTTAGATTGAGCGGGAAGGAGCATAGCGTCTTCACAGGTGTAGCTATCGTGATCTGCCGTGAAAAAAATGGTATGTTTAAAGTAAATTAAATTATTTTTTGAAAGAGTTGATCCTTTTTTTAAATAATCCATTTTCATTGAAGGTTCAGTTACAGACTACAAAGTGGTTGATTTTTACGAAGAGACAAAAGTGAAGTTTGCAGAATTATCTGAGGAGATGCTTTGGGAATATATCAACAGTGGAGAGCCCATGTGAGTTTATGCGTAAAGATTTTCATACTGTATAATTCATTGGAGTTTGGTCATCACATTTTCTGAGCATGTTCAGTGAACCTTTTGAACCTGTGGAACTTGGACCCTAGTGGAGTCATTGTTTGCTTTGACGTGTTGAAAGTGACAAGCAAAAAGCACATTTTTAAGTAAAGAGTACATTTGAAGCATTCAGGTCATTACTTTGGCTTTCTACCAAGTTTTGCATGGCAGGTGAATGATAAGACTGACAGATCTGTTTGTGTTCGACAGGGACAAGGCCGGTGGTTATGGTATCCAAGCTTTGGGTGGCATGTTGGTAGAGTATGTGCGAGGAGATTTTCTTAATGTAGTCGGCTTTCCTCTTAACCACTTCTGCAAACAGTTGGGATCGATTTTCAACAGTCCACCTGCAAGTCCTGCCCACAAAATCAAACGGGACTCAGATGAAGCTTGGACTCTTGTTAACAAGACCACCAATGGGGATGTTGAGCTACTGGAAAATGTTAAAGACGGCAGTTTGACATCTGTGCAAGAACAGAATGTAATGGGATTGGAGTTTGCCAAGTGCAACCGACAGGACGTCCCTCACAGTATCATCAGCTTACTGGATGGGTTTAAAGCATCAAAGGTAGTAATTCTGAGTGTGTTCTACACAGGTGAGTGTGCTTGACAAACCAGCTGTAGGACACACTCTCTCCTCTTCGTATGCATCAGACACTTGCTGCGTCCCAATTTGCATACTTATACTGCGCCCTAAAAGTATGTACTTTTTTTGTGAAGGAAATATAAATACATTTGAGTGTGTAGCAGAAGAGTATGCAAGCTTTGAGACATACTCCTTGTTAACAGATCTTTGTGCTGCTTAGTTATGAGCCCTGTAAATCATCCACACATCATCCACATTTCTTTCTTATTTAATTTCCTACCTTATTGGAGAAGCAGCAGCATGTTCATCTCCCATTCACGAGTCTCTCATGCAGAGAAATCTCCTCAGGTCTTTGGATAATTATGCATTCAGGCGATAATGTCCAAACATCTTTATATAAGTTCAGTATTGTTGTTGCAGATGAAATATTACACAGAAAACGCGATTTAAATATTTTTCAGTGGGCTAGAAATTAATGAACAGTCATACAAACATCTTTACCAAGCATCTCTCTACTTAATGGTCCATCATGTCTGTAGTTTATTTACACTTTTCACCCGTTTGTAGTTCAAATCGATTTCACGTCCAACATGAATGTACTGTGGGCAATATCAGCAGTTAGAGTATGGACAGTTCTACACTTAAAATTTTTACTAGAAATAGTAAACCATCCGGGAACCTTTGGCATACTTTTTTTAACATACTACGGTCTGGGATATACGAATTCTACAGTATTTTCAAATACTATTTAAGATGGATTGTATGTGAATTGGGACGCAGCAACTTTCTTATATACACTCCATGCTTTCTGTAAACTAAGCTATTAAGAGTGTGCTATACATGTGATTAGGCTTGACAAACCACCTGTAGGACGCACTCTCTCCTCTCCATATGCACCAGACACTCACTTATATGCATTCCATGCTTCCTGGAAAATATTGTGTAATTCTGAGTGTGCTTTACATGTGATTGGGCTTGGCAAACCACCTGTAGGACACACTCTCTGCTCTCTTCATGCATAAAAAAAAACCCAAATTTGAATTGCTTAAAAGAAATCATGCCATTATTTACACACTTCCAAACTTTTTTCTATTATAAGCTTTAAATCAGGGGTGTCCAAACTTGGTCCTGGAAGGCCAGTGTCCTGCAGAGTTTAGCTCAAACTTGCTCAACACACCTCTGCAAGGATGTTTCCAGAAAGCCTGGTAAAGCCGCGGTCACACTGGACTTTTCTCCCCATAGACTTTGAATGCGACAGACCTGAAACGCAAGCTCAAAGTTCAAACTTGGTGAACTCTGACCTCCGAAATTGCATCATGTGATTGCGTGAGACCAATCGAAGATCAAGACATAACCTCTCTGGACAGAAATTTAAAATAAGGACCAATCGCTCACTTTTTCAATGTCTAATTATCTTGTCTATATCCATATATCTATAAATATCTAATTTTGCATGCTCAAACTCTAGTGTGACCACAGATTAAGGGCTTGATTAGCTAGCCCAGGTGTGTCTGATTGTGGTTGAAACTAAACTTTGCAGAACACGGCCCCTCCAGGACCGAGTTAAATGATCTTATATTAATATTAAACTACATTTTCAGATATTTTTAACAGAGGTGTTTGTGTTGAACATTAAAAAAAGACCATGATCCAATAACTTTATTGTAGGAAATGACTGGTTCATTTAGAAACTGGTTCACTTTTTTTTAGTAGGTACCTAAAACTACCTGTGCAAGTGGTCAGAATTGCACAAACCAAAATGTTTTAGACTTTACACGTGAATTTAGCATCGTCTACTTGTTGGAATTGGCATTGCTTCATAATGCATTATGTAAACAGGACCTTTAACATATTTCATACACAATATTCTTATAGTCTTCTTAAGCCAGAGTGAAATTTAGCTAAAAATTCTCCTGTTGTGTTTGACAGAATTAATAACACACTGGTTCAGACATGAGTGAATAAATAATGATGTTTATTTATTTATTTTTATCTTTGGGTGAACTATTCATTTAAAATACAGTATTATACTGTCATTAATTCAATTAATTTATAGCATTAAAATACCACCGAAACCTAATGTTTGTTTTAATCTGCACAGAAACAGGAAAAATGTTTGGTAACACTATTTTGCAACCATTTTTGTTTGTCAGACTTTATTCACAGCGTCCAAACTGAAGGTGTTTGATGTATTAAACCTCCCTGGTGGTCTAACATCAGAAGAGGTAGCTGGCCAGATCAACGCTTCTCTTTTAGGCACCGAAAGGCTTCTGGAAGCTGCCGTCTCCTTAGGCCTTCTAGAAAGGGTCAGACAGCGAGAGAACAGTGGTAAGACTGACAAAAACTGCCATCTTTATGGTCACAGAAAACACATGGGGTTTTCCTAAAAATGAGTTCTGAAACCTCTCAGATCTCATTGTCCATTTATATTGTAACATACAAGGACTCTTTGTTTACTGAATGAAACACTTTGAATGCATGGATGCGTTTCCTCCTACTCTATGATGCATGTTCCCATTATCATGTCCGGAGGTGGATTGTGAATGCAACATTGTTTATTGTCTGTTGCAGTGTACAGAAATACAGAAGAGGCCAGTCGTTTCTTGGTATCGGACAGCCCAGTGTCTCTGCATGGATATATTCTCCACTGTAATGATATGGTGTGGCCTCTGTTCAGTCATCTAGAGAGCGCTGTAAGGGAGGGCACCAGCCAACATGAGCGGGCCTTTGGAAAGAAGAAAGAAGATGGGTTTCAGGTAAACGAATTATTTTATCACCCATGAACCATTAGGCCTGTCACAATAATCAGTATATCGACTTACAGGGTGTCAGCGGGGTCTTAAACCGTATTAAAAGTTGAGCAATTTGGAGAAATTTTAGCCCCTTAAAAAGTATTAAAAAGTCTTAAATGCTTTATTGCAAGAAATTAAACTTTATATCATTTTTGATTATGCAATGTGTTGTTGTATACTAAAGTTTGCCTGAATTAAATCTGCGAATATCAGGATGCTGTGTAGTTTATGAAATCAATAATATCCTGCTAGATTTGACATCATGCTGCATTGTTTACTGCAGTTATTGAGGCAACACCATTATTTCTGCAGTTCTATAGGCGAAAACCTGCTGAATTAGCTAGATTTAATAGTTTTCTATTCAGTATATGAATAATGTTTTAGTTTTGGATCAATTTCTTACATTCATATTTAGTAAATATACTGAAAGTAAAATCTTGCAAGTGTTTCCGGTTGAAAAGGGCTTATAAGGTCTTAAAATGTATGGGGAAAAGTCTTAAAAAAGGTCTTAAAAAGTATTGAATTTCACTCTCTGATTCCTGTATACACTCTGACTTATCACACAACACACAGACATGACCTCAGTAATTTCCGGTGATGTCTATACATAAAAAAACAATTCTAGCAACATTTTAGATGTCATTTTAGTCTTAAAATGACAATAATATTAGTTATCGCAAAATATTTTGGTGCAGTATATCATACAACAAAAAATAGATATTGTGACAGGACTATGAACCATACCTTTTTGAAGCTACTGACATTCTAGCACTGAATAATACTGTTTTTTTGATTTCTAGGATGTTTATTACAGTAAAGATGAAATTAAGATAAGATTCATGGATGCAATGCACAGCATCGCACGGCTGACTGGAAAAGATGTGGCAACCGCATTTGATCTCTCATGCTACAAAACAGCTTGTGATATTGGAGGTATATATACTGCATTTATGATTTTTTTTTATCAAAAAAGAGTTAACTTTGATTTGATTAATCTTTGGTATATGGTATACAGTGCAGATTTATCAGTTGATTAAAAAAAAAAGTGGGTAAAATCATTAAATACTTCCCAGAATTAACATAAACAATAAATTCAGTAAAATATATACCATTTGTTTATTATGATTTGTGCTGACCAAAAAATCATATCATGTTTTATTAATGGAATAATAGTCCACAACAACTTCATCTGCAAATCAAATCAGTTTAAATTAAGGGGAAAAAAATGTGTTTAATAAAAAATAAAATATCCTGGATTCTGATGTGATGACAAGATTCCCCCCTCATGAAAAAACAAAAAACATATAGATTGTTTGAAAGTGATTACATAAACAGATCAAACCGCCGTCATGCAAAATTCACGTTGAGACCTGAGCGAGTTGACCACGATAAGATGTGCAGAAACCACCATCCTGCATGTTGTCACGCATAATTTGAGATTATTATTTTGGAAGAGTTTGTTTTTAGAAGCTACTTATCTAAAAAGGAGTTGCGAGCTTCTTATGCAAATTTTTTACACTTTTTAATTATTAATTCTCTTAGGGGGGTTTATTCAAGGGGCATCTGTATTTATTGTGGCCTCTGTATTCTCTTCACCAGTGTTGACCTATTTTTAAAACTAAAACAAATAATAATAATGATAAATACAAGAATTAATTAATAAATATTTTGGTGTTAAATATTGCTGAATTAAAATTTATAGTACTAAGCAGAATTGCAAGATAATACGGCCTCAAAAAGCTTAGTAATTTAATCAAGCAAAGATGAAAAATGGACAAAAGTGGCAGTGAAAAGAGATTTACAATGCTAAAAAAGACATATTTCAAAATAATTGATGTTCTTTGGATTTTATTTATCAAAGTATTCTAAAAAAAACTCATTGTTCATGGTTTCCTGTAAACAAATAAGTAGCACTAGTGCTTTCAACATTATTAATAATAATAATAACTTGATTGGCGACGCAGTGGCGCAGTAGGTAGTGCTGTCGCTGGTTCGAGCCTCAGCTGGGTCAGTTGGCGTTTTTGTGTGGAGTTTGCATGTTCTCCCTGCGTTCGCGTGGGTTTCCTCCGGGTGCTACGGTTTCCCCCACAGTCCAAAGACTTGCGGTACAGGTGAATTGTGTAGGCTAAATTGTTCGTAGTGAATGAGTGTGTATGGATGTTTCCCAGAGATAGGTTGCGGCTGAAAGGGCTTCCGCTGCATAAAACATGTGCTGAATAAGTTGGCGGTTCATTCCGCGGTGGCGACCCCAGATTAATAAAGGGACTAAGCCGAAAAAAAGAAAATGAATGAATGAATAACATGTTTCTTGAGGACAAAGAAGACTGGATTCTGAAAATTCAGATTTCACAACACAAAATTAAATCACATTTTAAAATATAGTGAAATAGGAGAGTTAGAATAGTTAGAGTGTAATATTACTTCACAACAATATAACCAATTTACTTTTATGCAAATGCAGCATAAGAAACTTCTTTCAAAAACAATAAATGCACTCATCCAAACTTTCAAGTGAAAGTGTATATTTATTAAAAAGTATAATAACTGCACAAGGCATGTTAAGAAATCATTGTGATTTTGCCCAGGTTGCACTGGTGCCATGGCATACGAGTTTACAAAAGCACACCCTGAGTTGTCAGTTACTGTATTTGACTTGCCACAAGTCATCGAGATGAGACGTCACTTCCAGCCAAAAGAAAATGATGAAAGAGTGTCATTTGTTGCAGGTTGGTGAAAAACTTCATAGGAACATTTTTGTGATAAACAATTTTATTTATTAACATCACATTCATTTTTTTATTTTCTTACTGAATATCTCTTTTTGTTTGCAAAATAGGAGATTTTTTTAAAGATGACCTACCTAAAGCAGACCTGTATATTTTTGCACGGGTCCTCCATGACTGGTCTGATGAGAAACTGCATGTGTTATTGAGTAAACTGTCTAAAATGTGGACACCAGGTATGTGCTTTAAAATATCACATTGTTCACTTAATGTGTGAGATGTTTTTGAAGTATCAAACATTTTGATGCCAAGTCCCCTCTAAGATAATATTCTCTGTGCAAGTGACCCTCTAATGCCCCCTTTTGGCCACCTAAGGATCTCTACACCCCAGTTTGTTTCCTAAAATGTGAATGCTGCTGAATTAAAATGCCTCTATTATGCAATTTTAAAGGGTCACGTTTTTGTTTTGGAGGTCCCTGATCTGATTTGTCAGATGGCACTGTCTGTTGAGTTTGGTCTTTCTTTTGAACCACATAAAAAGGCCTATTACTACAGTATATGGGACCCTGGAGAACAAAACCAATTTGTAGTTGCATGGGTACATTTTTGCCAATAGTCAAAAATACATTATATTTAGTCAAAATTATTCTTTTTTGTGTGTGTGTGCCAAAAATCATTGGAATATTAAATAGCTCATGTTGCATGAAGATATTTTGTAAATTTCCCACCGTAAATATATCAATACTCAATTTTGTTTAGTAATGTGCATTGCTAAGAACTTAATTTGGACAAATTTTAAGGATATTTTCTTAGCATTTAGATTTTTTTTAAATCCTCAGTTTTAAGATTTTCAGACAGTTGTTTCTTGGCCAGGGGCAACGCAGTGGCGCAGTAGGTAGTGCTGTTACCTCACAGCAAGAATGTTGCTGGGTCGCAGGTTCGAACCTCGGCTAGGCTGGGTCAGTTGGCGTTTCTGTGTGGAGTTTGCATGTTCTCCCTGCGTTCGCGTGGGTTTCCTCCGGGTGCTTCGGTTTCCCCCACAGTCCAAAGACATGCAGTACAGGTGAATTGGGTAAGCTAAATTGTCCGTAGTGTATGAGTGTGAATGAGTGTGTGGATGTTCCCAGAGATGGGTTGCGGCTGGAAGGGCATCCGCTGCGTAAAAATCGTGCTGGATAAGTTGGCGGTTCATTCCACTGTGGCGACCCCGCAAGGGACAAAGCCAACAAGAAAATGAATGAATGAATGTTTCTTGGCCAAATATTGTCCTATCTTAAAAAAATAGATGAATGTAAAGCTTATTTATTTAGTTTTTAAGTAATGTATACATTTCAGTTTCAACCATATCACATTTATGGCTGGTTTTGTGGTCCAGGTCACATATCTTTTATTTACATATTTGCACAAATATTAACATTGGCATTGGTATTAGCAAGTCAATTCAAGCCCAAATCCTCATCCTAATCCATTCATTCATATAAATATATATTTATACAACGGTTCGGTCTGGTTCTTGAATCTGATTGGCTGATAGCCATTCGATATTCTGCAATAACAGCACTCTTACAGCCTCTTCACTCTTCTGTATTACTCCACCCACATGACAGCAGATCAATAAACTCACTACAGTTTAACAAATATTGCAGCTGTTGGACAACATAATGTACTATTTAGGCTTTTTTAGGCAAGATTGTAGTTGTTTAGATTGCAACTATGGAGTTTATTTATAAGGATAGTACCTATTTTTAATATGTATAATTTCGGAGTTGGCAGCCATCAGCCTGTCATACTGAGCAGAGCAAAGACGGTTGCGCCACAAGATGGCGATAGAGACCACGTAATAAGTCCTTAGGAGAGAAAAACTCAGCATTTGTATTTCAAACTGCAGCTGATCAAATCATTTTAAAACAGGTAAGTGACATTCTAAGTCGATCTCTGTCTTTTGTATGTCGTAGTGCTGTATTTATACCATAGTAATCTGCTAGTGTTTGCTTTGGTTTTTTTTTTATTGGGTTTAATTATTGTGATGTCCTGATTGCAACAGAGAAAAACTGGGAAATCTTTGTAGACTGAAGGCATTTCATGCCGCTCAGCCATATTTCTGCCATGACAGATGCCGCTCAGCCTTATAATCTTAAAATGTGTTAAAAAGCAACGGGTTCTGGTGTTTTGATCATCAGCTGCAGATGTGAATGAGTGGCGGAAGAAAGTACTTCGTCATACAAAGGGATTTTTGAGACTCTCCGTGTTTAAATTTATACACGATTATGCTGTCAAACTGTTGTATAAATGCAATTTCACACTTGTAGCAGTGCGATATGGCTGTATATATCATCACTGGTGGGACGACCTCGACCTGTGGCCTCGTGCCAACGCACACCCCCCACCAGTGCCGATATACAGCCATATTTCACTGCTACAAGTGTGATATTGCTCATATATAAACACTTAAAAATGACTTATTTCAGACTTGAAAAATCCCAAGGCCAGTAGGTTAAGTAGGTTTAATGTAGATGTGTTTGTTAATGTGAAGTAAAAGTTAGTCTCTTAACTCATGGGCAGTCTCCTCCATGAATTATTTGCCTAATGAATGCATTGCTTACAAACAGGTTGTGGGCTTCTGGTGTCTGAGATCCTTTTGGACGAGGAGCGAAGAAGGCCGAGTCGAGCCCTGCTTCAGGCCCTCAGTATGACAGAAGGAAAGCAGAGGAGCACAGCAGAATACAGCGACTTACTAGACAAGCACGGCTTCACTCTCAAACACGTCAAACACACGGACAACCTGCTGGATGCCATGCTATTTGTGAAAGAAGACCCAAATGACAAAAGAACATTATCAGGCTGTTCTTCAGCATCCATTGAAACCGCAGAACTTGAGTAAAGTAATTTCTACAGCATCTGCATTGGAAACACTACAACTGACTTCCAGTTCATTGACTGCAATAAATGTATTAGCTGTATTTTTTAAATAATTTGAATATTTGTAGATGATTATTGCAAAATAATGTTTTTAACTGTTACATAATGCATTAAATGTGGTTTTGAATCAAATAGCTTGTCTTATTTAGTTTATGTGTGTGTGGGTCAGAAAGACTTGGATTTGTTTTTTTGATATTTTTTACAACCACAAACTTTACTATTATGTTATATACAATTTCAATGTGGTCATGTCGTTGACCCATGAACATTGCTGCTTGTAGTCAAACTATTTTATGACTACAACAAAAGGCAATTCAATCATGACTTAATATTAAAACGGCTATCATAACATTATCAATATGTGGACCTTCCTGGATTCTTGAAAGCTATGGAAAATATAAATATAAAACTGGAAATACACTAGGCCCATTGTTATTGTTTATGTCCGTCAAAATGGTGTATTGAAAGATTGTTATATATATATATATATATATATATATATATATATATATATATATATATATATATATATATATATATATATATATATATATATATTATATATTTTAATATAATAAAAGTAACATGAGACACGTGTAACACTTGACAAGGTTTCATTTGTTCTCATAGTTAGCTATGAGCAATGTATTTTACAGCAATAAAAGAAGTTCCCTAAAAATTTATGATTTTCTTTTTTTCTGTTGAAGACAAAAGAAGATATTTTGACAAATGTTAGAAAACCTGTAACTATTGACATCCATTGTAGACCTATTTATTTTTGTCAATTGTTAGAGGTTTCTAACATGTTTCAAAATATCTTCTTTAGTGTTTAACAGAAAAAGGGAAACGCATTGAACCACTTAAGGGAGTAAAGTAAATCTTAGGTGAACTATCCCTTTAATATGTGATCACTGGTAACAATGAAATTGTTCATGTTCACCGTACGTTAGCTTATGTTAAATACAACAACCGGTGCTTCATATATTAGTAATTAAACAATTATTTACTAAAATAAATACTATGTTTTGTTGTTTAATTTAAGCTAATGCGAACAAATGGAAAAAAAAAGAAAAATATAAAAGAATTCGTAAGGATTAACTATAGTTAAAAGCTAATGTACAGTCACGCAACCTTCTGCATCTGAATCATTCAATATCGCGAGAAGCCTCGAGAGTTTGGCGCAGTGTGTCCTCCGCAGCATCCCCATCACTTTCCGCTCTACCTCTTGCTTCTGCCAGCACGTACAACATATTACTTTACTTAAAGACTGAACCCAATACTACTTATTTCTGCCATGGCGGATGCTGCCTTTTCTTTTGCGAAAGACTTTTTGGCCGGTGGGGTCGCAGCTGCTATTTCTAAAACTGCAGTTGCGCCGATAGAGAGAGTCAAACTGCTGCTGCAGGTGAGATTTATCATCTTGACTTCTCTTAACACACTCTGACATGATCCATGATTATTCATAACACGTATTCCGTCGAACAGTAGTTTGAATTATATTTCAGCTTTAACGATGCTCCGCCGACTTTGTCCTTCAGAGGCCATGTTTGAGTTGTTTGTTTGCAGCCGCATCTTTCGAGCTTCTCAACGCTCAGATTGACATTCTGGTTTTGAATTCTCTCATTTGTATGTTTATTTGTAAACTTTAATGGCCCAGTGTATTTTAAGACCAAAGTGTGAATTTCTAGCAGCTGGCTGAGTGACACATCTGCAGTATTGTGTCATGTTTCAGGCCCAGACATACAGTATGTGGGCTACTGTATTGGGGCTGATTTTGCCAAGTACACTGTGTTCCTGGACCACCATAGCCTTAACCTTTAACATTAATTATCTGTAAAATCTGAAATATTGTCAAAACTGAAAATAGATATACTGTTGTTCAAATGTTTTTTTCTTCATGATTTATGTATCAAATATTGAATTATAAAGTGAGTAATTAACTAGTAATTAACATAATTATGAGTAAATAATTATTATTCCTTTGATGCAAAGCTGAATTTTCAGTAGCCATTATAATATATCTGATTCTAAATATTCTTAAGAAATTGTTCTGTTTTGCTGTTTAAAAAACACTTATTATTGAAAGCAGTTATAATTATATGCTTTTTAATTTTATTAAACTGTGATACACTAATATACACGTGTTTGGGGTTCATTCTCCTCATTATCAGCATTTTTGGCTAAAAGAAAATGGTCAAAACTAAAATCTACATATATTAGATTAGATTAGATTAGATTCAACTTTATTGTCATTACACGTGTACAAGGCAACAAAATGCAGTTTAGGTCTAACCAGGATATATGTATGTTATAAAGTGCAATTATAGAAAAACTTTGGGCAATATTTACAGACGGATGTACTATGAACATTATATACAGGTTGAATTACCTTTGAACAGAGATTTACAATAGATAAATATATGTACAGATTGCTATTAATAATTAAAAATATGCAGATAGATAAACTAAAGACTGTATAAACATAATTACAAAAGTATATGTACAATAAGTATGGTTAATTCAAGATGAATTAGTGCATCAAAGTGCAATGAATATGTACAACTGTACAAAAAGTGCAAATATTAAGTAGTGTAGTGTTTATGGAGTGAGGGGGGGGGGGGTGTAAAAGAGTCAGTGGGGGGGGGGGCAGAGCTCTTTTGACCCCCTCATACACCCCCACATATGTATAACCCTAAATTGAAAATAAAAATGAAAATATGATTTGTTAAGCATCATATAACAGTCTCATCTATCAAAATACAGCAATCATGTTTCATGTAGAGAGCAAACACTAAGTAAACAGTATATTATACATCAGCATTTGCGATTCATTTTAGTTTGTACCATCATGAAATATTAGAAAACAATAGTAGACCCCAAGCATTTATTAGGACCAAGCTTTCAGTGTATTTTCAAATAAATACTTAAAAATCTTCTGTTGAAAGCATCTTTAGACTTCATAAGACACTATAATGCTTATTGTTTTATTCTCATGCATAGCCAAAAGAACTGAAGTCATGCAAACTTATTACTAGACCATATTTAGCATATTTAGAGGGTTTTAATTCCAGTCCATCCCTGTAAAACCCCAATCCAATTTTAAACCATCAGATTGATGTGCCGCAGGACCAACAAACCACAAAACCCAGATAACATTTAACTCACAAAATGTTGTTTCTCACTTTACAGGTACAACATGCCAGTAAGCAGATCAGTGCGGACAAGCAGTACAAAGGTATTGTCGACTGTATTGTGAGGATCCCTAAGGAGCAAGGCTTTGCTTCTTTTTGGCGTGGCAACCTTGCCAACGTCATTCGCTATTTCCCCACGCAAGCTCTCAACTTTGCCTTTAAGGACAAGTACAAACAGATCTTCTTGGGTGGCGTTGATAAACACACACAGTTCTGGAGATACTTTGCCGGCAACTTGGCTTCAGGTGGAGCTGCAGGAGCCACTTCTCTCTGCTTCGTCTACCCGCTGGATTTCGCCCGTACTCGACTGGCTGCAGATGTCGGGAAAGCTGGCAGCACCAGAGAGTTCAGCGGGCTGGGCGACTGCTTGGCCAAAATCTTTAAGTCAGATGGCTTACGGGGTCTGTACCAGGGGTTCAACGTCTCCGTCCAGGGGATCATCATTTACAGGGCGGCCTACTTTGGAGTCTATGACACTGCTAAAGGTTTGTGCTACAGATGATCAGGATGTGTTGTGATTTCCAGTTTTCAAAATAAAAAAACTAAATTGAACTGGATTTAAAATTCCAGTTTAAATCCTCTTAAAAAATAAATAAAAATAAATAATAATAATATTAAAATATTTAAACAGAGTAAAAGTAACCTGACGTTCAATACAATGTTTTAAAAAAGAAAAATGTGAAAGACAATAGATAATGGCTGAAAATTACAGATATTTCCTTCATGTAGAAAACAGTGCAATGCAACCTGTATAGAAGCATTAAAATTTTTTCAACGTATTATTATGAAGTGTAGCAGTAAATGCAATGCAGAATTGCAATTTCATCATGTGGGCATAGAACAAATAAGCTCTAGGCTGAATTGACAACCTTTTTTAAAAAGTGTTATTTTACTATGATTGTGAAACTGCTGTAGTTTTCTACTTAATATCAATGAATTTGAATAGATGCTAAAGCTCATTTGTGCTTTAGATGATGATGATGAGTTGTGCATCACTTTTAAAAATCATGTTTATATATATATATATATATATATATATATATATATATATATATATATATATATATATATATATATATATATATATATATATATATATACATACATACATACAGTTGAAGTCAGAATTATTAGCCCCCTGAATTATTCGCCCCCCTTTTTATTTTTTTCCCCAATTTCTGTTGAACGGAGAGAAGATTTTCTCAACACATTTCTAAACATAATAGTTTTAATAACTCATCTCTAATAACTGATTTATTTTATCTTTGCCATGATGACAGTAAATAATATTTTACTAGATGTTTTTCAAGACACTTCTGTACAGCTTAAGGTGACATTTAAAGGCTTAACTAGGTTAATTAGGTTAACTAGGCAGGTTAGGGTAATTAGGCAAGTTATTGTATAATGATGGTTTGTTCTGTAGACTATTGCGAAAAAAAATAGTTTAAAGGGGCTAATAATATTGCCCTTAAAATGGCTTTTGAAAAAGTAAAAACTGCTTCTATTCTAGCCAAAATAAAACAAATAAGACTTTCTTCAGAAGAAAAAGTATTATCAGACATTCTGTTAAAATGTCCTTGTTCTGTTAAACATAATTTGTGAAATATTTAAAAAAAAAAAAAAAATTCAAAAGGGGGCTAATAATTCTGACTTCAACTGTATATATTGTATGTAGGCGTCACAATGGCCTCACAGCAAGAAGGTCGCTGGTTCGACCCTCGGCTGGGTCAACTGGCATTTCTGTGTGGAGTTTGCATGTTCTCTTCGTGTTGGCGTTTAAAATTTCCCCTACAGTCCAAAGACATCCGCTAGGTGATTTGGGTAAGCTAAATTGTCCGTAGTGTATGTGTGTGAATGTAAGAGTGTATGGATGTTTCCCAGTGATGGGTTGCAGCTGGAAGGGCATCTGCTGCGTAAAACATATGCTGGATAAGTTGGTGGTTCATTCCTCTGTGGCGACCCCTGATTAATAAAGGGACTAAGCCGAAAAGAAAATGAATGTATGAATATTATATGTATTTTTTAAATTATTTGAATAGAGGTTCAATACATTGTAAAAAAAGTAAAATGGGTAATGTAGAAAATGACCAGTACAGTTTTCATTAAGTTTACAGATTTTCCTTCACATTTAAAACACAATGTAATGCAAGCTGTATAAAACATGAACATTTCTTCAATTAACACATACATTTATGAATGCAGAATTGTAATTGTTTTGTTCATTCATTTATTTTCCTTAACTTATCCAGCATATATTTTACACAGCGGATGCCCTTTCAGCTGCAATCCAGTGCTGGGAAACATCCATACACACTCATTCACACACATACACTACGACCAATTTAGTTTATTCAATTCACATATACTGTATGTCTTTGTACTGTGGGGGAAACTGAAGCACCCAGAGGAAACCCACGCCAACAAGGGGAGAAAATGCAAACTGTTCCAGACAGAAATGCCAACAGGTCGGCGCAATAGCCTAATGGTTAGCGGGCCGGCATATGGTGCGGTAGCACTATCTAATAAAGGCAAAAAGGCTAAAAATAATCTTTAAAAAAAAAAAAGCCAACTGGCCCTGCCGGGACTCGAACCAGTGACCGCACTGTGAGGTGAAAGTGCTAATCACTGAGCCACCATGTCGCCCACACATGGAATAATGAACTGAAAAAAATGAATAAAAAGTTATAACAGAGGTTATAAAAAGAAAATCAAATACAAATCCTGAATTTTGGCTTGTCAGAGCCTTGTTTGAATCCTTATAGTTTTTGTTTATAGTTTTTTTATATATATATTTTCTGTGTAAATGTTAATTTGTTTTTGTCATGTTTATTCATTCATTTGTTGGCTTAGTCCCTTTATTAATCTTATATTAATTATTAGTCGCCACAGCAGAATGAACCGCCAACTTATCCAGCATATGTTTCACGCAACGGATGCCCTTCCAGCTGCAACCCATCACTGGGAAACATCCATACACACTCATTCACACACATACACTACGGACAATTTAGCTTATCCAATTCACCTATATTGCATGTCTTTGGACTGTGGAGGAAACCGGAGCACCTTGGGAGAACATGCAAACTCCACACAGAAATGCCAGCTGACTCAGCTGAGGCTCGAACCAGCGACCTTGTTGCTGTGAGGCGATTGTGCTACCCACTGCGCCACCGTTGTTTGTTTTATTTATTTGTCTATTTATTTTTAAACTAAATAAAATAAGAAATGTTTTTGGGTATACACACACACACACATATGCATACATAAATATATAATAAATCAACATGTTAGACTAATATAGTAATACAATTTTTTATGTATTTAATTCATCAGTCAATCTTTGTGGCCCAGGGTGGACGAACACATAATTTTAGAGTATGCATTACTTCTTTCTCTTTGAATTACAATTCAGAAAAATTCTCTTCTCGTCAATTTAGCCTGTATTGTGGCCATTTTTATTGCATATTACATAGCCAGTTTTTTAGTTCTGTTAAATTCAATCATGTTTCTTGATTACACTGACTTGCAGGCATGCTTCCCGATCCGAAGAACACCCACATTATGGTCAGCTGGATGATTGCACAAACTGTGACAGCAGTGGCTGGTGTGGTCTCCTACCCATTCGACACTGTGCGCCGTCGCATGATGATGCAGTCTGGGCGCAAAGGAGGTATGCCGTACACACATGCTCAAACATATGCACTCATTTGAATAAGTCGCTGTTCTCCATCAAGTGTGCATTTATTTCAGCTCAAGCCTTTGTCTTTTGTTTCCCCAGCGGATATTATGTACACTGGAACCCTTGACTGCTGGAGAAAGATCGCTCTTGATGAGGGCAGCAAAGCGTTCTTCAAAGGGGCTCTGTCTAACGTACTCCGAGGAATGGGGGGCGCTTTTGTTCTCGTGCTTTATGATGAGTTCAAGAAGTATATTTAAACTATATATACTAAATGGAAGTAGAGTAGCTTTTAGCACAGCGCTTTGTTAAGCTTTAACCAAACCCTCTCCACTATGCACAGATGCGGTCTTGGTTAAATTGTGTTAGAGAACAATTTAGCGATTTAATATTTTTAATTATTTGTGTTTGTTGCTGCATTTGTTGTGTTTAGGACATGTTCTTTCTTTTTATGACAATGATTTATCAAAAGAAAGCGACAGTGCGTTATTTAAAGGGATAGTTCACGCAAAAATTAAATGTTATAGTTTACACATGCTCAGGCAATCCAAATGCAGGTGATTTTTTTATTTATTAATGCATTAAAACAAATATTTTTTTGTGGGAATAACCCTTGGTGATGTATAATATTCTACAGCCGCTGCACTGTAAAAAAAAAAACTAACGGTTGGCTTAGTTTTTAAGCTGAATCAAATGAACCTTATGAGTCCATTGAACTTACATTATGTTCAACTGACTTAAAACAGCTTGCATAACTTATAAAATTAAGTTAGAACATGATTAACTTAGTTTAATAAGTTACAATCAACTAAAAACATATGTTGTCATGACTAGTTGGTCATATAATTTTTACAGTGTGGCATATTAGGGGTCAAAAAACAAAGAGGCTACACGAACATATATAGAACAATATCATCAGGAGCCACGGGTATTAGTTTTGCTGTGCCTTGATATGTTTCTCCATCTCTCAAAGATTGTGTAGCTGTTAAATCACCAATAATCAGTTATGGGCAAGTTACTTAAAAAAAAGGTTATTTATTATTATTTATTACATTAAAAATATATTTAAATTATTTTTCTAATTATTTTGTCTGGAAGTAACATAAGGAATAAATAAGAAATTTAATCACTTGGCTCAATATTGATTACAATTCCTATACGTTTCAATGCATAGACAACAGAACTCTTAATTTTTGAAATTGGAGTCAAACAGGGCGTTTTAGCATAAATTAACACTTATCCACATTTGTCAATTAAGATATGTTAAAAAATGTATGTATAAAACATGAAAGTTTTATTGTAATTACAACATTTTTTATACATAGCATATGATTTTTTTTTTTTTAGCATATAATTTTTACTCAATTCGTTGTTTCTTAAGCATGTGCAAACTTCTTTGCTTAAAAATAGAAATATTCTACTAAAGTTATTTGATTGCTTCTCTGGACTGATTTATACAAAACTGTTGAATTTACATACATTATGTAAGGCAAGTATATTATAAGTAAGTAATTATATTACCTTAAAATGAAAAGTAGTTTAATTACGGTAACTAATTACTTTGTAGGGCGAAATGGTTGCTCAGTGGTTAGCAGGAAGGAAAATGAATGAATAAATGAACATTAAAATTGTATTTAAATTACTTTTCTAATTATTTTGTCTGAAAGTAACATTCATTCATTCATTCATTCATTTTCTTTTCGGCTTAGTCCCTTTATTAATCAGGGGTCGCCACAGCGGAATGAACTGTCAACTTATCCAGCATATGTTTTATGCAGCAGATGCCCTTCCAGCTGCAATCCATCTCTGGAAAACACCCATACACTCTTACATTCAGACACACTACGGCCAATTAAGTTTATTCAATTCACCTATACCGTCATGTCTTTGGATTGTGGAGGAAACCGGAGCACCCGGAGGAAACCCCCGCAAGCACGGGGAGAACATGCAAACTCCACACAGAAATGCCAACTGGCCCAGCCGAGTTTTGAACCAGCGACCTTCTGCTGTGATGCGATTGTGCTACCTACTGCGCCACCATGACGCCATGAAACTTTTTAGCTTAATAATAGAAATATTCTGCTAAAGTTATTTGATTGCTTTTCTGAACTGATTTATACAGAACTGTTGAATTTACATACAGTATTTAAGGAAAGTATATTATGAGTAACTACTTAAATTAGCTCAAAATGGAAAGGAATCCCTTGCTTTGTCAGCAGAAAAGTAGCTAAATTACAGTAACGAATTACTTTGTAACTAATTACCAGTGGTGCAACGAGAACTGAAAAATCATACTCAAGTAAAAGTACCTTTACTTGCCCAAAATGTAGTGCAAGTAGAGTAAAAGTATCTGTTGTAAAGATTACTCAGAGTATAAGTAAAAAGTAACCCTTTTAAAAGTACTCAAGAGTAGTGGGTATTTCAACTGTGAAAAGTTAATTAACGTGCAATTTGTGCATGTGTGTGAAAACGTAGCAATCTGTAGTGCATTTAGTTACCAAGCCCATGTCTTGAGGTTGTTCAGTATGATGTAATTTACTTTCTATGTGCAATTTGATTGGACAGAAATCGCAAGAATGCTTTTTCTAATCAGCCAATGGCCATGGACAAGAAAAAATAAAGTAGTGACTGCAGGCTGAAGGAAAGTAGTGGAGTAAAAGTACAGATACAGCATTAAAATGTACTCAAGGGAAAGTAAAAGTACACATTTTTAAAACTACTTAGTAAATTATAATTCCTGAGAAAAGCTACTCAATTACAGTATTTGAGGATTTGTTTTTGGTACTTTACACCACTGATAATTACACCCAACACTGCCAAGGATCACAGTTTTAGTTGTAACATTTTATTAAAGAAAAAAGTCACCTGCACCTTTGATACCTTGAGGCTCAGTAAATATAAAACTATTTTTAATTTTTAGATGAACTTTCCTTTTAATAATGCAACCAGAGAAATATTAGAGATACACTTATAAAAAGTCTATATTTTAAATATTAGTGATGATATTGCACAGTTATTATTAAAGTATTACAAGTGATTGATTTTGTCTATAATATTCCTCTATAAATCTGATCCATCATTAGCAGCTATCAGTTGAGCGTATACCATGCAATACCACAATACCTCCTCAAGATGGCGTGACAAGACTGCAATTTGTACAGCATTCTTTGAGTACCATGTTCTTGTAGTCCTTCTGCTCAGTGTTTCAGATTTCCCAGCCAAGGTCTGTGGTAACAAGGGTATACAATATCACTCTCAAAACAAAATGTGGAGTTCAAACACACAGAATAATGTTCCACACTTTAAACGTTTTCTCAAGTTAGACTTGAAAAACCAACTGAGAGCTGGTGTCCGATGGAATCACAGATGTATTAAATATGACGCTTTAATTCACAACAGATTTGCCCTCTATGTGTCTCAGCAGAGAAAGAGCCCGGTAAAGTGTTCCAGCAGAGAATATGTGGAGCCAGAGACGAGGCATTCACAGTCAGACCTTATGTGACACGAAAAGTGTATTTCCATGATTTCTCTTTTTGGAAGTCCGCTTAAGTATTTTCCATCTTGGATAATGAAGGGAGTCATATTTTCATGGTCATTTTCTTGTCAGTCTCAGTGTTTAGTTGAGTCAGGCTGATCTTGATGAAGTAGATCCCGCTTTTAGAAGTATAAATGTGAGGGCAAGTAAGGAAGGGCATTTTGAGTTCAGTAATGACACTCAAACATTACACTCATTTTTAGCATGTAGAGCTATTGTAATCATATTTTACACTTTATGGAGAGAAAGGCCGTAGCCTACTTACATAGACTACCTGCACTGATTAAACAAGTTTAACTTGTAAATTCAATAAAAAATTGAATACCCTATATACTCTACTGTATATACTGTTTTTCATTTCTATTTTGGGATTGTGGCAGTTAGCCTCTGAACTTTTATATTAATCTTTAGCTTCTTAAAAACATTTTTCATTTTTCAAAGGTACTTACAATTGATTGGTGGAAGGTGGTGTATGAATGACATCAAAACCATTTTTAACATACTGGTTCCCCAGTGTTGGGGGTAATGCATTACAAGTAACGCGAGTTATGTAATAATATTACCTTTCTATGTAACCAGTACAGTAACGTATTACATTTAAAAAATAAGTAATAATATTTGAGTTACTTTTTTAAAAATGTAATTTGAATTACTTTTTAATTTAGTTAATTAGCTTTTAAAAAATGAATGGCTGAATTTGAAATTAGTCACAACGAATCACGCAGTCAATGAGAGAATATGTTAATTTTTTTGAATGCATCGAAGAAAAGGAAAAGGGGATTGTGTTAATGGACAGTGATTTTACTTAAGACAAATAGTACAAAAGTAGCAAACACATTGCTTTAAATTTTTAGTCATCTGTATATACGGCATGCAGAGCTCTGGGGTCAGGAAGTTCTCCGATAACATTATCCTAAAATATATTTTTAAAGTGTTTTTTTAAAGGTAAATGAAGGTCATACAGTGTGTTGTTAATTGCAGAGCTCCTAGAAAAAAACTAGTTCTGAAAGAGATCAAACCTCAGCCAGATAATAAAAAAGTAACTCAAAGTAACGTAACACATTACTTACCATAAAAAGTAACTAAGTAATGCAACTAGTTACTTTTTGGGGAGTAATTCAATATTGTAATGCATTACTTTTAAAAGTAACTTTCCCCAACACTGCTGGTTCCCTTTAGATTAGTTATTTTATAAAAGGCCCACATGAAGAAAATACTGTAGTACTTCATAATAAATAATATATATATTTTTTAACCATACTATCATAAAGTGTATTATACAGTATTATACATTTTTCAAAACTTTGCATAGCATATTGTGGTAACCTATTAACCATTGTGAAATGATAAACTAATAAATACTAGTACTTTGACTACAGTAACAGCAGTGCATTGTAGTAGCCTAAAATTGTCTACCAATTGTAAAAAACTTACAGGACTAGAGTATAGGAAATTTGTTTACATTCACTGCCGCTCAAAAGTTTGGGCTCAGTTTTTTTTTTCTCCATGTTTTTTTAAAAGAAAATTGTTCTGTTCATCAAGGCGGCATTTATTAAATATAAAGAAAAGTTTTTTATTGTATATAGTTTCAAATAAAATTGTTACTCAAGTCATTAGGCTATTGCTTTTGTTACTATTACCATTAATAATAATTATAATAATAATAATTAATATTAGAGTGATTTCTGAAGGAACATGCTCTGGAGACTGGAGTATTGAAGCTGAAAATTCATCACTGGAATAAATGATTAAATTAAATTATAAACTACTTTTGAACAGATATTTTATAGTGCAATAACATTTCACAATTTTACAATGTGTACTGTATTTTTGATTAAATAAAGGCAGCCTGGTGAGCAGGATAATAACATTTAAAAATCTGTTAACCGTACTGACCCCAAACTTTTGACCGGTAGTGTGGTTATTGTAGAAGGCTATTACCACCGCAACTACATTAGACAATAGATTAATTCAAATAAAGCTGAGGCGATATGATGATGTAACTTTTGGCGCGAGAAATCCATTCGGCCTATTGGGATTTTCTCGTGAAAGACGCGTGAGGCGAGAAATTCTCCTCGCGAATTTATCATAGAATAGGCGTCGAGTTCGAGTGTATTTAGTTTTTAACAAGCTTTTTAGTTTTTATCAAGCCTATATTTGCGTTATAAGGCTATTCACTGTCATTCATATTTAACGTTCGCGCGACTTTGCTTCACATAACAGTTGGCCACTTCTTGTGTAATTAATTAAAAGAATTGAAAATGACCCCCAATCACTTTTCATTATCAATATTTTGTGTAAATTCGCTGCATTTATCATAACTGATGTCAATCTGCAACCATTTCAGCCCAGATAGCAAGAACATTTGGGCCAAATGTGGGTGATAGCTGGCACATGTGGCGTTGGTATGGCACGGCTGAACAGATATGGGCCAGATTATTACCATATACGTTTTGCCATACATTCAGAATAGGCGGGAATGTTCTTTTGGTTCACAGCTCCTTTTGCAGTATGTGGGCCAGACAGTGTTGGGTGTAACGCGTTACTAAGTAACGCGTTACTGTAATTAAATTACTTTTCCACTGAAAAAGTAGAGTAACTGATTACTGTTCATTTTTTGGTATTTTAATTACAGTTACTTATAATGTACTTGCGTTACATTGTAAAATAATTAAACTCGCTGAATATCATTATATAATTGTATTGATTTATGTTCTAAAGGTAAAAGTAAACTCTGCCGCTGTGAAATCATCAAAGTGCAGGTGCACGTGATTTCGCGCGCGCCAGTTTGCTGCATAGTCATATTCTAAAGCGGAAGATGTCGGACTCGGCTGAAGCGAGTAGCTGTTTTACGAAATGGAAATATTCCCATTACTTCACTTTTCTGAAACAAGCAGACAAGAACATTACAGTAATATGTAAGCTATGTCCTGGGTTCTGGGGAGAAAAAAAAAACTATCGGCCGCTGTCAACAGCACGAGTTATCTAAAGCACCTGACACGGCAGCATAGAAGAACACTTCTGAGTGATCCTTGTTCATCATCTACGGATAACAACGCGGCAACTCCTGCTAAGCAGGCAAAACTTTATTTTACTTCGCCAGCGCAGAAAGTGTCTGAAGGTAAGCTTAAAAAATTATTGCAGGCTAGGTTGTGGAAGAGATGCTACCGCTGCGTACTGTATAATCTCCGTCTTTTAGGTGCATATTGAACACATACCTATCTGGCAAAAAAGCAGCACTGCCTCATCGATTTACCTTCCATAGTTATGCTTTGAGAGACTTGCGTTAATGAGATACAACCACTTTTTCAAAAACAAGGCAGCTAAGTAGTACAAAAAGGTTTTTGGAAAATATGAGTGTATACAGTTTAACTTTATTTAACTTTTTGTAAGTTAAGCTTTTTTGTTATTCAGATATGCAGAATAATATTTTTTTTCGTTATTCAGGAATTGTGTTCCTAAAGAAGGTTACATTTCTTACTAAAAAAATATTATGCATGTAATTATTCTAGAATTTTTTAAGAAGTATTTAGTTAAATTACTTATTGAGTAATTAAGTTACTTTTCAGACACAGTAATTAGATAAGTATTTTAAATACAACATTGATTAAGTAATTAGTAATTAGTAATTAATTACTTTTTTAAAGTAACTTACCCAACACTGGGGCCAGATAACAAAAAACACATCAGATCCTAGTAAGGTTCAGCTATGGCTGACACCGGTAAACATCGACTTCTGGCTGACTTTGGGATTGCATTTGGAAAACACGTGAAACTGAACACAGGTGTATCGTTAGCAGACATCTGCCACGCCACACTTCAGTTGCCAAGACTTCTGTGCAAGTTTGACATTCTTCCCCTCTTCATTTGCTTCAGGTAAGTGATAATTTGGCATTTAAAGTTAGTTTATTTAAATATTCAATATTAAATATAAAAGTTAGAACTCATTGAGTGGTTAGTTAATCATTTAATTAAGAAATGCGTCGAGTTGAATAGTATTTTCCTCTTTAAATGTGGTGTTTACATAACGTTAGTGCTGCAACAGTTTGCTGTTTAAATTGACGTTAGCATTAAAGTTATTGCTAATTTCCAATTATGACAGAATATGGTTTATTTATTATAGATACATATCAATTTGTGTAAATGTTCAGTCACGCTTCACTGTGGTTAAGTAAGGTTTAAAATAAAAGCAATCCCATAGGCCTAACATGATAGTGGAAGCCAATAGAAAAATTGTATTATAATTGTAAAATAAACTAACAATATGGGTATAATGTTTCTGTACAATATAGAGCTGAAACTCAACAACAAACATTTATGAATCAACAAATTTTTGTTGTCTAATGGTCATTTGATATCATTAAATGTAATGTAACTGACTTGAATGTTGTAATGGAGACAGTTTTCAGCTCTTCTGGGTTCAGTTCAAAAGAAGAAGAGACCTTTACTCTTAATAACAAACTGGACAACAAAAATGACAGCACTTAGAAAGCATTTAATCAGAGCGATGTGATAATGGCACGATGTAATCTCTGCAATCTTCACTGCGACCAAAGTATGTTCAGTTATATTAAATTCATACAATAGATTTAAAGCAAACATGCAGTATTGATCCTAAAAAAATAACAGTGAAAAGTTTAGAAGTTATTAAGCTGCTCAAATATAAATGTAAAAATAATATTATTGCATGTGTAAGTAGTTTGGTTTTTAAAGATTAACCTATGTTAGCTCTGTTTTGATAATTTTAACTGTTAAAAGGATAGTTCACACAAAAGTTGTAATTGTCATTATTTAATCTTCCTTCACTTGTTCCAAACCTGTTAAATTTCTTTCTTCTGTTGAACACAAAATAATTTATTTTGAAGAAACCTGAAAACCTGTGACAATTGACTCCAGTAGTATTTGTTTGTCCTATTATAAGTCAATGGTTACAGGTTTTCAGCCTTCTTCAGAGTTTGGGGGAAAAACATTTTTTTTTGTATTTATTTATTTATCATTTAAGTCAATACACTACAAAAATGCCTTTCTTAAATTTTTTCTGTTTCTAGTCCAAAAAAAAAAAAAAAAAGTTCTGCAGCTTTATTTTACAAATCTGTACACATAATCTAATATGTCAAAACCTGGAAAGTGTCAAAAATGAGATCTAGGCAATGTGGGCTGAACATTTAAGTCAAGTGCAGGCCAGAAGATAATGACCTAGTAACTAGTGCTTGGGTTAACGTTCAAAAAGCTGGAACACTTTAGATTTGCAGAACATTTTAAACTGATTTAAAATACTGGGATATTTATCAATTTATAGCAATTGTTTAAATAATGTGTAATCGGTAAAAAAACAAAGCGTTTGAAAATGGTCAATATTTGAAAATATATAATATTTGAATGAATATTTAAAAATGTCACAGATTATATGTATTTGGTTACATCACACAGTTTAGCATTTTGATTTGTATTGTAATTTTGCAGATGTACCTCCAGGTTGTATTAATGATCATATTATTTACATTTTTCTTCACTGCAGGTGCTGTCAGACTGAATCCCCTCACTCCCACTGCTTTTAACTCGCCCAAAAACTTGTTCAAGCACTTGAACAGAAGGCATTCTAGGACAACACTCGTCACCAAGGAGGATACCGGTGCCCAAAAACACAGCAGTCCAACTCAGCCTAAACAAGCTAAATTGGACTTTTGTGCAGGATCGGGAGTGAAGGTACCTTCTGAATGTGAAAAGAAGTGTAGCTGCTTATAGGGCCGTTCACATATTGCATCTTTAGTGCACGCGGGATCACATTGGGATTGCATATTGTGCGCGCTCACATTTCCCAAGCTCACCCAGTTGAAAACCATGAGTCACATGGCAAGAACTGACTGATCAGCTTCAGGCTTTGTATGGAATGTACATTTCTGTAGACTAATTACCTCAGACAAACACAGAACATCCAAACAATGCCGTGCTTTTGCATATTATGGATGTCGGTGGTTACAGGTATCCAGTTTTTTCTAAATGTCTTGTTTAAAAAAAAAAAACAGGTTTGGAGCAAATGAATGATGAAAGAATTTTAAGTTTTAAATGAACTCTATGTCTTTTGAATTTGTCAAGCTTCTGTGATCAACCCATTGTAATGTTTTTCAGTGAATATTAAATTAAGAGCTGCAGTTTATTTAGTATTTTATAGGTATATTTTATCTTTTTTAAAAGTCACTTTAAAGTAATTAGTAATCTAATTTTTACATGAAGTAATCTATTACTAATCTATTTACTTTTTACATCTGTAATCTATTACTTTTTTAAGGTAACTTACCTAACACTGTATATGTATATACACTACCAGTCAAAGTTTGGGGTCAGTTTTTTTTGTTTTGTTTTTTAAATAAAATTATTCAGTTCATCAAGGCAGCATTTATTAAATGTAAAAAAGAAAATCCTAAATATTTATTTAAATTCTTATTGTATGTAGTTTTAAATGAAATGATTACTCCAGTCATTATTGCTTTTATTACTATTACCATTAATAATAATAATAATAATAATAATAATAATAATAATTAATATTAGAGTAATTTCTGAAGGATCATGTGACTCTGAGGACTGGAGTAATGAAGCTGAAACTTCATCTTTAAAATCACAGGAATAAAGGATTAATTTAAATGATAAACTACTTTAGAACAGTTATTTTATAGTGCAATAACATTTCACAATTTTACAATTTGTACTGTGCTTTGATTAAATAAATGCAGCCTTGGTGAGCAGGAGAAGCTTATTTTAAAACTATTACCAGTCATACTGACCCCAAACTTTTGATATATATTTTATATATAATTATTTTTTTATTTAATTTTTTTTTTTAAACCTATGTACATTTATATGTATTTATGCATGTATTATATCATCTTTGCATCAAAAATATATCACATTTATATTTAACAAATATAAAAATACAAATAAATAATTTTTTGTATTTTTCTGTTTGTATGTTGTTAAAATGTTTTCTAACTCTTTGTCCATATTTTGTTCAATAATTGTTTTATCTGAATGTAATTTGCATTGATTAAAGTAAACTATTTGATTGTAATTTTTGTTGTGTGATTGTGTGATCGTGATTGTGTGATTACTCGGTTAATATATGTGGTCAGCCACATGTGGGCCACATAAGGGCCACAGAACTCAGCCTTACTAATCTTGAATACAAGGCCCATATCTGGGCCACATAAAAAATGTATTACTTGGCTCAAGCTTGGTGGAGTTGTGGCACTGCTTTGGTTCAGTTCTGGCTAAAAGGATGTGGGCCAGTTCTGGGCCGGGGAACACTAACTTATCTGGGCCACATCTTAGCTGTTGATTTGGGCCAGATCAGGGCCAAAGGAAATTTGTTGACTGGGTAATGTTCATGTCCGTTTGCTAAATTACTGGGCCGTTTGATTTTTTTTAATTAGCAGAATATTTTTAGTGGGGGCTATTACATAGTAATATAATTTTACATTGGATATTTCAAGCTATTTATTTTTGTTATTATGCAGCCATGAAATAAGCAAAATATACAGTTAGCTTGAGATTTTCACTAAATAATCAATTCAGTCTGATTCAACTGTATTTTCCCTTACACATGACATGTCAACAAACATTTGCAGCAAAAAACTGCTACGCCACTGTGTCAATACCAGAACAACACTCCTTGAAAGCTTATTTTTGTACGCATACATACATACACGTTAAAGGTTAAAACAGCAAAACAACTGCTTCAGCATTTCAAAGCCTCTGTAATCAAGACTCAATCTAATATCTGAAGCACAGCTGTACACAGGCTCCCTGTTATGTCTCTGATTTTGTTTACTAGCATCACCAGAAAGACTGTGCAAGTAATGAAAACCATGCAAGTCAATCAACTGCTAGAGATCAAAGGCCAATGTAATTTACCAAAATGGCTATAATGCAAAGCAATCTTCTGTAATGTGAACTGCCTTGTCCGACTCCAAGCATACTGTACATGTCAGATAAATATTAAGCAATTTTCTTCAAATGCAACCTTGACAGGGCTTTGGAATTGCCAAAACCTGCAAGTAATTATAATACTAGTGTTAAGTGCTTTGATATTAAAATGACTGGTTTTAAAACCATTAACTTTTTTCAGATAACAGGAAATGGACAACTGCTTCCACATGTTGATACTCTGGAAAAAATGTGTTCACTGACAACATCTGACGTCAAATTAAAACATTATCTGCTTTCCCTTATGAATCAGAGAATTATCGTACGTTTTCTCTGGAAGTTGGTTCAACATCTAATAACTTGCACTTACTTTACAACATTTTCTTACTGCACAGTAAACAGTTATGCCTATTACAACTAAGCAGACATGTAAGAAGTCCACTTGATGGCACTGTTGAAATGAAAATGAAACAAAGTAAAGGTTGTGAGATGTAACATGAATAAACAAGCTGGGATTAAAACAAACATGAACTTTCAACCATTTCAAAACCCTAAAACAAACATTTAGTCTGTTATTCTTTCAATTTTTAATTTTTTTTTGTTTAAACTCCAGTGAATTCCTCCATTTTAGTGCAGTTCAGAGTCATTTTTAAAGCCGTTTGACTTAATTGTGACAGAGCAAAATGAATGAGTTACACGACCAACTAAACATTTGACAGATCCTGCAGCTAAAACACAAGTTCAGTGACTGTGTTCAGCGATATCAAATGTGACTATATTGAGGTATCCACTAGATCCAAGGTTTGTTGTGGTCAAAATCCCATGTGCTCTGGCTGCGGCCTCAGTCAGTCAGTCAGTTCATGAGCACACATTCATTGAGGTGTGGACTGTGAGAAGTGAAATATTTCATGACAGAGCTTTCATCCAGACCTCTGATGCCTCTTTGTTGTTATTTCTGAGTTGTCCCAGTGGACCACTCTTACCTTGCCTTCTGCTGGCTGCATCTCATAAACACACATACATACACACACGCCGCTCGCCTCAGATGTCTTGCATGCCATGTTATCTGTCATGTCACGCACCTTTATGCTCTTTCATTCAGTTTGAAAAAAGAAACAAACAACTGAAAAAGCCAACAACAACAGTACCGTCAATGTAAGGGTGTTGTGTCCTTAATTTTATAGAGCTTTAAGTAAATTAATTAATTATAGACCTTTTTAAGTAAATTAATGAACTCTCTGACTTGTAAAAATGGTAAAAGTTTATTTTATGCAACTTTTTTCACAGCCAAACCTCTTCAAAGTGCAGATTTACCTAAATATTCCAACAGATTAGTAAATATTTTAATAATTCATTAACACATTCTCATATATACAGCTTATCTGATGCCAGTTTGTGGAAAAAGTAATAAATATTTTAAAAATAAAGACAACAAACTAAACCCCTTATTTCTTTATTTCATTTATAAATGAATAATTCATTTAGCTATTTTACTTTCAGAAAACTTGTTTCAATTGACTTCTTTTGAAAAAACTTTTTTTCCTATAGTACAAGTCAACATATTGACATATTATTACATATTACATTATTACATATTATTATTATTATTATTATTATTATTATTAATTCATTATTATTATTAGTAGTAGTATTAGTATTAATAATAAATATAATAATAATGTTATCATCATTTATTTATTTATTGTTATTGGAGTGGCGCAGTGGGTAGCACGTTCGCCTCACAGCAAGAAGTTCGCTGGTTCCAGCCTCGGCTGGGTCAGTTGGCATTTCTGTGTGGAGTTTGCATGTTCTCCCCGTGTTCGTGTGGGTTTCCTCCGGGTGCTCCAGTTTCCCCCACAAGGCCAAAGACATGTGATACAGGTGAATTGAGTATGCTACAATTGACCGTAGTGTATGAGTCTGTGTGTGTATGGATGTTTCCCAGTGATGGGTTGCGGCTGGAAGGGCATCTGCTGCATAAAACAAATGCTGGATAAGTTGGCGGTTCATTCTGCTGTGGCAATTAAGCTGAAAAGAAAATGAATGAGTTAATATTATTATTATTGTTATTATTATTATTGGTATTAGTATTAATAACAAAAATATTATCATTATCATTATTTATTATTTATCATTATTATAGTATCATTATTATTATCAATAATAATTATTTATTATTAGTAGTATTATAATATAATAATAATAATGATTATTATTATTATTAATAATAATTAGTAGTATTAATAATAAAAATAATAATATTATGATCATTATTTATTATTATTGTTATTATTATAGTATAATAATAATACTTATTATTATTAAAAATATCATAAATTATTAGTAGTATTAATAAAAAGATTATTAGTATTATTATTTATTTATTATTATTATAATAGTATAATTATTATTAATAATAATTAATATTTATTTATTATTCATTCATTTATTTTCTTTTCGGCTTAGTCCCTTTATTAATCCGGGGTCGCCACAGCGGAATGAACCGCCAACTTATCCAGCACATGTTTTATGCAGCAGATACCCTTCCAGCCGCAACCCATCACTGGGAAACATCCGTACACACTCATTCACACACATACACTACGGACAATTTAGCCTACCCAAATCACCTGTACCGCATGTCTTTGGACTTGTGGGGGAGAACGGAGCACCCAGAGGAAACCCACACGAACACAGGGAGAACATGCAAACTCCACACAGAAACGCCAACTGACCCAGCCGAGGCTCGAACCAGTGACCTTCTTGCTGTGAGGCGAACGTGCTACCCACTGTGTCACCGCATCGCGTCGCGTTATTTATTATTATTATTATTATAAATAAAAATAATATTATTATCATTATCATTATTTATTTAATATTATTATTATGTTAGTATACTTATTATTATTATCATTAATAATAATAATAATTATTATTAGTATTAATAATTATTAGTATTAATAAAAATTATTTAATTAATTTATTATTATTATTATTATAGTATCATTATTATTATTATTATTATTATTAGTAGTAGTAGTAGTAGTAGTAGTAGTATTAATAAAAAATTATAATTATTAGTATTAATATTTTATGTAGCTTTCAATAATAGTAATAACCCCATTCATGTTGTATTTATTTTCTTTTTTTAAATATTCTGACCTAAAATAAAATCCAATTATAGAGAGACACCAGCCTTTACACAATTATGAATGATTCTGATGTTTTTTTTTATTCTACATTTGTAACAGTAATTTAATCTTCTGATTTACTACCTGTAATGAGCATAAAGGTAACTAGGTCAGGTCAGCATCAGAAATCACACAATGTCCTCCCATATTAAGAGAGATAAAAAAATTAAAGTATGCACTAATTTTTTCTTTTCACAGGAACTGTGCAGACTGTTTTGCTTGAGATAAGCTGATAAGGCTCTGAGATGAGGAGAAAGTTCTTACACAGTAAGTACCTTGTGTGTTAAAGGGACTTGTGGTTTTTGCGGTTATCTCTCAATAAACATGTTTTTGTTCAGGTGCTTTTGCGTTGTACACTGCAAAATGTCACTGATGTCCTGATAACTAACTTGAAGTGGGCTGAGAAACTAATAGAATAATACAGTATTGTGAGAATGAACATTCATGATATATTGTTATCATGGAAAAGGGGATAATTAGTTATTATTTAAACATTTAGAGTGAATTTTAGGAATATTCATATTGTTGTACTGGCAATGGTGTTCATCACAACAACAAATGCTTGCATTTTCACATTAATCTGTGACATGCTTTATAGGCCTAATGTTTGTTTGTAACAAAATGTATTTTTTAGGTTAGATTCGATTCGATTCGATTAGATTCGATTCAATTTAATTGTCGTTACACATGTACAAGTACAAAGTAACGAAATGCAGTTTAGGTCTAACCAGGACTGCAATAGCAGCAAGTGCAGGATATACAGGTATATATACTGTAATATCAGTATATATACTGTATAAACATGTTGCTATTGATAATCAGAAGTATGCAGATAGATATGAATATAATTACCAACAGCGGGTATGTACAATTCAAGATGAATTAGTGCAATGTAGTGCAATGAATATGTGCATTTTTTAAATGTGCAAATATTAAATAGTTCAGTGATGATATGGGGAGTATACTGTAAGTTTACTGGTAATACACCAAATGTGGAGTTCTTTACATTTACTATACCTATTATTAGATTTAATAATATGTAAAGCCATTTTTACAGTGTATATATTGAAAAAAATCGTCAGCAATTACCAGTACTGGGAAAATAATAGTAATAAATATTATTATTTTATTATTATTATTATTATTATTATTATTATTATTATTATTATTATTATTATTATTATTATTATTATATACACCAGAAACCAGCCTTTACAAAATTATAAAGGATTCTGATACACATGTTTTTTGTTCTACATTTGTAATGGTTTGTCTACTGAGTCTTGCTTGAAATATTGGCTGAAAATGTTTGGATCCTTTATAGGCCTAATGTTTGTTTGTTGTAAAATGTATTTTTTTTACTGGTAATACACTAAATGTGGAGTTCTTTACGTTTACTATAACTATTATTAGATTTAATATTATGTAAAGCCATTTTTACAGCGTATATACTGATAAAATCGTCAGCAATTACCAGTACTAGGAAAAATAATAGTAATAATAATAATAATTATTATTATTATAAGTATTATAATATTATTTTATACAGCTTGCAATAATAGTAGTAACCTCATTCATGTTGATTTTTTTTCCCGTTTTTAAATATTCTGACCTAAAATAAAACAAAATCCTTTTCTAGAGAGACATCAGCCTTTACAAAATTATAAATGATTCTGATATAAGTTTTTTATGCTAAATTTGTAATGGTTCATCAACTGAATCTTGCTTGAAATATTGGCTGAAAATGTTTGGATCCTTAATAGCCTAAATAACTCATATTACATATTGTCTTACTAGTTGGTCACACACCAGTAAAGCAGTTTTTAAATCAGCTGAATCACTTTATAAACAGGCACTTAAAGTATTTGATCAGAAGTCTATTAGGTATCATCATTGTAATATAATACAAAAACATTATTTATTGAGCATTGATAATATGCAATATTTGGCTGATGCTTGTATGATTTTTAAAATTTTAAAGGGATATGCTCCACCCCCATTATGTGAGTTTGTAACACACAACAATAATAATGGTCAAGCAACACGATCTGTTACAAGAGGAGACTGTGCTGTGCAGTTTAGGTGTACAACTTTTGCACGATCAGTTTTCTCAGTTAGAGCCAGTCATTTCTGGAACACACTTCCTATCGATTTAAGGGGTGTTACAAATTATTTAACATTTAAATACAAGTTAAAGAAATGGCTAAAAGCAAAACAAGTTTGTAATCATGTGTAATTCTTTTGTCTAACATTTTAAGAAATTCGTATTATATCTTTTATTCTTTTGTCGTATGTAACTTTACTGATATTGTATGTGTGATGATGTGCTTTTTGATTTTAGGTTGCCTTTTAAAATCTGGCAGGGGGCAACAGATGAAAATTAGCCCTTGTGGCTAACTCTGGCTTGTTTACAGTTTTACTGTTGATTAATGAGCATTATCCCTGTAAAAAAAAAAATAAATAAAATAAAAATAATAATGTTTGTTTGTTGCAAAATGTATTTTTTTTTACTGGTAATACACCAAATGTAGAGCTCTTTTCATTACTATACTTATTATTAGCTATAATATTATGTGAAGCCATTTCTGCAGCGTATATACTGATAAAATCGTCAGCAATTATCAGTACTAGGAAAATAATAGTAATAATTATTATTATTTTTATTATTATTATAAGTATTATAATATTATTTTATACGGTAACACTTTATTTTGATGGTCCATTTGAGTATTAGTAGACTGTTTGCTCAATATCTGTTGATATGCTCTTTCAACAGACATTTAACTGACTATAAGGAACTTTGCAAGTACATGTCAACCTACACTAACCCTAACCCTAACCTCAACCCTAACCCCAACCTAACAGTCTACTTATAATCTAATGAGAATGAGTTGTTTCCCCTTTTTAAATATTCTGACCTAAAATAAAACAAAATCCAATTCTAGAGAGACATCAGCCTTTACAAAATTATAAAGGATTCTGATACACATGTTTTTTATTCTACATTTGTAATGGTTTGTCTACTGAATCTTGCTTGAAATGTGGGCTGAAAATGTTTGGATTCTTTATAGGCCTACTGTTTGTTTGTCGCAAAATGTATTTTTTTTTTTCTGGTAATACACCAAATGTGGAGTTATTTTGACTAATATACTTATTATTATATATAATATTATATAAAGCCATTTTTACAGCTTATATACAGTACTGATACAACCTTCAGCAATTATCACAAGAAAATCTGAATCTGATCCAATCATATGCCTTTAGTCTACTGATGATGATAAAGAACATTACATTTAAATAACTATTTGCTGTGGATTTTCCAGCTTTGCTAATGCAAATGCACATATGAATTATTAAAAAGATGATAACACTCGGCTTTACCCAAAGCAAGAGTAGATCAGAGGGCTGGACGTCTCTTGTATCGCACCCTTGACACTGACCCTTTTGCGCTGACCTTTACAGCGCCCTCGCCTCAAACAAACTGTCAGCGATCATCATGTTGACTTTCAGATCTGTCTGTTTGATTGTAAGTCAGTGGTCAAAGCAAACAAACAAGACTGCTGCTTTCATTTCCGCTGTTTTCTCGTGTCGGCTTATTGCTCCTGACACGTTCCAGTTCCTCTGTTTAAGACCAGCGGTGTCACACCAGTGTTTAACGACTGTCACACATCACAAAACAGCACTTTTGAAGCACAAATAGGTGACCCTCCACCTCAGTCCCACGTCTTCTTCTTCTTCTTCTTCTCTCTAGCAACAATAACAATCAATTCTTCAACATCAGAAGGTTCTGAAGAACAACTTATAAATCATATGCATCCCCTGCTGGTCTCTTGGCGGCCAAGTTGACTTTACTGAAGCGTTTCTTTGATCCTGCACCGCTTTGATTCACTTTTCTCTCACCCTTTTAGCTAAACATATCATTGGAATTTCGCTCTTTGTTCCTGACAGGTCTCGTCTTCGCTCGGTTTCTCTGCAGACACGCAGCCCTTCCCAAAGGGGGAGAATTGCTCCGCAGCCCAGACGAAATCGAGTGCTGCTCAAAGATTTATCCTCGTCTTTTGAGTCGACTCTCGCTTTTCTCCTTCACTCTCTAGCTTGACATCCCCGGGCCGGCGCTCCATCCCTCTCTGAGCCACAATTGAAATGACAAGGTTGGTGTGGTCAGTGTCATTCAACGTTTCGTAAATGCCAAGCATAAGTCTCATTAATCTCTATTACAAGAAGAGAATTCGAAAGGATTGTGGATCTCTGATGAATTCATGCTGTGATAAGACACATTTCGCTGTCCTTGTTTGGGATCTCAAAGCATCAAGAATGTAGTGTAAAAAGAATAATTAGTAGACTACACTGTGAAATAAAAACAAAATTGAAGAAAAATTGAAACTAAATGAATTTTTATATATATTTTCTTCTGATTTTACTAAAACCCAGAATTATTTTTATATAAAAAGCACCCCAATCTATCTATTTTTTTCTATGTTTTTATTTGTTCATACACTACCTGACAAAAGCTTTCAATCTCAGTTGTAAAAGCAACAAATAATAGCTTGACTTCTAGTTGATGATTTGGAAAAGTGGCAGAAGGTAGATTTTTCTGATGAATCATCTGTTGAACTGCATCCCAATCATCACAAATACTGCAGAAGATCTATTAGACCCCGCATGGACCCAAGATTCAGAAATCAGTCAAGTTTGGCGAAGGAAAAATCATGGTTTGTGGTTACATTCAGTATAGGGACACGCAAGAGATCTGCAGAGTGGATGGCAACATCGACAGCCTGAGGTATCAAAACATTTGTGCTGCCCATTACATTATAAACCACAGGAGAGGACAAATTCTTCAGCAGGATAGTACTCCTTTTCATACTTCAGCCTCCACCTCAAAGTTCCTGAAAGCAAAGGTCAAGGTGCTCTAGGATTGGCCAGCCCAGTCACCAGACATGAACATTATTGAGCATGTCTGGAGTAAGATGAAGGAGGAGGCATTGAAGATCAATCCAAAGAATCTTGATGAACTCTGGGAGTCCTGCAAGAACGCTTTCTTTGCTGACTTTATTATTAAGTTATTAGAGTCATTGCAGAGATGTGTGGATGCAGTCCTCCAAGCTCATGGGAGTCATACACAATATTAATTCTTTTTCCACTGCACCATGACTTTATATTCTATACTGTACATTATTTCTGTTAAGTGACAAGACTTTTGTCTAAGCAAAGTCAGACTTTACTGTCCTAATTAAATAATTACATATCAAGGCATGATCATATTTCATTTTGGTAAAATAAGTGTAATCTAGAGGCATTTGCCTTTTATATAAGCCATTTCTGTTACCAAATGATCAACTAGAAGTCAAGTTATTATTTGTTGTTCCTAAAACTTGGATAAGAGGCAAGACTTTTGTCAGGTAGTGTATATGAATATTGTTTTAAAAAAAAGAGGTAAACAAATAAAAAAGATTAGGAAAAAAATCAAACATTCAGGAAGGCAGTTCATTTTGCTGTGGTGACCCCTGATGCTTAAGGGACTAAGCCAAAGGAAAATTAATGAAAAATTCAGGAAAAAAAGCTTGTGAAAGCACATGAAAAGAAAATTTGTAGAAGATGTTTAATTTATGTTTACTTTCCAAGTTGAAAACTTATTTGAAAATCAGACTAAGAAAAGTCAACCTGATTCTCAAATGTTAAGAGTGCTAAAATGTAGATATTAAATATTACTAAGAGAAAAGAGTCCTTGATTAAAAAGTCAAATAAGCAAAATAATTAGGGCAAACTGGAATTTTTGTTTAAAGATTGGTTTTTATTAGAAGATAAATAAAAACCAATTCACTTCCTTTTGACTTTGAAGTATATAATGCACTGACTCTGAGTGCAAAAACATGATCATTATCTACTACAAAACAACAGCTCCAGGGTCTTAAATGTGACTGTTTACACATACAGTAAGACTTGCTTTTGTGTAATAGTTATTGCCTAACATCAGATATGTTCATATCATAATGAAGAAACTCTCTCTATAGCATTTATTTTATGATGGATTCTACATCTACAACATTATTATCAAGCTGCTTGTAAGGTTTTGTTAATGAGACAAGATATGCGTAGTTTATTACAATAAATGAAATTACCAAAACAACTCTTTTGAACAGCTGTGTGCAAAAAATGTTGTTATTGGAAGCATGGAGAGATAAATAAATGTTTATTCATAACATAATTTTTATAATTTGTGGCACAGTGACAACACCATCTGGTGGTAGGATTTTGTGATTGATAATTGTAAAAGAGTAGTTTAAGCATTATGTTGTTGTTAAAAGCTAAAAGTGAAAGGCTTTAACATTGGTTTATTAGTGTGGTTATTTGTCTATGCCTTGTTATCTTCTTCTTTCCTGCTGTGGTTGGTTGGTAGCTGAACTCTGTGTTCTGAGCCTGTGGTGAGATAAATTAGCTTTTGATAAATTGGTTTTTTGAACTTAGCTATAGAAAAGTATAAGCAAATTCTGTGGTAATTTACCAGTTGTTTAACAGTTAAATACAGTAGTTGTTTAAAGAATAATTTGGAGAGATATAAATGTGGTTGACAAAATTCACAAACGTCTTGGCAAGTTACAAAATCCTAATGAACATTTTCAACTTTATTGTCCAGGAAAAAAGGTTAATTGAACCGTTTGTTCACGAGTTGACCAGATATTGTTGACACAAATATTATTATATAATTATTTTTATATATATATTAAGATTTAAAACACCTCAAACTGACATTGATGAAAAATATGGTCAATACATCAAGAAAAAAGAAGACATGAAAAAAAATTAAGACCAATTACAGCATAATAATGTTTGCTCTGTAGACAATTAAAAATAAATATGCCTTAAGGGGGCTATTAATATTGACCTTAAAATGGCTTTAAAAAAAATAAAAAACTGCTTTTATTCTAAATAAAGGATCTAAATAAAACAAATAAGACTTTCTCTGAAGAAAAAAATATTATAGGAAATACTGTAAAAATTCCCTTCCTTGGTTAAACATAATTTTGGAAATATTTGAAAAAGAAAAAACGGGGGCTAATACTTTTGACTTCAACTGTACTTAAAAAAAGTCAAATTAATGTGAAATTTATATAAAAGATCTTAAAACAAAAGCAGTGATGAAACAGTTGAAGTCAGTTTCTATAAAGACAAACCTGGCAGATAACAAAACCTAATAAACATTTTTAACTATTATTATTCAGGAATGAAGCTCACTGACCAGTTGTTGACTTAACACTCAAAAATAATTAATGCATTTATAATATTTAAAGGGCCATGAAACCCCCTGTCTCAGCAGGGTGTTTTCACACCTCTGTTTTGAAAAAAGTCAGGAAAGTTAGGCGTGTCCAGCTCTGGGAGTGTGGGAGTGTCGGGGGAGGGAAAGAGGGTAAGATATGCATAGAAGGGCGTTTCCATTTGGGCGCGCGCTTAGTTTCACAGGCAAAACAAACAGAGAGAGGCTGATTTGATACCGCATGGCGAATGAGAGAAAAAAAATCCTCCGCATTTCTCTGTAACTTATGTACTCGGTAGGTATATAGCGTCAGAAAGCCGTGTCTGTATAGGCTATCCTGTCACAAAATGCGGCAAAAATCCTGCACGACGGGAATAGTTTGTGTTTATATGTTTACACTCAGAGAGCAGCATTTACAGCGGATCTTTCAGTCTATAATATTGTACTGTAATATTGCAGTGATAATAACATACTGTAAACTTAGTAACTAAATCATTTTGACTGAGGTATGTCTTTAAAAACTGAAAGAGCACTAGCTGAAGATACGACAAACTTTGTAATCTGGGTTAAACAAAGAGCACTGATCGCACACACCTAATCTGTAGCGACAGGACAAAAAGGAGACGAGCAACAAATCCGGATTTCACCATTTCCAGATGCGAAAAGCTCTCGGGTAAAAAATGTTCCTTACAAACGCGTTTCTGTCGCGTGTCGCGTGCACTGTAATCCACACGTGAGTCCAGCAGCTCTCTCATAGAGGGAAAATGAAAACAAAACCTTGTTGCAGCACACTAATAAACGCAAAACCGATGACTCTTGTCTCCAAATTCTTGTTCTTTCACTTGTTTTGGCAACACAACGTGGCGTCTCTCTTCCGTCTGTACAGTGTAAACAGGTAAACAGTCTCCGGAGCTATCATGCATATTAATGAAGTTTCGCGTCATACACAATAGAGCGCGCTGATTGGTTTGAAGCACGTCTTTGTCATGAATTAATGCCGCACACCCACATACGTCAGAATGTTCTGGAAAAGACAGACAGCCACTCTCCACTCTGGATTTACACCTATGTATCTCATGGCCGTGACGTAGCTTCAAAAATTCGTTTCAAACAGGAAGAACTAATTTGCTCAAAATAACGCAAAAACAACCAATTTTCACTTTTTAGTGCAATATATGTGTCCTAATAGTGTTTATAGCAGCGTGGGACACATATATGACTGTCAACAGCTCAAAAAATGTGTTTTGGTGTTTTGTGACCCTTTAAAACACTTCAATCTGACATTTCTAAAAAATGATTCACAAATACAGTAGAAGTAAAAGAATGATTTATAAACTGTAATGTCTCATTTTGTAAATGTATATCTTCTCTTACTCTAAAAATAAAGGTTTGTGATTAATTTATTATTAATTTTTGTATGTTTTTGCATCAAAAGTATCATCTGCTTTCAAAATCCAGTTTTGTCTTGTTAATTAATCTTTTGTTTACAGTGATTGTATGGTTACTTGTCAGTTAAATTCATTTATTTGTGATTTTACATTATACATATTTCAGATTCCATATTCGCTTTAGCTATCACCTATTGCCAAAAGTAAAGCCTGTTTTTTTTTTTGACGAACATACTGTAAATGTGTTCTTAGTTTCAAAAGAACTAAAAAGTGATTTCAGAACTGGGTGAAATCACTAATAACAACTTCTACCAAGAACCAACTGGAGTCCTAGGAAATAAATGTGAAATGAATAAGAGTCACCAGTGACATAATAGTTACAATCAAAGCCCTCCCTCACCCTAGACTCAAAAGAGCCTTCTAAGAATAAGAAATGAGGGGGTGAGAACCATGGCAAGCTGTTTTAACATTGAATCTGTTAAACATACTGCTATTTGTTTTCATTCCAAGTTTTAGATAATACTGTAGTGTTTTTTTCATCAGGTGCTTCTTCTTATTCATTGGTTAAACTTGTGTCTACTAGTGGTGTCCTGTTTAGTTTTGGCAAGGAGGAAAATAGCCTAGCAGATATCAATAACTTTAATAGTTTATTAGGTAGTACCAATTTAATTTCCAGTCCTGGGTTGTGGCTGGAAGGGCATGTGCTGCGTAAAAACATATGCTAGAATAGTTGGCGGTTCATCGACTGTGGTGACCTATGTGATTTATAGTTCTGCATCAAGTGCTTGCATTTGATCCAGCGCAGCCTTCGCGCAGTCGCATAGCCCTTGCTGTGGCTGACGCCAACGCTTACGCACACCTCTCAAAAATGTACTGTAACTACATGTTGCACCGACGCATAGCGCAAGCTCTGATTGGTCGGTTTGGTAGCTGTGACCTGGGTGGTGCTGAGAGTCGTAAGCCCTATGAAGCGAGTGTTTACAAGTGTCAAGTCCTGTGAAGGAGCTCCAGATGGAAACTTTTGTTTTGTGTTTATCTTATGATTAATGTTCTTGCACGTCTGCCGGTTCCCGCCTCTGAATAAGCAAGTTTTAGCTACTTATACATTAAGGTAGCGTTCGGAAAAAACAAAACACCTGTGAAGAAATTCAACGCAGAGGAACATAAAAACCTACCGCCAGCTAGCATTTCGGAAGTGTTACTGCAGAGCAACACAAACAGCATGCAGAAGTATAAATGCACAACCATGCGCAAAGCAGGTGCTGTGGGTCACGATGATCAATCGACGCATAAGTATAACTACAGTCTAATAAATAAAATTATTATTAATATTAAAAACAATTAAAAAGTATCGAATGCTATTTTACAAGGTATTAAATTTTGTATAATTTTTGATTAAACAATGTACAGAGTAAAGTTTGCCAGAATGTAATCTGCCAATATATTGTAGTGCTGTGTAGTTTATGAAATTAATTAAATCTTGCTAGATTTGACGTCATGCTGCTTAGTTTACTGCAGTAACCATGGCAACACTGTTCTTCCTGCTGTTCTATAGACCTTTTTCTTCATTGCTGCATGAAGGGCACCATAGTGACCAGCGCCTTCCGGTAGGGTGCTTAGATCTTCCGTTAAGAATTGTCATCAGCCAGAGCAGCGTTTCTTAACCAGGTGTCAATACTGTTTTGAAGGGCTTACAGAGTGTTTTTGTAATGCAAAACTTTAATTTTGAAAGAAAGACGTGTGTAAATGCCGTTATACTTCTGTCAGATGCGGTTCAAGTGTGAGAGAAAATGTTCTCTAATTCAGTACCTGCCGTCAGATCAGATGCTGAAATACAGCGTCAGTGTTCCCGACCAAAAATTGCCAATAAAGGTATGTTTTTATTCTGGGGTGCGTTTCCCAAACAACGACGTAACTTGTGGCTGAACTATCATAGTGCGATGCATCGTTTGGCAAAAAAACGATGTAGCAACGAGTGTTTCCCAAAACCCCTAGTTTGTCTGTCGCAGATTCATTGCTTGAACCACGTTAGTTATAACTAGGCCCACACGAAATCTGCGCGCGCAGAATTCCGCAAATTTATATAAAAGATCTTAAAACAAAAGCAGTGATGAAACAGTTGAAGTCAGTTTCTATAAAGACAAACCCTGCAGATAACGAAACCTAATAAACATTTTTAACTATTATTATTCAGGAATGAAGCTCGCTGACCAGTTGTTGACTTAACACTCAAATATAATTAATGCATTTATAATATTTAAAACACTTCAATCTGACATTTCTAAAAAAAGATTCACAAATACAGTAGAAGTAAAAGAATGATTTATAAACTGTAATGTCTCATTTTGTAAATGTATATCTTCTCTTACTCTAAAAATAAAGGTTTGTGATTAATTTATTATTAATTTTTGTATGTTTTTGCATCAAAAGTATCATCTGCTTTCAAAATCCAGTTTTGTCTTGTTAATTAATCTTTTGTTTACAGTGATTGTATGGTTACTTGTCAGTTAAATTCATTTATTTGTGATTTTACATTATACATATTTCAGATTCCATATTCGCTTTAGCTATCACCTATTGCCAAAAGTAAAGCCTGTTTTTTTTTGACGAACATACTGTAAATGTGTTCTTAGTTTCAAAAGAACTAAAAAGTGATTTCAGAACTGGGTGAAATCACTAACAACAACTTGTACCAAGAACCAACTGGAGTCCTAGGAAATAAATGTGAAATGAATGAAGGTCACCAGTGACATAATAGTTACAAGCAAAGCCCTCCCTCACCCTAGACTCAAAAGATCCTTCTAAGAATAAGAAATGAGGGGTACCTGCCGTCAGATCAGATGCTGAAATACAGTGTCAGTGTTTCCGACCAAAAATTGCCAATAAAAGTATGTTTCTATTCTGGGGTGCGTTTCCCAAACAACGACGTAACTTGTGGCTGAACTATCATAGTGCGATGCATCTTTTGGCAAAAGAACGATGTAGCTACGAGTGTTTCCCAAAACCCCTAGTTTGTCTGTCGCAGATCCATCGCTTGAACCACATTAGTTATAACTAGGCCCACACAGAATCTGCGCGCGCGCAATTCCGCAGATTTTCCGCAGATTTTTAGCCCATCATTAATTCTGTTTATTTACTTGAGTAAATGTGTGTTAATCTGAATTTATTTAGTTTTTAAATTACACATATTTCACATATTAAGGTTTTAGTTATGAGACTCCCAAAATAATTCCGCAGAAATCCGCAGATTTTTACCAAAACTCTCCGCAGAAATTGCAAAAAACATCCGCAGATTCCGTCTGGCCCTAGTTATAACGTAAAACGCCCATAATGATGCTCTAAACGGGGTGGAGTAACTTCTTTAGAGAACAACCCCATCATTTCTTTGTGCAAATTAAGTTGTTTTACACAAACATGCATTTTAAATAAAATCCAATATTAGTTTTGGTAAAAACATGCACTCGTTTTCCATATTAATTGAAATATATGTAAATGGCACATATAGGTCCAATGTTTGCTTTACTAATATTATTGAGAAGTTGAACATTACATATTCTATTCTAAAACATAAAATCACTTACAAAAGCTAACACTATTCTAATATCATATATAAATCATATAAATAAATAAATAAATAATGAGGCTATTTATTATAAATATATTTACTTTAATAATAATATTAATAATATTAATGATGATGATGATGATTATTATTTAGGATATTGTTTATTTAAAAAAAATTACAATTTGACACATGCAAACCACAGCAGAAAGTTCTAACCAACATACCCATGCCATATACAGTACAGATACCTAATAAATCACCCACTATAAAATAAAAGAATTAACGTATGCTATGTTTTTTTATTTTCACAAGCTTTAGAGACGCTACATAATTTCCGCTTTTAAATATACCTATAGCTTTCGCCATGAGGCTGTGTTCAAAATGATATCAATGTTTTCAAAGTGCACTGCGAAGGGAGCACAATTGTGAACATGAAGATCGCTAAAACTGAACTGTAAAAATACATTGAAAGCAAATTACACCTAAGAGAGATGACTTTAATGCTTTTTTATTTTTAATAATTTAAACTTTGAATGTTAGAATGTTCTAAATGAATAGGGCATAGGGGGGATAAGTGGGAATAGAACACAGCCAGGAACTATGCTTCTAACCACAGCTCCAGAGGTGTAGTTTGAAGAGCACACGTTTGCGACGCAGTTTGCGAATGTTCGTTGGAACGATGGATTCGGGAAACAGCAAATCAAAGAACTATGTTTGTAACGACGGAACTTGCGACCTTAGTTGGCTAACGATGGTTTTGGGAAACGCACCTCTGGCTGATTTGCATGTTGATTCTAATCTGCAGCCATTTATGTTTCATTTAGTTAGTTTGTATTGTGTAGTATTTACCACGGTTTGTGTTTTTCTGTCATTTCAAAATGCCATATTATTTTTACTTTGTGCCACTTATTCAATCAATGTGTTAGTGGGACAGTACAGTAGGTTACGTATGTCAAACATTATGGTGAATAACATTTGTTTGGGTTGGTTATATATTTGAAAGAAAGAAAATGTTCACTTTAGCGATCACAAGGCTTCATTTAAACGGCACAAGATGCCGTCTGACAACAAGAGAAAAATACCTCACAGCAGTTGTTTCCAGGAGGTGGCGCTGATCAACAGCAGTATTAGTATTAGTTCAAAAATGCTAAAAGCAAGTAAAATCGATTAAAACTATAATTTCAAAGCTGTCCAAATGTGAGTCTTTATACGCATCAGCTGCCGCCTGGAAGTTCTTAGCATCCTCCTTACGCATACACGCAAAGCATAATGGGTAATTTTACGTTTTAAGAAAAAGGTCTATAGGCACCACCTGCTGGATTAGCATTTTTATTCAGTATATGAATTATATAGTATAGGATTAGTTTTTTTACAACCAGTATTTAGAAAATATACTGTTAAAAAGTCACCAATGTTACCGGTGTTCTGTTGATTTGTCCTACCTTGTCAGATTGTCCTTACTTCCATTCAAAAAAGTAGGTAGCACATTTTGAATACGCAATATGCCACCCATCAGATTTTGCTACCAGTGTAAATTTTAACATAGAGTACATAGTATGATATGAAGCTGTAATATCGCCCCTACCTACCTAATCCCTAACCCCAACCCCAGAACTATTCAAATACAGTGTTGGTAGCATAATCTGATGGGTAGGATAAAATGTCAGGACACCGGTTGAATACTAAAGTGGCCATTAGGCTTTGAAAAGTATGGAAAGAGTCTTAAAAAAGGTCTTTAAAGGTATTTAATTTCACTCTCTGATTCCTGTATATACCTGTATAAGTATCTAATAAAAAAGCAGAAGCAAGTACTTGTACGTAATAATATAACATGTTCAAGTATTTTAAAAGTAATAATCAATACTAGTATATATAAAATAAGGTAGTCAAAATTATATACATTATTAAAACTAAATATCTCTGTCTAGTAATAGTAAAGTTACTGCTCAAAATTAATGTCATAAATAAGTGCTAAATAAATAAGAACTATATCTAGTGATGAATGAGCATTAGATTGTTTTAAAAATGTACCAGTGAATAAGCACTAGAAAGCAATGAATACGTACTAGCAGTATTATTTTGTTAAATGTTAAAATGGCTTGCCATACAGGAAGGAAATGAGTGGAAAGTCTTTCAGGTGTAGAGTGTATATATATTGTCACCTGTTCCTCTGAGAGCTCTTCATAAGTAACTTGGATGTGAGCTAGTCATGATCAGCTGGAGTTTGTGTCTATTGTTTTTCCCTGCCTTGCTCTTTGCTTGGTCTAGTGCAGGTCCAGACGATTATTATGTGGAAGGTGAGTTTATTTAAAAAATTACCTCTAATTTAGAGAATAAACATTCAATATTTACATTTTAAAGTGACTTTTGAATACATTAGGAGTTGATGATATTTTTATGTTATCTGTCTATCATTGTATCTATAATGATATGCTATAAGTTATTAACTGAGGAGCGTGAGAAAATGTTTCTCACTGCATTATGAGAGTAAGGATCTAGTATAGTAATGATCACATACAATAACAAGTCCCACAAATGGAACTGTACGCTCACTGGAAACAGGTGTTTGCCCATTGAATGAGTTATAGGTCACATTTGTAGGATAGGAGCATTTGACACACATTCTTGCCAGTATTCATTTAGATAAAGTTCAGATGATGATGATGATGATAAGCTTGCTGACAGGCAGCGGTGCACATGCTTTCCTGGAGAGCCACATCAAAAAGCCTGAGGAGGGGGAGGCATTTATATGTCAGCTGGTATCCTGTATACCTTGTCAAAGACTCGCGTCAGAACACATTCATAAAGTAAAACCCTGATGTTTTTTGCAGTGTTGTTTAATAATCTTTTAAAGCTGCAAATTAAACTCATAAAGTACTTTGTTGTTGTTGTTATTATTATCATTACATGTATACATAATATATTCTTGCTAATTATCCCTAAACAAATAAGAATATTGCAGCAATATTAAGTAATTGAGTCAAGATGGTAGCAAAGGTTTTTTTTTTGTATTAAACAAGAGTAAATCTGAGATGTTATACAGTATGAGAGACATGAAAGTATTACTGGTTTCAGTATATAGGTGCGGTTAAGCATAGCGCCCATTCACTTTTTCAGCAGCGCTGGTTCTGGATGTATTTTTCCAATCATGCTGACTTTTGATTTGAAGCAAAAAGTATTTAGAGAAAGACAGATACAAGTATGTGTACTTACATATACTGTAACGACAAATGAAATGCTGCCAATGATATAATGACATTTTAAAACATGGGCAAATATAAAACTGCTCATTAAAAGGTTGTACAAATAGAAACACTACCATAGAACATTTGCTCACTGCTAATCTTTGCTTGGTGAAAGTGACTGTACAGTGAAATGTAGTTTTTCTGCACACAAATTCTGTATTAAGCATATGTGTTTTGATTGACTAATGAAAATGACGCATAAAGTAGCAGATCATGAATAATTTTGCCAGTTGTTATTGCAAAATTAACCCTGACACAGTGATCAGGAAATCTACTAACCCAGGCTTATTATCGGTACGTACCCCTGCATACATTTCTAGACAGCGCAAAATACGTCCCAGGAGGTACAGTACATTTTTTGCAGTTGTAGTTTGTTTTTGCGAATCCACCAGTGGCCGCTGTGTACGCTTTTTCAGATCTCAAAATTCTCTCACGAGTGCCATTCGCGCCTGCTGTTCTCACATAAATCCACTAGAGGCCGCTGTCCACTGATTGACTGACTGACTGACCAACCAATTCACCCATCCACCCCCTTCCCTAAACCCAATCGATAATGTTTTCAAAAACACCAATTGACCCACCCACCCCCTTTCCTAAACCCAACTGACAGTGTTTTCAAAAGCAATTCAAAAAAGAAAAGCCCTCGACTGATTTTTACCACATTTTCAGATCTTACCACGTTCTCACCCTGTTATTTACTTGTTTATTTTATTTTTTGCCTTTTGTTTTTGATTTACCTGCTTTCTGGAACCGTTCTTGACTGGACTCAAACCCTGTTGTCACGGTCAACTCCTCTCTGCATCTCACAGACGTACGTGGCAACAGCGGAAAAGCCGGTCAGCTGGTAGCGCGAAAAGAAATAGAAGCAGTCTGCAGCGTCATACCGTGGCATTACGTTCATTTTAAAGAAGCAATCTTATGTCTTATGTAGCTCTGACTAAATAATTTGCGCTCTCCAGAAATGTATACGGGGGTATGTTTTCACAATGAGCCTGTGTTGAAATCTACAGTCTTTCAATTTTTATTTTCAATGGAATTGGTAAGCAGAATGGCACAAGTTGCTTTTGTGGTACAAAAGGCTACACTCAAAAACTTGTTCAAACTACTTAATTAAAATGAGCTGAAACAACACAATTCTTGAGATTTCATTGGGACAGCTTAATTTTCTTATATTCAGTCCACATACATTTGTTAAAAGTGTTACGTTAACTTAATCGATTTGTGTTGGGACAACATGAATGAATTGTGTGGAACCCTGCATTATTTACAGTGTATGGAAGAACACTCCAAAAAGTTATTTTTGTTCAAACTACTTATTTAAAATGAGTTTAATCAACACAATTCTTGTGTTTTTTTCTGGGGGGGGGGGGGGGGGGGGGGGGGGGGGGGGCAATGTAATTGTTTTATGTTAAATCTACTTAAATTTGTAAAAACTAAATTAAGTTAATTTCAATTGTGTTGAGACAACATGAAGGAATTGTGTGGAACTCAGCATTTACAGTAAAGTTAGAGATGAGTCTGATATTCAACATTGCAGATAACCAGTTCTAATCATGAAATATCAAAGCATTATTTGATTTGAGTGAGAAATCAGAATGAAGTATTCAAAAGAGGCATATGATTAATACGCATACAAAATGACAGCTATGAGTTTAAAATCTTTGTGCTGTTTTTGCATATACCTAATCATAAATGCTTTATTCTTTTTAAGAACCCATAGAAGACATCGACCCGAACAGGATTGTATTTAATATTAGTGAAACACCATATGGTGTTAATGTAACATGGAGATTTCCAGATAAAAATGTGGACCCTCAGTGTTATAACACTGAAGTGCAGTACAAGCACCAATGTGAGAAAGACTGGGAGGTACAGTATTGAGTGCTCACAGACACTTACACATCTGAGTTGCAGTAAGGATTATTGCAAGCATCATACTGAGACATACAGAGTTGTTTAAATAATGACAGAATAAGATGCTTGTGAACCCCATGAAATTTGAAGCTAAAGAATCTTACAGGCTGTTTTGCTTTTGCTTTTATGCAGAGAAGTCACAGGATCAAACTTCAAACAAATCAAGAGGAGAGTCATTTAAACTTGTCTACTCTAAGCATGAAGATGAATTATGATTTCAGAATAAGAATGAAGTATGAGTGCTTGGAAAAGAACTGGAGCAACTGGACAAAAGTACAAAGTTGGGTAAACAATAAAGGTACAGTCTCTTTGTGTTATATAAAATAAACATAGGTTCAGATTCATCCCCTGGACCTGTTTTGATGATACCAAATTTTTATAGTTCAAGAGCACATAAAAAAAAATGATTTTCCTTAGATAAATAAATTTTGTTCACAGGTGCCTGTATGGTGAAATCATCTGACTACATATGGGTTTACATTTTGATAATCGTGCTGCCACTGATTACCTTTCTTCTCTTTTGTCTGCTGATTCAACAAAGGTGAGAATCACTTTAATTATTAATAATATTCTCCAAACTGTTTTTATTTTTTTTTATCAAACATCTTAACGCTGATGACGTTGTTTGGTCTTGAAAGAATTAGAAAACTGCTTCTTCCTGAAGTACCAGATCCCAAACACTTAAAAAATAAAATCATGGACACTGAGCACTTTCAGGTAAGGCACTTGAGGAGACTTCCATAATTTGTTTTACTGCATACATTTTACACAATCCAATGTGAACTTTGACTAAACTCTGTACTTCAGATATGTGAGGTTTCTTCATTGGGTTAAGCATAAAAATAGACTTATATCTTTGCGCTTGTTGTAGTGCTCCTGTACAGCTTGTTAGCAGTTTACATTTTGCAAACATTTCACATCATGAAACATTTGTTTGAGGTCTGTGATGTATGTCATACAACAAAATGTGAAAGTTTTTCCATGGTGTGTTGTTACATGTAGAACAAATTGTGGATAGCTCTCAAAAGTGAGCTCTTTAAAAAAATCTGAGATGTTAATATTTTCACATTTTCCTCCAGTATATCAAAACATGCATGCACATAAAGATGTTTTGACACTTGGTTTAACCATGCACTTTCTCTGATAATAAACACTGTTAGATGACACATTGTTTGTTTATAATTGGAGCAACTGTGCATACAGATATAAGAATCTCCACTAAAGGCTTTTATTACAATTTATTTATTTTACAAACCCAATGGAAATTACTGTGGGAGTTTACATGTCTTAAGGATACATTTTTTCGTAAATCTGTATTTCATGAAGAACATTTTACACCCATAGATCCATTTCATGGTGTAAACGTGTCTTTATAGTGATTAAAAATGTTATTTAGGTAATTAAATGTAAACAATGTAACTTTGGCCTTCTAGTGGACCTTTTTTGATTGTGCTTCCACTTTGCAAATCTGGCCACACAAGGGTCGTTCACATCATCGATATATACAATGAAAAAATCTGAGCAGTTAAGTCTTAAGCCTGATTTATACTTTTGCCTGGTGCCGCGTCGCGGGCCTCAGCTGACTGTGCACGCACCTCACGAAACAGATGAGACCTTTATACTTGATGCGTTCGCCATTGTGATATTCTTTAAAACGACAGGGGGCGGTCAAAAGAAACTCACCGTAAACTCAGACGAATAAACATAGAAGTAGAAAGTTTCTGGAACTATGTCATATCATATGTCATAGATTTTTAAACTAATTATTATTATTATTTTTTATAAATTATTTTAATGATTATAAAGATTTTATATCCATTCAAGATTTTTTTTTAAAATCAAACTATGTTGCATCACTTGCTTTTGTTCATATCTCGGACAGTTCTACCTTTTAAAGTTTATTAAAATATTTATGACAACAGAACATGGGCTGCTCTACAAATATATTTTTTATTATGGAAAGAATAATCCATTATAACCAATAAAGCCTAGAAAAACAGCATCAGTATATTGTAAACCGATAGGTTCAAGTATTCTTTTCCAGTTATCAAAGAAATTATTTGTTACTTCAATTTAGTTTTGTAACTATTAAATTAAAACCTATGAATTGTGGAAAAACAAATATTCTTTAATATTAAAACCATCCATGTCTCCACTTTTGCCATGGTCTCTCTTTTTGGTTTTAACAAACTTATTCCTGGAATTTTTCTAAACTTTTTAACAAATAAATTCCTTCTTTCCCTTGGCTGTTGCAATTTCTAGTCAATAATTATTATCCATCAGGTTATCTCTATGGTCACGCTAAAAATCTCTTCAAAGTGATTCATATTCAACTCAAATGAAATGCGGCACCACGTGAAATGTTCGCTCGAGTCTCAAAAAATTTTTGTGCTCCGCCAGCCGAAATCATGTCGAACCTCCACAAACACATCGATGACGTCACATTTGCCGCGCACACTCATTCAAACTATATCGGACGCATCAAGTATAAGCCTTGCTTTAGGGTCTTTGCACACTGAGTCTGAAATGTTCATATGCATTTTTCGTTTTCCTTATACTAAAATGTCCTCACACATACTTTGTACACTGAGTCCGATGCATAAAAAAAAACGCAAAACCGTACAATGTGTCCATTTGATTTAAATGATCCTGAACAGAGACTGGCAGGAACATAATGCCAAAAATGCAACCCAGGCTCATTCTGAAAATCATTTCTGGAGAGCGCCAAATAAGTCCCAGGAGCTACGCTTTTTGCAGCTTTTGTTTTTGCGAATCCACCAGAGGCCGTTGTGTATGCTTTTTGAGATTTCAAATTTCTTTTGCAAGTGCCATTCATGCCTGCTGTGCTTGTGTAATTCCACCAGAGGCCGCTGTTGAATGACTGAATGGTGTCAATAAACGTGCACGTGTGTGTGTCTGTGTGTGTACTGCAAATGGCATTGAGCAACGTTTCAGAAAGGCTTGAATAAACTCCACCACAAATACATGAAATAAACTTACTTGGTATTTTTGACTAGTGACATTATTTCAGTTGCATCATTGTCTGTCTCTATCACTGACTGCTGTTTATCTGATGTAACGCATGAGAAGCAGACACACACGTGGGAGCGGTGGGCGGGGAGAAGCAGCTCATTTTCATTTAAAGCCACAGGCTACAAAAACAGCTACACTGTACTCAGACACCAAAATGTGCAGATTCTGGAGGCTATAATAAATTATCTGATGGGTATTTTGAGCTGAAACTTTACAAACACATTCTGAAGACAACAAAGGCTTATCTTACATCTTGTAAAAGAGGTCAAATAGGTACCTGTTAAATTGAATGTACTAAAAAGAGATGTTAAGAAACGCATTTGAACTTTGAGCCATCACAACAAAACATTTCAAGTTTATTGTAAATAACATTTCAATTTTATTTCATTGAAAACTTTCAGTCAACTAAATAAAATAAAATAAAACATAAATATAAATAAATAAAAAAATGAAATAAAAAAAACTTAAAATGTTTTGTTGTTTCAACAAGACAATATTAGCTTTTTAAGGGCAATGTGTTTCCATACATTTTTTCAAGTTCAATCAACCTGTAGGGACTTACAGTGTATAGTGTAAATGTAAAAACTTCTCATTTGCACTTTTGGAACAATTAATGTATTATATAGGCTGAGGTTATGATTCAATATTTCTAATGAAATCTTTTTTGCCTGTCATTTCCTTTCTAAGTGGTGGGGAAACCTTACGCAGAGGAACGAAGACTGCTCAATCACAGATGTGGAGGTTATTGATAAAAGCGAAAGCGAAGAGGTTCATCAAACTTTGGTAACACAACCCACAGACACCATCCCCGAGCAACATGACAGCATGTACTACATTTACTCCTCTGAAACGCTTGGTGAAAACACAGATCTGCAATACTCGAAGAGTGTTTTAGGGTACATCGCTCTTGAGGACTACAACAAATGATGCAGATATGCTTTTGAGACTCATTGGTGTAACACATTACAAAGTTCACAAGAAGAACTTTGATAGTAACTGGAGACAAAATGTCTAAAGGCCCTGTTAGCACCTTCTGTAATGCCAAGTCTGGATTAAACAAACACTTTTTTCCATTGACTGCCATTCAGATGTAGCTATCAATTCTAAGTATTTTAGATTATCAATGGATTGGTTCCCAGCAAACAATTTTGTGTTTAATAGACATCTAATAGACATCTAAATGTAGGCAGCTTGGCTCAAACAAGCTAAACTTGGGCTGTCAGTGAAAATCTAATAGACGTCTAAGAATAGCCCGAAACTAGACTAGTCATCAAATAGACAGATTAGACAGACTTTATATGTGTAGTCATTCATTTCTGTTTATTTGATGACAAGTTTTGGCCTAGACATCTAATACATTATTACTGACAGCCCAAATTTAGCCTTGTTTTAGCCAAGACAACTGTGTTTAGACCTCTATTAGACATCTTTTAAAAACAAAAAATGCTTGCTGGGTTAGATCTCACTCCTTAAGTCTGTGATCATAACTGTGGTTCATAATAATAACAGTTTAAGCAAATCTGCTTGTAACAAACAATGTGCAGTACAATGTTTGGACAATGGAGGGCACTCTGACTATCCTGATGTGTTAAAGAGTTGAAACATATCAAAGGCAACAAGGAACACACTCTTCACAGCATCACAGCCTTCTCTTAAGGGAGGATGTACGTTAATTTGAAGACCGATTTAAAAGATTAATGTGAACCTGCATAATAGATGTGCAGTTTCAGTGTGATGGTGAAGCAAAGCCAGGGCAGCAGCCACACACTCCGGTCGGTTGTGATTGATGAACTGGGAGAATGAGCAACTGATCATTTACAGATAGAAGCAAATACAAACACTGGCGGATATACAGTATGAATGGGTAGCTTTTCAGCTATACCTGCAGCTTTGAAAAATGGATCAGTGTTATTTTGGTGGGATATAATAGTAAAGTCTTTATGGCTTTATGCCTATATATACAGTATATATATGTTTTTAAAACTTGTTTGCTTACGTTTTTGCTTGATGATGTAAAGAAATACATTTTATAATGTTTACTGTTTTATAGGTCGCTCAAAATAATTTGTGACGATCATAGAACTAAAATAAAAAATAGAGTTTTTTTAATAAACATTTTAATAAAGATGGTGCTCTTTGATCATTGCACAGACATTTTTATAAACATGACTATAATGTTTACCAGTTCATTAAAGTAAAATGTAGACAAACCAAATACTAAACCATTTTTACATGCAAATGGTTACTCTGATAATGTTAGTGGTAATATGAGACAATTCAGAACAATTTACATATGGTTTTATGATTTTGCTTCATACTACTACGGGGAATTACCATACAAGTAAAACAATAATCAGCTTGATCAGCAGATACAGATAAAAGGTTTACTCAGAAAAATAAATGATACAAAATAAGATAAATATCTTTCACTATATGTCATTTTCCATCTACGCCTCTTACTGTGAAACTGTTTTCCAAGAAGGGGGCTGGAGGTGGTATTAGTTAGTAATTCACACATGATAATTTCCCATATGCTGACCACTATTACATCTAACATTTGGGTTAGCTATAGTCACCATTGTGACTCTTAAATCAGAGTTCACGCCAGATAAAACCTTCACACCTCCTCCAGCTTACATAAGAGAAGCAACAAACAGCTTGCTCGATTAATAAAGTATGCTAAATATGGCTTACAGTCATGTTTCTGCAGAGCTATTTAATGATAATCAACACTCCAACAATTACATCTTTACACTTTACACTTTTAATTATACATTGTGCTTTTCTGTCTGGCAAACGGGAATGAATTGTGTTCCCTGGTGGATTGTTCTCCAGAGCATTAGGCAAAAACATGTGGGTCTATCTGTGATGATTTTTGCTCTTAAATTCCAGGAAACACACACACACACACACACATACATACGCAGCAGCAGCAGCAGAGATCAGCCTTGCTGGACTAAAATGTTTTATTTATTGTAATGCTTTAGTGGGGGAAGACCCAGATCATGCATTCATTATCATAAAGGCCCCGAGACATTCAGCACAAAGAGCGAGACGAGTTGCGCGGCTTCAACGGCACCTAAAGAACGTGCAGGTGGAAGAACGAGTAGTTGTGGCGACGTGACAGAAGATGACAATGTCAAAGAAGCGCCATCTCTAGCACATAAACTGTCCCTGAAGCAGACACTTAAGGGAGATGTAAAACACTACACATCTCTGTGTTGTTTTCACTCTCATCAACTTGTTTTTAATACGCTATCGTTGAATGTGTCAGGGCCCCCAGGCGGTAAATGGCGAATGACAAATGTTACAGCAAGCAAACCCACTGGAGGCTGACCATATTGTACCTGCGCCTGGCGTCTTGATGCTTTTATTTGTCAAAAAGCTCAAAACTGGCGTCTCTTTTGTCACCTCCACGTCTCTTCCGGGTTCTACTGTATGTGAGTTTGGTGGATGCACTGTAAAACAGATTCTCGATATAAAAAAAAAAGACCACGGAGGCCCTCTTCTCTATTCAATTATTTAGAGTTGAAGAAAGAAGCAATAGTATCAACATGTTTCCTCAGAAGCCCAAACGTTCAGGAGGAATGAATAACATATTTATATAGTAACTGGTGCAAAACTGCCGGAAATGGAAACAAATACCTTCTAAAGGATTTGTGGGATTGCGGTGAACTTCCGAACACAGGATTGACAAAAAAGGTGCTCATAAAAGCACTTCTTTTGTATATTCTTCCCTTTTTTGTATTCAAGAGAAGGAAGTAAAAAAATCCACCCTGTTGCCTTTTAATTATATTAAAGCTTTCAAAGAAAGTGAAAACTTCCACTCCTCTTACAGCCGTATACATCTTATAACTCTTTGCACTCGTGTGCTTGATAACATAAAAAGGTGTCACTGCCAAGCGGTGGGGTAATGCCTCTAATTATGTTGAACTGGAATAAATAAATTATTTGCTTTTCACCGGGCGAGTGTGACAGGTTTGCCAACAGCCTGACAAATGGAAGAATCGCTTGCAAATGCAACTCGCGTATATAACGTACATCGGTGGAGAGCTTCAGACAGGGCGAGAGCTTGACAGCCGTTTTTTCCCCCTCCTGTGTTAACATCCTCAACGCTCTGCTCAAAATAAAGCTCTGTTTGAGACTATAAGGGCTGTGTTGCAGTAAGCCTAATTGTGCCAAGCCTGATCTGGTATTCATTAGTGCTTATTACTTGTGACCTCACCTGCAAGTCGAGCCTGTCAAGATTCAGCCTGCTCCTTTGGCACTTGCGAAGACTCTCCTCTGTGGTTATGGAAGACGACACTAGACAGACAAATTACATGAACCAAAGGTTTCCAAGTATGAAGCGCGATGTCATTGGGCTGGTGCATCGATTAAGTCTGCTGTACGACAAACAAAGACAAAGAGTAGGTATTTTGGCAGGGGCTTTCCGAAGAAACCATTGTGTTTGTGGGAGGAAAGATTTGATTATTAGTTTTTGCCACTAGCACAGATGAGAGGAGGAAGCCTCGGCGGAGAATAAAGAGGATGTGTGGTGTTGGTGGGCGTGGAGCCGGCAGAGAGTTTATGTTGTGTTCAGCGATCTCCAAAGGTCAACTTTAAACTGTACTGTTGTTCCTTAAGGATGAATGGAGTACATTCATTATATAGGCGCTCGGTTTCAAAAACCCTACGTAGGTCGCATTGTAAGGCATCAGAGGCCAGCTCCTGACACCGAGGCTGTTGCAGAAGGTTGGCAACATGATTATGCCACGCTCTGAGATACTGTACCTACTTTTTTTTTTGCAATGAATGCAGTCCCATAATGCATTGTGAGCTCTGTGGAACAAAGCAAAATCAATGATGGTAGATTGCAGATTAATTATTTGATTCAAAATCAAGAAATGAATCCAATTTAACGCTTGCACAATATTTATCCTTAGAGTATCTTGTCATTAGCCTTGCAATGTGCTAAGTTTGAAATGAATTGAGTAGTGTTCTCTCTCCTGTGTTTTGTGGGAGGAATGCTAAATTTTAAATCAGAAAAGCCTTCCCGGATTGCACTGTGAGTTGTGTCGAGGAAAGATTGTGAATGAAGCATAATTCTACCAGAAAGACTCAGGAGGAACATAAGATTGAAATGTATTTATTTGACAAAAGGATTATATTACAAAACATAAAATATTTCTTAGGGCGGCGCGGTGGCGCAGTGGGCAGCGCTGTCGCTTCACAGCAAGAAGGTCACTGGTTCGAGCCTCGGCTGGGTCAGTTGGGATTTCTGTGTGGTGTTTGCATGTTCTCCCCGTGTTCGTGTGGGTTTCCTCTGTGTGCTCCGGTTTCCCCCACAGTCCAAAGACATGTGCTATAGGTGAATTGGATAAGCTAAATTGTCCGTAGTGTATGTGTGTGAAGGAGAGTGTATGGGTTTCCCAGTGATGGGTTGCAGCTGGAAGGGCATCCGCTGTGTAAAACATATGCTGGATAAGTTGGTGGTTCATTCCGCTGTGGCGACCCCTGATTAATAAAGGGAGTAAGCCGAAAAAAATGAATGAATGAAAATATTTCTTTGGTGAAGGCCCCATAGTTTGAATGAGGTGGTTGTTGATCCAGCTATGACTACCCAGGACAAAAGCAGGGGCAGAGCCTACTCCCTTTATAGGGCCAACCTGTTGGTGGGAGGGAGGATGGTGAATTAAAGTCAGTATCTGTAAACAAATGGATGATTGAATAGCCTGCTTAAATATTCCTCATGTCAAGTGACTATTAATTAAATCTGACCGTAATGAGGGATGTGGCATTAGATCTTCCTAGTGAGGTTCAGTACAAAATACCTCACAGATCATTTGTTATACCATTGTGCAAATGCCCCTTTTTGGAGAGGGGTTTGGATGCAGACTTGGTGCAGCTGCAAGGTAAGCTGCATGCAATGCTTTTAATGCACACACCTAACCTAACCCCACACCTAACCCTACCCCTCACAGTGATGTTACTAGCTCCATTGAGTGCATTGCGTCTGACATTGCAAGTCTGAGATATGCAGTCTCAGCTTGCAAATACAAGTCTGCATCCAGATACTATTGCCTTTTTGGGGTAGAAGCAAAAACATGCTGTTTTGCATTTGTCCCTTTAAATGCAAATGAGCTGCTGGTTCCTGCCCCTTTTCCATAAGTGGGTGGTGACTTTAAAGCTCCTGCAATGGTAACAATACATGAATATGCATATGGTTTAAAGCATTGGCAGCTTAAACTAATCACAACTCTTTACATCTTCGTTATAATGTCGATTTGACTGTTGGGTCACACGGTGAATTCAGAGGCACACAAAAAGTACATATAACACACACACACAGAAGTACATAGAATTTTGGTTATGTCTGTGATGGTTGTAACTCAATTTGAATTGGACCTGTACTTTATATATACCTTTTTAATGTCCAAACAGGACTATATGGACTATTTATATGGGACAATATAAATAGGGAGGCGCGGTGATGCAGTGGGTATTGTCTCCTCACAGCAAGAAGGTCGCTGGTTCGAGCCTTGGCTGGGTCAGTTGGCATTTCTGTGTGGAGTTTGCCTGTTCTCCCCGTGTTCGCGTGGGTTTCCTCCGCTATAGGCGAATTGGGTAAGCTAAATTGTCCCTAATGTATGTGTGTGAATGGGAGTACACTCTAAAAAATGGCAGGTTATTTCAACCCAATTTTGGGTGTAATAGGGACTAACCCATCTCCTGGGTTAATTCTTTGAAATAAATTAATAGGACCAAATTTAACCCAATGTTTGGGTTAGTCAATATATTTTCCAATTTGGGTTTAAATAACAAAGTATTTCTTAAAGTGTGTATGGGTGTTTCCCAGTGATTGGTTGGAGCTGGAAGGGCATCCGCTGCGTAAAACATATGCTGGATAAGTTGGTGGTTCATTCCGCTGTGGCAACCCCAGATTAAAAAAGAGATTAAGCTAAAATGAATGAATGAACAATATTTATTTAGGATTTTATTTATATGACCCCTTTAATTAACTTAAATTTATCTGCTGGTTATGAATGGTCTTCTGGTCTGGTTTTTACTGGCTCATTCAGAAGGAGATTATGCATTTAGCTCATCCAGCTAAATATCAACTCGGCAAGACTATAAGTTTTATTAGACCACTAAATACAGCTTTAAAGCACCTTAAACCAGCCAATAATTTTTAAGACCAGAAAACCAGTTTACCAGGTTTTCAAGCATGCATGGGCAATTTTTTTCTTAACAACTTTATACTATATACTATACTTTACTTTTCAAATACTTTTGTTGGTGCTCCAAATCAGTCACTTTATTAATGAAGGCAGCTGCCTATTGAAACAATAGACAATGAGGCAGCTAGTTTTTGAGAGTTTATATTAGATCCAAATCCAGAGCAAATGTAGACATGCTGTCTCAGCGCTCCTTTTAGCATTCGTCCAGAAATAGACTAATAAACAGAGTGCCAAAGTACAACAAGCGGACTAATTATGTGTAACATGACTAATTGTATGTACACTAGTAATAAGATTCGTATCGCTTCGGTACGGGAGGCCATTTGTGCAAACTGATTTGCCAATATTAAATGCTGCCAACGTCAACATGGTGCTGTTCACTATGAGGGAGAAACCACCCCCTAAAACACACACACAGATATGGCCACAGACACACACACACACACACACACACACATACACCGGCCTTCTACCGAGAATATCTGTCTGCTCCAGAAGTGTCATACTATGCCAGTACAGCAGCTGTGTGAGATATATATTTTTTTCATTATTATTAAGTATTCACATTTACAAACTAGCCCTGTTCACAGATGAAGTCTTACCTTATAAATTATAGATGCTGAAACAATCTCTAAAACATGTTCATTAAAGACAACGCTTTCTTTTTTTTTTCTTTTTTTTTTAAGAAGGGTACCGGCTCATAAATATTTCTTAAAAGCAAATTTCGTCACACACACACACACACACACACACACACACACACACACACATGTAAAAAAGAAAAGACTCTTTCCTCGACATCTCAAACATGTGAGAAGCATCGCATCAGCCTTCAGTTGCAGACACACACACACAGGGAGACAGAAGTGCGACTGCGTCGTCTGCGGCGGTGACGCCTCTCTCTTGGAAAAGCTGAGCTCACGTACGCTCGCCTGCTCTGGAAGTGATGTTTGTGTGGATGACACGTATGATCCTTTAATCTCAGGCTCAGCTTGTTGAGCATCAAATTGAAATATCCTGAACAGATGTAAAAACACATGTGAGCCTCAACGCGCAAGCTGTGCCGAGCTTTGTTTCATCTGCTGATGATGGGAGCCTTAAGGAGATCTTTTTAAAATTTCATCACTATTCAAAAGGATAATTAATACGTACCCCCAGGCTTTGATTATGCTCTTCTTACTGTGTACGGCTGGTGTGGAGATAATGAGACACTCATCAGTCGCTGCCAGAGCTCCCCAACAAACGCACACAGTTTGCATAAGATACTTGAGATTCTGCGAAGGTAGCGGCGAGAGGTGCATCCAGCCCGATGCTTATTTTTGATAAGCGTGAAACTGCAACGATCAGCCCGTGTGAAGCATGTGTTGTGTTTACAGGGGTGTCTGTGTTGAACAATGACAGGGCATCGTCCTTGGGTCCTGTGTGGTCCTCTTCCCTTTCATTTGTGGACGTGGTCGAGCAGGAAAGGCCAGGGATTTGGGGAATTTGGGCAGGGAAGAGTGACAGGCGTTTGGAGAGATTATAATGAGTTGTCAATTGAAATGCAGTGTGGTGGCCATTTTTTTTCTGTTCAGCAAAAAAAAAAAAGACTCTGACCTTTGACCAGCACATTCCCCTAACACCTGAGTTACAGGCAATTACTTAGCCGATCTGCTCTCAGTGCTGAGCCCTGACCCCTGGTTAGGCACTATGATGTAGGCTGTGCTGGCAGAATATAATATAAAACCTAGTAAAATAAGTTGTTTTGACTAATGATATGTGATGGCATACAAAAATGGCAGTACACATACTGTATACTGCTCAGCATATATAAATACACCCCTCACAAATCTCTTTTAAATTCATATTTTTAATAGGAAGCGATACATTATTATATTTGTGCATATACAGTACATTAGATTAGTCAGCACTGAAACCAAATCTGGAGCTTATCTAACAAAATAACTTACTATAACAGTCCAAAAACGAGTACACCCAAATTTATGTGTTATAAAAAAATATTAAATATAAATTTAAAAAAGAGAAAAAAACAAGAGATGCAAAAATATTGAAAAATTTAGTTGAAATTTTGTAGGTTGTAATTTATTTTGCAATATTTTGCTTGAATTTAATTGTATTATCTTTCAATTTCTAAATGTGTTTGGTGACTAAAATATTATTTTAATAAATATATCTGTTTAATAAATCTGTTTTGTTTAAATGCACCAAAATACATTGCCTATATTCACTGAGAAATTGACACAAATATTAATTTTCAAAATGGGGTGTAATCGAATATGCTAAGAACTGTACACTTAACAAAAAATGACAATGAAATTCAATTCAATTCACCTTTATTTGTACAGTATATCGCTTATGCAATGTAGATTGTGTCAAAGCAGCTTCACATTCAAGATTATAGTAACATTCAAGATTATAGTAATAATAGTAGAAATGGAGGTAGCAATATCTTTTATATAAACATATTTTTTGTTTATCCAAGCTGAAAAGCTGATTCTGTAAAAAGATTCATTTACAGGACAGAGGCGTGCTTCAGTCTATTAACTGTATCCGAATCAGATTTGAATCAAGCTTGCAGTCAATTGTAAGTAAAATCAGGCTAAAATTCATTAGCATCGGCTTAATGGCTGATGTACTGTATATGGCACAAAATTGGAAACACCTCAGGAAAGCTGTTGTTATGAAAATATTTAGGCCTGGCTATTGGCACCTGCACATTACAATGCACATTTTGATACCACTTAAATACAATTGAAATCAGAGGTGTGGGAAGTTTAGAATTGTGTTTTTTAATATGAAGAAATCAGTATGGTACATTTTAAATCAGTAAACCATAAGTAGGGCCAGACGGAATCTGCTGACATTTTTTGCTATTTCTGTGCAGAATTTTGATAAAAATGTGCGTATTTATGCGGAATGATTTTGGGTGTATCATAACTAAAACCTTAATATTCATTCATTCATTTTCTTTTCGGCTTAGTCCCTTCATTAATCCGGGGTTGCCACAGCGGAATGAACCGCCAACTTATCCAGCACATGTTTTAAGCAGCGGATGCCCTTCCAGCTGCAACCCATCTCTGGGAAACATTCACACACAATCATTCACACTCATACACTACGGACAATTAAGCCTACCCAATTCACCTGTACCACATGTCTTTGGACTGTGGAGGAAACCGGAGCACCCGGAGGAAACCCACGCGAACGCAGGGAGAACATGCAAACTCCACACAGAAACGCCAACTGACCCAGCCGAGGCTTGAACCAGCGACCTTCTTGCTGTGAGGCGACAGCACTACCTACTGCGCCACTGCATTGCCGCCTAAAACCTTAATATATAAAATGAAACCTTTTTAACTTTTATTTAATGTCTACAATGAAAATCCAATTAGATCCACTTTATTTGGTAAACAAAGCAAGTCTCTCGTATAATGTATCCACTAAACTAACTATATTGTGCATAAATCATATAAATATTTTCATATTAGTCAATAATATTACTGAAATAAATTTAAAAACTGAGTAAATATACATTTACTCACATTTACACAAGTAAATACACAGAATCAATGATGGGCTAAATATGCGGAATTCTGCCCGGTCAGATTCTGTGTGGGCCTAAAAGTAATATAATTCATTCATTCATTTTCCTTCGGCTTAGTCTCTGTTCCAGAGGTCGCCACACAGGAATAAACCACCAACTATTCCAGCATATGTTTTAAACAGCGGATGCCCTTCAAGCCGCAACCCAGTACTGGGAAACACAGATACATACTCATGCAGACACACTCATACACTATGGCCAATTTAGTTTATTCAATTCACCTGTACCGCCAGCCTGATCTCACGAGGAAACGTAAGTATTTCACGTTTTGTCAGTTTAGTGGCTAAATCGTACGCATTCGTACGAGTTCAGTCATACGAAAATGTACGATTTTAAAAAGGAGGCGTGGCACCCAACCCCACTCCTAACCCCAACCGTCATTGGTGATGAGCAAATCGTACTAATTTGTATGTATTAGATTGTACGAATTCATACGAATTACTCACTAAATCAAAAAGTTATGAATTGCCGTGAGATTGCGTTGGTACCGCATGTCTTTGGACTGTGAGGGAAACCGAAGCCCCAGGAGGAAACCCACGCCAACACGCGGAGAACATGCAAACTCCACACAGAAATGCCACCTGACCCATTCAGGACTCGAACCAGTGACCTTCTTGCTGTGAGGTGACAGTGCTAACCTCTGAGCCACCGTACCACCAGTAATATAATTGTAATATGTAATTATTGCTAAATCTCTGCACTGTACACAAGCAGCTCATGCATACAATGTATGAGCAGCTCACACATGTGCTTTGAATCGTTTTTGCACTACTAAGTTTGTCCACAAGATGTCAGAGTTGATCCATTGCCATTGTTGTTTGTTTCACTGGAAATAAAAATGAAGAATAGTACTACTCAATAAATGGTGCATTCCAAATAGAAAATATCACCTCCATATTGAAGGGTCATGCAAAATGAAGTGCCGAAATTGGCCTTTTTAAAGGGCCCTTCGAAATGAAGAATTTTGAAGGGTTAATTGAGACTGTCTTTGAACCTCCATGATCCTTTGTGCAGGGAAGTTGCTTGGTGTTGCACTGTTTTCCATTTGGGAGTGCTCATGCCTACACCCTAATACAGTGTTTTTCAACCATGTTCCTGGAGGACCACCAACACTGCATGTTTTGGCTGTCTCCTTTGTCTGTCACACCCATTAGAGGTCTTTCAGTCTCTGCTAATGACCTGATGATCTGAATCAGGAGGTTTTAGTTAAGGAGACATGTAAAATATGCATAGCTGGTGGTCTTCCAGGAAAGTGGTTGAGAAACACTGCCCTAATCCCTTCGAAGGTGTCACTACAGAGAGTAAACCGCTAAAAGGAGATAGGGATGGACACTTCCAAATGGATTGCAATGCATTAATTACATGATCAGTGTTTTTTGGGCAAGGAAAGTAAGTCCAAACCTTTTGAATGTAAAGGCCCAAATTATAAAAAAAAATTATAAAATGTATGGGCGACACAGTGGCTCAGTGGTTATCACTGACGCCTCACAGCAAGAAGGCTGCTGGTTTGAGTCCCGGCTGGGTCAGTTGGCATGTCTATGTGGACTTTGCATGTTCTCTCTGTGTTGGCGTGGGTTTCCTCTGGGTGCTCCGGTTTCCCCTACAGTCCAAAGAATTGCGATATAGGTGAATTGAATAAACTAAATTGGCCGTAGTGTATGTTTGTGAATGAGTGTGTATGGCTGTTTCTCAGTACTATGTTGCAGCAGGCTGGAAGGGCATCCGCTGCATAAAACATATGCTGGATAAGTTAGTGGTTCATTGCGCTGTGGTGAACCTTGATGAATAAAGGGACTAAGCTGAAGGAAAATTCATGAATAAAATGCATTTTGATCAAAAAGAGCGATTTTCCATTTTATGTTGGCTTTAATCTTTTACACAGATGAAGTGCTATGTAAAACATATGACAGAGTAGCTGGTGGTTCATTCCGCTGTGGCGACAGCCAAAGGAAAAAAAAAATCTTGCTGCCTAATTTTTTTGTTGACTCAACTGAACTAGTCAACTCATCTTCCATCATTTAAACTGCCTAATATTTTATATATATATTAAGGCATGAATGTAAAGGTCTGGCTACAACAAAATATACTAAATTATAAATAAAAAATCACAATAAAATGCATTTAGATTAAATATAGTGATTTACCATTTTTCGTTGACTTAAAATCTTTTACACAAATAAAGTATTCTTCACTGACAAATATTGCCAGCACTGCAGTTTTGTCAGCTGTCTTGCCACTGATTCAGACAGGTGTAGAATGAGAAACAGCTGACCCGAGTTCAGTCAGCAACACTATATGCATTAATTTCTCGATATGAGACATTTGACCTCATCAGCATGCATGCAAGTCATTTACCAGATTTGCATGATTATCATCACACGTTACCAAGAGAAATCCCAGCATGGCTACTCGTGTAAAAAAAATATAATGAATAAATAAAAAAAATCACCCTCTCAGCATGCTGTCCCAACATACAATAGACACCTCTGTTCTGCAAAAGACAGTCTAATTAATTCCTGTGGGTTAAAAAAAAAAGCACGCACACAAACACATGATCGCCAATCAACATAGTCATTACAACAGATGCCTAGCACGCGCGCGCGCACACACACACATGCACAGATGCACAAGACGCACACAAACCCCGCTGTGAGCTCCGTCTCCTGCTGCTGTACGAGGGCTGGATGTGTGTTACGGTAGTCATGCAGCTCTCATCCGCTCACAGGGAAGAGGCTGGCAGAGACAAAGCCCTGCCTGTAGGTAAACTGTACGCCGCATCAAGGCGCTCCAGAGGTTTCCTGCCGTGACAACTATTCTGGAGCTGCACACTGATGAGCCTGAGGAGTCATTTGCAGGTCCACCTTTAGGCTTGACATTACAGCATTGACAGGGTGACAGTCTGTGTGTGTGTGGGTTACTCTAGATATGGGATTTGGGGACACCTGCTGTAGCCAATGGTAAACAGCATGGAGGTGCGTGCATATTAATGTTTTAAAGATAACATGGAATTGCATTCACAGCCCATTGAATTTTATAATGTGATATATGACAGGTTGTTTAGGTATTGAGCAGATCTGGATTTTAAACCACAGGGAACTGAATTGGCCGTGGAAAAAAGTGTGCGGTGTTTACCATGAAAGAGCAATGATGTATTTTTATTTGACGTGAGCTAAAAAAAGGAGTTACTAAATAATTAAGACAAAAATGTTTATTTCAAATAGCATCACTATTTCATTTTTATTTTTTTTAAATTATGAAATCAATGCAAAAATCAATATGGGTTATAAACATTCATTCATTCATTTTCTTTTCGGCTTAGTCCCTTTATTAATTTGGGGTCGCCACAGTGGAATGAACCGCCAACTCATCTAGCATATGTTTTACGCAGCGGATGCCCATCTCTGGGAAACATCCATACACACTCATACACTATGGACAATTTAGTCTACCCTATTCACCTGTACCACATGTCTTTGGACTGTGGGGGAAACCGGAGCACCCGGAGGAAACCCATGCAAACGCAGGGAGAACATGCAAACTCCACATAGAAATGCCAACTGACCCAGCCGAGGCTCGAACCAGCGACCTTCTTGCTGTGAGGTGACAGCACTACCTACTGCGCCACCGCGTCGCCGGGGTTATAAACTGTATATTCTGTTTATAATCCTCTCCTTGGGTCGGTTTGAAATCATTTTAAAAATGGGCAAATTGAATATTCATAGGAGTGAAATGAGACTTTGTGACTTTTTGGGCGTACTCACACTACAGGTAGGTACAGTTTCCTTGAACCGCGCCGAAGCTTGATTATCCTCTGACAGCCTGCACTCACACTGCATTTTGCCTTCCGAGCCAGACATTGCTTTAGTTATATCGTTTTAGTTGTTTGGGATGCAGTGACATGCAGTCAAATATTTTGCCGAACCGATCCACAACTTTTGACGCTCCTAAATTATCATGAAAGTCATCATGCTGCATGTTTGCTGAAGGTGCAGCTGACGTGAAGCGAGGGGTTTGCGTCTTTAATAAACTACAACAGTTTGTGTTCATTGAAAAGTAAGAATGATTAATAAATCTATATGAAACAGTCCATTAAAAGTGATGTCACGTCTTCAGTTTCGGGCTCAGGTGTGCTTTGCACTCGCACTACAAGCGTACCACACCAAAGCCCAACCGAACCGGGCTTTAGCACAGCTCCTTGCACCCGGACCCTATTCAGAGCACTCACACTTGGCAAACAAACCGGGAAATGCGCTCGGGCACGGTTTGGATAGCATAGTGTAAGTGCACCCTTTGTGTGAAATTCTTGAAACATGCAAACAATAAACTTTTTGTTTTTAAACACTTTAAAGGTCAATTAAGGGTCATTTTGAACCACATAATAATGAGGATTTTTAAAAATATAAAATAAAATCATATGCTGTTTATCTGAATACAAAAAGCTTGTATTTTCCATATTGCAATTGTTTATTTTTTCTGTCTCTCCACTGAGATCTGTAGGCCACTCTGAATGGCAGAAATGCAAGTTTGTGTGATTTAGTTTTTCCACAAGAGGACATCAGAAACTCAGTGACCAAGGGCATAATATATTTGGATGTTCATAATAATAATGGCTGGAATTGTCTTTTGTCTCTTGTTGTAAAAAAATGTAAACAAAATAAATATACTTAATATTTCCGTTCACTAGCATGGACAACGCCACACTTTGAGCTAGACTATATCGTAGGGATTTAGGGATGGTAAGGGAACAGTGGTATGAAGGAGAACAGAAGGGGATAACAGTGAATAAATACAGTAGGTAGGTTGATCGGGCGTCCTATGATGATGGCCAGAGACTCAGAGTGGGGGTACCATCTCTGTAATAGTTTGGTAGAGTGATTAGACCCCCCTGATTTAAACTAGAAGGGAAGAGAGGGTTATATGGATTGTTAATGGGAAGCAAGAAAATAGAGGGAGGAAGGGTGGGTTTAAGAGAACGAGAAGAACAGTGCTAGAGGGCTGGTCGGCCTTAAAAAAGTTTAAGGGAGTAGGTGATTGGTTAAGGAGGCAAAGTGAGGCGTGGTCCCACTGCTGAACCTTTGTTAACAAGTTAGCTCCATTTAAAAACACACTGTAAAAAAGTCTTGCTGCTTATATTTTTTTTATTTAAATTTTATATTATATACATCATATATATATATATATATATATATATATATATATATATATATATATATATATATATATATATATATATATATATTTATTTATTTATTTTTTATTTTTTTTTAAGGTAAAATATAATAAATTATACATAGCTTTGAAACCTGTTTAAAGTAACATTTTTTATATATATATCATTTTTTACATTGCACCAAATTATTATAAACAAAATAATTATTTCTGGAACTCTGGGGGATTCATTTAATACATTTAATCTAATGTATTTGACTATTTTATACATTGCACTACTGTATAATATGCAGTACTGATGTAAAGAGAATGATGCATGTAGTCACAAAACAGCCCCTTATCCTTGAAACCTGAGTACAAAGAGTCACAGGAGATGCATCTGAGACACCCGTCCACTTCTGATTGGATCAACAGTGAGATTTTAATACTCTGTCTGAACGGGGCACTGAAACAATGCAGGCAGCACACGCTACTAAACAATGCTACTGGGATACGCCATTCATTTTCCCCTCACAATGATGCTAATGAAGCTAGCGACAGAAGAGCGGAAAGAGTCTCCCAGTGAGACTTACTTGTTAGCCTGTAGTGATGCACAGTCATTGACATATCTGTGTCAGAAATAGATGCACATATATATTTACTCATAATCTTAGAGACATTTATGATTAAACTGTTTGTACTTGTGCATTAGTGTTGACGTTCCAACAAATACGACAGAATCTATCTCTGACGTTCAAATCCACACCGGTTACCCTCATGCATTCTTTTGTAAATTTGTTGGGTTGCTCCAGTAAAGCACAGTCTCATCCGTATGGCTTCTGCATTTTCCCAAGGTGCTCCTCTATTATGCCTTTTGCAAGAGGCATCTGCAGCCGCCACACAAGATGCTCTATTATGCCTCCTGCGAGAGGCATCTGCGGCAGTGGCGTTTTGAAACTTCACACGGCCTTTTACACAAAAAATAATTTGATCCAAGCCATCTGCCACTCTGTGATGGATACATGTGTAGAGACACGGCTTTCTGACAACACCGCGTCGTCTCTTCTCCAGACAGATAATAGCATGTCAGAGGCACTGGCCAAGGGGCCGCATGTTAGCAGTCGGCTGAAGTGACATTTGAGATGGTCTTGGGACCCGTTGGCAGTGGCAGCAGCCATCCAAGTGTCCTACAATTCAATTCTGTGCTTGACAGCGTACGAAATTATCTGCGGACAGATGATAGATCGTTAGTGGACTGAGCATTTCCTATGCAGGACATTCATTCAAGGACTTCTACAGTGTATCACACTGTATGGAGGCACCTTTTTTTTAAAAAAAAAGAAGTGAAATGTCAAAATGGTCCTTTTCGAAACAGTCCAAATTTTAGTAAATTGCACGACTGAGAAATTGTGTGCTGCTTGGTGCAGACTGACAGTTTCAGAGCAGGCCGAGGCTTCTTCGGGGTCAGGATTTCTTATCGTTGTCTTCTCAACCTGAGTGACAAACAGTGTGCCGTGGCTCTGAGCCGGGAGCTCGATACTCCTCCTAACCCGCTCGCACCGGTCAATGAGTGTCAATCAGGCCTCGCCCTCTGCTCGCATTCGCAACAAGTTCCGTATCCTTAGAAAACAATTATGATTGGGCTGTTGCGAAAATTGATCCCCGGGTTGACGAGCTCCACGCACACATTCTTCTCTGGCTGGTGGGGTCCTGCCATGGGAAGCAATTACTGCCGGTTGCCAGCTGACAGCCTCATTCCAGTGTGAGTCAGGGCTGGCTTGATCCTCGGGCACTCTCTAGGCAAATTGTATCCTCGCACTCATCTCAAACCTCTTACCAACTGCTGGCTTCTATCAGGAAAATAGATTGTTCCCTTTGTTCCCAATGCATGTTGGGGAATGGGATGGACATGACGTTTCGACGGTAAGGAGCTTTAATTTTAATGGGCCGCACTGTATGCCTGGGCGGAGGGGGCTTGGTTGGAGCACAGGCTTCTGCTGCAGACCTGGAGGAGGCCGGAGGATGGGACCTCCATCAACTTGACAGGTATCATATCGGCCTAACAGTGAAGTGCAGAATCCACGTCCCAGGTTTTCATTTTGTTTGAGAGTCGGCCTGTTCGACTAGACCACTTTGGCAGTGATGGTTCGCTCAAGGTGATATTTGTCAATTACAAACTTTCCAAAACGGAAAAAAAAAGAGAAAAGTTTTAGTCTGAGCTGAAACGCTAACACTGGGCCTCATATGAAACTGTAATAATCGATATGAAAAAGTCATGATGCTTGGTCAATAAAATCAAAAGTGCACATAGTCTTTTAACTCTTGTGGTGAAATATAACATGTAGGTCTAGCGAGGACAAAAACGTCAGTGTAAAGTAGTATAATCAAATGATCATATTTTCACTGGCATATATCTTTATCAGCATCTCTCTAAAAACTCAAGCAGTACTTTATCCAATTAAAAATCTATCTTTCATTTCAGTTAAATATTATTTGTTTTATTTTTCAAGTAATATATTTTAAGTTCAAAACTGTTAAATATAAATGCTTTTGATTAAGAGCTCAACTAAGAAATATTTGTTTTGACCAATGTAAAATGGTAGGGTTACTCACACAGTAATGACCTGGCCCACATCACTATAGCCAGGTGCATCAAGTTAATTATGGTTATATTAGTTAAAATTCATGGGTTGTTTTGTTATAAACTTTATGTGTGATTATGTTTGAGTTGGCTTCTGTGATTTAAGCTCAATATTTCCGATTATATTTATTAAATATTGGCCATCACCATCAATGAGGGTAGTGTGTAAAGGAAGCACCCCAGTGGTATGGTCCTGTTAAGGGCTGTTCATGTTCTAAGCTCAGAATTAAAATGATACAGTAAGTGCTGCCTTCTACCTACTTATTCTGCAAGATTGCTAGTGGTGTAAAGTAACAAATTACAAATACTCAAATTACTGTAATTGAGTAGTTTTTTTCTCAGGAGTTGTAATTTACTAAGTAGTTTTAAAAATGTGTACTTTTACTTTTCCTTGAGTACATTTTTAGTGCAGTGTTAGTACTTTTACTTCATTGTTTTCCTTCAACCTGCAGTCACTACTTTGTTTTCTTGCCTATGGGGATTCGAAAAATCAGTCTTGTGATTTCTGTCCAATCAAATTGCACATAGAAGGGAAATCGCATCATAATGAACCACCTCAAGATATGGGCGATTTATAATTGCAGCAAACTGTATGGAAGTATTAAAAGTGTCCAAGAAGATATCCAAAATCTTTACACACATTAACCCAGAGACTGTTTAGATGCATGTCACTGATGAAAAGATGACAGATGTTTACTGTATGATGACCGAAATGGCCTTAAACACCCAGCAGGCACAAGACGTCAACATGACGTCAGATTGACGTTGTAGCGCAACGTTGTGGTGACATTGCATAATGTTTGGAAATTGACGTCAGAACTCACCATCAGGCGTGATGTCAATGTCCAACAACCAACCTAAAATCAATATCAATGTCTAATGATGTTACAGCTTGACGTTGTGTGGACATTACCACTATGACGTCTATCAGACGTTGGATTTTGGTTGCCATACCTGACGATTAAATGTCAGTATTTGACGTCAATACGTTGGTTTAAGATGTTGGCTTGACATTGGATTTTGGTCACTTTCTAACACAACCCAAAATCAACCTAATATCAATGTCATTTGACGTCGTTATTAGAAATCAAAATAACTTTGTCCTTAGATGCTGGCTACATTGAATTTTGGTCACCGGACATCACAACCTAAACCTAATATTAACGTCTTATGACGTTGTGTGCCTGATCGGCAATAACTAAATTGCACTACAGAATGTTACGTTTACACACATCCACAAATTACATGTAAATGCATCAGCTTTTTACAGCGTAATACTCACTACTCACTACTCTTGAGTACTTTTGAAAGGGCTATTTTTCTCCTACTTTGAGTTCTATTTACAAAAGATACTTTTACTCTACTCGCACTACATTTTAGGCAAGTAATGGTACATTTACTTAAGTATGATTTTTCAGTACACTTTCCACCACTGCAGATTGGTGACAACAGAGACGCTCAGGGTTGTGTGGAACACGAGTGTTCTCATAGCTCCGGTTGCCCAGGTACAGCATTCATTACAATATGCTTTGTACTTTCATGGACTTAAAAAAATATTGTTTAAGGCAAAGGATTCAATTTCATTGGCTCAAGTGAACAAATTTAGATGTGAAACTACCCTAATTTTTTTTTTAATTGGATGAATGAACATTTTATGGGAATTGTTGTTGTGATTAAAGCTGTATCTAGATATACATTTGTATATCTATATCTAGAATTTAAATTAATTGAGTTCTTCAACAAGACAAATATGCTTTGTTATATAATATTGTTCTCATGGAGATAGAAAATATTGTTTAAGGCAAATTATTATTTTCTCATTGGGTCAAGTGATAAAAATTATATGTGAACCATTATCCTGATTTTTTTAAATTGGATGAATGAAAGCTTTTTTCCAGTCCTGGTGAAGTCTACCAACAATTCCTTCATTTGAAGGATGGGCAGGGCAGCAGCCCTCCAGGAACTGAATTTGACATCCCTGTAACTAAAGGCTAAGCAAGGCATGGTGGCTCAATGGATAGCACTGTCACCACGTAGCAAGAAGTTGGCATTTCTGTTCTTCCCTTGTTCACGTGGGTTTCCTCTGGGTGCTCTGGTTAAAAAAACTAAATTGGCCATTGTGTGTGTGTAAATGAGCGAGTTTGTGGGTGTTTCCTAGCACTGGGGGTTCATGTGTTAGTGGACTAGTACTGTGTGGCAGCAGGAAGAACATCCGCCACATAAAAAATAGGGCAGATTAATTGGTGGTTCATTCCGCTGTGGCAACCCTTGATCAATCAGGTATTAAAGCAAAAGAAAATGAGTGAGTGAGTAAAAGTTAAGCAGATTTTTTTAAATTAGTCTTGGATAAGTCAATGATCCGAATTAAACTATGATATCCATACCAACAAATCCACATAGTTATAATTTTACTTCATTTTAATTCGGTTTGCATGTTTTCCCCATGTTCGCATGGGTTTTCTCCAGGTGCTCTGGTTTCCTCCACAGTCCAAAGACATGCGCTATAGGTGACTTGAATAAGCTAAATTGGCCGTAGTGTATGTTTGGGAATGCAAGAGTGTATAGGTGATTCCCAGTGTTGAGCTGCGGCTGGAAGGGCATCCGCTGCGTAAAACGTATGCTGGATAAGTTGGCGGTTCATTATGCTGTGGCAACCCCTGATTAATAAAGAGACTAAGCTGAAGGAAAATTAATGAATTTTAATTCATGTGGCCTAGGGTCCAGTGTTTATTGGATCTGTTGGCCAAACCTAAAAATGTGTCAGAATATTAAAATTGTACCATTTTGAAAAAAAACCATGTTAATAAAGAATGTACATTGTGACTTTTTTCATAAATGGCACTAGGGGGATGTTAACGTTTCTCTATGACTGTAACTATTCTTGTACCTATAGTGTAAAATAGATTTATGAAAGAAAATTAGGATAAAAAGTTCAATGTTTCATAAAAAAATAGACCTTGTTTCCAAACTTTATGCCGTTTCCATTAATACAGCCAAAATGATAACTAAAAATAAATTAAAAAAGAAAAAAATGCCCATAAGGATGCTCAAGGGTTAATAAAACAGAATAGAAAAGCTGTCAAAGCATATTTCTAACACAAACTGATGTCTTCTTAATACTCTGCAGACAATATTGAGTTATTTAATATTTAACTTAATCCATGGTCTGCCCATCAGATCAAATCCTTTTTTCAACACTTGAACACTGTCGTTCTAGGGATGAAATTCTTATGGAACCAATTATGTTTCATTTAATCCTTTAATGTAAGTCACAATAGTATGTTCAAGCTTCATTACTTCACAAAAGCTTTACGTTTCTTCCTCGCTCCACAATACTCCCTCAAGGAATAAAAGAGATTGATTCTTCTGGAACTACTGCAGGTTTAAAATATGCCAGACTGAACAAGGGGGAAAAAATTCAGCGAGTTTTCAAAGTCTCATCTGTCAATTTACTTATTAATTTAATAAACACATCAAGAGACTGCACAGTGAACACTTTAATCATTGTAATTAATGCATGTAGCTGCATTCCCCTCTCTGTGTGCATTAGCAAGCACTGGAGAATAAATAAATTAAAATATATACAGCCTTCAACTAATTATCATGCAAATACAGCAGTAACAAAGCATAGAGGGGCCGTTAATCTTTGCCAGAGCATCACTGCAATTCCCAGATGTGCTTAAAGCTGTCCGTAGCACAATTAGACAAGAAGTGAGATGGCAAATAAGAGAGAGAGAGCAACGTCTGTCACTTACTCATTGTCAAATCAATTCAGATTTTTTTTCATGCCCTTGTCTACAGAAAATGGCACAGCGCGTCACCTGCCACTCATGCCCCTTGTTGATGATGTCTGATTTTGGGTTGGAATGGGTTGAATCAGTTCCCAAATCAGATTTGTTTGCACTGAATCAATAATCCCAGAACTGGATACTGAGATAGTGTTTAACAGGGTTGGGTTAATGGGTGTTTTCACACTTGATTCAATTAAAATGAACTCTGCCACCACAGCTTACTTACCATAGTTCATCTTAATAAGTGAGACTCATTTACATATTTTATAACCTCTTCCTAAGTAAGCATAAAAGGACAGCATTTAACACAACACACTGCATTGATTTGGATGTTCGTTAAGTCCTGATGTAGAATAAATATGTCATAAAATAATTCGTTTTAAAATGACTATATAAGGGTGACACGATGGCTCAGTGGTTAGCACTGTCGCCTCACAGAAAGAAGGTCTCGGGTTCAAGGGGTCATGGGGTTCGAAAGACTCACGCCTAACTGACAAAGTTCCAGAATTTGTACCATACATAGAATCATTTGTCCTATTTTGACTGCTATGCCATCATAAGTTGTGAAAATAACCCTTCGAAAAAGGCTTCAAGACCAAGCCGAATTCTCTGTTGGTTGTCAACTTCAGCTAATCAGTTTTGAATTATGCAAACAATTATTTTTTATGAGTCCAACATTCAGATATGCAAGAAAACATACAGTCTGATGTAAGTGAAGTCATCTTTCTCGCTGCTGTATTGTTTTTAAATAGAGAAAACATTTTACAAGTACTTTTTATCTAAATCCTGGAAATCCTTATTCCTGAAACAAAATAATGACCAGTAAAAAGGTGTGAAGCCCATATTAAAATGAATTTAAATACTAACTTGGCTATTGTTGTTATTCATGAATATTTAAATGTACTTTTCTCCAAGAGAGGCTAGAAAAATCAGGATGCTCTACATTATTATTATTATTATGATTATTATTATTACCTTTTAATTTTTATTATTCAAAAGTCCCAATCTGACTGAGGAAAATTGAATGTGTGTTGTTATTTGTCTAATAAATGACAATAGGTTACAGTTTTTAATTTAAAACTTTTAACAGATAAGATTTTTTCTTATGATGTAATACATTTGTATTTAAAAAAAAGTATTTATTTATGTTTCTTTGTTCTAAATCTTTAGGAAATATTTTAGTACACCAAAATGTGTGGTCATGATGACCATCTGACAAGCTAATCCAGCTAAAAAATAGTGCTTAAAATGGCACTAAATGCAGTATTTAAATGTTATAATTAAATAGAAAATGAGGCGAATCACTCCAAAAAGGTCCACTTTTTGAGAAAAAAAAACCCACCCCTTTACCAGGCTGGCTACGGGCCTGCTATATAGGCTTCTAAATAAATCAATACAAACACAAAAAGTACCAAAAGAATAGTTTTTTATTGTACAGTGATTTACAAGACCAACCCTGACAATATATTTTTGAAATAAAACACGTTTAAAAATCAGAATAAGTAAAACAAAAAATCAATCACTTACAGTAATTGTGATTCATTTATTCATATTCTTTTGATTTAGTGCCTTTATTAATCTGGGGTCGCCACAGCTGAATGAACCGCCAACTTATTCAATATATGTTTTACGCAGCGGATGCCCTTTCAGCTGCAACCCATCACTGGGAAACATCCATACAAACTCATTCACACACATAGCCTGCAGGCAATTTAGCCTACCCAATTCACCTATACCACACAGAAACGCCAACTGATACAGCTGAGGCTTGAACCAGCAGCCTTCTTGCTGTAAGGCGATCTTGCTATCCATAATTGTGATTATATGAATTAATTAATCAATCGTGAAATAGAATAAATGCGCTTTTTGAGCATAAATAATTGTTACACTGACTGTATTTTGACATGTATTTGTGACATGAAACGAGCCGATTTACGGAAGCTCGCGCACGTCATTTAATTTAATCACACGACCTGTTGCGCAATGCCACGTGACCTCGAGAGCGCGGGTTCACGCGAGTCGCGCTTGTATTTGATAGGGGCGCGTGCTGGCGGTGTCAACATCACAGGATTTTAATTGACTTTTGGAGATGAGCTGGAGTACACAAAGGAGCCACCAAATGCTATCAAGAACTCATCAGCCCAGACGTTTTGTCCACGCGCGGTAAGAGTGAATAGGGCAGGGACATGCCATTATGCCGCCTGTCAATCCAATTTGTCCTCCCATGTATAAAGATAAGTTGAATAAAACAGCTGCAGGTTGCATCACATGGTTTTGTTTACAATGGAGTGGCAGGCTGATTGCTTGAGCTAAAATTGAAAAGATGGTGAGATCAGGCAGCGTGGTGGAGGGAGGCTATGAAAAAAACAATGCAAAATTATGTCATGATATTTTAAGGGGAACGGCAGGTGTCGTTGAGAGGCCATCTTCTTTGATTTAGTCACGTGTTTTTTTTTTTGAAAAATTTTTTTTGTAAAGTTTTTTTTTCTTTCAATTAAGAGGTTTAATCATAAAAATATGAACAGTGTGTTTTTAATTTTATAATACTTTTGGTATTTTAAATAATTCTATGGGACAATCTACCAGAAACGTACATTTTCACTTATAAAAAATGTGACCTGGCTTGACTCAAGCTTGTCCTCAAAATCATAAAAAAATCATTAAAAAATCACACAAAAACAAGCATAAAATCATACAATTATTTATTTATTTTTATTGAACATATAGTAATGTACAACAACTTGGCACTATCAGTACACCTTTACATTACAAAAAAAAGGAAGCAGGCGCAAATAAAGAACGTATTACCCACATAATACAGTATGTCACATAAAATAATTATTAAGTAAAATAATACATAATAAATAAAAAGGACTAGGGGTTTTCCTGTAATTTATACTTTTCTATCAAAGACAGAAGCTCTTCAGGGGTTTTATATGAAAGAATCTCATTATAAAAAGCACAAAACATTGGTTTCACCTTTAAATATTTAGATTTATGTATGTAAAATTTTCCAAGCATAAGGATGCTGTTGATTAGCGAGGCATCTTCCTTATGGTCCATTACAAGTCCATTAATGATGTCATTCACATTAAAGAAATCATACAATTCAATGATAGAACGCATCCTTGAGCACTGTGTCTATCAAATGATGTCACTTCCGAGTCCTAGCCTTAAAGGTGTATTGCAAGCATTTTATGTTTAATTTAAAGCAAATGTGACAGGACTGAAAGAAACATGTACTTTTTTTGTATTATATATTTGTTGTATGCATGTGTAGAATTTATTTTTAATTTCAAGTTTTTAATCAATTGATGTGAATTGTAGTTATACTTGCTATTTCCGAAGTATTTATTTTTTAAATAACAGTTTTTAGCATAACAAAACTATTATACAGTAGCTGTAGGTTCAATTGGGCTGAGGACAAGGACAATGACAGGGTTTGTACATTTGTAAAATATTTTTAATATAGAAAAAAAATCTGAGAACATATTCCTTTAAAGAAGAACTCACATAATATAATAATGAAATAATTATATTCAATGTATTTATGTTTTTATTTCACTGACAGATAATGTCTGTTTCTGGTAGAATCTCCCCTGTACTTGTCAGTTATGATTAAAACCTATTGTTCCTGAAAACCAACCAACCAATGAAAAAAGTCCTAATGCTATGCAATGTAAAATGTTTTTGTCTTCCAGCAACATCAAAATGAATAGGTTGTTTTGTTAACCACTTGGTTATAGCATTTAACTGTTGGTTCTGAAAGTAAAAATCATACACTCAGTGACGCTCTAAATAACATGTTTTATATATCCAACAGAGCAGAGGCCATTTCTTCATACTTTTAATGCTTTTTGATGTTGAAAATTAAAAAATGCAGTTTAATAGTCATATTTATTAACATTTTAACTGTATAGTGAAGGTCCTGCCTTTACTAACTGCAACTTGATTGATATGAAAATGTTATTGGATGTTTTTTTTTTTTAAATACTACAGCATTATTGACTATTATTGATTAGTCTGTTTTTATGCGACAGAAACTACTACTAGTGCACAGCAATCAAGGATTTTAGAACAATTGAAATATGGGGCAAGTCATGACTTTCATTCGGGACACTAAAATAAAGCTGAAATATGGGACTGTCATGGAAAAAACAGGACGAGACTCGTAAAGAGAGAACACTCATGACTAGGCCCACATGGAATCTGCGCGGGCAGAAATCCACAGATTTCCACAGATTTTTAGCCCGTCATTGAGTCGATGTATTTACTTGTGTAAATGTGTGTAAATTGATATATTTATTCTGTTTTTAAATGAATTTCCCTAATATTATTGTGATATAATAATAGTAATATTAAAATGTTCATATGATTTATTTACAATACTGTTTGTAAATGCATATTTTCTCTCTTTTCGTAGAGATATCATATGAGAGACTTGCTTTGTTTATCAAATAAGTGGATCTAATTAAATTTGTAATTCATTAATACATTTGTAAACATTAAATAAAAAATTTAAATGTATTATTTTTTATTTCATATATTAAGTTTTTAGTAATGATACTCCTAAAATGATTCCGCATAAATCCACAGATTTTTTACAAAATTCTCCACAGAAATAGCAAAAAAAAAAAAATGTCCACAGATTCTGTCTGGTCCTAGTCAGGACTAGGTCCACATGGAATTTGTGAATGCAGAAATCCACAGAAAACTTCACAGATTGAAACAGTTTTTATTTTTATATGATTCGTGTACAATACAATTTGTGTAGTACTTTTTTCTGTCTTTTAGTGGATGTATTATAAACTGTAAAACCCAGTAAGTTAAGGTAACTCAAACCATTTGAGGAAACCGATTGCAACAAACCATTTCAGTTAAAAAACAAATCGTAATGAGTACTGTGAACTTAATCCATTTGAGTAAACGAAGCAATTTTAGCACAGTAAAACCCAATAAATGAAGAGAACTCAAACCGTTTAAGAAAACCGATTGCAACAAACCATTTGAGTTAAAAAACTAATATGTATATGAATACTGCAAACTTACTCCATTTAAGTTGAAGTAATGAGGTATTTAACTCAAAAGTCTTTTCAAATGAGTAGAATTAACTTTCAGTAAATTTTGAGTTAACTACACTCATTTCATTTGATAAAGTTGACTGTTGGGTTTTACAGTGGAGACCTACATTGTATGTTTACAAATCAAGTGCTTCTAATTGAATTTGCATTGTTAACCTTTAATTAAAAAGTAAGAAGTATGTTTTATTATTATTTGTGAAGTTTTAAGCTCCTATACTCTCTAGATCATTTCTCATAATTATTAAATTTTAATTATTTACTTAATTTAATTATAATTTTTTTTACAACATTAAATTAAAGGAATGGCAAAAAAAGTCTGCAGATTCTCTCTGCCCTGTCCATGATTCAAAAACCACGGGAATCTGTTAATTGATGTTTTTTTTACATTATTACATTATTTAACTTATTCAAAGATCTTTTCCATGATAAACAAATGAAAAAGTCAACAGTTTTGTCTCCCATTGGATTTATATGCAAATAGGAAACAGCTAAAATTACAAATGCACAAAAATCCTTTAGTTTTTGCTATGCCAAAAGGTTGTTGAGCTGGTGAAAGTTGTGTGTTGGCACTATACTAAACAAGCTATATTTAAAATGTATGCAAGTAACTCACAGCTTAAATTAGGATGTATTAGTGTATTGTTGAAAGCACAGGACTGTAATGGGTTAACTGGGAAAATCTGACAAATTATGACATTTTTCAACTCTGTGTATTGTCTAGAGCAGCCTAAGGCCTTGTGGATCAGATATTGTTCGTGCATATTTTACACCTTCTATGTTATGCATGCCTTTAAATTACATGCAAGCGAGTAAACAAGTAGAGTTGAAAGTAGCTCAAAATTAACTGATAATATCATATTAGAAACAATTTTGATAAATGTTCCGGCTCTGGCACTTAACCCAATTAGAGGTCTTATTGCAGCATTGTACAATAAAATACAATAAGTAACCCAAACCTTTAACACACGGTGAACGCATCCAAATCCATTGGTAACCCACTTAAGAGGAATCAAATTCTCGCAGGTAATTACAGCTCGAGAGCGCCGTGTCCTTACACGCAAACTTATATGCTCCAACGAGGACTTTACTCTGAAATTTTAATCACATTTTCTATTCATCCCTGATGAATTCAAAATGTATGGCCCTGTTTTTCTGCTCTGAAATCCAATTCGGGAAGAGCCTAAAATCTAATTGGCCTCCTTTTGTTCATCACGACAGTTACAGCCCAAGCAAAACAAATAAGCAAACTGCGACTTATTATCAGCACTCTTATTACCATAATGACCTTATTTGCCTAAATATTGTCCCTATTAGTCCGAGGGAAAGTGCGGAGTCCGGTGCGTAATGAACTGCCGGGGTCTTGTATCACGCTAGGGATTTTGACATGCCTTTTATTACTTTTACACTAAATGGAGGAAATGATGTGGCTCTTGTTGGTGATTACTTAGTGTCTCCTTGATGTCAAAGTGAAAAGTGTATCCTCTTTTAATATTTGATTGTTTTTCTTGACGCAATTTTATCCAATTCATCATTTTGTGTGCTAATTTACTGAGCTCGTGACACTTTCAGTGATCTGAGTTACTGCGTAAGTGGACCTTCTTAGATGATGCGGTCGTTTGATGTCAGATTTCCTTTTGGCAAATTGACTACATTGAGGGAAAAGAGTTTGTGCAAAACATCTTTCCCTCATTTCTCCGACTTTCAAACCCAAAGAACTCCATAAACAACAGCGAGCACAGTCTTTTAATGCCGTGAAGTGTTCATAAAGACTTTTGCGCATGCTAGTGTGTTCATTTCTTAATGAGGCAGACTATTAATTTACTTATTTTGGCCCATTTTAAAAACATTTTAATCTATGCATGCATGCATGTTTGCTCTTGCAGATCAATTAATCCTCGTCAGGCCTCAAACAAAACTTTAGCACGAGGCTGCTTGCTTATTTGCTACTTATGCTCATCAGAGCTGTGTTAGGGGGTTATGTGGCGGCTCAAAAGCGCAACATTAACAGCATAGTTGTCATAGCTTTTCTTGCGCGCACAGTGAACTGGGCATGCATTCTTGTGACACATCAAGCTCGTTAAAATAGCTGGGAAACTATTGGTGGTGAACGCAAAAGAATACAAAATAGCAGGAAACAGTGTCTGCCTATAACCAAGACAAAAGCCAAAAAAAGAAAAAGAACAAGAAAGCGAGGCACTGAGAGAAAGATATTGAAGTCTGATTGCTCTCCGTCTTTGTCTGGATTTGTTTCCCTGCTTGTTATTATTACGTTTGGAAAAACGACAATTATAAGCGGAAAAAATCAGAGGGGAATATTCATTACGATTCATTATCTGCTCCACTAAATTGCATCAAGCTTATAAAATATTTCTTTCACTTGTTCAAAGGCTTGTTAGCTCTTAAATTCAATTACCGCTGACTGTAACAGACTGTCAGGACTTTTTAGCAAATCATTAGTCAAGGTTTACTCCTGGGCAGAGAACAGCCGCTTGACAGCCTTAATTGTTGTGAACCATTTAAAGGTCCACTAATGAAGCAGGGCTACAGTCGGCCAGTTGTAGTTGGCTCGAGATTGAAATTTCCAAAACTTTGGCAAGATCAAAGTGATACAGTGAAGACCATTTGCTAAATTATCGGCTTGAAATTAAGCTCGTCCGCGACCTTGCTTTTTCCATCTCGGCTTTTCTAAGATGGAGGGGAGGAAAAGGTTGCTCTCCGTCTCAGTGCCTTTCATCTAGAAATGAAATAACATGGAGCAATATGAATTAAATATTGTATTGGAAGAAGAGGCGAAGAGACGTTCATCCTGACATGGTGACAGCAGCAGGATTTGGTGTTAGTGGGCAGCGGTTTGATTACTGAGGACAGGCGAAGAGCAGAAAACTTGACCAGTCAGTTTCTTCATACATAAAGCATCATAGTTGTTGTAATTCATACACTTTTAAAATGTATGAGTACCACAGAGCATTTGAAACTTCTATACATCATCTCCGAACTGTTGAGAAAGGAAATTGGCATTCTTGAATGGAAAGTTACATCAACAATCAAAATTTGCTGGTAATTTACTTCCCCCTAGGTCTACTAAGAAGCACTTTTTCTGTTCAGTGTAACATTAGAAGTCAATGGCACTTTGAGAGACAAACCAAGACAAAGAGGTCTTTTGAAACTGAACCCAGCAAACAATTTTGTGTTTAATAGAGGTCTAATAGACATCTAAATGTAGACAGCTTGGCTAAAACAAGGCCAAACTTGAGCTCTCAATAAAAATCTAATAGACGTCTAAGAATAGCCCAAAACTAGACTAGTCGTCAAACAGACAGATTAGACAGACTTTATATGTGTAGTCATTCATTTCTGTTTATTTGATGACTAGTCTAGTTTTGAGCTATTCTTAGACGTCTATTAGATTTTCACTGACAACATTATGTACAACAATATTCACAGTAATTGGGCTTGAGCCCATTGATGACAGTTTAGAGTGTGAACTTCCTCTCAAAAGACAATCTTTCCAATCATAATTAAAAAATTTTATAGGTTGCAGTTTTTTTTAAAGGGATGGTGTTGTGAGTAATTTAATTTCTTTCACAAACTATATCTTTGTTTTTCTTTCGCAGTGGTTTTAGCTGACAACTTGGATATTATGAAACAAAAAACGTCCTTAATGTTCTGCAGAAAAAGTCACCAACATGAAAGATGGCCTGATGGTGAGTATATTAAAAGCATATTTTTACAATCAATTTAAGAGAAGTTGCACAAACTAATTTCGAGAGGAGCACATGATTTGAATGATCACTGGCTGGTCTCCCATCTATAATCATTAGTAAGCCAATCGGATTAATACAAACTCACTATAAATAGCCCATCTAGTATTACTCCCTTATCTTTGTTTTTGGAAGAATACCCCATCCACCCCATCTCCCCCTCTTCCTCCTCACTCTCGAGAACTACCTGATCTCGTACCCCCTTACATGCTCGTCGACCAAGCGGGAGCCCTGGGCTCAATTATCTCCGAGCTCAGGGTTCTCTCCTGGGACAGCATGCCAAACCCGCTAATATTATCAAGCAGAGAAACTATTATCAAGAGAGGAGACTGAACACCTTCCAACTACAAGGTCTGGGTGTTACCTGGCAGGACAAAGTCTCCAACGTCGATGTTTTGACTCGAGCCGGCCTTCCCAGCATGTACACCATGCTCTGACAACGTCGCCTGCACTGGCTTGGCCATGTCGCATGGAGGATGGGCGAATCCCAAAGGACATCCTCTACGGAGAACTCTCATCCGGGAAGAGAACCAAAGGGTGCCCGATTCTGCGATTTTAAAGATGTCATAAAGAGAGACATGAAAGCCGTTGACATAAACACACAGTCCTGGGAAGACCTCGCAGCAGACTGCCCGAAGCGGAGGTGCACCCTGACCAAACAGCTCAAGTCAGGTAAAAAGAACATGATGTGTGCATCAGAGGACAAGCGAGTTTGTCGAAATGTGTGGAACAATGACATTCAGCTACCTATCGATGCGACTTCTGCGGCAAAGAATGCCTTTCCCGTATTGGCCTCTTCAGCCACCAACGACGCTGTCTCAGACAATCAGTCATGCCTTAAGATAAGAATTAGGATACGTCATCCATGGTCAACGCTGACTGAAGGAGGCCTACATCTAAGTGTGAACTCTTGAAATAGAGACTCTGTGTGTTCTTATGTTTGACACTAAACTCCAAAGCCCACTCCCAATCCTTTCAAATAATGTATTTTTAAGCTCTTAGCAGCAGCTGCTTTGCTACTTTATGTAATAAGAACACCCTAATCCCCTTTGTAGCACTGTTTTGTTTTTTCTCATGCATTCTTTTCTACGCTAGTGATTTGTTTGCTCATAGTTGTTTTTTTTTTTGGCATTTTTCAGAGCTTTGCAAAGTGGATTCGTGTTCAATTGGTCCCTTGATGCCACTTTGGACAGGTACTTGGATGGAAAAAATAGGGGTAAGAGTGTTTTATGTAGTTATTAGCTTAAGTGCTAAATCACAGCTGCTACACAGAGCACCTTTGAAACAGTCCAATTTGAAATCCAGCACACGAAAATTCACCTGAAACTATCCAAAACAATTCTCCACAAGTAGCTAATGACATGCGCAGGGTAATTCTGACAAAACCCGTGTGACCTGTACGTGGCTGAGTAAGTACTGCATGGCGATCCTCTCATTAGAGGCTTTTCCCACACATTTGATCCAGAAATTGCCTCAAGATTTTCTGGGAGGTGTTTTTGTAAACCCCCGAGCCTGTGCAGATATGCTTGTTGGTGCTTTCACATCAGTGGAATGTAATCCACTCTTTAGTGTGAGTGACAGGAGGCAGCACAATGACTCACTCATGGCAGCTCCACGCCGGTGACCCACACCAGAACACTTTTGCTCTGAACCCCACCAGCTGGCGGCCTGCAAAACAGAGAAGATTAAATGTACCGGACCACGGCTTGCTGTCGAGGTACTGATGGAACCTTTTAAGACCGAAATTGTTGCAGAGAGAAAGCGCAGCGCTCTTGGCTGATGTCATTTCACAGCTGTTTGGTCAATTAAGCTGTGCAAAAGCACGGTCCCCACTTTACTCATTTGCTCTACACATCGGGACCTCCTCTACAGTTAATACCGGGGCCTTTTTTCTTGCCTCGTGACCTCTCATGAGCACGGGTTCAAAAGATTTGACTTCACTCATCACATTGTTAGGCTGTTGAGAGGATCGGTCCCCTTGTTGCTAGTTGTCCATCAGTTCTTCTCAGACTAGCCGTGGTTTTCGTTCCCATATCTGGCTGCTTTTCAATTAACAGACAGCTACTGCAGCTGCTTGCATGCTTTGTCTTTTGTGATTTTAAGAGCTGCCCCTTGTTTGAGATTTATCTTTCATCGAGCTAAAGCAAGCTTTCTGGTGCCTAAGCTTTGTGGTCGCAGTCTTCGCTCCGTCAACCTGTGTGTCCTCACACGTTGCTTAACCAGTCGGGTGATTAATGGATGCTGTGGTGTTGCCTTACCTCCACCTATTAGCATTGATTTATCTTGTGTAATATTTCAGTTACATTTGATTACTGTCAGCTTGCTGCTCTTCATTTGGTGGAAAAGATTGTATGTGTAATTTTGTGTGGATTTGCAATCATTTTTGTAGAGAGTGAGTATGAATATTTGAGTGCGATTTAATGATTTATAGGGGTGTAACGGATCACTGTTGATTTGTGATTCGTATGGTTCACACCCCACGGTTTGGAACGCACGTGACCCGGGGAATAATAACTTTTTTGAACTTGTAGGTTAATCCAACATTTATAACAATTGCAGAGAGATCGCCTCCCGCATCATTCAAATCACGTGTATCACATGTAATGGTGACGGAAAAAGTTGTGGTGGGGCCTAAATGCTTTCTTAGGCTATTATTTAGGGTGTTTTCTGTCACTGCTTGTTTAGCCTGCATTAATGCATTCAGTGTAAAACTGCACAATTAGTCGTTAAAAGATCGTGATCTCAGTTCAAACCCACGCAACATGAACGATAAATGATAATGATTTGATTATTTGATTTTATTAATCCTTCGTAGCACTGCATTCAAATGTGCATAGAGAGAGATCCAGTTTTTACACTTTTTCAGTTAGTTACAAACAATTAAATAACACAAGTGCTGGGAGAACAGTTTATAGTTCAGATATGAACACTGATATTTATGGTAAAGATTAAAATCACAGTTTAATGAAATATGATGCTGAATGTTTGAGGCTGGTGAAAGCAATTACATTGAGTAACCAACAGATGGCGACAAACAACCGTCAAAATTATGTCACTGAATAGGTTTTCAAAAATAATACACCTATAATGAAACATGAAGTTTTATGTGTGAATTGTTGAATTATTAATTGAAGATAAATATGATATGTTGTACAAGATGTTAGATTTCTATATTTAGCATTATCAGCAACAGTAGCAAAGATCATATTTCGTATTGAATACTTTTCTTTTTTCAGCTGGTTCTTTCTTGATTTCTATTTTTATTAAAATTACAGGTTCTAAGTTCTGTTTGTTAAAGCAATGTTTTTTGCAGTAATATTATTGTATAAATGGAAAGCAAATGACATTTGTCTCCTCCCTTTTTTGCTGATCCGAAAAATGGTCCGATCCGTGACTCAAAAACCAAAGTATGATCCGAACTGCAAATTTGTGATCCGTTACACCACTAATGATTTATATAAGTGTGTGTATATATACACTACCGGTCAAAAGTTTGGGGTCAGTAGGATTTTTAAATGTTTAAAATAAACTTATCCTGCTCACCAAGGCTGCATTTATTTCAGCGAAAATACAGTACAAATTGTAAATTTGTGAAATGTTATTGCACTATAAAATAACTGTTTATAGGTAGTTTATAGATAGATTATAGATTTACTAACACATTCTGTCAGAACAAACTTCTTTTTGGCGTTAACACAGAAACAGGACATGAGGATTTACTAGACACGCACAGTGAAGAATTGAACAGCTATTTTTGTGGCTGAACATATTGAATATGCATTTGTAAGAGTTTCCTTGTCAGACTCAAACTTTATGGAAGGAAAGAATTTAAAGGCATGACGCAACATGATTTACTAATATTTGTGCTCCTCAAATCAAGGCCATTTGTGCAATTATTTAATGTCTATTAAAGTGTTAATGAGGTATATGCACAAGGACTTTTAATTTAAGCCAGCCAGCTTCAGCGCTTCCTGAGAACTGTCTTTCCATTATAAAAATGCCATGTTTAAGTTTTGATTTCTTTAAAAATCAGTAATCTTCATTGCCTGATACGAAATAAAGTGGGTCTCAGACCGGACAAGAAGTACTGCATTCAATTCCATTTTCCCCCGCCATGTCTTTTAAATATGACAATTTATTTTACCCCAGTATTTTCAATGGAGTTTCTGCACTCACCTGCTGATCCTGACGGCGCTAGTGGTTACACGGTATTTCATCTCGTTTTACGCTTGAACAACTAAATGAATGCTGGAGTCTATTTAACTGAATGTATTGTAATTACATTACAACATCAATGCTGTAAAAGAAATCTTATGAAATTCAAAATAGTCACATTAAGCTTTCACCGGAAGTTTATCATTCGCTGAAAATCACTGGCTGTGCATATGGCCCATTGTTACACTTGAAATGGCTGCAGTTGTTGTTGCAAGGAGGAGGCACTACAGACAACGAGAGTTGAATAGAGAGAAATCTTTCCTTGCGTATCGATTTATTTGGAATGCCAGTTAAACACATCATCCAAAAGTATTGTTTGTCAAGCCATGTTATTTTTTAAAAGTTGCATCAGGAAATAAAAGATTACCCCACAAATATGGAGTCACACAACTGAATACCCCTGTCAAAATTTTGAATAGCTTTGATTTAGGCCCCCTTTAGGGTGACCACATGTCATGTTTTTCCCAGGACTGTCTCCTATTTCAATTCTCAATCAGTGTCCCACAAGAACAACCTAATCAAAGGTAACCAAGCTCGTTGTAAAACAAAATTACCATTCTTTCACAATCGATTACCTTGCAGTAAGAGAAGCTGGGATAGATGGAATCATGCTGAATGACTCAACTGAAGCTTGATCTTAGTTTCCTTAGACTGTGTGCGATCTGTTCTCTTTGCACCTGAACTGTCAAATACACAAGCGGTTGTCAACATGTACATAGTGTAGGCTATCTCACATAAATACAGTCAGTTATGGTTTAAAAAGTTAACTCAAAAAAGTTGTGGGAATAGTTGAGCACATGGGTCCTGTCCAGTAGTTTTCAAGTAAAAGTTTTATGTCTTGTCTTGTGGACACTATTAAGCTTGTGTCTCTGACCATTCTTTGACCAAAAAAAAAAGTACAGTATGTATTTTTTTTCAGTGTGTGTGTGTGTGTGTGTATAGTAGGTGCTTTTAATTGAGAAAATATTTTTAATGGGGTCAAGAATATCAATTATTTTATTAGAACTACACATATTTGTTTAGCCTTCCCTTAGACTTAGTAGAAAAAATATCTTGTGCAGATTATGGTCCTATCACCCACACCTCAAGAGCATTGGCTATGATTAATTGGTATACTGCGTTGATCAATATATCAATTTAATTTGCACTTTGTCAGTAAATCACCTGCAAAAATTCCACAGCCATCTGCACATTTTTGGAATTGTACTCTAACACAAATTTGCTCTGTTGATGAGTAAATCTGGCTTTAAGGGTGCGTGTCCACTGAAGCGTTTTTGCGCTGAAGAAATGCTAGTGCTGTTCTATATTTTTGTTGTTGTCAATGGAAGTGGTCACTTGAAAATGCTGGCAGCATAGCAAAGTGCAGAGTATAAGTTTTTTTTCTCATTGATAAATGCTCTGCATTTTTAAAAAGCTTCAACAGTTGGAGAAGCATTCGCAGTTGAGCTACTTTAGAACAGCACTTGAACAAAGTCCCTTTAAGGTAAGTCATTTCACTCTGTGGCCATCTTTGAAACACCTCTCGGGCGGTATGCTCAGGCATTTGGTTTGAAGGGAGGAAATTTAATTCTACAAAACTGCTTGCCAAGCTTCCGATTAAATTTCATATTAGGAATCACCAAAAAATTTAATCAACAACTGTCTCTTTAGTTTCACTTCTAAACGTTTGAATCACACAAAATCTGCAGAAACTCATGTCTGGTCCCCTCCCCCGGAGAATCGTCAGCCTATAGCAATCAATGATTGACTCCTGTATTAGAAGGCTGGGCTTCATTTGCCATATTGACTGTTACACTTTTCCCCATTCAAAACTATACGAGTGACATGTCTTGTGTATTCTAGAGTCTTTGACTTGAATTTCTGCAGCACAAAAAGCACTTTGGTAGACATGCACCCTGTCAATTAAATTGACTCTGCACATTTTCATCTTTTTTGTTGTTAAAAGTGCATACATTAAATATAGCTTTATATAACAAAAATGTATGTCATAGAATAAGTTTTAATTTAACATGGAATGTGTAAATACTTATACAATACTTATATTATTTTTATTGATCTTTTTTAATGTTAATATCTACGTTTAATACATTGTTAAAATCAAAAATTGTATTTGTTAACCCTACTTATTGCAACATGAACTAATATAAGCAATGAATTATTGTATTTTAATAACTTCTATTTAGTTTAATGGGTTAACAATTAAAATAATTTAAGGAATTATGTATATACACAGTATATACTGTATACAGTGTATGTGTAAACACAATAGACTGTAAAAAATATATACATATATCTGTAATGTCACCCATAAGTTTCTGAAGAACGCAAATAAAGCTACTAGTGGGTGTGGCCAACCATCGACATTTTATTCGAGGTCATTGCGCGGAGCTGTGGATGCCTGCTAGCATTTTGTTACATGGGTTTTTTTTAGGGAAAAACGCTTAATATCTCATTGCCTGCGACTCGTTTGTGTTCTGAGCACATGTGCTTGGTTGTGTACTATATTAATAAAGTGTTTAGTCTTTTAAAAACACTGTTGTAATATATTGAGCCACTAAGCATTTGTTCTTACTTCCAGTATAGTCTGTGTTAGTAATGCATGCAAGGCTATTTATGAAATCCAGGCATAACACTGTATGACGTTTCAGATGACTGTTCTAGAATTTTCAAGAATAAGAATTTCACTCACCTGGGAAATGGAGGCCACTTGAACGGTTTGTGAGCACAATTAAGTGCACACAGCATGCCATATCTTATAATTGTAAGAAATAATTCCAAAAGGCTATTGACTGTGTAAAGCCACATAAAACAAAACAAATATATGGATATATGGATGAACCAGCTAAGATGACGAGACAGCGAGCAGTGAGACCTAGCTGTCACTCAAGTAACCACGCTCTTAATTATGCAAACTTAATATAACTCAATATAAACGAAACAGATGAGTTATAAAAAAATTCACCCCCCTCGCAGTTGTCATGAAGGGTAATATTAGCTATATGCACCAAAACCATCTTTTGTACCAGGCTGTAAACATGTTTTTATCAGCTGTAAAAATGACCAATTTAGCACAGCAGTCAGTGAACGTCTGGAGTTCCTGGAGCCAGCCCCCAAAGGCCAGTCGATGAATTGCAGTTTCAGTAATTATCGTATTAGCTTTATGAGGGAGAGTGGGATGTTGCCACTTGGTAAACACGTATGTGTATGTATGTTTGTGTGTGTGTGTGTGTGTATATATATATATATATATATATATATATATATATATATATATATATATATATATATATATATATATATATATATATATATATATAAATATAAATATAAATAAATAAATAAAAATAAATAAATAAAAATATATATGTGTATGTATGTATGTATATATATATATATATATATATATATATATATATATATATATATATATATATATATATATATATATATATACATTATATATTTAAAAAAAGTGTAAATTTTAAATATATAATTATTTATTATTTATTTTAACAAGTATGTTATTTCAATGTACTGTACATGTAATATAAATTAGTACATTGTTTAACAGTTTTGTTAAATAATCATATACATTTTTAAACTTTATTGTGCCTTATTTGTTTAATTCAAAACATGTCTTCCTGCAGTTATATTCAGTAGTTTTATGTAGACATCCATTTGAACTATCACTGTCATCCGAAGCTGTTGAAAAGGCTAGTGGACTCGACACAAAGAGTGAGCTTTTTTTCACTCGCTCCCCTTTAGACCCCCTCTGGAAATACCTCCCAAGAAAGACGTGCACCACATGGCCAGAGCTTAGTTTAAGTCACTCAGAGTTATAGGGTTTTGACAGTGTGTGCCATCAAGTCTTTACCCTCAACAGGTGTTTTACATTCCCCCTCCAGAGGGTGGCCTGCAGACTATACCCTACACAGGCTTGAATTGTTCCCTCCTCTGCCTTTTGGCCAATGGGCTTGCAGCAAGCCGCCTCGCACACATTTCTTTCATTGCTACTTCAGACAACACATGTACGCAACAGAGCGCCGAGCTGTAAACGTCAGACTTTGAACCATGAACCTGCCAGAATCCTGTGCCATCCTCGGTGAGCCTGGAAAGACTTTTCTTTTTCAGTCATTCTATATATGCAGCGCTTGAGTTTGGCGCTCAAGGAGTCGACTTCTCATCCCCCCCACCTCGTCATCAAGTATTCCACACTAAAGCGCAATGGAGTGTCAAGACGATGATAAGAAGCAAGCTGCGAGCTGTCAATGCCGCCCTGATTAGGGAGCGAGGCTGAGGTGGGATCCGTAAGCTCGAGTGAACAAATCTCGAATGTCCTCGCAAAATATATCTCCACCAGCAAATCAAATGCATCTGTACGGCGCTGTCTGTTGCACCTGAGCTCCAAACAAGAGGAGACTTTATTATTATTTTAATTAGGTTCTTTGTGTTTAATTTCCCCAGGCTTAGCTTGAGTCAGCGCCGGTGTGAACAAGGAAGCGTGCACTTTTGAGTGCCGATACCCCCAAGTGATTATAGCACAGGTACAATAGCTGGCATGTATAAAATTTCTCTTATTAAAGTCAATACATATACATATGTCTGATGCATAATTTATACCAGCAGCATGTAGAGCCAACATGGGAGAATAGCTTCACAGAGCTTTTTTTTTTTTTTTTTTTTTGTTATATCGCCTTCAAAGTGTTTTAGAAAGAGTATCAGGAATTCTGCAGAGCTTTCAGCAAACACTGATTTGGGTGAACGTCCCAAATGTAGTTTTGTCTTCACATTTATTTGACCAGGATGGCAAATATTGAGAGACAAAAGTTTCTTTTTTTTTCACAGATTTTGTGAAAATATGCACTATAAAAAACTATTTTGTGTTGTTTTACAAGATATCCGAGTGCTTGCAGTAAATGTTTAACTATAAGAATGCATTAAGCTTTAATAAAGCTTAAAAAAGTTGAATTTTTTGAAGGACTCATTCTGTGGTGTATCACTCGTGTCTGTGGTGAAATTATGTGCAATAGTTATTAGCCCTGCTAAATACATTTATATTAAAGCATCATTTAGATTTTTTGTTTTTTCAAGTTTATTTATATAATACATTTCATACACAATGGTATTTCAAAGTGCTTTACATAAACAGAAATAACAAGAAAATTAACAGTGATTTAAAAGAATTAAAAATTATTAAAACCGATAAAAACAGATTAAAATATGTTAAACAGGTTATAAAAGAATGAAAAAGAAAAGAAAAACATAATAGTGTGATCTGTGGGACAGTGCTCATTCAGTAAAAGCAAAGCTAAACGGATGTGTTTACAGTCTTGATTTGAATGTGCCTAATGTTGGAGCACATCTGATCATTTCTGGAAGCTGATTCCAGCAGCGGGGGTGCAGTAGCTGAAGGCCGATTTACCCTGCTTTGTCTGAACTCTTGGAATTTCTAGTTTATATGATTCTAAAGATCTGAGTGATCTGTTAGGTTTGTATTCAGTGAGCATATCAGTAATGTATTGAGGTCCTAGGCCATTTAGTGATTTATAGACTAGTACTAATACTTTAAAATCTATTCTGAATGTAACTGGGAGCCAGTGTAAAGACCTGAGGACAGATGTGATGTGCTCTGATTTTCTGGTTCTGGTCAGAATCCTGGCAGCAGCATTCTGGATGAGCTGCAACTGTCTGGCTGTCTTTTTGGGAAGGCCAGTGCGAATAATTAACAAATAAATTGTTTTAATATTCATTACATTTATTGACATTATTATTACTGACTGATTATTTGAATGAATAATTGACTAATTGTTAAATATGGGATTGTTTAATAGGCTAATTGTCGATTACATATATTTAGCTAAACAACCCAGCAGGCACAGGACGTCAACATGACGTCAGATTGACGTTGTACCTAAATGTCGTGGGAATTATGCACTTTGGGTGGAAATGAAAATCGTGTTGACGTCAGAACCCGGCGACAGACCAATGTCAGTAGTTACGTTTCCATCCACCTTTTTTCATTTTGGATATAAAAAATCGGTTGATGAAAACGCCAAGATGCTCATCAGTTTTTAAAATGCGCCTAACTGAGTAGGATAAACTTATTGTAAGAAAAGATGTGCATAAACTACAATGGAAACACTTTTACCAAACAAATTCCAGAATGTGCATACAAAATGTCATGTGATTTTGTTATACGAGATCATGTGATGATAAAAATGTGTGTGAATGGACAAACCAGCAGGCTCATTGTAAAACATCTGAAATGTTGTTTTGGTCATTCTAAAACGCCTCAACCATTCATTATTAGTGTTTTTATATTATTAATGACCTCCTGAACTTCTTAACTTCTTCAAACACCACCTCGCGTTCATTGCGTGTCTGCATTGTCTTCGGAGGTGCAAGTCATTTAATTAAAGAAAAGATTCATTCAGCTTCTCCTACTGCAGCAAATTACGTTTTTACTGTTGATATTTGGCGCCAGTTAATCAGGAAGTGACGATTTTGTTTTCTTTAGCTCGTTGGATGGACACGCTGCTTTATTCCCACATCTTTTGTGCAATATTCCACTTTTGCAAATAAAATTAATTCGGATTTTGATGGAATTTGGATGGAAACATTGCTAATGTCTAACATGGGACAGGCGTTGTTTTTAGGTTGTGTGATTTTGGAAAGTAATGTTACTACTTGACGTTGTGTGGACTTTACCACGATGACGTCTATAAGACATTGGATTTTGTTGAATAAATGTCAGTATTTGACCTCAATATGACGTTGGTTTAAGATGTTGGCTCGATGTTAGATTTTGGTCACTTTCCAACACAACATTGAATATTGCTCAACTTGCATCAAAACCTAAATCTGACCTAATATTAATGCCTTATAATGTTGTATGCCTGCTGGGAATGTTCATTAAAACAATATTATTTGTCAATAATGTCAACTAATTGTTTCAGTTTGCCCTTTACATTCATATTTATGCATTAGGCTGATGCTTTTATCTAGACTAACTTTGCAAAGTTTAGCATTTTGTCAGACCATGCATTCACTGAGAATAAACCCATGACGTACAGTTTGAGCTACAAATTTTTTTGACAAAAATTATTATTCAACTTTTGGCATGTCAGACAAAAATTGTGACGTAAGACGTAGCGTTTAAAATTGTATAGTTGTTGTCGTTATTAAAATTACAGCTTATTAGACAATAAAATAATTCGATAATCTTCTCATGGACATTGACTAAATATTTTAGCCCTATTCAACATTCATATTTTTGGATTTGGATGATGCTTTTATTAAAACTGACTTTTCATCAAAGATCTACATTTCATGCACTTCTTTGGAATTGAACCCATGAGGTACTGTTTGATCTACAATTTTAAATGCGTACTCTTCCAATTTTTGTAATGTCAGACCAAAAATAAAACATCTTACCTTTTACTGTTGCTATTCTAGGTGTAATTTATTACTCTCAAAAAAAAGTGCTGTTCACCACTGGCAACAAATTCCATTTGGTTATTTTTTGCAAATTTAATTGTCTTAATTGTACAAATGGAATTCACATACTTCTTAATTTACAAGTGGCTTTTGTGAAATTCAGATTGATTTGGGCGCATAAATGAAATTCCCAACTCTAGCTATATTTAACTGAACAAATGCAAATGAAAGTCTGAAGCTTGATTACAACCAAAGACAAAGCGATCTTTGTTCTCATCTTTAGTTTGATGTATGCGCCTGATGAAAGGTTAATGGGGCAAAACAACTCAATTAAAAAAAGCAACAGTTTTGGTTCCCATCATCAAAATTGTGGCCACTCTGCTAAGAACATTCCTCTGTTAAAGCACACCATCTGGCCCCCGAACAGACAAAAGTTTGCTTTCACGTTAGATGTTTATTGTTCTGAAAGATTGATGCGGCTAATATCAGCCTTCACCGTGACAGATTATCTTCAACAGCTAATCAGCGCCATTAGGAGATAAATATCAGTAATTTAATCAGTACAGTAATTTCTTTAGCAATAATACAATTTAGGAATGTAAGTGATTAAGTAATTAGCATACATCGCTCCAGATAACGGTCCCTTAGATTTCTGAGCGTCTGGTTTCTGTAGATCTCACTGCTTGATTTTAGTCTCCCCTACCAAAATGTTTTATTTTTTTGTCTTTTCACTGAATTGTTAGATTCTGGCTGAAACCCAGAGCACTTTATAAATGACCCCTACCTATTTCTCGAAGGCCGTCTTTTAGTCTGCCGCTGATTCCAACCGTTTTCAAGCTAGCGTGGACTTGTTGCACAAGACCTGCACGCCGGGGAAATGAATGCCTTACATTAGATTCAATTGAAAAATTGTGTGCACTTGATAAAATAAAGCCTGGCTCTGGGCTGGCATATCTAAACAGCTATCAAGGATCTCTTTGTTGCTCTTCAAGCAGCACCCGCCTGGGGCAAGTCCTGGTTTCAACATTCTAAAGTTATACTCCTTTATTTACAAAGTAATTTGTCGGTTAGTGTTAATTTCCTAAATGCGACATAAAAGAGAGTGCGGCGGGGAGAACTTTTTGGGAGAAAATCATAAAAACAGCCGAGAATCAGGCAAATTGCTAACATGTGTGGCCTGCTGCTGAGGGCTGCCTCTGCGTGGCTGTTTCTGGCCCTCTGAGCATCGGCCAGTTCCGTTTGAAGGGTGCAGTTCTTTAATGAAGGGCTAATTTTTATTGCCACTCCATTGACTTCAAAGCAGCTCGGGTTGCCAAACATAATTTCACTGGAGGTATTTTCAGGTGCACTGCAAATAGTTCATAAATAATTCCCCCATTAGGCCTGTTCTTCTCGCGAGCGCCACTTTTTGGGGTGAACGTTTCTTGTGTTTATCTGCGTGTCTCTCTCAGGTCCTCTTTTTTTCTGCGAGCTCAAGGAGTCAAATGCCACTTAGTAGATCTGTTAGCCTTCAGACATGACTGCGGCATCAGATGTGTCATTTACTTGCAGGCAGAGGCCTGATTAGAGGATTAGAGAATTAAAATAAATCCAAGCCAACAGGGCTAATGGGTGATGCCTTATTGCACATGACCAGGCTGCCACTTTCAATGCTTTCTCAATCCAGCTTTCTCAAAATGGCCCCCCGACCCCCTACTTTACCACTACGCTGAATTATTGCATTGTTAGAAATTCTCATCCAACACATATATAATCAGCCGCAGAGTCTTTGTTATTCGGGCGACGAGTCTCAAGCAATTAAAGTTGATGAAAGAATTGTGTTATGAATATTTGTTGTGAGCATGATTAGATTAGACGGCTGATGATGTGTGTGTACATGCATATTTGGCTCATTCGGCGAAAACCTCTTGTAGAATACTTATGAAGTCATTCATTCACAATTAGGAGCTTTTTTCTGTGTATTTTCTTTAAAGGAATATTCCGGGTTCAAAGTGGCATGATGTTGATTATTCTGAAAATGAATTTTGACATTCTTTAAAAAAAAGACATACAGTCACAGGATGGCTCTTACAATAGAAGTAAATGGAGCCAATTGTTTTTTGAGCTCTTTTTCTGTCAACTTAAAAACATGAATGCAATAGATTAGCCGTTTAGACCACTCATCTGTTCTACTGAAACTATTGATGCACAATATCAGCAGTCATATTGGTATCTGCCAATAAATGCAAATTTTTAGTGTTATTGGAAACCAGAAATATTTCCTAATTAATATGAGTTTTTCCACCATAAAATTGGGATTACAGAAATGCTTAAGATAAAATTATTCAGTTGTCCAATGTTCTTTGAATTTTCTTTTTGTGAGGCTCAGAAAAATGTATATTAAGATTTGTATTTGCGTTTTTTATTATTTTTGTCTTGTTTCTTTTCATTAAACCATTGTATTTGTATTTCTTAAAGGTGATATATTAACTAAACTTCTTCTCTTGAGTGTGATATGCCTTGCATACTAATGAAGCATTTTTGCCAAAGTAGATGAAGCTGGTAGAAATGCAAAGGCCTGATTGACTAAAATTAACTTGAGCTCTGCAGCTAAATTTCCTGTTAGCAGAGATGGGTTGAAACTGAACACAGAATATTTGCAGTTAAGAAGTCTTATGCTTTTAATGTTGTGCAGAGAATTTGTAGAAAAAGAGGACGTATGTATGGGTGCGGCCAATGGATGACTGGAGAATGACTGACAAGTGATGAATTCCAGTAAACTCTACCTTTTTATATCAGCCACAAATAAAAGCTTGAGTCAGGAAATTAAAATTGTTGCACTTTTCCTGAATGTAAGCATTGAGGATACCAGAAATCTGTTCATTGAATTATTAATTTGCATCCAATAAATTACTAATATTTTAGACATTGAAGAAAACCACTCCTGACCTTTTTTATTGAACACACATGGAATTGATTAGATATTCCAACAGTCCTTTCATAGTTTCACAGTTGTATTAAACTCAAAGTATTCCTTTAATTCTGACATCTTTTTCCCCTTTTTGCGTCACTGAAAAGCTACAAACTCTCAGAAATAAAAGTACATACTGTAAGCTGCCATTTTCACCTTTTATACACCGTAAAAAAAATCTGTGGTTGCCAGAATTTAACCATTAAAAATACAGTAGCAATGTAAAACCAATTAGAAATTTTTGCGATTAAATTACTGCATTTTATAAACTTTTTGTCTTAGACCAATGTTTTGAAGTACTAACATCTGCTCAACTTTGTTACGCAGACAAAAGCACAACCATAAGCAGGTGTGGATGAGAAAGTCATACTGTATGATGAATCAAACTCATCGCAGACCACTTATTCCACAAGCAAAGAAGCAGCATCCTAATATATAGAAGGTTCTCAGTGTCATTCCAGTCGATTCGAATGTTATCACTCGATTGAATGGGCGTTATCAGTGGTTATCAGCTGATAGATCACCATCATAGTAACTCACATAAAATTAAACTAATGCAATGTTATTTATTGTATGTATTAAGGAAACTAGGGCGACGTAGTGGCGCAGTAGGTAGAGCTGTCGCCTCACAGCAAGAAGGTCGCTGGTTCGAGCCTCGGCTGGGTCAGTTGGCGTTTCTGTGTGGAGTTTGCATGTTCTCCCTGCGTTTGCGTGGGTTTCCTCCGGGTGCTCCGGTTTCCCCCACAGTCCACACAGGTGAATACAGGTGGTACAGGTGAATTGGGTAGGCTAAATTGTCCAGAGAGTATAAGTGTGAATGAGTGTGTGTGGATGTTTCCCAGAGATGGGTTGCAGCTGGAAGGGCATCCGCTGCGTTAAAAACGTGCTGGATAAGTTGGCGGTTCATTCAGTTGTGGCGACCCCAGATTAATAAAAGGACTAATCCGAAAAGAAAATGAATGAATGAATTAAGGAAACTTGCTGTTAAACTGGTTACTTTTTGGCATTTTTACAGTTTTAACCATTAAAATCACGCACATTTGCACCTAAATGGTACAAATTAGGGTTGGGCCGATAGACAATGCCATCGTCCATCGCCGATGGCCGATAAACATCACGATGCTGAGGCGGCATCGCCGATCCTCTGCCCCGCCCCTGTCGCAAGTCCGCTCGTAAAAAAAATACACTCAGGCCCCGTTTACACTAATACAGCTTAGTATTAAAATGGCATTTTAGAACGAAAATGACCCACGTCCACACTGGTGTTTCATCTAGCATTTCTGAACAGCCCTCCATACACTGAAAACGCACATTACCACACCCACACACACAGCCACTGTCATGCGCTCGTCTGAGCTCCAGAGAGCAGTGCACGTCGGACAGTTTATCAAGGATGTATCGCTGGATCGTGTCTCACTATAGTTGTTAAACGTGATATTTAATGAATCTTGTCTCTATCCAGCGCTTAATTTGTGCCGGAACACGCCAGATCAGGAACCTCTGAAATCTGATCCGGCACCTCATTTTACCGATCTCACTCCTCATCCGCCCTCCTCTCCTGTCCGCTGTTCATTTTCACTTTCTTCCGCGACTCTCCAACCCTCTTCACTTTCGTCTGCTACACCCCAGAGCCGTTCACTTTCGTCCGCGAGACCCATGCGCCGCTCACTTTCGTCCGCGACACCCCTCCACCATCCACCGCACCAAACAAATGACTGACACTGATCACTCTGCCTACTCATGCCAGAGTCCCGCGGAAAAAGTAATTGACAGGTGGTAATTTGTGTGTAACTTATCTTTATTTATTTATGATTTAGTTATGAGTAAAACAAAGACCAGGTAGTTGAAACGGTAGGCTACAAATAATTAATTCATTATGAATTAATTAATTATTCATAAATAATTAATTCACCTCCCCTATGAAGACGATGCCATCGTCCATCACGATGTTTCACATTAGACACCGTACGATGCTAAATTGGTCAACATCGCCCAACCCTAATACAAATGTGTACCTTTTGAAAAGAAAACCGCCACAGTGACCGTTCTCGTGCTGTTTCTGAGAGTGCAACTACAAGCATGCTCTTATTTGCATCCTAAGTAGTTGACTTTATTTTAGCCATTCAGTTCTCACATATAATGCACATTTTATCCCCTTTGCCGATTTGAGATTTTAATGGATTTTGAGAGACTTCCAGATCCAGGCAATCAAAATCTTTATTGAACACAAAATAGCAATAAAAAGAATAACGGCATCAAAGCACATGTTTCGCATTCCAGCACATTCTGAAAGGATTATATGAGACTTATGAGGCCATGCCTTGACTTAGCAAGCTATTAAACATGTTTCGCCAATGTCAAATGCTTTGTAAAGAACTTCATAAAAACTCTTTTGATAGGTAATAACATGGAGGAAGTAGAGCTTTGGGTTGTTTTTTTTTTCCTCCTTCTCTAGAGCACTCGGTCACAAACATAAAAATGCAGCTACAGACACACAAGCATGAGAGCCTAATGTGGTTTTTCCCGTTATTGTGTGTAAAGAATTATTATTGTTTTTTTTAATTACATTTCTGTCCCTGCAGCAGACTGCAACCTTTGAGGGGGAAAAATGGAACACTCCTTTTATTGTTACCAGGCAGGTATTTGGCAAACTCGCATTGGTGTCATCGTACACGTAACATGTTTAATGTGAAAACAGACCATAAATCATGAATCATTGCAGTGATATTTGATTATGCTTCGTAATTGCCGTTACCCACGCCAGAATTTTTCGGCTCGCGCTGGCATTAAGTGTAGTCTGCTCTGTAAACGTCTGCAAGTTGGAAATGTGCTAACATTTGAGAGTTTTACGGCTTACAGTGGGCTCACTTTGAGATATATCGGTGTTCTCTGTTTAATACTTTATATTGAACGTCATGATCAAATGATTTTGTCAGATATATTGAAGCTGTTTTATTGTTTGGTTGGGATTCAAAGCTGTTTTTCATTTTCTTAGACTATCTTTATAATCCTTGCAAAATGAAGAGAACATTAATCTGCCTAACCAGATGCATTATTATGAAGCTGTGTCATTGTTTGCAGGTTTATTGGATTGCTTTATGCACACGGCTTGTATTCATTTTGACGTTAGAAACCAACATATGCTGTACATGCATACGTATACCATTTCCTGCTGAAGAGGGCAAGGTTGAGTTCATGAGAAACTAAAGGGATTGTTAAACCAAAAAATTTTTTGATAATTTACTCGCCCAGGATTTTGCACTGGATAGTTGTAGCACCTCCCAGGCCATTTTTCTCACAGACATAGGTGATGGGTAAGCTTTCTGTATGTATATGTCACACTATTAAATACTTTTCCATCATTTTGAATGGGATAAATGACATATTACCGTGCTTCACTGGTAGTTCCTTTTGTGCTAAATTTCACCCAACACCAAAATAGTTAAAGTAGCTAATTTACAGTAGTTCCTCCAATAGGCTTTGCAATTCTAAGTTCCTGCAGTGCAAACATGCCAAAAATTGGGTACTCCCACATATAGTTCTAGGAAATCTAAAAAAGCTCATCTGAGGCTGTAAATTAATGGTAACAAAGAGTTGTCTGTTTGTTGTAAATGGTGGACCTCAATGTATCTTAAAGAGCCACTTCTATTAATAATGTTTTAATAATAATTAATAATTCTTTACATTAATTAGCGCTTTTCTGGACACTCAAAGCGCTTTACACATTGGGGGGAATTTCCTCATCCACCCCCAGTGTGCAGCATCCATCTGGATGATGCGATGGCAGCCATATTGGGTTAAATCCCTACTCTTTTCGAAGGACATTCTGGGGTTTTTAACGACCACAGAGAGTCAGGACCTCGGTTTAACTTCTCATTGGAAAGACGACGCTCACTGAGCAGTATAGAGTCCCCTTCACTATACTTGTGACTCACACAGACCGCAGGTTGAGTGGCTCCTGCTGGCCTCGCTAACACCACTTCTGGCAGCTACCTAGCTTTCCCATGTGGTCACCCATCCATGTACTGACCAGGCGCTGCCCTGCTTGGCTTCAGTGGGCGACCATATGAGAGTTGCAGAGAGCTAGCTGCCGTTTTTGCCTATGTGTTTTTTACTCTTAAAGGGATGGTAGCCATTGACTTGCCTTTAATGAATCTCAAAGGACCACGATTTCAACTCAAAGGCTTCTTTATTGTTCTTCTGAGGAGTAAAAAAAAGTCCTACATCTTAGATAGCTTGAGGGTGAGTAAAGAAACAGCACATTTGAATTGTTACTATTCCTTTAAAAGTCTGCCATTGACAGCTCTGTCTTCAATTTCAAGCCAAACCGATAATAATATGGCACATTCATGTGGAAACATTGTCGTGATAAAGTCCACAGGGTTTTCAGAGCATCTGAGGTGTGTGTATTTTAAAAATTGGGTGAAGTGCATTTGTTGGAAGATGGCATTCTCTTGTGGGCTTTTTTTTTTAAAGATCAAACCACCAATACAAGACTGATTGTTCTTGTGATTCATGACTGCAGTCTGCCTAATTCCTCTAGATACACAAACACTTAATTAATGAGTCATTATGAGAGGAAGGAGAGCCCAGGGTATCTGTTAAACACATTCACAGATTGGGGCTAATGAGTTCTGTCTGTGCACACTGTGCCCATTATGGGATTGGCGCTGACTGGTGTTCCACCTCTGGGTGGCGTCGGTGCCGAAGTACGTGCTGTTAGTCCTGGAGGGCCGCTCGGACTCCCAAGGGAGTTTTGAGGCCCTCAGCCTGTTCCTAACCCTGCTACAGGAAATGAGAGCCTGACCTCTACTCTGGAGGAATAAGGGCCATCTGAAAGCTTGCAGGGGGAAAAAGTGCATTTATCTTTCCCACAAAAAACTCCTGCTAATTGTAGCGCTAGTTTCCATCATAATCCATCTCTGAAGGAGTGAAGAACTGGGATAAATTTAGAGCGTATAAGTGGTGAATCTTTTTTGTAATAAATACCCAGGAAGAGAGCCAGAATTGTTGCCACATTGGGTTTTTGTGCTGTAATGCATAACTCGGCAAAGGGGCCTTTAATTCCAAGACCCCAGTTCATTATCCTAACCCGTGATTCAGAACGCAATTTTGATTCAAAGCCATTTTTAATGTTCCAAGACCATCCGTATAATAGGGCCCTCCCAAATGAAGAGACGCTTATTATGCGTGGTCATAATTAATCCAAAAAGATCACTCACTTAATCATTCACATCAGACCCTAGAAAATCTTCTCTAGATTTTCTGCTGCTTTCTGATCATAAATAATCACACAAAGAGACGCTCAATTAGATTTCCCTCAAAAGTCCTGGCATTATGTTGGGGTGGGTGGGTGGGGGGGGTGGGGGGGTCCTCTAACTAGTCAGGCTACATGCATAATTGCTCTCCAGTGACTTTGATATCAGTTTTAAGCTGGAGGTTTAACTTCTCCTAATGACGGCTTCTTTGAGGTAAAAGTTCTCCATAATTGCAATTATAATTATCTGTAAAGTTCCTTTTTTCTCTCAGAACCTTTCTGCTGAATTGGTAGCCTTCAATGTACATGATTTAAGCTTGATAGTGATGCTGTTTTCCATTGTAGTTTTGCAGTGGAGTGTTGCCAACCGACCCCCCCCCCACACACACACCCCTGATTTAGTGCATCTTGTCTTTTTTTATGTAATGACTATTTTACACTTATGTTATATTTTGGCTTTACTTTACTTTTCAGTGCTATTTTTTTAAGGTTTTTTAACATTAATCTGTAACGTTAATCTGTTTTGTAGCTTTGTATTATAGTGCAGTTTTTGCATCACAGTGATTTGTAGATGATAATTATATAATTTTAAACTTTTTATTTCATCCATTTTCATTCATACATTCATTAATTTTGATTTGACTTAGAGTGCTTTCACATCTGTGGTCCGGTTTATTTGATTCGGACCAAGGGCAACAAATGATACATTGTAGGATTTTTTTTGCCATTTTGGGTCCTTTTCACACCACACTGATTGCTTTGGTCCGAACCAGTTGAAAAGAACCAAGATGCTGTCATGTGACAAAATCCACATCACGCATTGGCTGGATATTATTGAACATATTTACTAAACTGCTTTTCGATTGGTCAGAATTAATGTGCGGGAAAATGCCAATGGAACTCCCGCAAGTAAACAAACCGGCAGACACAAAATGTCACTTTTTACTATGGAGGGACGACTGCGCTGGCTGATAGTATCCCAGTATATAGTTTGTATACATCACTTTAGACAAACTATACATTTCGAGAATGAAGTGCGGCTGCAAAACATTGTTTTAATACATTGCAAACGACAAAGGCGCATTTCAAGCCACTTCAGGAGGAGGCGTGAATTAATTTAGCTAAACTGCGACATGGTCATCTTCCGAAAATATTACCAACGATCCATCAGGTAATGTTTTTTTTCCTCTCTCTCTCTCTCTCTCTCTCTCTCTCTCTCTCTCTCTCTCTCTCTCTCTCTCTCTCTCTCTCTGTTTAAAATAGTTGGTAAAGTGCTGTCAACAAATATTTTTCCTCCACATCCCATAATGCACAGCACATCGGACTACGGCAGCTGGATTTAGGGTTGGGCGATGTCAAACAATTTGCCATTGTATGATGTCTAATGTGAAACATCATGAGGGACGATGGCATCATCGTCGTAGGCGACGGTGAATTAATTATTTATGAATAATTCATTAATTCATAACAAATTAATTATTTGTAGCCTACCATTTCAACTATCTAACCCGCATGGTCATTGTTTTACCCACAACCAAATCATAAATAAATAAAGATAAGTTACACACAAATTACCAGCTGTCAATCACTTTTTCTGCGGGCCTCTGGCATGAATAGGCAGAGTGATCTGTGTATTTATAATGGCATCGATAAACGTGGTTGGTAAAAAAGGTGCACAACCAACAGGAACCAACCAACAGTATCTGAGGTTTTCGCAAAATTTTCCTCTGGGGTTTGTGCGCAAAGCACCCACTGACTGCCTGGAGCCTGGTGCCATATAGACCTTTTTCTTGGCTGCTGCATGGAGGCCGCCATAGCGACCAGCGTCTTCCGGTGAATGGTTAGAACTTCCGTTTACAGTGTTTACAACTGGTAATTTGCGCTCCGAAAATGGGTTTCAATAGCGTTTTGAGTGGATTACGGAGTGATTTGGTGACGCACAACTTTGAAAGGTGTGTGTTAAAGCCGTTATAATCTGTCAGATGTGGTTCAAGCGCGAGAGAAAAACGTTCTCCTAGTTCACATGTCTGCCGTCAAAAATACAGTGTGTGTGTTTCCCCGGCCTGTCAGCTGTTAGCTCAGCGGCTCTTTAGCACACACACGCACGCAATACTTCACTGCATCATAGAGCAAACCCAGATTACTGGCATGAAACATAACAGGTGTGTAAATCATGCAATTTATAAAAATGACCAATAAAAATCTGTTACTGATACTCTGCTGGTTGATTTGCTGTTCATTCTAATCGCGAGCCGTTTATGTTTCATTTATTGTGTAGTGTTTACCACGGTTTGTGTTTTTCTGTCATTTCAAAACGTCACTTTATTTTCACTTTGTCACAGTTATTAAATCAGTGTGTTAGTGGAACTGTACGGCAGGCTACGTGTGTGTTAAACATTTTGGTGAACTATATTTGTTTGGGCTAGACTAATTATATATCTGAAAGAAAGAGAAACTGTTGACTTTAGCGATGACGAGGCTTCATTTAAACGGCAGAAGATGCCGTCTGTCAACGAGAGAAAAATGCCTCAGCCATCGTATTAGATCACATTTTTTTTAAATGATCAGTCCAGGAGGTGGCGCTGATCGACAACAGTATTAGTTCAAAGATGATAAAAGCAAGTAAAATAGATTAAAACTATCATTTCAAAGCTGTCCAAATGTGACCGTTTACACGCATCAGCTGCCGTCCGGAAGTTCTTAGCATTCTCCTTGCGCATACACGCAAAGCATAATGGGTAATTTGGCATTCCATGAAAAAGGTCTATAGCCTACACTGCAGCGCTTGACAGAGTGTGTGTGTGTGTGAATCGTTTTCCATTTTTAAAGTAAGACGTATTAGTGTAAACGGGGCCTGACTGTGTATTTTTCATGAGCGGGTTACTGCTGCGGCGGGGGCAGGGCGAAGGATCGCAATGCCGGCTCAGCATTGTGATGTCTATTGGCCATCTGCGTTGGACGATGGCAGTGTCTATTGACCCAACCCTGGCTGGATTAGTCCAAAAAGGCGCAGTACTTTTTTTTGCAGTTGGGTCTGTTTTAGTTCGGATCGTGTTCTAACCACAAATGAACCACTCCAGGGTTCGTTTGAAAATGTACCAAGACCACCTCTTCAAGGAGGTCTCAGTACGCTTTTTTGGTCCGCTTTTGGTGTGCACTCGAGTGCTACATTCACACCTGCCCAAATGAACCGCACCAAGAGGGAAAACGAACTCTACTGCGATTCAACTGAACTAAATAAGGCAGGTATAAAAACACCTTTAGTCCCTTATTTATCAGGAGTCACCACAGCAGAATGAACCGGTAACTATTCCGGCATATGTTTTGCGTAGTGGATGCCCTTCCTTTCACAACCCAGCACTGGGAAACACCCATACACTCACACTATGGCCAATTTAGTTTATTCAATTCACCTATAGCGCATGTCTTTGGACTGTGGGGGAAACCGGAGCACCCGGAGGAAACCCATGTGAACACGGGGAGAACATGCAAACTCCACACAAAAATGCCAGCTGGCCTCGCCGGGACTCGAACCAGCAACTTTCTTGCTGTGAAGCAACAATGCTAACCATTGAGCCAACATGCCACCTACTTTATCCATTTTGCTCTGTAGAAATAATTAAGAAAATTAAAGAATTAGCCTAGATGTTTAGCCATTTTGATGTTGCTCCATAATGCTCTTATTTCCAATAGAGGACTTTAGTAACAAAACAGCATTGGTTAACGGAATTTTACACTGATCCTGCTCTTTGCTTTGAATGTGTGTGCGGAATTTTTGCATCTCTCAAACATCATGCCATTCTAGCCGATCAGTTATAAGTTCAGTAACTAGATCTCCTTGTGCTCCTCATACTGGCGTGCCCATTATCACAAGGTCTTTGTTTCGTCCTCCGCCAACTAAGATTACTGCATAAGGATTTTTTCCCTCAAGTGCAAGAAATTGCATTGACCTCTTCTATCTATTGCTTCCATATGCAAGCAGTTATCTTTCTTGCAAATGGAAATGAGACCCAAAATTGCAACAAATGGGGCCATGCCACTGAATGCAGATGTTTCCCCTTTCTGTGGAGAGTACACATGCCCGATCGAATTAACTTTAACCCCTCTGTCGACGAAACAGACATCTCTTTTTTAAAACCTCCACCGCTTGTTTAGAGTTGGAACAACTGTATCTCACCGAGGAGTAAATAAGCTGTGATCGTATTAAACACGTGTTGAAAAGTGCTCTCCCAGGGCCTTAGCTGGGGGTTCCTCGTGTCCAGCAGTTCACCAGCTTCACCCCTTCGCTGAGTAAAAGAGTGCCGTTTGAAGGAAACCACCTGTTTTGTGAGGCGGTGGAGGGATGAAAGTGGTCAGCTGGGTGGAAAGAGGCCGTGGGGATCCCAACAGGTGCTTCCTCCGCTCTGCGCTGGGAATGGAGCGTTGTAATGTATGGAAATGGGCACAGGAACTCGCACACTATGCCGTAGCATATAATGAGGACAACTTATAAAACAGCCCTGAAGATAATTTGCCAAATTGGTTAAATGTTGCTCAGAGCTGCGCGTGTTAATGGCCTCCATTCCAAACCCAGGATCGGTCACCTAAACAAACCGTTCCAGCGTCGTACATCTTTTCACACAGTAATTTTGCCAACAGAGCTGTGTAACTTCATTATCCAATCTATTAGATTACCGTAGGCCACTGTTTAAACTTGGATGTAGTGAGTATTTAGAGTTTAGCTGTTATTTTATTATTTTGAATGCATTGCCTATTCTTTCGCGGTTACAAATAACCCGTTTCCTTCTTAGCCCATAATTCATCCTGCACAGGAAGTTTCTGCTCTATTTCCAGCTCACTCGAGTACCCGTGCACAAAACCCCATCATTTATAAGACTGTCAGCTCTATGCACTCAAAAGTTATATATACACACACGTGGAAAACAGGGCGAATTGAAACATACAGGTGCTAACTTATTTCACTTTAGCTTTTCCTGTCCACAGTAATGAAGAGCAGGTGAAAGCTGGTGCTTTAATCAGTTTGAGAGTGGAACGCATTGAGATTTGCTGCTTGTTGAAAGGCACATGGGCTTGATTATGGTGGTTGTGGTGGTGGGGGGTGGCGGGGAAATCAGTCACGAGCAATTGTTTTCCCAGTCGCTGTGCTCAAAACATGCACATCCAGCGAAAGGTGGCGGATTTTGACCTCATCAAAGTCCCACCGACAAGATCCGCAGTGCCCAAAGCAGACGTGAAGGGCTCTCTTAGTGTCAGCTTACATTGAGCGACCGTGATGCTAGCGCTAAGTTTAGCCCTTCATCTGCTGGGCCGCTGTGACTCATAACTCCAATAATGACATCATTATTCAAGTGTTTCTGTCACTTCTGAGGAGTGAAGGAGTGCAAGAAAGTATGTTTATGATGTGGGACTGCTTTTTGTTAAGGCATGTTTCGTTCATGATTGGATGAGGACAGGGGTGAAAAGTGATTAATTCTGTAGGGATCTGTAAATAGTGTTTCATGTCAGACAATGATAAAAATTAACTGAGGCTACAAAAACTGCTCCCTCGCACATAAATATTGTATTATGAGTTGGGAAATGGATTATATTGGTGACTTGTCGGGTATTGTTTGACAAGTTTTTTCTTCCTGTTTTAATGTACTTTTTTTGGCCCTATGAAAGATTTATTTCCTAAATTCAGTTAAATATTTTAAAATATTCATTTATAATTTTTACATCATTATTTTTCTGTATTTCTTTATGACTGGTTTTAATTTTAACACCACGTTTTTTATTTTCAACTCTATTTTAATGGTTAAAATAATTTTTTTGTCATTTTAAAAAATCATGACCAATTAAGAGAAATCATGAAACTTTTTCAATTTACAAGCAACTTCATCAAAAAGTTAATTAGGAACCCTGTGAATTACATTAAACATTTCTCACATTTAGGGATGTAACTATTCACCGTGAGCCAGTTATAAATCGATTCAAATATGTGATGATTCAAATCAATACAAATGTTGAATGGATCGCGATACATTTTTTGAACAGAGGCGGCGCTGTGGTTACAGCCGAAAGCTCGCTTTACCTGCACATCAGTGGCAGGCAAGAGGTGGAGCGGCAGACTAAAATGACATTTGTGAAGTGCGCCAGACAAAACACAACCTGTGTGCAAATACTGGAAAAAGACATTTACCTACACTAACGGACAACGAATATAATGCACATACGTAAACCGTCAGCACAGTGAAAAACTACTGTCACAGACGTCTATATGCAAAAAATGTAATGAGCCAAACCACGCAGACCTGATGATTTGCAGCTCCGCTTGCTCTGACGAGTATGGAGAGCACATGGTGCATCAGTGTCTTCATAGCGAAAGTGTGAAGGTGTTTTTAGACTGAAAGAGAAAGCTGTGCTGTTACAGAAGCAGGTATTATTTTTACCCTCTCCTTTAAAAATGAGTTTATGTATATTTTAATAATTTGCTTATTAGTATTAAATATTTAAAAATGTTCAAGATGATCTCTTATTAAGTGTATCACATACTAATTAATTATACAAGTGCTATTAATTACTCACCTTCATAATCATGTTCAACTCCTGTCTCTATCCTACTATATAATTAGTAATATTATAATCAGTATTTTATGCCAGTGGCCAGTCCCCTGGAGCAGAGGGCCAACTGACCACCTCTGTAGACGCTGCTCTCTGGTTTAGGAAAGGCTTTGTTCTCCACACCAGCTATCTCAGTCCCCAGTGAAAGAGTTTTTTTTTTTTTTTTTATCAGCAGGGGACATTGTAAATGTGCAAAGACCTCAGCTTATGCCAGAAAACATAGATATGCTGATATTCCTTTTTAAAAATGTAAATTCCCAGGACAGTCAAAGTTTTAGTTTGTTTATATTAATGAATCTTCTTTAGTTTGTATTCTCATTTTTTGTTTTTAAAATAGCAATTTAGTTATTGCAGAAAATGTATTATTTTGCAAAATATGAGCAGCATTTAAGAAAAAAAAATGAAAGGGCTCTTCACCTTAAATTTGTTTCAAATAATTTTGTTAAAAAATTGTGACTGAATCGTGAATCATATCAAATCTTGAGTCAGGTGAATTGTTACATCCCTACTCGCATTCTGTTTTATTATGGTTAAAATATATAAAATGGAAGAGCAAATAACAACAACAACATAATAATAATAATAATAAAAATAATAATAATAATAATAATAATAATAATAACAATAATAATAACAATAATAGTTTAGAAAAGAACATTCTGTTTTACATATTAAATAATATTATATATATATATATATATATATATATATATATATATATATATATATATATATATATATATATATATATATATATATATATATATATATATATATATATATATACAGGGAGAATTATAAGGCAAGTTGTATTTTTGAGGATTAATTTTATTATTGAACATCAACCATGTTCTCAATGAACCCAAAAAACTCATTAAAATCAAAACGGAATATTTTTGGAAGTAGTTTTTAGTTTGTTTTTAGTTTTAGCTAATTTAGGAGGATATCTGTGTGTGCAGGTGACTATTACTGTGCATAATTATTAGGCAACTTAACAAAAAACAAATATATACCCATTTCAATTATTTATTTTCACCAGTGAAACCAATATAACATCTCAACATTCACAAATATACATTTATGACATTCAAAAACAAAACAAAAACAAATCAGTGACCAATATAGCCACCTTTCTTTGCAAGGACACTCAAAAGCCTGCCATTCATGGATTCTGTCAGTGTTTTGATCTGTTCACCATCAACATTGCATGCAGCAGCAACCACAGCCTCCCAGACACTGTTCAGAGAGGTGTACTGTTTTCCCTCCTTGTAAATCTCACATTTGATGATGGACCACAGGTTCTCTATGGGGTTCAGATCAGGTGAACAAGGAGGCCATGTCATTAGTTTTTCTTCTATTAGACCCTTTCTTACCAGCCACGCTGTGGAGTACTTGGACGCGTGTGATGGAGCATTGTCCTGCATGAAAATCATGTTTTTCTTGAAGGATGCAGACTTCTTCCTGTTCCACTGCTTGAAGAATATGTCTTCCAGAAACTGGCAGTAGGACTGGGAGTTGAGCTTGACTCCATCCTCAACCCGAAAAGGCCCAACAAGCTCATCTTTGATGATACCAGCCCAAACCAGTACTCCACCTCCACCTTGCTGGCGTCTGAGTCGGACTGGATCTCTCTGCCCTTTACCGGTCCAGCCACGGGCCCATCAAGACTCACTCTCATTTCATCAGTCCATAAAACCTTAGAAAAATCAGTCTTGAGATATTTCTTGGCCCAGTCTTGACGTTTCAGCTTGTGTGTCTTGTTCAGTGGTGGTCGTTTTTCAGCCTTTCTTACCTTGGCCATGTCTCAGAGTATTGCACACCTTGTGCTTTTGGGCACTCCAGTGATGTTGCAGCTCTGAAATATGGCAAAACTGGTGGCAAGTGGCATCTTGGCAGCTGCACGCTTGACTTTTCTCAGTTCATAAATGAGTACACCTCATTTTGAAAATGAATATTTTTATCCATTTCTCAGTGAATACAATTAATATATTTTGGTGCATTTTGACAAAACTGTTTTAAGCAGTTTTATTTATTAAAATACGAGTTTGGTCATCTGACATCTTTAGAAATAGAAATATAATAGATTTAAATTCAAATTAAATATTGCAAAAAACATTACAAACTACAACATTTAAACTAAACTTTATATTTAGTTTGTTTCTCTGGATTTTTCCTCTTTAATACAATTTTATACTACTACTATATATATATATATATATATATATATATATATATATATATATATATATATATATATATATATATATATATATTTGTTTGTTTGTTTATTATTTATACAGTATATAACATTTTACTTGGGGTGTACACATTTTTTGGTCCGATATATTAAATTAATTTTGATAGATTAGCTCCAGATTTGGCACTGGTGCTGTCTAATGTATATGCATGGATAAAATATTGTATAGCATCCTATAGAAAATATCTCTGTGAGGTGTGAGAGATCTGTGGCATATATATATATGCCAGTCATTCATGCATATTCATGTTAAAATTCTTTTTATATGTATTCATCCATAACTGGAAAATTTATATTCATTTGGGTATCCATATTTCTCTCATTTTTTATTCAGATTACCTTTGTCGGTTTTGTTTTAGATCAGAGGTGCCTAAAAGTAGGCCCCGCAGGCCAAAGTTGGCCCATGGTAACCTTTAATTTGGCCCACCGTCTGATCCAAAAAGAGAGGGAGAGTGATGGGGAGTTGGTTGGGGCGAATGTCTTTGACAGAGATCAGAATTTCAAATTTAATGTAACCTGTAGTTTCTTTGTTTAATTGAGGAGCTACCAAAAATTAGGTTTTAGTTAAATGTTGTAAATGAATCAGACTTTAAAATGCAAATACTGTCACTTGACAGATCGAGGACAACGCACAAGACATCAGTTAGCAAATCAAGGTAAAGGCTGGAGCAGCTCGACTAGTGTATTCAGCATTGAACTCCATTGTGTTAGAAATGGGATTGTCTATGTTTTTACTATAATGTGCTCATTATAAAATGTTAAAAATGATACTGCATCATGTTTTAAAGCAATGTTTTCTAGTTATTTTTAAATATTAGCTAATAAATTAGGAAATTCCCTATGGCAAATTTAATGTAATACGGTTTGAAATATTTTATTTGGCCCACAGTCCTTAATAAATTTAGGTTTTTGTCTCTTTATAAGAAAAAGTTTGGCCACCCCTGTTTTAGATCATAAGGACAAAATGAAATCAAATTTTGATGTTGACATTATCGGCTATAATATTGGCTATAATACGCATAATTATTGCTGGTAATATTGGTACACTGTAAAACCCAACAGTCAACTTGATCAAATGAAATGAGTATAGTTAACTTAAAATTGACTGAAAGTTAATTCTACTTATTTGAAAAGAGTTTTGAACTTAGTGTTGAAGGTAATGAGTTAATTAAATATTTCATTACTTCAACTTAAATGAAGTTCACAGTACTCATTTAGTTTAAATGAGACCTCATTTAATAATTCGTTTTTTAACTCAAATGGTTTGTAGCAAACGGTTTGAGTTGCCTTAACTTATTGGGTTTTACACTACTCAGTTGGTTTGAGTTCTCTTAATTTTTTGATGTTTACTGTGCTCAAATTGCTTCGTTTACTCAAATGGATTAAGTTCACAGTACTCATTAGGATTAGTTTTTTAACTTAAATGGTTAGTAGCAATCGGTTTCCTCAAACGGTTTGAGTTACCTTAACTTTTTGGGTTTTACAGTGCAAGAATGTTCCTCAAGATTTAGAAATCATCTATTCTGTTTTAAGATCTGTCCTGTTGAGCAGTTCAGACCTATTAAACCAAGCTTAAATTTGCAGTTGACCAACTTCAAACAAGACCGTGTTTGATGGATAGTTGAATCATTTTCAATAGGGGAAGTAATACATCATGGCCATCTGAATGCGGTGATCAGGAGGTAATTGTAGTGTTTGGTAAACAGAAAGGATCCGGCTTCATTTGGCAGAGTCTAACCACACAGGGTTAATTTTATTTGACGACTTCATATTTTCCTAGATTTAACTGGGTTCTGGTAAACGCATGCGTATGCAAGAGAAGTGTCAACAGACGTGCAATTACATTTGTTTACCCATTTGTAAAAAGTGCTCGACTGTTGCTAAAAAATAAACCAGCGATGTTTGCAAAGAGCAGAATTGAGTTGAACAGCACAAGGATATGTTGGAATATTCATCTCATGCTAACAATTCACACTGACGCAACATGCTTTTTTAAAACACACACTCCTGTTTAAAGTTCCTCGAGTCCCAAGCTTTTGCAAGGCCAGTGCCACTCTTCAGGATTCACACATACGCATACCAATAAGACCCCCGACTCAAGAGTGTTTACTTCCCAAACACACTCTTCCCTCTTTGTATTTGCACGTTCTTTTGCATTCACCCAAAGCGGGACTGTTCATTAATGGGCTCTTACAGTTCCATAAAAGTTTCAGCTCATCACGAGGCCTGAACTTTTTTGAGGTGATAAAGAGGTGGGGTGGGAAACGGCGCATAATTCCAAGGTGATAAAAAGCCCACATAGAGATATTAAATTTAATCTAGTCGGCCACGGCAGGCAGAGAACTTGGGAAGGTCATCGGCAAGTAAATGGAAGGCATCGTTTCGCATAAAACTCCCCACCTGATCTGTGACAACACCGCTTACCGTGTCATTCGGCTGACAAGTGGGCATCAGCTCCCATTACCGCTGCCCACGTCAAAGGTGTCAGGCAGCTTTTCAAACTTCTGCTCTCCTCCGCCATATGAAAGTCGGTGACAGACAGAGTTACCGTCTCTGGACAGAGTGCTGCACTGTGTGACCCGCTCCCATTAGGACTAAGAAAATAGTACGAGGAGGAGAGAGAGCTGTGGGAGAAAAGGATACAATAACAAAGTGCCATTTGGGTAGTCTCTCAGAAGTGCCAGGGGACAATTAAGCTCCTATTTTCTCTGCCCCCGTCGGCCCGCGCGCAGGCAGTTAAGTCGTTTCAGAGACATCCTGCACCTGTAAAATTGCTGCGCTCCTCTGAATTATGGAGGGGGTGGTGTGGGAGTGTGAAAATAACCTGTCTTTAACCTCTGATCTCGGAACAGTATAGGACCGCCGGCACTGGAAGATGCAGTCGAGGTGAAGATGAAATGAGCTGGAGTTTAAAAAAAAAATTTCTCCAACGCTTTGGTCCGAGATGAAAGCTTGACGTGTTCAAGTGAAAGGTGGACGGTAAATAAACATGCAGACCTTTTATTTTTTATTTTTTTATGAACTTGATGTGGTTCAGTGTGAAATTGTTCACCGATTGCTTGTATTACAGTCGGACTGCGCTGCTTTCATCTGTTTTCCCAGTTGAGCTGCGCAGGGGGTTTGTGGATCATACTTGTGCTTTACCAGTAGGTGCAGCTGTGGAGCTGGAGCAGCCCAGAGGCCCTCACTTCCACACGTGATGATCTTCTGTGATTGTATTAAAAACTACTGGCTCAGATCAGGAGGAGCGTGCTTGATTAGATGAGCTTAGCGATGCTGTTGAAGTCACTATGGTGTAGAGATTGCGAGAGGCACGGCGGGGCAGCGTCTGGATGTGGGATCTGGCTTTATGTTTGGGGTTTGTTTTGCTTCTGTATCCAAGGTAAATTGGAGAACGTGTCAGAGTAACACTAACCGCAATCATGCTCGAATAAGGTAATGTAGAAGCAGATTATTGAAGGCCTGAATGAGGGCAGTGGTTTGAAGCTGCGTTTTAATATCATTTTTTTTTTATATTATCCAGATGAATGAGGGAAGTGACAAAATAAGCAGTATCAGTTTTATCATTTTTATTAACACTGTCTTTATTGATTTTAGGAGTTTTTAACATACTACAGAAATCAAAACCAAACATACACTTTTAAACCTAACAGTAAAAATCACTAAATTAAATGAGTTGGTTTAACTTATAATTTTATAAATAAAGTTACTTTGACTCAATTAAAAGAGTTATGGTAACTCATAAACTGATTATATAAGCAGAACTCTAATCGAATGAGTTATGAATGAATGAATTATATTTTTTGTGTTAACTTTTATTTTAGAAGGAATACCAAACCATTTGAGTAGCTACTGTATGTAGTTGTTTGGACTTAATTCGTTTAGGTAAATTGAACTAATAGTGATTGATAGCTGAAGTGAAACTCTAAAAGTTTGATGATATCAACACAAATGATATATGTGTATGTGACACAATATATAAGTTTACATTACTGAAACCATTTTGTTTCAAAACTTGGTTTTCTCAAATTGTTTGAGTTAACTAAACTTATCGGGTTTTACAGTGCACAAAAGTAACAAAAAATAAAATAAATAATAAATAACAAAAAAAAATTATATGGATGGATGGATAGATTGATTGTGCGAATTATACATTGACAATCAGGGGTGCCACATTTTCGGTAATGTTATTTTGTGTAATACATGCTGCACTGAATTAAATTAAATTACATCTATTTTATTAATGCAACATATTTATTTTTTTAGTGTTTTGTGGGATAGTTTGTGTATTCTGACCTACAATCAAGCATTAATGCTTTTAATTAAAATTTTTTTTTTTTTTTTTTTTTTTACATTTTTCCCAAATGATTTTTAACAGAGCAAGGACATATTCACAGTATGTCTGATAATATTTTTTCTACTGGAGAAAGTCTTATTTGTTTTATTTTGGCTAGAATAAAAGCAGTTTAAAATTTTTTAAAAACCAATTTAAGGACAAAATTATTAGCCCCTTTATTTTTTCTCGATAGTCTACAGAACAAACCATCAGTATACAATAACTTGCCTAATTACCTGCCTAGTTAACCTAATTAACCTAGTTAAGCCTTTAAATGTGACTTTAAGCTGTATAGAAGTGTCTTGAAAAATATCTAGTCAAATATTATTTACTGTCATCATGACAAAGATAAAATAAATCAGTTATTAGAAATGAGTTACTAAAACTATTATGTTTAGAAATGTGTTGAAAAAAATAAACAGGGGGACTATTAATTCAGGGGGTTTAATAATTCTGATTATAGATGGATAGATGGATAGATGGATAGATAGATAGATAGATAGATAGATAGATAGATAGATAGACAGATAAGTAAATGCATGTACATACATATACAATATAAAGGTACATCATATAGCAACAATAGTATATAAATAGCAAATTTGTATATCCGCTTCCTTTAAGTCATGTATAATTTAATGTGGATCAAAACATGGCTGCGAAGGACAGAAGTAGTACATTAATTGGTTGTTTTACTGCATTAAGTACAGTAGGAATACAATATTATAGTTAGTACTACACTAGAAAAGTGTAGGATTTACTCTGAAATAGTTTGAAATCCATTGCATGTTAAAACAAATGCTTTCATTGATGAAATAAAAAGACAATGTTGTTTCTACAGTGTAGCTCAATATTAGGTTCTTGTTTATGGAACTGTTGTATTAAATCAATATCACAATTGTGATCGTGTACATGCATCGATGTCCCAGAAAACATCAGTCTTGTTTGTGTGATATTCTACTAACATTTTACATTCATAACTTGAATAATAGGAGCATTCTAGTTTAATTATAAAAGACTTCATCACTCAGTGAATGCAGCAATAACAATATTATCATAGACAGAAAATATCACACACCACTGTAAGATATTGACAAGTGCTATTGAATTAAATTTAAGAATTAATTAGTATTTGAAAAGTAGTAGAAAAATGAAAGTACAACAGTGAAATGTTGTTTCGGAGGAAGTGAACATTGTTATATTTAGTCAAACATTACTCAATACTGAATGCAACAATTTAATTTAACACTTCCTTAATCCTGTCGGTGTTATTAATTATACTCTTGTTTCATTCCCATCCAATTAAATATATGGACTAATTATGCTTGTTCTCATATATGTGCCTCTCTTTTTTTTTTTTTTTTTTAAATGTGAGGCAGTACCTGTATAAGTGACAGTTCAATTGTAACCTGCAGGATGTCATTCACCTAATAAGAGAGAAGTAGGTGTTTGACTCTTCTCAGCTTGTTGCGTGTCAGGTGAAATATGGCTGAGCTCTTTGATGCTGAGAAAGGAAGTCCTGCTGAGTTCTCTTGACTTCCTGTGCTGCTCGCTGTAACTCTGGCCTGGACTGAAGCGCAGCAGCCAGACTCGCCCCCAAGGGAGCAGAAGTGGGCCTGACTTCATACATGATTAATACCCCCATCACTTTCTAAATGCCTGCCACAACTTTGCCAGACCAAGTCCGGAGTTTGGCTTCCAGATACATTGCTCTTTTTATGAGGGGGAAAGTCTCGTCCTGAGCGAGAAAGAAGCTTTCTTTAATTTGATAATTAGCGTGCATGTTTTTTTTCGGGGTGAAAGCAAACGGTCGGTCTCATTAGGCTTAATTTTCTAATAGCCTTTCATCTAAATGGCATGTAATTTTGGCCATCCTCGATTGCATACACTACCGGTCAAAAGTTTGGAATCATTATGGTTTGTTTAATGTTTTTGAAAGAAAGTCTCTGCTACTTACTCGGGCTACTTTTATTTAATCAAAAATAATGTGATATTGTGAAATCTTCTTACACTTTAAAAGAACTGTTTTCTATTTAATTGTTTTAAAATGTAATTCATTCCTATGATGGTGCTTTTATTTTAATTTATTAGCATTTATTGGCTTGTAAGATATATAAAAAATATTCAGCAATGATCAATTTGATTTAAAATATTAGAGATGATTATACTCTGTGAAAAAATTGTCACCTCAAATGTTTAAGTAAACTAAACCGATCAAACAGAGTATGTTTTACAAGAAAATACTATTTATTCTACTTAAAATGTCACGCAATGCTGCTTTCTACTAGCAACTGTGCATTTGAGCTGTTTCAAAACCATAACATTTTGGTTTTGTATAAGGAAATTACCCTTAAATTGAATTATTTAGCAATATGATGATGGTATTTTAATATTATTTCCATATTTAAAAAAACTACCTAGTTAAAGTGAGAATTATTAGCCCCCCTGAATTATTAGCCCCCATTTATTTTTTTTACCCCAACTTTTGTTCAACGGAGCGAAGATTTTTTCAACACATTTCTAAGCATAATAGTTTTAATAACTCATTTCTAATAACTGATTTATTTTAACTTTTACAATATTTTTTTTATTTATTTTTGTAATATTTTACTAGATATTTTTCAAGACACTTAAAGTGGCATTTAAAGGCTTAACTAGGTTAATTCGGTTAACTAGGCAGGTAAGGGTAATTAGGCAAGTTATTGTATAACGGTGGTTTATTCTGTAGACTATCGAAAAAAAATAGCTTAAAGGGGCTAATAATATTGACCTTAATGTTTAAAATAAAAAAAAAATGATTCTAGCCGAAATAAAACAAGACTTTCTCCAGAAGAAAAAATATTATCAGACATACTGTGAAAATTTCCTTGCTCTGTTAAACATCTATTTAAACATCTGTTAAAATTCTAAAGGGGGGCTAATAATTCTGACTTCAACTGTATATTTAATTGAAAATATAAGCTATTTAATTGTGCACTGTAATTATAAATGTACATTTACTTGCAATGTTTAGTTTAGTTTTAGTTTATTTATGTATAAAGCGCAATAAAACAACAGTTGTTGACCATTGTGTTGTTAAACCTAAAAACAAATGATCAAAAATAGACAGCAACAGATAAAACAACATAGAATACATCCAACATACCACACAGCATCAACGATAAATAACAAGACACCAGATAGGTACAATAGGATCAATTTTCTCTCAATTTAAAAGCTCTTGGTGTATAGTTTAAGTTTCCCTCTGAACAAAGATTCATTGGAAATTGTTCTAATGGACATACTGTACGTACTGTAGGTAGCCCGTTCCACATTTTAGGACCTATACCAAGAAAGCTCGATCTCCTTTTTTCTTCAATTTGGATCTGGGAACGACTAGCATTTTCTGGTTTGATGACCTTAAACATCTGCCAGATATTTTAACAATTATAAAATTAGAGAGATAAGTCAGAGCTAGGCCATTTAATACCTTAAAAAACATACATTAAAATTTTAAACTCAATTCTAAAACATATCGGCAACCAATTTATAAAGCACAGGATAGGACGTAAATGTTTTTTGTTTAGGTAAATGTAATTCAGCTAATGCTTTAAAAACTAAGCAAATGTTTTAAAATCAAATTATCTTTACATGTCATTTTAACTAACCGATTTAAAACATCAATATAAAACTGAAAACTTTTGAGTTATGAGGCTGAAATCTTCACTCTGCCATAACAGGATTAAATTACATTTTAAAATATGTTTAAATAATATACAGGCATAATTAACGGCAGTTGTTAGCCCTCATGTGAAATTTTATTTATGTAATAATATATTCATCAAGTAATGTTTAATGGAGAGAGGAACACATTTTAAATGATGGTTTTAATGACTATGTTCTGTTGTCTTTGCTGACAGTAATATTTTACTAGTTATTTTGCAAGATATGAGTATTCAGCTTAAAGTGCAGTTTAAAGGCTTAACTAGGTAAAATTTTTCAGTTTGGTTTATATTGCAAGTCATTGGACATGTGTTTGGTAGCTAATCTGAAAAAAAAAATATTTTTATAATAATATATATGCTAAAAATATTTACTTTAGCGTTTTTAAAATATTGTTTAAAACATGTTTTTATTCTAAACCAAACTAAAGAAATAACACAGAAGGAAAATATAATAGGAAATAAGGTGCTAAACATCACTTAGGAAATGTTTGAAAACCAATTATAATTTCACAGAACGGCTATAATGTAGTAATACTTTTGTCTTTACCAGGATATAACATTTTTTAAAAATCTGGTCTAAAAAGTCTTTTTACACACAATTTTGTTATTGTTTTTTGCTTGTTTAAACGACTTATTTAAAATAAGCTGAAACAACACTTTTTTTTGGGGGACAACTTAATTGTTTTACAGTATGTTTAATCCAGTTAAATTTGTTAAGTTAACTTAATCGATTTGTGTTGGGACAACATGAATGAATTACATGGAACCCTGCATTTTTACAGTGTACACTGTACCTACACATGTTAGTACTGAGTATTGTATTAAACAATATGCACCTACAAATAGGTTTAGAGTTAGTTGAATGTAATTACGAATCATGTTTTGACGATAGTAAGTGATGTAAAATAAAGTGTTACCAATAATCTACATTATTGAAGTATAGAATTATCCCTCAGGACATCAGGTCAAAACAGTTGTACTTCCTGAACATTATTCCAACATAAAATCCAAAAGAAAAACCATACTTGATTGCTGCTATAACCTTGAAATGTATTTTCAAAATCACAAACATTAAGATTGTAACATTTTTTGTTGTATAGATTGCACCTTGTTTATAACAATCTTCATCTTCCTCATCACTCCACATAATGTCTACATCTGAGATATTTCCATCTGCTAAAATATCCTGATCTAAAGCTTGCAATGTTCCAAAAGATTTTAAACTTTAATTAGTGCAATCCCTGTTTTTTTTAATACAATTAATAAAATCATGTAAAATCATATCAACATATCATTCATTCATTCATTTGTTTTCTTGTCGGCTTAGTCCCTTTATTAATTCTGGGTCGCTACAGCGGAATGAACCGTCAACTTATCCAGCACATGTTTAACGCAGCGGATGCCCTTCCAGCTGCAACCCATCTCTGTGAAACATCCATACACACTCATTCACACTCATTCACTACGGACAATTTAGCTTACCCAATTCACCTGTACCGCATGTCTTTGGACTGTGGGGGAAACCGGAGCACCCGGAGGAAACCCACGAGAATGCAGGGAGAACATGCAAACTCCACACAGAAACGCCAACTGACTCAGCCGAGGCTCGAACCAGCGACCTTCTTGATGTGAGGCGACAGCATATCAATAAACATCAACATATGTATAAATCTGAATAAAAACATTGTAAGTGTGGCTTTCGTCTGTATCGGGAGTGAAGTGATGCCATGCTGCTTTTCAGTGTAGTGGATTTTTTTTTAATTACAACATGCTGAGCCTTACCACAATTTGATTGGGTGACAATTGTCCCCTCTCATGGACTGCAGGCTTTAAATGAGATGAAATGCTCAGGAGCCACAAAAAACATGGGCTGACCGCTGACGAGATGTCCATTGTAATGGACACAGGGTCCGCAGGGGTTAACAGAAAGCAGATTTTTTTTCAACACATTTTTTAAACATAAGTTTTAATAACTAATTTCTAATAACTGATTTCTTTTATCTTTGCCATGATGATGGTGCATAATATTTTACTAGATATTTTTCAGCAAATTAGTATTTAGCTTAAAGTGACATTTAAAAACATAACTAGGTTAATTAGGCAAGTTAGGGTAATTAATAAGGCAAGTCATTGTATAACAATGGTTTGTTCTGTAGACAATCAAAATAAATTGTTCAAGAGGGCTGATAATATTGACCTTAAAATGGTTTTAAAAAAATTCGAACTGCTTTTATTCTAGCCAAAAACAAAACAAATAAGACTTTCTCCAGAAGACAAAATTTTATAGGAAATGCTGTTAAAAATTCATTGATCTGTTAAACATCTTTTAGCAAATATTTGAGAAAGGAGAAAAAAAATTCACAGAATAATTAAGACTTCAACTGTATATTATTCCAAACCTTTGAGCGGCAAATACTTTAAACACCTTCATGTCAATATTGCATTTTTCCACGAGCTGCAGACCTGATTGTATAAATATAGACACTTTTTTTTAATACGTGTGAGGGGGTGTGAATGTGCAGTCTCGAACACCGCAGACATCTGCCCGCCTTGACCCCATTGTTGTGATAGGTGTTTGCTTTAGCTCAGAGAGGGCCCATTGTAATCCATCCTGCCGCTGAAAGGAGGTGCTATTAGCGGCCCCACAAACCCTGCTCTCTGTATCCCTCCAGCAAGGCCCGATACCCCAGAGGACGGCCTCAGCTTGCTGCAAAAAAAAAGCCTCTTTAACAGGCCTTTCTGCATGGAGCCACCTGCTGATGGAGCTCTGGCCTTTGTGTCGCTGTCTACATAAGGCTGATTCTTCATCCCATGGGAGCAACACGGGAAGGCCGGACAAGCTGGCTCCTGTCAGGGTCTACCGCAGAGGAGCAGAAGGCCGTCAGATATATACGTACTGCTTGTTTGTTGGCCAAAGGTGCGGTTGTCTTCTGATGTTGCATCTGGATGGTGCATCGGCGTTTTCGGCGTCGTACAGTGGCTGCGCTTTTTTGCCATTTCTGGTCGTCTCATTATGGTTTCATTAATGTGTAATTCGGCCTCATGGTTTTTGAATGAGGGATTAAAGTAGTGTGTTCAATAGTATTGATCTAACTAATGTGAAGCGTTAAACACTGAGGGTTTTAACTCATGCATACGCTACGCTGAGAAGAATTATTCAAGTCTAATGGTGTGCACTAAATATAACATTATTATTATTATTAACAGAGGAGGGTTGTGAAATGAAATACTCTCCTATTTGACTGTTTTTTTTTAAAGGGAATATTGATAATTGAGATGCTTTCTTGGTAGAGATTTTTAGCCGTCTGCTTGAATTATTGAAGAATTCGTCAGACTGATTTTGTAATTATAGATGTAACGTGGCTGATTGTTCTTTCACCGCAAGGTTTCTGTTCATGAGAGAGTTAATTGCTTCAGAATGATTGGGAAATGCAGGAAAAAGCCACACAATTTAAATGTAATGTGCATCAGATGCCACTAAACAAAGAAACAATCGTTTGTTCGGAGGGTTGAGTTTCAGTGAACACTTGAAGAATGTTTTGGGGAGCAGCGTACATTTAGTGCGCTACTTAGTATGCTAAGTGCATGTGATGTCCTAAACTGACGCAGAAAAATTTGATGCGTTGCAGAAACCGAAATCTAAAATGACTTATATGATGAGCACAGAGAGATCATTTGTAAATGTAGAGACCTACAGTATAAGAAATCATTCATTAATTCATTTTCTGCAAACCATTTAAATAAAATAAATATCGGCTATAAAAAAATCTAATTAACAAAAATCATGAAACATGGTAAGGCAAGTTTATTTATATAGCACATTTCATACACAATGGTAATTCAAAGTGCTTTACATAAACGGGTATAAAAGAGGCAAGTATTACAACATATAAACAAATAATAAAAGTGATGAAAGAAGATTAAAAACTGATTCAAATGTGTTAAAACCGTTTTTAAGAGAATAAAAAAGAAAAACATATTTGATTTACATTCAAATATAATGTAAGATTAATGTACCTTATAAAGCTAATTCATTATGTTTATATTTTATAATTATATATAATTATTTTACTTTGTATTATTAGAAGTACATTGTACTGTAAAATATTTCTGCCACAATTTTTTAATTAAACCAAATTTTACTTTGACTGGTTGTGAAGAACCTCAAGTCTTTTGTTTTTAAATATTCTTTTTATGCTTTAATATTTATTGACAGTCCATTTCATCTTCTGATTGGGTGTACAGCACAACCTTTTATCAATTCATCAGTAATTTGTCAAATGACGTATGAAAATAAACTGACAACCACCACTTGTTAACTGAATATTAGCCGTTAACCGGTCAGGGGTGCATTTTCGAAAACCATTGTTAGCCAACTAAGGTCGCAATTTCTGTCATTACAAACATAGTTTGTTGATTTGCTGCTCCAACGAACATTCGCAATCTGCGTCGCAAACTTGCAACTACAGTATGCTTGCAACTACACCTCTGGAACTGTAGTTAAAAACATAGTTCCTGGCTGTGTTCGATTCCCAGTTATCCCCCTATGCCCTATTCATTTAGAACAGGGGTGATCAACCCTATTCCTGGAGATCGACCTTCCTGCAGTTTTCAGTTGCAGCCCATATCAAACACACCTGCCTGTAATTATCAAGTGCTCCTCAGGTTCTAATTAATTGGTTCAGGTGTGTTTGATCAAGGTAGGAGCTGAAATCTGCAGGAAGGTTGATCGCCAGGAACAGGGTTGGTCACCCATGATTTAGAACATTCTAACATTTAAACTTGAAATGATTTTAAAAAAAGCATTAAAGTCATCTCTCTTAGGTGTAATTTGCTTTCAAAGTATTTTTACAGTTTAGTTTTAGCGATCTTTATATTGACAATTGCCCTCACTTCGTAGTGCACTTTGAAAACATTGATGTCATTTTGAACGCAGCCATGGCTCATGACGAAAACTAGAGGTAACCTATTATTAAAAATCGGAACTTATGTTACGTCTCCAAAGCTTGTAAAAACAAAAATATATAGCATACGTTAATGCTTTTCATTTATAGTAGGTTATTAAGTATTTGTACTGTATATGACGTGGGCCTGTTGGTTAGAACATTTCTGCAGTGATTTGCATGTCAAATTGTAAAAGCAGACTTTTTTTTTTTCTAAAATAAAAAAATAAATAAACAATATCCTACTTAATAAAAAAAACAATCGTCATCATTAATATTATTATTATTAAAGTAAGAATTTTTTAATGTCCTAATAAATATTAAATTTAATTTCTTAATAAACAGCCTCATTATTTATTTATTTATTTATTTATATGATATTAGAATACATGTGAGCTTTTGCAAGTGATTTTGTTTTAAAATAGAATATGTAACGTTCTCAATAATATTTGTAAAGGAAGCATTGGCTCTATATGTGCCATTTACATACATTTCAATTAATATGGAAAACGAGTGCATGTTTTTATCAAAACTAATTTTTTTTTTTTAATGCGTGTGCGTGTAAAACACTATAATTTGCACAAAGAAATTATGTGGTTCTTCTCTAAAGAAGTTGTTACCACTCCGTTTAGAGCATCATTATCGGCGATTGACGTTCTAACTAACGTGGTTCAAAAGATGGATCTGCGACAGAACAACTATGGGTTTTGGGAAACACTCGTCACTGCATCGTTCTTTTCCCAAACGATGCATCGTACTATGATAGTTCAGCTGTGAGTTATGTCGTTGTTTGGGAGACGTACCCCAAATTAGGGACGTGACAACGACAAGGCGCATATGTTGACTTTTTTAAAAGTAGGCTATAGGCAATTATAGCATACAATAAATTTGTTTTTTTACATAGTACAGTGATCCCTCGCTATAATGCAGTTCACCTTTTGCGGTCTTGCAGTTTCGCAGATTTTTAGCATTATGTTTTACAGCGCATTGTGATCTGATCCTGATTGGCTGTAGACTATTGTCAATCAATCTCCGTGTCTCCTGTGCAGTACAGAATTGCTAGCAGGGTGAGTTTCAACAAGGATGCCAAAAGGGTTGTAACTGTCCACAGCATGACCATCGTAAAGGAGGTTGGACAGCGGATGTGCCGCGACGTGCCACATAGCGCCATGCATTTTATAATTGTAAACGTAGGTCTTTGCTTTCATTCTATAATACTGGGCTTTGAGAGTGTTTAAACGAGAGAAAAGTGTGAAAATGGTAATGCCTGTCTGAGAAAATTGTATAAAGTGTGTAGTGAGGGGTTTTACAGCCTTAAAACCCTTTATAATAATTATAAAAAAGAAAGCTGACTACTTTGTGGATTTTGCTATATTGGGTTATTTTTGGAATGTAACTCTCGCGATTAACGAGGGACCACTGTATTGCATTGATTTGCATACTTGTTTTATATTTTATACAGCTATAAAATGAAAGCCGTAGTTTGGTAAGGAGTTATTATGCAAAATCAAGTAGCCTAAATCATTGGATTTATTTGATAATTAAAGGCTATTAAGGCTATTTTAAAAACGGATCTTTTATAGAAATTATTAATAACTTTATTTTTCCTAATGGAAAAAGGTTGGTTGTACACTAAATTTTCAAAACTATACATGTTGTTTAACTGATACCATCAATACCATTTACCCGTTCAACTGATACCGTTAATTGGTTAAAAATGCATCCTTTCGGTTAATGCTTAATCGGTTATGTTGAGCATCCCTATTGAGAATGCCTTGGTATTATACAGTATTTGGTACTGAAATTGTATTTATTTTTTAATTTCACATAATGTTTTATTGTTATAACCTTTTTTTTCTTTTGAGGTTTAAACTTGAATCTCAGCTTTTCAGTGTGTGAACTAGTTTTTGGTCAACTCTGCATATACAGCTGTTTCAAAACAACTGATGTAATACTTTTTCATTTCTCTCACACTGAGCCGTTTGATGAAAGTTAAAACTAATGTCCTACTCTTTCTGTTTCACCTTTATTATTTATTTCATTACCTTTTGTCTTTCTTTTGTCATTGTGATTTCTATTCCCCATCGTCCTCGTATACAGAGTAAATGCACAGGTTTCAGTTCATTAAACATTAATAAGGGGAGAAATGTCACCTGTCCGTCAAAGAGTCGATTTCAGCTCATCAGCCGACAAAGAGCCTCGTAACGCAAGTTGACAGATAACTGAAAGTAAACTCTGACCTTCATCTGGCTATTGCACCATCAAATAAAGAGAATTTTAGGGATTGCCCTCTGACTAATGTCAGCGGTCTTGATCTGCGGGTGAATTGACACCTGTCTTACTACATTGGCTCATGTCAGAATTGTCAGATTCTCCTCGTGTACTCTCAGTTTATGAAGGCGTGTGAAGTTGTGAAGTGTAGATCACCCAGCCCTCAGTCAAACATATGACCGCTTTTGGAGAGTGTCAGCCGTGTAGTTTCAGCATGTTAAATCTATTAAATATTTATTTCAAATTTTCAATAATTTATAAATCAGAACGTTTGTCTCTGTTTTCAGCTGAAGCATTCTCAAAGTGCCATTTGATATGGTTTCAAAGACTTTGACGCTAAATTAATACTTTAAACAGTCGATTCTGTTGTTTCACAGAAGTTTGATTTAAGACAGGTCATGCCTTGTAATAGAAAAAAGGTTTTTCTATGCTGTGCATAAAACTAAACCGATCATACGGAGTATGTTTTACAAGAAAATACTGTTTATTCTACTTAACATTTCATGCCGTGTTACTTTTTGCTGCTTTGTACTAGAAACTGTGCATTTGAGCTGTCTCAAAACCATAATATTTTTGTTTCATACAGTGGTGTAAACTAGGGTTGGGCGATGTCGACCAATTTGGCATCGTATGATGTCTAATGTGAAATATTGCACGATGGCATCGTCATCATAGGCGGCAATGAATAAATTATTTATAAATAATTAAATAATTCATAACGAATTACGCATGAATAGGCTAAGTGATCTGTGTCGTTATAATGACATCATCAAACTTGGTTGGTAAGAAAGGTGCACAACCAACAGCAACCAACCAACAGTATCTGAGGTTTTCGCTAAAATGACTAAGTACAAGCGTGAAAGCGAAAGATTGAAGCAGTGTACTGACGCTGTGACACTGATAGATTCAAAAGACCGAAGAGTTGTTAGATGATTAATGACATGATTAATTAAATATCATGTTTAACAAATATAGTGAGACGCAAACCAGCGGTACATCGTTGATAAACTGTCTGAAGTGCACTGTTCTCTGGGGTTTGACTGCTTACTGCTGAGTCGGTGTGTGTGTGTGGTCACGTGATGTGCATTTTCAGCGGTATAGTGTGAACGGAGTGCTTTTCAGAAATGCTGGATGAAATGCCAGTGTGGATTGTTTTCGTTCTAAAATGCCATTTTAAAACTAAGACAGTGTTTCCTCTAGGATTTTTTCCAGGTGTGGCGGCAGGCCTTTTGATCTACCAACTACCTGTGGCGTTATTTCAATGACAGATGTCGTGACGCAGTATTACAAGTTGAGATCGGATTTATGTAATATGAGCATGCAGATCTCTTTGCTTGCGCGAGGATTTCCTCTGTTCGTGCACAAAACTTCTTGCACGCCCTCAAATATCTGCTGCTCAAGCGCAGATCTTCTTGTGCGCTCTCGAATAAACGCTGCTGAACTGCAATTTAGCGCGTTTATGTAGTGAATATGTCTCCAAAATTTTATAGATTGGCTATAGGAATATTTATGAATGTCTCCAATAGACCTACAGAGCGGCATTAATGCGTCCTGGTAAAGTGAAACGGCTATGAACTCCAGCATGATAAAGTCTTTGTTGTATGCAGAGCCATAGACCTTTATCTTTAAATAAAGTATAATTATAGAAACTGTGTTCATCATAACTGAAAGCTATACATCGTGTTTGCTGGCCTCACGCATCACGCACTTGTCAGTCAGCATGTCACCTTAAAGGGTTAAACAAATAACACACAGCACCACTACGGTTACAGAAAAGTTTGCGCTGTTATAATTTACTTACCTTTTAATACGTTTTGGTGCGATTATAATCCGCTATTTAAAATAAACGACAATGTTTTGAATGAAAAGCTGTTATGTTGCCGCGGCGAAGGAATTTTGGTGTGGCGCCCCGCCATGGTAGAATGAATGTAGCGGAAACCTTGTAAGATGTATTAGTGTAAACGGGGCCTAAGTGTGTATTTTTTGCGAGCGGGTTGCTGCTGTGATGGGGGCGGGGTAGAGGATTGCGATGCTGGCTCATCAGCAATGGACTATGGCATCATCTATCGACTCAATCCTAGTGTAAAGTAACAAATTACAAATAGTCAAATGACTGTAATTGTGTCAGGAATTGTAATTTATTAAGTAGTTTTAAAAATGTGTTCTTTTACTTTCCCTTGAGTACATTTTTTACTGCGGTATCGGTACTTTTACTCTAGTATTTTCCTTCAAACTGTAGACACTACTTTATTACACTACAACAAAATAGAGAAGAGAAAAAGCAATACAATATAATAATAATACATATAAATTATAATACATAAAACAGAACACAGAGGGACAAATACATAAAAGCAAAATATAATTTAGCTGGTCGTTTATTGCATAAATAAAATTAATTATAAAGTAACATTGTTTTAATATTACCAAAAAAATGCATTATACTGACTATAATTTTATTGTCAAATAATAGTTTTGGCACATTATTAAAAACATAGATTATGAAAGGTGAATATCAAGCACACTCAATCTTTAATTACTATGTTATTGACAGGGATCGCTGGTTATACTTGCATTTCTTACAGTACATCAAGGTGTTCTAATATCTGTCCCCATGTTTTATTAAATATCTCCAATTTATCATTATTGATCCATCTCAACCTCTCCAAAGCAAGCATGTTTAGTCTTGTGATTTCTGTCCAATACAATTGCACATAGAAAGTAAATTACATCATACTGAACCTCAAGACATGGGCGCTTTATAAATGAAGCAAACCATTTGGAAGCATCTAAAGTGTCCAAGATGTCCAACATCTTTACATGCAGTGACTCAGAGACTGTTTAGACTGCATGTCACTGATGAGAAAATGAAGCATGTTTACTGTATGATGACTGAAATCGACAAATGGCAAATAACTAAATGCACTACAGAATGTTACATTTTCACACACATGCACAAGTTGCACGTCAATGCATCAACTTTTCACGGCGTAATACCCACTACTCTTAAGTACTTTTAAAATGGCTGCTTTTTCTTATACTTTGAGTTATCTTTACAACAGATACTTTTACTCTACATGCACTACATTTTGGGCAAGTAAAGGTACTTTTACTTGAATATGATTTTTCAGTACTCTTTGCACCACTGGTTTTATATAAGGGAATTACAATTAAACATGGAATTTTTTACCAATATGACGTTGATGTTTTTATATTATTTCAGTGCTATTTCATTGAAAATATGAGGCATTTATTGTGCACTGTAATTCAGTTTACTTGCAATGTTTAGGTTTAAATAAATGCTTTAAAACATTCATTGCAAACAGCATGTAACATTGAATTAAACATGAAATGTTAAAGTCAATGAATTGAACATACTCCATCAATCTGCATTTCACAATTACAATGTTTATAGTGTATTAGCATCAAATGTTAGAAGTGGAGCAGCTAACCTCTGAGGTATTTACCCAAAACAAAATCTAAATAAGCTCTTTTCACTTTTAAGTATCTGTTTACCTTACTCATACTGTAATTAATTGCAATTGTGGTGCATATTGAGTTTACCACTTATTCATTTGTGGCACGTACAGTAGGTCTCTGCTTTTCTGATCCCAGTGCACGAGTGTAAATAAAGAATCCTCCTGTTTTAGCTCGGCTCAGCGAGAACAGCCCTGGTCTGAGGCATTGTTTTGTCGGCTGCGCTCTATTCTGGCGTTCTTATTTATTCGTCTTAATTTGAGGCATTGCTTTCAGCTCCAGCGCCTGCCGTTCTCCAAGCGCTGGGAGCGATCCTGCTGACCAGCCGGGTCACAGGCAGAACGTGGGGCCAAAATGAGAATTTCTGCAAACAAACACAATCAGGCCGCGATTAGATTCCGCTTTCATGATCTTGAAAGGAAATGCAAAGGAGATTAGATAACAGGCGGGCCATAAGGCTCATTTATCCCACTTGGCGCTAAGTGTCTAGAGATGGCTAAATGCTTTAATTCCCCACTTGTGAAGAGCACCTCGGGCCAACTCCAGCTATTGCAGAACTTAACTAACGGTATTAATGTGTAACGAGGAAAAAATAGCCAAGCTTATCTCCTGAAAGTTTGCTTCGGTGTGTTCCGCCATGCTGAGGCTTTTTTCTCCAAGTTCCCAACCGTTTTAAATGGCACTCTGCAGTTAAGTGACCGTGGCGTTTTTTGGACCCTCCAAGAAAGAGTTGTCCCAGTGCCAGTGTTTTTGATTTGGAGGCCAGTGCTGGCACGCTGTGCACGATCGTTGTTATCTGAGTGAGGCTAATGGACGTGCTGGAATTAGAACAGGCAGAAAACCTCCTAAATGGGAACCTTTGCAAGGCAGCTGTTTGCTAGTTCACAAGAATACCAATAAATGGCAGCTACATAGCTTTCCTTAATCAGATTCGAGCAATCAGCTTGAAAAAGTTTCCCATATGGTGCAGGAAAGCGGCGAGAAGGAGAGCGAGGGCCAAGGGTTACTGCAAGGACACAGGCCACTTCAAGGTTAGCCTGTCTGGCTACAATTAGCCACTCATAGAAGAAACGAGTACGACGCTTCAGGGAGCTATTGCAGCCCAGTCGTTTGTAATTAGCTAGTTAGGAATTACTGACAGTGAAAAGCAAAGTGTGGCTCTGTTTGATCGTTTACAAACAGGTTTGGCTGGGATGGTTGTCGCTAATTCACATACAATAAACTTGTAAGGATACAGCGGCTTTGAGGTGCCGTGTGAGTCTGAAGCTGCGTCCGAAATTACATACTGTTTGAAATTTACAGTACTTCACAACTATTAAGACCAACAACACGCAACAGACACTTTGTCAGGCTTGTGTCTATTGGATTACAGAATTACTGCTGTTGTCGTCTGTTGGAGCTTCTTTCTTGTCTGTTTTCCAAGCTGTCACTGGGGCAGTATCTTCTCAAAAGGGTACATAATGATAAGTTGAAGGTACATGTTAGTACCTAAAAAGTACACTACTGTTCCTTTTTAAATTAAGCAATATGTACCTTTGTGGTACCAGTATGGACCATTTTAGGTACACCATAAAAATGCTTGCTGCCTTAATTTGTTTAGCTGAATCAAATTAACTTTTCTAGTTAAAAGAAATAGTTGGAACTTCATTAACTTATTTAAATAAATTAAAGTAACAAAAACATTTGTTGTCATGACTTATATAATTATATAATTTCATATAATGTACCATGTAAGTGAGATGATATTACCTTTTATTTCTGAGAGTGTACTGTATATTCATTGTTTTGATTTCTGTGATATGGAAAACATTAACAGGATCCTGGAATCTAGTCATGAAAAGAGAATCAGCTATATAACACAGAATGTCTGGGAGTGTGTCAATTTTAGATGAATGAATCAAAAGCACTGCTGTCTAATGGAACTGAAATTGAGGATTTTTTCTGTAAATATTAAACTGCAAATAGGTTATTCTGCGATTGTGTGAATGAGTGGTGCAAACTTGTTTACTATACACAAACTTACACACTAGTGGTGTAGTGGATCACAAATCTCACTACTGTTTTTGAGTCTCGTATCGGACCATTTTTCAGATGAGCAAAAAAAGGGAGGAGACAAACGTCATTTGCTTTCCATTTATACAAAAATATTACTGTAATAACCATTGGTTTAACAAACATAACTTAGAACCTGTAATTTTAATAAAAATCTAAATCAAGAAAGAACCAGCTGAAAAAAAGAAATTATTCAAATACCAAAACTGATCCTTGCTACTGTTGCTGATAATGCTAAATATAAAAATTCTTGTACAACATATCATATTTATTTTCAACTAATGATTCAACAGTTCACACATTATTCAAACACAGATTTGAATGCAGCGCATCAAAGGATTAATAAACATATGCGAATCATTATCATTTATCATTCATGTTGCACAGGTTTGAATTGACATCACGATCTTTTAATGTTTAATTGTGTAGCTTTACACTGAATGCATTAATGTAGGCTAAACGAATAGTGACAGAAAACACCTTTAATTAATAAGCTAAGAAAGCATTTAGGCCCCACCACAACTTTTTCCGTCATCATTATATTTTACAGGGAAGTCAAAATGCTTTCATACACATGATTTGAATGACGCGGCAGGCGATCTTTCTGCAATTGTTATAAATGTTGGATTAACCTACAAGTTCAAAAAAGTTATTAATCTGCGGGTCACGTGCGTTCCGAACTGTGGGCTGTGATCCGTTACACCCCTATTAAACACGCATGACGTGTGGCTTTTTCATCATATTCTCCTGTCTCGTGAGAGCATAAGCACATGAAATTGATATTTAGAATTGTACATTTGATCTCTCAACTTAATTTTGTTGGCTTTCTAAACATGTCAAAATAATTTTAATCTTGTATTTCCCTTTTTATGGTTAAATGGGTAATTTTGTGTATTTTGAATGTATGAATGCATTTGTAGACTTCTGTTGAGTTTCATTATGTGACTTGCCAGTATCAGTTGCTTGTCCTCAAATGATAGCAAAGTGTCAGATGGGATGAATGTGCACTTTAGAATCTTGTAGTAGGACATCCTAATACTTTTTATTGATATCACCTATTCTAACATACTACTACATGTATGTTTTTTCACCTACAAAAACTGTAATAGCTTGACATGGTCAAGACGATCTGCTGCAGTTCAAACCAAACATCAGAATGAGGAAGAAAGATGATTTCAGTGACTTTGATCATGGCATGGTTGTTGGTGGCAGGCAGGCTGGTCTGAGTATTTCAGAAGCTGCCGATCTACTGGGATTTTCACGCACAATCATCTCTAGGGTTTAAAGAGAATGGTCCAAAAAGAGGAAATATCCAGTGAGCGGCAGTTCTGTGGGTGTAAATGCCTTGTTGATGCCAGAGGTCAGAGAAGAATGGCCAGACTGGTTCCAGCTGATAGAAAGGCAACAGTAACTAAAATAACCCCTCGTTGCAATGCAGAAGAGCATCTCTGAATGCACAACACGTCCGACTTTTAGTCGGATGGGTTACAGCAGCAGTAGACAACACCGGGTGCCACTCCTGTCAGCTAAGAACAGGAAACTGAGGCAAGTTTCTTCAACATGACAATGAGTTCACTGTACTCAAATGGCCTTCACAGTCACCAGATCTCAATCCAACAGAGCACCTTTGGGATGTGGTGGAACGGGAGATTCACATCATGGATGTGCAGCCGACAAATCTGCAGCAACTGTGTGACGCTGTCATGTCAATATGGAGCAAAATCTCTAAGGGATATTTCCAGTACATTGTTGAATCAATGCCACGTAAGATTAAGGCAGTTCTGAAAGCATAAGGGGGTTCAACCTGGTACTAGTGAGGTGTACCTAATAAAGTGGCCGGTAAGTGTATATGTAGACACAGGGTAAAGAAGTACTTGAATCAAGGACAGTTATTGCATCAAACACAAAACATATTTTTCATGTTTTCAGAATTTTTAGAAATGCATAATAATAAAAAAACAATATATTTTTATGGTAACATTTTTGGTATATTTTTTTCCCATCTGCCACTGCTTGTAATTCTGCATCAATCCTGTAATCCAGTTTGCAAACCAAACGAAGTTTGAAGGACTCTGTGGTCTGACAACCATACAAAGTCATCAGTATTCACCGCAAATATTTGTCTCATAAGATTCATGTCAGAGCAGGACAGAGTAAAGATGTTCAGATCTGTCTACATTTATGCGACTTTGCTTCATCTTCTCTTCATAGCAGATTGTCTTAAACGATATGAAATCCTGTCAGTCTCACATCAGCCTTTTTTTTAACAAGACTCTATGAAATCAGCTTTCAGCTCATTTCATAATGTTCTTTTGGCTGTAAATTTTAATAAGCCCTGCAATATCTAATTTTAAATGAGTGACTGTTTCCGTCTTTCATAAGAAAAGTTATTCTGTCGCCCAGATGTTGTTCGCCAAAACTTTGATTGCGGCACAAGTGTTTCATAAGCAATACGTTTTTTTCCCCCCTCCTGATAAAACGTGACCATTTTTCTGTGGTTTGACAGTAAACCAACACACAAAGGAGAGTCCATGTTATGTTTAAAGATTAACAGTGGCAACGTTTTCCCTCTGCTAAATTAACCATCTCAGTCCTTTTTTTTCCACATACATCAATTTTTGTATTACTATCCGTTATATTATAAGTTACAAACACAAAAATAAAGATGATAAAAAAGAATCCCTAAAACATTTGCATGGAAATTGGCTTTGTTCTGTTGTGGAGTCATGGAAAATTGGCGTACACACAGCACAATGAGCTGTAAGATCAAAAACTGAACGCTACCATCATGACAGCTAGCAAATGTTAGCATATTGTTCCGCTAAGAACTGTCATGCTAATTAGCTAATTAAACGTAATCCTTACAAAAGTGCAGTCACACAACAGGGGCCTCAAATGCCAGAGATCTCTTCATCTCTATGCATACTTATTCATTTTTAAAGCCTTGTTGACTGAATGTCTGAAGACTTGAAAAGGAGAGAAAGACTTTCCAACAATAGAGGATAAACAAGGTTGGTTGAAATCAGCCCAAGAGAAACACTCGCCTCTAGGGGTCACTTTCTGCTATTGACTTTGGCAGACTCTCATTGTAAACTCAATGTGTCCCAACTGTATGTGCAGGCAATGGAGTACATGTGTGCTCTGCTCTCAAGCAACATGCAGCTCCTGTGTAGCCAGTTTGTTGTTAATTTATCTGTTTTTGTTGTCTGAGAATATGGTATCTGTTGAATATGGTAACTCTGAGACAGTTTTATTTGTGGGTTATCAGTTACTGGAAGATATTATGTGTGTTGTTACCAATAAAGCAGAAACATTAACTGTACATTTATGTTTTAAAACCAATGTTTTCTTCCATTTAAAACAACAGAGTCTTATTCAATGTAACAGTATCTCATTCAATATACATGACATAAATCTTGCCTATCATTCAAACCTCTAGATTTTATCAATTTGTCAGCAAGGAGTTTAAATTGTTTTATTTTTTTAAATATAGCAACATCTTGCTATTGTATATCTAATCGATTTCTTTTATTTTTAGAATTTATTATATGTGTAATTGTATTTATTGTAATCTCTTTTTAAAATTCTTCTTTTTGTATTAATATTATATGTTAGGCACCTAGGGTCTGAGAGTAGCGCAATTTTGATTCTCTCTATGTCCTGAATTTAACGTGAGATGTATTAAAAAAGAAAGCACATGTCAGAGTAGGTAGGTCATTTTATTTTACATAAATATAACTGTTATACTGAATAGTTATGAAATATTGTATCACCCATATATATATATATATATATATATATATATATATATATATATATATATATATATATATATATATATATATATATATATATATTATTTTTTTTTTTTAAAGCAATCTGAAAATATGGGTGATACAATATTTCATAACTATTCAGTATAACAGTTATATTTATGTAAAATAAAATGACCTACTTACTCTGACCTGTGCTTTCTTTTTTAATTCATCTCACGTTAAATTCAAATATAAATTCAAATATATAAATACAGTTGAAGTCAGAATTATTAGCCCCCCTGAATTATTCACCGCCCTGTTTAATTTTTTCCCCAATTTCTGTTTAACGGAGAGAAGATTTTTTTAACACATTTCTAAACATAATAGTTTTAATAACCCATCTCTAATAACTGATTTATTTTATCTTTGTCATGATGAAAGCAAAGAATATTTTACTAGATATTTTTCAAGCCACTTCTATACAGCTTAAAGTGACATTTAAAGGCTTAACTAGGTTAATTAGGTTAACTATACAGGTTAGGGTAATTAGGCAAATTATTGTATAACGATGGTTTGTTCTGTAGACGATCGAAAATAAAAATCAACGTGGGTTTAATAATTCTGATTGCAACTGTATGCATCTATGCTTGTAGACTGTTTGTTAGATTTTATGCTGGTGCATTCCCACTACAGAATCATCCCAATTAATCTAAAAATAAAACATATTTACAAATAAAGATATTCAAGTCATCTGTTGAAATTGTATTCATATAACATATATATCACAGAATAACAAAATATTGCAATGTTAGATTTTTTTCTATATCATGCAGTCCTAATATGTGTGTATAAATAAATCTGTTTTAAATGAATGTTTTGTATAGGATGCTATACAATGTTATACAGTGCTCAGCATATATAAGTACACCCCAAACAAATCTATCTTTTAAATTCATATTTTTAATAAGAAGCAATACAATATTATATTTGTACATATATATTAGATTAGTCAGTACTGAAGCAAAAATCTGGAGCTTATCCAACAAAATAACTTACAATAACTGTCCAAAAACTAGTACAGCCAAATTTATATGTTAAAGAAAAATATTAAATACAAATTTAAAAAAGAGGAAAAATCAAAAGAAGCAAAAAATTTTTAAAATTGTTGAAATTTTGTAGGTTGTAATTTTTTTTGCAATATTTTGCTTGAATTTAATTGTATTATCTTTCAATTTCTAAATATGTTTGGTGACTAAAATATTATTTTAATGAATATATGTGTTTAATAAATCTGTTTTGTTTCAATGCAAATTTAGTTTTTGACCATTGACCATTCATTGGTATGATCATAATTGTTATGGCTTTTCATTGTTAAAGAGAAGTTGCATGAATCCTCATGTTTGAACACACACATATGCATATTTAACCAAATGCAGACATCAGGAACATGCACATTTTTTTGAATCCATTGCAGGCAGATGCCTTTTACATATTGCACACACACATGTAGGGCAGATCTTGCCCTTTTGTCAAACACAACAAAGCCTGTGGAAAGCGAAGATGATCCTAATTGAATAACAATATTAGTCATCCTGACGATTATGATAATGGTCCTCTGGACTGCAAACCCTCATGTTGGCAAACAATACTTTTCACTTTCATTCAGTGTTCCTCCATGTGAAAAATCCAGATGTGACCATTGCTGTCACCCCTGGATGGCTCACGACCTCAAATTTATATCCCGGCGCTCGCGCTCGCAGCTGCAGCACTTCAAAACTTTCCCTCCTCCAGCTGGAGCTCGCAGGCTTTGCATTGATGAACTCCACCGTGGGACAGAAACACGCAGGAAAAGCTGCGCCGCTACCACAGACAAGAGCGGTTGAATCTATTTTAATAACGCCCATTACGAGCGCGCCGTAGGATCATAACTCCCCCATCTCCATCATTAATACATGAGAGGATTTTCTCCAGATCTTTCATGAAAGTCAAAGCAGGCAAAGGTTTGCCGTAGCGCAGCGCCGACCGCAAAGGGGAAATTTCCCCCTCGTGGATGTCAGACGGAAAAGGGGCATTTAAATAGCAATACACATAATAGTTCTGAATCAATACAAGTCATCAATATAAGTCGGATTTGTTTTAATTTATGTGAGCCGCTTACGGATGAACCACAGGGAGTCCCGCTGGCTCCACCACCACCACCAGCAGCCTTACAAGGCGATTGTTATTTCGGTCTTTCCTCTCATCGCGTACTCCTGCAAATAAAAATAAGAAATCAATGTACGCTGCAATTTTTACGGCACTGATTTAAGTGGCGGTGGCAGGCCAAATCCAATAGTGCCACTAAAGCTGACAAGCTTGACATGTGCCTTGCCATGCTGCCCCTCAATTATGCAGGACCCAATGTTTCCTTGCCTTTTAATTGAATCACACCGTCTCAAACTTGTTATTTTTAATTTGTTGCATTTGATTTCTGACACCGGTGCCAAGGTGGCATGAATTATGCAAGGGGGGGGGACCTTAATTGTGGCTCTTATTAAAACGAAACTAATTGCAGATGATTAAAAAGTGAATGGGAGGAGAAGGTTTTAGGAAGTTTCTGCATCTGCCAGAAATCAGCCGGCTCGTATGTTGTGCGTGTTTTGGTGGCATATGTCAAAACGCTTTAATGGTCATGTTGAGAACGGTCTGATGTGTGTGCGGAGAGTGTATTGTGTTATGATTTTTAGATGGGGCCCACTGCTGTTAAAAAGCACAATAACAGACATCTGACTCGGGAAGAGCTCATATGAAAAGAATTGAGTGCGATTCACTTTCTTTTGGCTTGTACGCCATGATAGTTATTTTTTATTGATCTTTTCTCTTGAGTTTTGATCAGGTCTTTTTTTGGGGATTGTTTGACCCATTTGTTACACTGAGAGTACGTTTCGGTGTTAGGCTGAGGTTGACAGAGACCAGATGATACTCTGCATTTTAAGAGCTTTTGAAATCCAGACGGTTATGGTTTCTTTTACATGAAATCCAGTACATAAAGGCCACATACACACACTTTTGCAGGAGTAGGGATGTGTGAAATCAACAATGATATTTTTTACTTTTTTATATAATGATAATTAAAGAATATTTGGAGGACGGCACAGCTCAGTGACTAGCAATGTTGTCTCACAGCAAGAAAGTCGCTGGTTTGCATGTTCTCTCTGTGTTGGCATGGATTTGCTATGAGTGCTCCGGTTTCCCCCACAGTCCAAAGACATGCGCTATAGGTGATTTGGATGAGCTAAATGGGCCTTAGTGTATGAGCGTAAAACATATGCTGGAATAGTTGCCGGTTCATTCCGCTGTAGGGAAGGAAATGAATGAATGAATGAATGAATGAATGAATATTTGCTTTAAGCCTGACATGGGCAGTTGATTGTGACAAGTCTCTGTCCAACACCCAAGGTAGACTTGGTTTAGAGTTGGTTTTTTATGTGCATGCCATCATACATGGACAGTCAAGCATGCAGGCTATCAAATTGTTATTTCACTCATACAGTTTTCATAAAAAGCCATTTGATATTTGTGTATTGTAACAACATTCAGTGTTTTTTCTTTGCCTACGGAGATCCAAACACTCACCATGAGTTATAGCCCATATCTTTTTATTTCTTCAGGCTAGAGTAATGAAAAGTACTTTCTAAAGGTTTTGCACATTCTTTTGTTTATGTAGGCATCCATTGTTGCTCTAGCTTGCACATATATCAGTCTCTTCTGTACCAACTCTCTTCTGTACCAAAAATTTGAGAAATCGATTTTGAGATTTTCAAAATGCAACGCTATTTTCTCTGGAATTGATTGTGAGCTTAGTTTTCAACAGCAGATAGTGCTCTAGGCTAGCTTTTAAACCAGTGCCATATCACCCTGCTGCCCAAGACCGGTTACTCACTGAAGCTAAGCAGGGCTGAGCCTGGTCAGTACCTGGATGGGAGACCACATCGGAAAGCTAGGTTGCTGTTGGAAGTGGTGTTAGTGAGGCCAGGGGGCGCTCAACCTGTGGCCTGTGTGAGTCCTAATGCCCCAGTATAGTGAAAAGGACACTACACTGTCAGTGAGCGCCGTCTTTTGGGTGAGACGTTAAACCGATGTCCTGACTCTCCGTGGTCATTAAAAATCCTATGGCACTTCTCGTAAAGAGTAGGGGTTTACCCCAGTGTCCTGACCAAATACCCTCCATAGGCCCTGGCCTCCCAATCATCCCCACCCACTGAATTGGCTCTATCACTGTCTCTCCACTCCACTAATAGCTGATGTGTGGTGAGCGCTCTGGCGCCATTGTCCAGTGTCTGCCATGGCATCATCCAAGTGGATGCTGCACACTGGTGGTGGTGTGAAGAGAATCCCCTCATGATTGTAAAGCGTTTTGGGTGTATGGCCGCACACAATAAATGCACTATATAAATACACATTACATTACAGTGGTTCCCAAAGTAGGGGTCACGGGACGAGGAGAAGGGGTCGCTTGGTGATTTTCCAAAATCGAATTAATTTTATTAAACTATTAGAATTGCCATATTTTATCCCTAACCTACTGAAGAACAAAATAGTAGTTAATAGTAGAGGTGTGAACCTACACTGGTCTCACGGTTCGGTTCGGTTATTATCATGCCATCGATTCGGTTCAATTCGATATCTCGGTGCATCACGGTGCATTGTCGATGCTTTCCCCAAACACAGTTTTATATTTGGGGCTGTCTGTATAAACACACACATAGACACACAGCACCAAGCAAGCGACAAAGAGTATCACGCCCTCTCATTCACACACATACACGCATACACAAACATAGACAGCAACACACAGCATCGCTCTCTCTCATTCACACACATAAACACACACAAACACAAACACGTGCTTGCTCAGGAGCGATATTGTTAGACCGCCCGCTCCCGTTCAACTTACACCAGAGTTACTGACCGCTCCCGCGCTTTATTAGGAAATTTATTTCTGCGCCGCAAGAAATCTGGTCTGGTCCAGCGGCTCCCGCCTTACACCCGCGGGAATGCAGACCTCTATCCAGAAGTATCGCCGTATCAGCCGAGAGGAGAGAAAAAGTCACGCCAGCAGGTCAAATAGGCCACAGCGAGAGAGAGAGAGTAATGGAGTTTACTTTCATTCTCTCAATCGGAGTGAAATAGGGGCTTCTGCTGGAGGTGTCAGTGAAAGAGTGTCCAGAAAACACACACGCAGTGAAATTGTGCACAGTTTGTGCGTCAAGTAGGCGAAGCATTGTAAACACTCGCGCTCGCCTCCTTCGCCATTGTAGGCTACGGCGACATAGCGCGTAGGAGATAAATGACGTCAGTACATAATAACCGGTTATGATTATTACTGAACCGATACCGAATTGTCCGCATCTGCATCGCGGTGCACCGAAGAAACAATTAATTTTGACACCCCTAGTTAATAGTAACATTGTTAACATGTTAATAATACAGTAAACAACATTAAAAAACAACATGCAGCATATTGATTATATGGCACCAAGTTAAACTTTCTGACACCTTTACTGCACTCATGTACATTAAAAATAAATACAGGCCATGGAGGATGATCCCCGAGTGGCGTTCTCCAAAATTAAGCGATGAATAGACTTGGGTCTATTAGGGTTGGGCGATGTTGACCAATTTAGCATCTACGATGTCTAATGTGAAACATCGCGATGGACGATGGCATCGTCGTCATAGGCGGCGGTGAATTAATTATCTGTAGCCTACCGTTTCAACAACCTGGCCCGCATGGTATTGTTTTACTCATAACCAAATCATAAATTAATAAAGATAAGTTACACACAAATTACCACCTGTCAATCACTTTTTCCGCGGGACTCTGGCATGAGTAGGCAGAGTAATCTGTGTCAGTCAGGGCCGGCGCGTCCATAGAGGCGACCTAGGCGGCTGCCTAGGGCGGCAGAGCAGTCAGGACGGCATCCGCGGCGCGTCTCCCCCCCTTCGCTTAAGTCAGCAACAAACCCTACATCATCTCAGCTCCCCTCTGTCTTCGCTTTCATCCTCGACAAATCACGCATCATCTCAACACCCAGCTCCGCCGCCCCCTCCCCTCCCCACTCTCCGCCGGCTTTTTCGGATTGAAGGCAGCATAACTTTCGGTTTGAGGGCGGCATTCTCGTCGCTTGCCTAGAGCACCAGTTGAGCTTGCTCCGGCCCTGGTGTCAGTATAATAGCTTCGACAAACATGGTTGGTAAAAAAGGTGCACAACCAACAGTATCTGAGGGTTTCGCTAAAATTACTAAGTACAAGCGTGAAAGCGAAAGATTGAAGCACTGTACTGATGCTGTGACATGTTACCTGATAGATTCAAAAGACCGAAGAGTCGTTAGATAGAGACAAGATTAATTAAATATCACGTTTAACAGCTATAGTGAGACGCGATCCAGCAGTACATCCTTGATAAACTGTCCGACGTACACTGTTCTCTGGAGCACAGACGAGCGCATGACAGTGTGTGTGTGTGGTTGTGGCTGTGTGTGTGTGTGTATGGGTGTGGTCACGTGATGTATGTTTTCAGCGGACGGAGGGCTGTTCAGAAATGTTAGATGAAACGCCAGCGTGGACGTGGATAATTTTTGTTCTAAAATGCCATTTTAAAACTACACTGTATTAGTGTAAACGGGGCCTGAGTGTGTATTTTTCACGAGCAGGTTTGCGACGGGGGCGGGGCAGAGGATCGACAATGCCGGCTCAGCATCGTGATGTCTATCGGCCCAACCCTAGGGTCTATTGGTATGTGTGCGCTGTTGTGTGCAAGGTTTATATATTTATAACCACCTCAGATATTATTGGGGGTCGCGAGTCACTGGCATTGTTATTTTGGGGGTCGCAGGCTGAAAAGTTTGGGAACCCCTGCTTAAACCATATACTTGAATAGTTATGAGAAAGAGCACTTGTGCTTTTGGCCAACACTGTCTGTGTTGTCTGCCAACACTGCTGTTTTTTCCAGGAGTCTCCCGTATTACACATCCATCTCCTACCACCCTCCCGTTTTGTTATTTCTCATGTTAAACTCCCGTAATTTGTAAGGCTCAATCTAATTGTGAAAAACCACTTTTTTCCATGTTTGTCAAGTTGCCAGATCTTGTATGAAGCTCATCACCTCACACAATTGACAGAATATTCAAATCTTTAAGCATTTTTTTTACCTCAATCTGGCTTTGTATGTTACAACCCAGTTATGCTTTTGATTGTTATTTAATAACCCAAGGCTGAATGTAAACATACAGTGTTATCTGCTGTAAAAAAAAAATAAGCTGAGAATCGATTCAAAAGAGAGATGCATTGTGAAGATCTCAGAGTCAATGCAGAAACCATTTTTCACCACAACTCTACCTTCAACTATCCTGTGAACCAACTCCCCGAGATATGATCAAAAATTCTTGATTTCCATGCATACAACTCTGGTATGTTTTAAATGGGTGGTCCACTACGGTATCATATTTTAAACTTTAGTTGATGTGTAATGTAGCATAAACAACATGTGAACATAAACAACATCTCTAAATGTAATGTGCTCAAAGTTCAATGCAAAGAGAGACATTGGCTTTTACAAAGTTAGCTTAGCAAAGCCTAAAGCGAACAAAGTATTTGGACTACAAAAAAAATACATCCGGGCTAGTGACATGACAAGGGCATCCAGTTACATGCATTCACAATGCGCATACACCCTGTGCAGCGAAGGGGCGTGTCCAGAGACCTGTAATGTTATAGCAGAGAGAGCTAAAATGCTGTCCAAACGCTGCTTTTCCACAGAGCTTGTTCTGTTTCTGTATTTGGTTTTCCAAAGGACACGACACAAAGAGAGAAGTGCTTACAATTGCACTTAAATTATGTTCCAGAGAATTATAAAAAATATATAGCTAGCATTTGACAAAGGAGAGCTTCCATAATCTCTCCCAGTTCAGTGCTGGATTCAGCTAAAAACTCCTCCAACAGACGAAGCTGTGGATTGTGAGCCACAACCTGTAGGTATTTTTATTTGTTAAAATTTATCTATTACATGCACAGTTTCTAGCGTTAACGATATGTTGTAGCGAGGATGTAAACAAGGATCTAAACAACGGTAAATGCTGTTTGACACTGCTAACAATTTAGCTACAAATTCATATTTACCAGTCAAATCGCTGTAAACACTCACAATCTTCAGCAGCGCGTGCAGTGTCTCTCTATGCGGCTGTTTTCCGTGCATTCTACATCTCAAATAACTAACTCGCAATAGATATGAAAATATTTTATATTACTTACACATGCTTATTCCGACACTTGTCAGATTTTATTTTAGAGAGCAGGCATGAGGTTCAGCTGTGTGCTCTTCATTTTTCTGTCTGATTTTGGCAGCTATGCTGCTAACAGCTGCTCTGACTCACTGTTTTCACAGAGCAAAAGCATGTGCTTCTAGGGCATGACATGGAGCCAATCAGCGAATCACAGCACATCTGGTTAGATGACCAATCAGAGCCTCTTAAGGGTGGGCCGTTTTCGTTTTAGCTGAGTAGCTGTACTGTATATAATCAAAGTAAGATATATGAAAAAAGAACGTAATTTTCTACAAATGAAACATGAGCACACATTGCTTTGCATCTTAAAAACACAACCAAGCCTTAAAAATACACATCATTAGTAGATCAATAATTACTAATCATTCGGTTTCAGTCTGTATACACTCTGTAAAATTGCCGCTACGTACTTTTTTGTGTGGTTGACAATCTAAACAGTTTCTGAATTCTCTGTGTTGAGAGTAGATTAGGCACTAAAAGGGAACTCGCAACCAAATATTGCTCAAGTCTACTGTATATCTTGTTTGATAGGTAGTTTTTTTTTTTTACTAAAATGATTCAAATGTACTTTAAAACTTTAAATAAAATATACGAAAAGGATTCATGTGAGATTCACTTCAGTTTTTTACTCTTATTATGAAATATAAATTCTTAAATGCTTATAAAGAAGAAATACTGAGTGTTTATTATGAACGTAACAACACTGGCTCATTGGAAACAGGTGCTTCGGTTTCATAAAAACATACTTGACTGCAGATTTTAGGTCAAATGAATTCTACATGGCAGTATGTGCCAAAAGCTTTTTGTTTCTTTTCACATTAATGATATTTACAGGGACGTATGACCAACGAAAAAGATTATTTTTGTGCAGTTCTTTGCACAACAGCAAATAAATTCCATAAAACATATTAATGGTGTTGAACTGTATCTCCATATGGACAACTCTTTCAGTGTGCTTCCAGTGTTCTTGTTAAGGTGTTGTGGTAAAACTCTGTGGCTGCGATAGACTTTCTCTTACATATGCTTCTGAAAACACTATTGGTTGGGTTTAGGGGAGGATTTACTGTATGTCAGTTGTTAGCAAGGTGATCTGGATGACAAGCCCTGCCTTCTCGTGGATGTGCACAAAAAGCATTTGCACTGACATGTATAACAAAACAGACCTCAAATAACAGATTTCAGATTCGCAAAAATGTAGACAGTGCCCTCTAGTGGATTTGTCATCTGAAATATGCAACAAAATATACCCTGAGCAACGTATTTTACATTTCGCAAAATTTGTGGGCTGAGGCACATATTTTCAATGAGGCTGGGTGGAAAAGTGGTGTTCACAATAATAGTCTCTTTGCTATTGATTGAGGAAGGACTCGCTATATTTAGCCTTTGGGCTCAGCGGCAGTACCTGGTTTTTAACTGGCATTACTTTGGAGGTACAGTATCTGGAAATCATTTCTGCCTCTGCACTTGCTGTAGTTTCATGAATGCTCAATCAATTCAACAGGACAGCTTAACTTTCCTTCTTTTTTTTCTCTCATAACCACAACCGTTTAAAGTCCCACAGGCACTTACCAATTGAATTCAAACTCTATTCTGACAAAGCCTTGAGATTTCACCTTTGGGGGGCAGTTGAGAAAGAAAATCCCTATAGTGAGTGAAATTCCTCTTTTTGATGATCTAAATGGTTGAAGGGGCCACCGCACTGGCAGGCCTTGTCTGTGTGTCCATATGGGTTACACTTCATTTACTGGACTGTTCTCTGTGCCACACTGTCTGCCCTTTATATCCAGCAGTGTTTCTGCTGTCATATATGATACAGCCTATATAAAGAGCACCTATATTTAAAAGGCACAGCGAAGGAACAGAGACACTGTCTATATATTTTCATGCATAGTGTGTTATTTTTTTATGCAGCACTTTCTTAAAATATCTGCAGTGTATAAAAAATTCAGAGAAAAAGATATTTGATACTTTTGTCATTCTTGCATATTTATTTATATTTTTATTATTATATTATATTATATTATATTATATTATATTATATTATATTATATTATATTATATTATATTATATTATATTATATTATATTATATTATAGGCAACGCAGTGGCGCAGTAGGTAGTGCTGTTGCCTCACAGCAAGAAGGTCGCTGGGTCACAGGTTCGAACCTCGGCTGGGCTGGGTCAGTTGTCGTTTCTGTGTGGAGTTTGCATGTTCTCCCTGCGTTTGCGTGGGTTTCCTCCGGGTGCTCCGGTTTCCCCCACAGTCCAAAGACATGCGGTATAGGTGAATTGGGTAAGCTAAATTGTCCATAGTGTATGAGTGTGAATGTGTGTGTGGAAGTTCCCAGAGATAGGTTGCGGCTGGAAGGGCATCCGCTGCGTAAAATCGTGCTGGATAAGTTGGTATTTCATTCCACTGTGGCGACCCCGCAAGGGACAAAGCCGACAAGAAAATGAATGAATGAATGAATATTATATTATATTATATTATATTATATTATATTATATTATATTATATTATATTATATTATATTATATTATATTATATTATATTATATTATATTATATTATACTTTCATTGTATATCTAGACAAAAAATAAATCATTTGCATTTTTATTTATTTATTTTGTATAAGAAACATGATGGTGACCTTAATATATAATGAAAATGTGTAAGGTATTATTATACTGTAAAATATGATATCATATTTGTTATATACTATTTATTTATTTATTTTTACTTCAGATTACATAAGGTATTATATTGTTTGATGTTATTTTAATATGTTTATTACCTTTTAATAATATATCTGGATATATTAAAATCAAATCATATTATATGATATAAAATTACATTATATTATATTATATTATATTATATTATATTATATTATATTATATTATATTATATTATATTATATTATATTATATTATATTATATTAAAGCACAACTTGCAGAATATATCTACATGTAATATTCAGAGTAATATACATATTTCCAATGGTCCAACTGACATCGCAAATATTTATTCTTCTGCGATATTCATTGCGATATCAATGTCATTTTATGAGATCATTTAAATAACTATAAGCAAAGAACTCATAATTTTACATTGTGATGATTTTGAGTGAGTGTGCTTATTATAAATTATAGTAAACAAATTACAAGCATAAATGAATACAATAGAACTAAGATACAAATTAAATAGAGAAGTCTGTATGTTTTTTCTGGCTATTCTAACAGTATTGAGTTAAAAATGTAAAATAACAATGTCATGAAATGTAAAATAATACTGTATAGTCGTCATTGCATTAAAAAATACAATTAATCTTTGTTGAAGCCAGTTTTAAAACTTCTTGTACCCAAATAGTTTAAATTAGCATGAAATTTAATAGTCACATGCCATAAAAAAGAATCTGTTTACTGTAGTAGGGTTAAGCTTAGTTTTTTGTTATTAAATTATTAAATTTTAATTACATTTAAATTTTTAATTTTAATTCTTTAAGTTAATATAATCACAACTTAATATAGCAGATTCTGCGATATGACTATTGCATATTCACACATTGCGATATATAAGTCACTATAACGGCACTTGGGGAAAAAAAAACACCCTATGTAAGCAAATGTAAATTGAGCTGCTTTTCACCCAGTTTATACCAGACTAATGTCTTTGTTCCTCTGTAGCTTAATCATCAGTGTATATATACACTGATAAAACCAAGCAGAGCAGAAAGACCTCACAGTGTTTCTAAAATCCACCTGTCAGGTAATGTTGTTTGGCCCGACACTAAAAAAGCTTTCCTAATTCTGCATGCATGATAAGTATGGCGTGACAAGCCCTGCCAATTTAAGAAGCCCGTCTTAGCATAAAAGTCCCTTCCAATCAGCTCTCCTCGTCCAGCGGCATCCATATGATGAAGTGGCCCGCTAAATTTCAAGAGCGTCTCTGGAATGCTAGCAGATTCTTGTCCACTGAAATGACAATTAGAGTCACTTTGGACACAAGTTAGGTTTGATGTGTGCTGTCGGCTGCGGAGAGAGCGATATGTCCCAAGACAGAGACTAATATGGCTCCTGCACTGATTGCATTGGCCCCTCATGATCCGCTCATTGACCACTCCAAACGTGGGGACAGGAGATGGACGTTTGGGCTGAAAGGAGAGCAGATAGTCCTCTGCCTCACTTCATGTTGGCTAAAATGGATGTGTCGTTGAGCTTGCTGCTTTTGCTCTTTTCACTTTTTTCGGTGTGTGTTGGCTTTGTCTTTTTGAGCAGAGTGTGTGCCAGTCGGCGTGATGGATTTAGTCTAGATTAACATCATCTTTTTTTATGTAGTTGAGTCATACAGTGCAAATAATGCAGAAATAATGTGCGCACTGTTGGTGTTTTGTGGATGTCATTGGTTTATATCTATATCTATCTATATCTATGTTGTACTGTATTCTGGACCTTTATAATGCGTTGTTTCCCCCCACATCAAAAGGGTTGCACTTTGATGGTAATTAAATTAAATTACATTTAAAAAACATTTTTGAAAGTTAAAAAGTGTTGTTTAACAAGATTTTTTTCGGTTTCTTTCTTTACTGTTTTTACTATTTAGAAATATTATTTATTTTAATTAAAAAGTCAACAGTACATTTAACTGTTGTAACAACAAAAGTTTTGTTTTGTTTGGGTTTTGTTACTGGCTTTTTTTTAAGGATATTTTTGTTGTTTTGTTGTTTTTGTTTTTGGGCTTTGTTTTGTTGTTGGGTTTTGTTATTGTTTTTTTTTTGAGGGGGGGGTGTTTTGTTTTGTTGTTGGGTTTTGTTATTTTGTTTTGTTTTGGGCTGTGTTTTTTGGGTTTTTTTTTGTTGGGTTTTGTTATTGTTTTTTGTTTTGTTTTTGGGTTTTGTTTTGTTGTTGGGTTTTGTTTTTTGCTTTTTTGTTTTGTTGTTGGGTTTTGTTGTTGCTTTTTTTGGGGGGGTGTTTTGTTTTGTTGTTGGGTTTTATTTTTGGGTTTTGTTATTGTTTTTTGTTTTTTTTTCTTGGATTTTGATATTGTTTTTTGTTTTGTTTTTGGGATTTGTTTTGTTTTTGGGTTTTGTTATTGCTTTTTGTTTTGTTTTTGGGATTTGTTTTGTTTTTGGGTTTTGTTAATGTTTTTTGTTTTGTTTTTGGGTTTTGTTATTGCTTTTTGTTTTGTTTTTGGGATTTGTTTTGTTTTTGGGTTTTGTTATTGTTTTTTGTTTTGTTTTTGGGATTTGTTTTGTTTTTGGGTTTTGTTTTGTCATTGTTTTTTGTTTTGTTTTTGGGATTTTTGTTGTTGTTGGGTTTTGTTTTTGTTGTTTTGGGGTTTTGTTGTTGGGTTTTGTTTTGGGTTTTGTTATTGTTTTTATGATTTAGGGTTTTATTGAATTTTGTTATTATTTTTTGTTTTTTTTTGTTTTTGGGTTTTGTTTTTGGGTTCTGTTTTGTTGTTGGGTTTTGTTATTGTTTTTGGGGGCGGGGTTGTTTTGTTTTTGGGTTTTGTTGTTGTTTTTTTGTTTTGTTTTGGGTTTTGTTTTGTTTTGGGGTTTTGTTTTGTTATTGTTTTGGGGTTTTGTTTTTGGGTTTTGTTATTGGTTTTTGTTGTTTTTTGTTTTGTTGTTGGGTTTTGTTATTGTTTTTTGTTTTTGAGTTTTGTTGGGTTTTCTTTTTGTTTTTGGGTTATGTTGTTCTTTTGTTTTTGTTTTTTTATTTTTTTAGCATGTAATTACAGTATATATTATATTATTCAAAGTCAAAATTATTATTTTAAAATATTTTCTAAGTGCTGTTTAATGAAGAGAAAAAATGATTTTTTTTTTAAACATACAAGTTTTAATAAATAGCTTTTATTTTTTACTGTGATGACAGTACATAATATTTTACTAGTTATTTTGCAAGGTACTAGCATTCAGCTTAAAATGTCATTTAAAGGTTAAACTAGGTTAATTAGGTTAACTTGGCACGTTAAGTTCATTAGGCAAGTAATTGGACAACAATGGTTTGTTCTGTATTCAATCGAGAAAAAAAATTCTTATACATACATTTGAAGGAAAAATTATTTGCTCTCCTGCTAAATTGTAATTATTTCTCAAATTCCCAGGTGCTTTTAATAAAGCAAAGGAATTTTTCATAGTATTTCCTATAATATATTTTTTCTTCAAAAGAAAGTCTTTTTTTTTTTTTTTTTTAGTTTGACTGGATTTTACAATTTAAAAAATAATTTTAGGGTCAATTTTATTAGCCCCTTTAAGTAATTATTAATTTTTGTTTGGCTACAGGCCAAACCACTGTTGTTCAATGACTTGCAAAATTACCTTAACTAGTCCAATTAACTTAATGGACCTAGTTTAGCCTTTAAATTATACTTTAGACTGAATGCGAGAATCATGCAAAATGACTAGTAAAATATTATTTACTGTCATTATTAGAAAGACAAATTAAATTAGTTATTAAAGCTGTTGTTTACAAATGTGTTGGAAAGAATCTTCATCACTTAACTTATACATGAAATTGTATATACTGTATAAATATGTATTTCATTAGCTTTTTCCCCTTTATAACATGATGTGAATGAGGCCACCTCATAAATTGAAACCTTTGCCTTCACCAAAATGTGACAGAAAATGCTCCATTTCTGAAACACGTCTTCATTGTAGCAACTAAAAAAAACCCTCAGTTGATTTCCAGACTTGTATGATTTTCGTGTGACAGAATAGTCACCGCGTGTCAGTCCGCAGTCAGACAGTCATGCATTTGTAAACGCCTCACTGATATCTAATGTGGTTTTGTGGCAAGTTGATCGGTAAACAGCTCGTCATTTGACTGATGTGGTTGTGAAGAAGAGCTGAAATGTAAACAGTTGCTGTTTGGAGTGTCTGGGCCCGGTTTATTCCTGCTTTTAGTTATCAGAGCGCTTCAGTAATTGCTGTCAGTTAGAGACATAAAGGCAGTGGTTTGCAGGAGTATCTGTGCGGATCCTCTCGGATGTGGCTTTTTCCCCCTCGCCTCCTGAGACTCCCCTCATCCTCACCATCCTTGTTTACCTCATATTGTCAACAAGCAACACGCGTTCAGGAAAAAAAAAATTAAAGCAGGCCTACCAGACGCTGCACAACAGGCTCTGTAATTGAGCAGATTAGCCTCTGTACGCCAGCAGTGATTTGAGTGTGAACAAGGCGCCAGGAACACAAGTTGTTTTTTCAGGAAAAATGGAAGAATGGGAGGGTTTGACATTGTTATTATTTTACTGTGCCACCTGCTTTTCTCCTTTCATGAAACAGAACAGACTCTGATTATTGTTTCTTTCAGAGCTGTGTGGCACAGTTTATTTGTTACTGATTAGCTCTGTACATAATACCTTATCATAAAGGCACAAATTGTGGTATTTCAGTGCAATGAAATGGCTGTTAGATTCAGCCATTGCCATGAATTTTGATTGCTGTTAGCAGGGATGCAAAGAAACGAAAGTTACGAATTACAAATTAGGGCAGTTTTTAGCAATGATATCGCAATGTGTGAATCTGCAATAATCACATCACAGGGTCTACAATGTCAAGTTGGGATGATAATTAAGGATAGTTCAGAAAATGTGATTTATTAAGTCGTTGGAAGGTATACAAATTATCTAATAATATGAAAGACTTTTGTTTTGATGTGTTTTTTTAAGGCCTGTGACTGTAAGATTTTAAGTTAATTTAAACCATTTGGCCTGAAAAAATTTTAAAGTTTGCCACTTTTATCAAAATTAATTGGATTTAATTATTTCATACAATAAAGACAATTCAGTGTTTTTACAGTTGATTATTGAATTTCTGTACTTTAATATTGTTTACACCAAGCAGCAACATCCCAATGAACACTTGGGAAGCCAATACTGAAGTACCTAAAACTGCAATTCATCAACTCGCCTTTGGGGGCTGGCTCCAGGAAATGCTGATGATTTCTGACTGCAATGGTAAATTAGCCATTTTTACAGCTGATAAAAACATGTTTACAGCCTGGTATAAAAGATGGTTTTGGTTCATATAGCTAATATTACCCATCATGACAACTGTGAGGGGGGTGAACTTTTTTATAACTCATCCGTTTTGTTTGTATTAGGCTTTATTAAGTGTGCATAATTAAGGGCGTGGCCACTTGAGTGACAGCTAAGTCTTGCTGCTCGCTGTCACGTCACCTCAGCTGATTCCGGCTGATTAGTCGCTGAACTCTGCATATACATTGTATTTTTGTTTTGTTTAATGTTTCTTTACACAGTCAATTGCCTTTTGGAATTATTTCCTGCAATTATCAGATACTATAGCATGCTGTGTGCACTTAATTGTGCTCACAAACCGTTCAAGTTGCCTCCATTTCCCAGGAGAGTGAAATTATATACGTATATACCATATCTATAAATGTATTTGTTTTACTTAAGATAATTTATCATTTAAATTTCTTTAGACCTGTAAAGCACTCCAGAATCTGACAGCTTGAATAGCTGTAGGCTCTAGATCAGTCATCTGAAACGTTGTCACACAGTGTTATGCCTGGATTTTATAAAAAGCCTTGCATTTATTAACACAGACTATATTTAAGTGTTTTGTAAGTAATTGGCATTTTCCTACTGTAGAAAAACGTCATAAGAACAATGTTTAGTGGCTCAGTGTGTTACAACAGTTTATTGATAGAGTATACAACCAAGCACATGTGGTCAGAACACAAACCAGTCGCAAGTAATGAAGTATTAAGCATTTCTCCCAAAGAAAAGTCTGTCAAAAGCAAAATGCCAGCATGCATCTGTTGCTATGCTCATACTCCGCCTCTTTGCCCTTGTTTGGTATCTCGCGGTCACTGCGATAATACGCGAAGAAAATGGCGACGGTTGCCCACGCCCATTTGTAGCTTCTTTTGCGTTGTTCAGAAACTTATGAGTGACGTCACGGATACTACGTCCATATCTTTTACAGTCTATGGTTTATACAGAAAACCGAAAAAGCATCTTTTTTTTTAAATGTTTTATTTATAGTAGCAATATATACAGTACAATGATTTCAGTTAAGAGAGTGCACATTTCCTATTGCTAAACATTTGTCTTTTTTACAAACTATAAAGTAACAGAACACAATACAAAACAAAAGTTTCATGAGATAAAATATGTGAAAATAACAGTAACAATAAAATGGTAACAAATAATATCAAAAACTAAATATACATAGGTCAGAGAGGGTCAAATCTTTATTTATTTGCTCAACTTTAATTTAGTTATTATCAACTGTAAATTCCTGATCTAAAGAGAGGATTAAGAGTTATTTTATGTTTTTTTTTTTGGGTAAGTATTTTTTTTAACACAGGCTCCATGCTTATGGTGCCGTTCTTTTCGCACTTATCAGCTGACTACTTACCTCCATATGGATAGCTTGCTGTGACGTAGAACAGAGCTGACTGCGATGACAGGCCTCGAGTCCAATGAAGAATGGTTCCAGAAAGCAGGTAGGACAAAAACAAAAGCCAAAAAAATAAACAAGTAAATAACAGGGTGAGAATGTGGTAAAATCTGAAAACGTGGTAAAAATCAGGAGGGCGCGAGGGCTTTTCTTTTTCTGGATTGCTTTCGAAAACACTGTCAGTTGGGTTTGGGGAAGGTGGTAGGTGGGTCAATCGGTGCTTTTGAAAACACTATCAGTTGGGTTTAGGGAAAGAGGAGGGTAGGTCAGTCGATCGGTCAGTCTGTAAGTCAGTCAGTTGACGGTGGCCTCTGGTGGATTTATGCAAGAACAGCAGGCGCGAATGGCACTCACAAGAGAGATTAGTCAGTTAGTCAAATGTTAGTCAGTATTTAAAGTGCTTAATAAGCGCAATCATATCAGCGATATCTCACGGCAATTCGTAACTTTTTCATTTAGTGGCTAATTCGCATGAATTCATACAATCTCATTTGTACAATTTAGTACGATTTGCTTTTCCCCCAATGACGGTTGGGTGTAGGGGTGGGGTTGGGTGCCACGCCTCCTTTTTCTGGATTGCTTTCGAAAACACTGTCAGTTGGGTTTGGGGAAGGTGGTAGGTGGGTCAAGGTAGGGGTGGGGTTGGGTGCCACGCCTTTTTTTTAAAACCATACTGAACTTGTACAAATTCATACAAATTAGCCACTAAACTGACAAAACGTAAAATAGTAACGTTTCCTCGTGGGATCAGGCTGTACATATGGTCACAGCTAGATATTTGCCCTCTTTTTTTTAAACATTTTAAGGAAACACAGATTTCGCTCTGCATGTAAATACAACAACCTGCTTACCGTCAACTTATTATAAGTGCTTATATAAAAGTAAGTTGTTCTCACATTAAATTAAGCTCACGTTTTAAATGTATAGTCCCTGAATGGAAAATAATTTAACTTTGAAACATCTTTAACAGAAAACGACACTGATTGAAGCTACATTTTTAAAGTGGAGGCCATAAGGGGGAATCATTTCACAGCGTAAAACTCACTACTCTCTTATCTTGACTACTTTTTTTTTTACTCATACTTTGAGTAGTATTTAGAGCAAATACTTTTATAGTAGTTTTGAAGACTCTTCATTGATACTCAACAAAGCAGTATAATATTTTAATTTATTAGCCTATCTTATTTATGCATTAAATTAAATTAATACACATTAGAAATCACAGTCAAAACATCAGATTTAGGATCTGTTTTGTATGTCTTTAGCCACTTGCATCTAATGTTTTTATTTATTTATTTATGGCCATTTTCTTTGACATATACAATTTGAAGAACAGACTACCACAATCTGGCATTTATACATTATTTTAATATAATTTTTTATGCCTCAATATACCAAATAGTTTCTATCAGCATTGTAAAACAACCATATTTCATGCTAACATAATACAGTGAATTCCCTCTTATTTTGTGTGTGTGTGTGTGTGTGTGCACATATAACTTGTATATGCATGAACATGGGGTTGTACAAGATGTCATGGGAGGATTTGAAGGTTAAGAGTCCTGCAACGAGTAAGAGCGCTTCTCTAACACACATCTTACCTGCTGGCTGAGATCTCTTTAATTTGTCCTTTATTGGCAGACGTAATATTCATTCAAAAAAGGCGCTGACTAGAGCCAAATCCCACCTCTTGGCTCAAAGCTCCAGGAAATTGCTTGCATTAGGAAGATATATTGGTGTGAAAAGATCCCACGACACTACGCTGAACTCAAGCTCGGACATGCTTTCTTGATTCCAGTGCTTGTGTTGCTGTTTTTGTTTTGGACACACGTGAACCGACCAATAAAAGTATAATAGTTGGTTTATTATTATTGCAACAACAATGGGATTTAAGCGCACCAAACAGTCAGAATGCAATGTACAGCAACTGTGCACTAGAGGTTTGGACTGTAGTCACTGACAAATATATGATGTGTGATGTCTATGAGTGATGATGGAGCTGTTTTTTTAATGCGTTTTGGAGTCAGGGTATTTTTTGGCTTGCTTTATACGTACACGACGAGATACATACATCTCCCCATGGCCTTAATTTCACTCAATTTCCTCTGGTAAATAATACTAGCTTTTGATAAAAAGCTTCATTGGAGCTGCCCCCCCAATCCTGTTAAAGGCATTTCCTTCATTCACATTTAATTGAGTAAATAACCCCAAACGCCATGATGAATCTTTAACGATTTGAGGTGAAATTATCTAAATGAGTTTAATGATATTTGTCTTTTTTTTTTTTTTTAAACGTGTAAGCCTGGCTTTCTCTGCAAATCTCAGCGAGTAAATGAATAAGCATGTGTTTTGCATGTGTTTGTACAAGAAAACAAAACAGATTTTCTTCTGGTCTGGCAAGTGTGAAACCATTTAAAAAAAGATTTGATGTTTACTCAGTTTTAAATGAAAACGAAACCCCAAACACATGCAGAAAGCAACCAGAGTTACATGAAAGAATTTTATAGAGTCGATATAAAAACTTAACATTATTAGATTTAAATTAACTGCCTGGGTGCAGCAGTTTTTGTGTGGGAGCACATTTTTACAAGGCGTATTTGTTATTCGGGGTAAATATCTTGTGTATTCAACAGAAAAAATATTGGTACTTGTAGTCTTTGACTTTCATTGTATTATTATAATATTTTTTTTTACAATTAAGTCAATGGCTACCAACATTGTCCAAAACATATTTTTGTTCGACAGAAAAAAGAAACCTAATAAAGGTTTGGAGCTTTAAAAGGAACAGTCTCATTTGAAGTGCAGCTGTGTTCATAAAAACGTATTTTACTTTATTTCGTGTGATTAAACATCCACTATGGGAACAGAAAATGAAAATGTTTATATTTCCTGCTTTTACCATCGATTAGATGCATTCATTTATTCATTCATTGTTCTTCGGCTTAGTCTCTTATTCAGAGTCTCTAATTCTGAGAGTTAGACACTTAATTAGAGACTAATTCCGCCACAACGGAATGAACCGGCAACTATTTCAGCATATGTTTTACGCAGCGGAGGCCCTTTCGGTCGCAACCCAGTATTGGGAAACACCCAAACACTCTCATCCACACACACACTCATACACTACAGACAATTATTTATTCAGTTCACCTATAGCGCATGTCCTTGGACTGTGGAGGAAACCGGAGCGCCCGAAGAAAACCCACACAAACACGGGGAGAACATGCAAACTCCACACAGAAATGCCAACTGGCCCAGCCGTTACTCGAATCAGCGACCTTCTTCCTGTGAGGCGACAGTACTAACCGCTGAGCCACTATGCCGCCCAGATTAGATGCAATACCTTATATTTTTTATAGCTTCTATTTCAATCAAAAATGACATTTGCTGTTTGTTCAAACTACTGTACTTATTTCAAGAGTTCACACTAAGTTGATGATTGATTATTAAGCGTGTTTGGCATGCTGTCCCAGGAGAGAGCCCTGAACTCAGAATGTCTTCGAGTCCAGGGCGAGAGGAGAGTTTGAGCTCAGATAGCTGGAAGTTGGGTTTAGGCTTTGGGTATGATTAGGGATGCAGTAATGAACAATATTAATAATAGGCAGGTAACATGCCAGTAGTTAATAGCATGAATTGTGACCTAATGTTTTTATTTAAGATTTATATATATATATATATATATATATATATATATATATATATATATATATATATATATATATATATATATATATATATATATATATATATATATATATATATATATATATATATATATATATATATATATATATACACAGAACAACCCCTTCCCCAACAATTTAACCCCTTACAGATGAGGGAATAAATAAAAAAATTATAATGATAATATTAAAATTTTAAATAAAATAAGAAAAATAATACAAAATAAATAAATAAAAAAGGGATACATTTGTACATCAAGTTACATTGTGTTTCATTAAAATTACCTCAGATTACATTGGTGATAGGTTAAGGAACCTCTAAATGTACATATCTAAATATGTTGTAATTCTTTTCCACCTCTTTAGAAAAATATCTTCATTTGTAGACATGCAGTCATTTTTTTCCATTACTGGTTAATTCACTGAGCCACCTTTTGGCTTTGGTTTTGGCTTTGTTATCATTTTTTTTTTATTGCAACCAGTAATAATATCCTTAGTACAAATCTTGTTTCTTCATTAAACATTTCTTTGGACAGTGCTCTCAATAAGCACAGAACTGGATCAAGGGGTATTTCTATATCTAATATCTTATCTATTTCTTTTTTAACGTGTTTCCAAAATGCTTGAATCTTAGGGCAGTATAAAAAATTGTGTGTGTGATCTCCAATTTTACCACTTTTTCTCCAACACAAAGCAACTGATGTTCACTTTACATGTGTAGAATTTACAAAAGGAGTATTAAAGTACCTCATAAGACTTTTTTTTTTTTTTTATCAAAATTTGATAGACAATGAAGAGCCTTTAAGGAACCATTGATGACAATAAAGAAAATTAATTTTAAGAGTGCAAGTGTAAAAACTTGTGTAAAGAACTATATTTTTAGTTTGAGGTGCCATTTTTGTGTGGGAGCACATTTTACAAGGTGTATTTTTATTAATAAAATATCAGTGTTTTCTCACTGTGAGGACGATACATCACTTGATAAGATTATTATTCGTGCATTTGAAAATATTGAAATTTAAGTGCTGATCTCTACTTACATTAACGAGGGTCTAGAGAAATTTTGACCTTGCGGTGCGCGTGAATCAATATGAAGTTGATAAGCCAAGTTCATTGCTGCCTAACATAAAACAAACCTGATTTGTTTACTTACCTAAGCCGGGGTATGTCAGGCCCATTATGAAATGATTTATAGACCACCGTCCAATGAAATTGTTTAAAGTAGATTAGGTTCAGGGAACGATCAGCACTAATATGACAAGCTGATGCCGCATGACAGGTAACCAAGCAAACAAGTTCCTGAAATTCAGATTGAATTAGAATCCTAATAATCCTGCAGGGAGTCCCAGATTCAATCACAGAGTCTGGGGAAGGGGTGTGAACTCCACATACATCCCTAAATAAGCGTGCACACACACACTGCATGAGTCTGGAATAGGAGTACAGTATGTGTATGTGTGTGTGTGTTCAAGTTCACGTGAACATAAATCATATGCTTGCATCTTAATATTCTATAAAATGTTTGTGCTAGTTTCCTAATGTTTTTGTTTACTTTCTTTCATTTTTGTATTACCTTCAATAAAAAAGATATTTAAAACTTTAAGCAAAGCACTTGCCCCTTATTTTCTCTGATATTGATGCAATGCCAAAAATAGGAAAGATAATGCACAACACAATGAGTGCCGCTCCTAGAAATTCTGTACCAAAGGCATTTATTGACCCGTACCTAATAAAAGCGCAGGCTCACATCACAATGATAAAGGGCTTCTGCAATAAAGTAAATATTATCTTTCAACAAAGTGAATTTATGCAGCACGCAGAACGCGTTTAGACTAGTTAAAAAAGTGAAATCTTCAATTCCGTAATGTCTTTATGAGTGTTTACGTATTTTTGTGGACGATTTTTTTTCTTCCCCTTTTTTAACTGAAATTTCCTCTTTATTTGAAAATAATGAATATAAATGAGTATTGTTCCCTCCGTTCCCAGGCACGTTAAAGAGATTGTCTGCATATTGGAATATTAATGTGAAAAGTAAGGAAGGTGCATTGTCTGGACATTTGAATATGCATGATGAATATTGCATTATAGCAGCAACAAATTCCAATTGTGAAGGTTGAGAACAAATCTATTATATATTAGCATTGGTTTTACACATATATTTGCTTAGCGAAAAAGTTTCACCTGACATATTTGGCAAAAACACATTACTTTTGATTAGTGGAGGGTGATTGTTTTTTTGTTTTTTTTACTTTATATCATATAAATGGATTATTTTGTGCTCATAATCATAACACATGATTTTTGAGGTACCCATCTTATATACACTCTTATGAAAAGAACCTGTAATGATAGAATCTTTTTGATGCCATATAAAACATTTTTAGGGGTGAAGATTTGCTTTTTTATGTATGTTCAGTTGCGTTTTTTGCAGATTTTATTGTTGATCATATAACTCTGTCTAACTCTATCTGTTGACTCTATTGAAGTTTCTGTAAAAAAAAATTATAATAAAAGATAAAATTATTTAGAATTAATTATTTTATAAGGGTGACACGGTGGCTCAGTGGTTAGCACTATCGCCTCACAGCAAGAAGGTCGCTGGTTTGAGTCACGGCTGGGCCAGTTGGTATTTCTGTGTGGAGTTTGCATGTTCTCCCCATGTTGGTGTGGGTTTTCTCCAGGTGCTCCGGTTTCCCCCACAGTCCAAGGACATGCGCTATAGGTGAATTGAATAAGCTGTAGTGTATGTGTGTGCATTTGAGAGTGTATGGGTGTTTCCCAGTACTGGGTTGCAGCTGGAGGGGCATCCACTGTGTAAAACATGTGGTGGAATAGATGGCGGTTCATTCTGCTGTGGCGACCCCTGATAGATAAATGGAGTAAGCCAAAGGAAAATTAATAAATGAATGATTTTAATAATACAGTTATTTCTCTTTTTGTAATTGATTAGCTAATTGTAATTTAATTCAGTTGAAACACTTTGAAGAAGTGTTTTTGATATTTGAACAAGGCCTGTTTCAAAGAGAGTATGCAGTTGGAAGGCTGAGCTCCAGGAAACTAACAATGAGGCTATTTTGACAATTGCAAATTTAAAACACAAAAAGGCAGGAAACTCGAATCATTAAATTTAGCATTAAATGTTTCTAACGATTTTATGCTAAAACAAATGGTTTTTATGCTCGAATGAATGGTTACCTTTTCAGGTTCTTTGAGATAAATTGTAAGATTCATTGAATCTTTCCACTGGACAAAATGTTCTTTAAAGTTTAAAAACCTTGTTTAGATTATTAAAATGGTCAAATCTTCAATACACTCCTAAAAACAAAAGTTGTTTTGGATCCCAAAAGAAACTAAGAGTCAACAGATCTTAAAAAAAATTGTGGTTCTCTTATTTTATTTTGAAGAATATATTAATAACTTTTTGTGTTTTTTTTTTGTGGAATATGAAGGTTTCACGAATGTTAAAGATTCTTCATGGAACCGCTGCTCAACAGGCAACTGTGGTAACAGAAAGAAACCTGAGTAATTTTCAGCTTGTTAATCATTCTTAATTAAGGAAAGCATTCATTCATTCATTTTCCTTCGGCTTAGTCCTTTTATTAATCCAGGGTCGCCACAGCAGAATGAAACTCCAACTTATCCAGCATATGTTTTACACAGCAGATGCCCTTCCAGCCGCAACCAAGCACTGGGAAACATCCATACACACTCATTTACACACATACACTACGGCCAATTTAGTTTATTCAATTCATCTATACCGCATGTCTTTGGTCTGTGAAGGAAATTAAACACCCAGAGGAAACCCATGCGAACACAGGGAGAACATGCAAACTGCACACTGAAATGCCAACTGACCCAGCCGGGGCTCAAACCAGTGACGTTCTTGCTGTGAGGTGACAGCGCTAACCAATGAACCACTGCGCCACCCTTAAGCAAAGCATTGTAACTCCAAAATGGATATGTATCTGCGTTTGCTGTCTGTATGTTCTTTCACCATGAGTCTTTAGCTGTGAAAAATGTTGCTTTGCATTAGAATGGAGGATATTTGACAGTTATAGATATAAAAACAAAACTAAAAGGATGGAATGAGGAAACCTAAACCCTTAAGGGAAAGTTCATTCAAAAGTGAAAATTTACTCACCCTCAAATGCACTGTAAAAAGTGATTAGTTACATAACCTCTTAAGGCCCAAGGTGTTTTTTTTTACATGCATTTTTTATTTCTCTTTGCTATTTGGGCTTATTGGAACCTAATTAGAATAAAAATCTAAGTATTATCTTTTGATATGATGGACTTTTAGAGATAAATGATGTCCATATATGTGGACTCGTGGTTCGAATTTACATAACACTTTTTCCTGAATGTTTTTTATTGCATATACAGGGTGGGCCATTTATAAGGATACACCTTAATAAAATGGGAATGGTTTCCTAAATACAGTTTCCTGAAAAGTGGTTTGGTCGTCGTGGGCCAGTTGAATGGCCCCCAAGGTCTCCCGATCTGACCCCCTTAGACCTTTATCTTTGGGGTCATCTGAAGGCAATTGTCTATGATGTGAAGATACAAGATGTGCAGCACTTGAAACTACAGATACTGGAAGCCTGTGCTGGCATTTCTCCTGCGGTGTTGCTATCAGTGTGTGAAGAGTAGGAGAAGAGGGTTGCATTGACAATCCAACTCAATGGGCAGCACATTGAACACATTTTATAAGTGGTCAGAAACTTGTAAATAACTCATGAAAGAATAAAGTTACGTTAAAACCAAGCGGTTTTGAAACCAAGTTACGGTTTTGAAATTCCCAATAAGTTTGATGTGTCACATGACCCTCTTCCTATTGAAAAAACAAAAGTTGGATCCAAGATGGCCAACTTCAAAATGGCCACCATGGTCACCACCCATCTTCAAAAGTTTGCCCCCTCACAAATACTAATGTGCCACAAACAGGACGCTAATATCACCAACCATTCCCATTTTATTAAGGTGTATCCATATAAATGGCCCACCCTGTATAACAGACATTCATAGGGTTTTGGACATTTCATATGCTGCAAAGCAGTTGCAGGATGACACTGTATGTCTGTAACAAAATATAAAACATTTAAAGTATTTTAAATAGCCACTTAAGAGCTAAAATGCGCTGTCCACGTATGTGGACACTCAAGCCCTAGGAGGATAAAGTGAATAAACCAATTGCCCGCAAAGCAACAAGTTGACATAACTTAAAAATAATGTAAAGTAAACTCAATATAACTTGAAACTGTTAAGTTGAATTAACTTAAATTTTAGTAATTATGTAATTTTACTCACTTTTTTAAATACAGTTAACTAATGGCTTTTTACTAGGCATACAGTATAAGATTCTGACAGTATGATAACATTGGATAAAAATATCACGGTTTCACGTATTGTGATTACTGCTCTAAAATAAGCTTTTTTCTTAATTTCTGGGTGAAAAACAACAACTTTTTCCCCATTAAACAATATATATTTTATTTTAAGAAACATTTAAAATATTTTGGAACCGTAGCTTTTGATGTTGGGTCCTTTTCAGCTGGAGATACTATTGCCCTAAAAAAACGAAATAAACTAGTTGTAAAATACATGTAAAAAAAACCCCCGCAAAACATACATATACCTTAGGAACAGTATAACAGAACATTTTTTACAACCGGTTTTAAAACCTTGATTTTTTTTTTTTTTTTCCAAACCGCAGTAAACCCTTGAAACCAGTTATTGTGCCTACTTTTTACAGTGTGGTTTCAAGACTTTTTTTCTTCTGTTAATTGAACACAAAAAGAAAATAATTAAAAGAATGCATGAAAATCAGTGTCTACTGGATTTCAACCTTCTTCAAAATATCTTTTTTGTGTTCAGTAGAAAAAAAGAAACTTAAACAACTGTGGAACATGTGGAGAGTAAATTATGACAGAATTAAGAATTTTTTGTTTCCCTTTAACTCTCCCATTAACACAAAAACCTCATTTTAGCATGAAACGGTTCTTCAGGACGACAGTGTCAAATAAAACTGCTTCTGTGTGTAAAGAACAATCTTTTTTTTCCATGTAGCGATGTTCATAAAAATAATTTAACCTTCCAGTATGGTAACAGAAAGTCGTCCTGCGGGGTAAAAAGCAATACGACTCATAAGAGATCATTGTAAATGGTAATTTTTCATGTGTCTGGGTTTCCAGCTCAGCTCTTTCACAGTGAAGGATGTTGCTTTGCATGAGAAGGAGGATGAGTATGTTTCAGATCAGGCCCTAATTAGGGCCCCTAGCGTCCGTCAGTCCAGCCTGTGCGTCTAATGAGAGGTGTGTGACAGAGCAGGGGGCTGCTGAGCGCCAAGACCCTCTGATGGCAAGAATTATAGGCCCGGTGATCCCCAACGCAGCACGATCCACACCTGCAAATCCCTCACCAATGCCCTCCTCTGCTTTTGATGTGCAATTCTTTTCATGTCTTTAACTCGCGCGACATCAAGAACCGATATCCCGTTGCAACCGCCGCGGAGGGGTGCAGGGGTAATCATCTATTATACGTTTTAATCATACTAATTAATTGATAATAGAGGCAGTAATTAACAACGGGGTGCGTCGTGTTTGCACGATTACAAGAATTCGTTTGGGAAGGCAAAGTTGAACAATACGGCAGCAATCACGCCACTTAATTTTCCCGCTCATGCTGTAACGACCCCGGCACATCAATGTGTTTCAGATATCCACACGCATACGGGGCATGCATTTATCTTGGGAAGAACAAAAAAACTTTCCTAGACCTGCTCGACATGCGAATAAGGCGCCATAGGATGCAGTGGGAGTCACGGCTCTTGATGTGACTGGGAAGTCGATTATGGCTACAGGGAGCTAGAGTGAGTTACAGTTCCCCTCTGCAGGAAATTAGCCCGTTATCAATTATCAATTAGACTGCCATGTGATTTACAGCCTTTACGCAGGTGGTAGTTTTTTCCTTTTTTTTCCTCCCCTCCTCTTACTCTTTCACCTGTTATCTATTTTTATGAACACTCGCACGCTTTCATCCAAGGAGCGCTCAATCTGCCAGCACATGTGGAGAACATTGACTCTTTTTCTTGTTTAACTACGCTTTGTTCCAGCACTGAAGCCCTTTTCTCTTTTTGTCTTCCCTGTAGCTTTAAGATATTTGGTGTTCTTGCATTGGAAGAATAGGTCAGTGAGTCAGAGCAGCGTAGCTGTAAATCACACAAAGGAAAAGAGGGCCTTACTAAAATTAACAAATGCTGGGCCATTCTGCTTGCTTACTATAAATGGAGCAATATGGATTTTTGTAAAACAAAATGGAAAAGCATTAAACAATGTACTGCATCAAGTTAAATAATGCTGTATAGTGTTTTAGATATATTTATTTAATCGAAACATAATTGATAGCTTTCTTTTAAAGCAGAGATGCCCAAATTATGGCCCGCGGGCAAAAGTTGGCCCATGGTAACCTTTGATTTGGCTCACTGTCCCATCTAAGAAGAAAGGCAGAATGATAGGTATTTATTTATATAGATTCAATAGCAGTTTTCATTTCTGATTTAACTTAACATTTTATTTGTTTTATTGTTAAGCTGCAAAAAAGCTAACTGAAATTAAATGTTTTAATTAAAGGGCACCTATGGTGAAAAATCTACTTTTTTAAGCTGTTTGGACAGACATATGTGTCGGTATAGTGTATAGACCGTCATATTGGGGTGATATAAACACACCCAGTTTTTTTTTTTTTCAATTTAACAACATAAAAACAGTGGACCAATTGGAGCGCTTTTGAGACCGACCGCAACTTGATGTAGGAGTGCGGTCCCCCCGCCCACTGAATTGATTGACAGGTGCGTATTAACATGTCTCCGTAGTAGCGTTTATAATCCTATCAACAAGACAGGACGTGCGCAAAGGAACCGTAAATAAAAGGTCTGTTTGCTAGGATCATCAATCATCATCAAAGAGTGAGTTTTACAAGTTTAAAATCTTTTAAAACTGCATGTTTGTAATGAATTACAGTGATTTACTTCAGCTTTACTTCATCACCACAGCCGCGTGTCAGAACAATTATACAAGAAGACGCTTCAATCCTGGTTTGTGGATGTTAAATCAGGTTTATTTTGTACATTAACATAACAGATATCCATACAGCAGTAGATATTAACCTTAAAATCACATTTGCTAGCAAAGACAGTGCAAAGCTAAATGCGCACGCTGTATGTGTGTGTGTGTATGCGCTGTGTGTGTGTCTGTGTGTGTGTGTGTGACTCATTGTTGCAGCTCCACAACAAATGCATCAAATACTCATTGGTAAAGTTCTTACTGTAATATTTCTCACAAACGTTATGTGAGATCTTCTTCCTTTATGTCTGTGTCAATTGTCTGAGGCAGCCGAGGGCGGAGACTGAGGCACGCTGACAGGCACGTGGAAACGGTGGGTGGGGAGGACTAGCCTTAAGGGCCCAGTACACAAAAACAGCAAAATGTTGTTGAGAGCTATAAAATACAATCTAGTGAAAGCTATAATAAATAATCTGATGGGTGTTTTGAGCTGAAACTTTACAGACACATTCTGAGGACACAAAAGACTTATATTAAATCTGGAAAAAGGGGTAACCTAGGTGCCCTTTAAATGTTGTAAAGGAATCAGATTGGGGGGGGGGGGGGGGGTTGTTATGTAAATACGGTCTCTTGACAGAAAGAGGACAATACACAAGACCTCAACAACTTGACTATACAGCACGGAACTCCATTGTGCTATAAAATGAATTATTTGTTTTTATTGTAATAAATTCATTATAAAATCCAAAAAGATATAATTTATTAGGTAATCTGGTTAAAGTATTTTTTTGCTAGTTATTTTTGAATATTATGAAATAAATTAGTTTATAGTAAATGACTTTATTTACCTTCACCCCAAAACCCTCAATCAAGTTTGGTTTTTGGCTCTTCTTAAGAAAATGTTTGGGCACCTCTGTTTTAAAGGGATATACCCCAAAATGAATATTTTGTCATCATTTACTCCATTTACTTGTTCCAAATCTTTATGAGTTTCTTTATTCTGTTGAACATAAACCAAGATATTTTGAAGAAAGCTGGAAACCTGTAACCATTGACTTCCATAGTACAGCATGGAAAATAAGTATTGAACACGTCATTTATTTTTCTGGGAATAATATTTTTAAAGGAGCTGTTGACTTGGAATTTGAATTAGACATGGAATTGAACCAGATTTAGATAAAAGCCCAAACAATGCAAACATAAAAATAAAACAAAACCAAAAAATCTGAAAGATTGGACGACAACAATAGAATGACACAGGGAGAAAGTACTGAACTACTGAAATGTATTGAATACTTTATATACACAGCTTTTTTGGTGAGCATAAAGACGCCTCTTATAAGGAGAATAAAGTCATCCATTGCTCAGGTGTGATTTATTTAATTTTTTTTTCACAGACTTCAACAGAGTGTAAAAATCTTGATTATTCTGTGGGCCTCGTCTATCAAATCTCATATTATTTTGTATTTTCTGTTGGATTTAAGTCAGGTGAATGGCTGGGCCATTCTACAGCTTGATTTTCTTTTTCTGAAACCAATTGAGAGTTGCCTTAGCTGTATTTTGGATTCTTGTCTTGCTAAAATGTCCACTCTGGTTTTATCTTTATCATCCTGCTAATGTAGATGTTGGACTGAAGCAGTAATATTAATTTACAATGACGGAGGGTAAAGTCTAGATCGGATACGCGGCCGGCCGGAAGTGCGATATGCACATTAATATAGCAGCATTTTTTTATGGCACTGTATAACAATAATTAATATTTTTACAGTACTGTGATGGTTGGGTTTAGGGTTGGGGTGGGGCATTAGGCATTAAAAATACAATTTATTGGGTAATTGAATAGATAACATAAATAGTACTCAGTACAACTACTGTTTTTACATTACAGTGACGGTTGGGTTTAGGAATGGGGTGGGGGTAGATGGTAATAAAATACAATAAATGGGAAATTTCATAAATAATATAAATAATTCTCCTTAACTTCTGGCCGCATCCATATCCGATCTAGCAACAACCATGATGGAGGGCAGAAGGTTGCTGAAGAATTACTGAGAGATTTCAGCTGCTGTCTAGGTTTTACTGCCTTTCTACACCTCCCTTTTTTCATGTGTTCAATACTTTTCCCTCCGTCATTTCATTTTATTACACATAACTTCATTTGTAAACTAATTGGATTTGTTTTCTTTGCGTATATGGATAACCAGCACTTTTAGAAATATGTTTTCTGAGAAAAATGGTGATGTGTGCAGTACATATTTTCCCCACTGTATTTATTTTGCCTACTATGGAGGTCAATGGTTACAGTTTTTCTACGTTCTTCAAATTACCTTCTTTTGTGTTCATCATAAATCATGAAGATTTGGAACCACTTGAATGTGAGTAAATAGTAAGTATATTTTCATTTTGGGTGAACTATCCCTTTAATAGGGTGCAAATTTTTTTACTCCTAAGTCTTTTTTCAGTATTGTAAATGCTCATCTCAACCAAAAATACTGACAGTCTATCTCAAGGTCAAACTGAATATTTATTATTTATATTCTATAATGTCATAAATAATATGATTACACAACAACACCATCTCTGTTTGATTCGTGCAGTTAATAAATCGACCTTTAAGAGTAAAACAATAAAACCCTTTTTATTCCAGAGCAACATGGTCTGATCCACCATGATGCCTTTTGGCTGAGAGCAGAGGGTAGCACTCGGGCACTCATTAACAGGCTGCCCACAGGCACAGATACCTGTCCCGCCAGCGCACTTGACACTCCCCTCAAACCTGTCTGTCTCCCGTCCATGTGCCCCCCATCCTGTCTCATTACTTATTGATTTGTAAATCAATAACACCTTTCAGGCTGTCTGAGACGGAAGAGGAGAGAGAACTGCCCTTGCTGCCAGCACCGAGAGGAAGATACTGGAGGGTAAAAGCAAACTAGACCCCTTTACTTAAGTGAGTGGTGGCAGCAAATGGGATACATTTCACATTTAGATGTATGACAGCGGCAAGCAAGGAAAATATGATCCATTCAGCACTCGCTCTCCTTGTTTGCTCAGCGTTCCTGTTTTTAAAGGATGTTTGGCCCAAAAATAGAAATTCTGTCATAATTTACTTGTTCTTGTGTCATTTCATATCTGTATGGCTTTTTCCCAAGGACAAATTGGAAGATTTGATGTAGTTGATCGTTTGTATACAGTATCCAGTTACAGTTAAAGTGGGCTTGACGTATTCAAACTACCAAATAAAGAAATTAATGAATGTATTAGATGAATCATTAATGTAATTACCAATTAGTTAAAAAGAAGAAAGATAGGTTTTAATGGTGCAAATATTTGAGATCAAAGCAATTATCGTATGCAAAATGCAAATTTACACTAGCTACGTTTCCATTCAAGTATGCAAATTATACTTAAAGAGCTCCTATTTTTCCCCTTTTACAAGATGTAAGATAAGTCTTTGGTGTCTCCAGAATGTGTCTGTAAAGTTTCAGCTCAAAATAGCCATCAGATTATTCATTATACAATGCAGAATATGCCCATGTTGAGCTCAAATCAAAGTGTAGCTGTTTTTGTATAACCTGTTTCTTTAAATGCAAATGAGCTAGTTCTCCCCGCCTACCATTATCAGGTATGTATCTGCTTCTCATGCGCTATGTCAGATAAACAGCAGTCAGTGACAGAGACAGACATGGATGAAGCAGAAATCCAGCTCATAAGTCAAAAATACCAAGTACGTTTATTTGATGTATTTATGGTGGAGTTTATTCAAGCCTTTCTGCAATGAGTCACACACAAATGCCTTTACAAAGTTTGCAGTAATAACACACGTTTACTGACACTGTGCAGCTGTGGTAATGAAGTGGTTATGAATTACATAGCGATTTTACTTTATTACAAACATGCTCTGTTTTAAAAACATTTAAAAACTCGTTCTTGAGGTGCAACTGATCACAGAGAGTCGGAACAGATCTTTTAATCCCAGTTTCTTTTGCAAATGCTGTTCTGCAGACATGTCTACATGTTACTACAGACATGTTATTACTACATTAAAACTACGTCATGTCCTATTATAATTTCTGGAAATTTAAAAAAAAAGAGACTTGTTGGGTTTATATCACTCCAATATGACTATGAATACACTATACCTGCACACCGTTCTGTCCAAACAGCTTGCAAAAGTTGATTTTGCATCACAGGTACCCTTTTAAGAATTTACAAATAAAGCGCCTTTTGCATCCACTCGGTCAAAGAGAACAAAATCATCAGTTTCTGATAAACTGGTCCCAAATATCAAAAAGAAAAATGAAATTTTCTGCAGTAGGAGAAGCCACTGTGGGACTTTTTTATTATATAATAAATAACTTGCACTAGGGATGTTCATAATAACCAACCATTATAACCATAATAACCGTTAACTTAAAAGATGCATTTTTAACTGATTAACGATATCAGTTCAACAATAATTTTTTTTTTTATTTAACGTTTGGCTGCATGAATGTGCAACACATATTTGTTAACTCGCGGTACGGTAACACATGCAACCACACGTGTCTACAGACGTATTTTGCCAAAGAAACAAAATGAAAAAAGGATATTGCTGGTCACAGTTTGACACAGATGAGTTGATGCCAAACCAGCACTGATTGCCTGGATCTACATCATAAACACCTCCGTTGCAGAAAGATATAATGAATAATCTGATGGCTATCTAATTGTGATTTTTATTTATTTATTTGTTTATTATTTTTTATTTATTTATTTATTTTTTATTATTATTATTTTTTTTGACAGATATTGCAATTTCGATTTGATTTGCGATTTAGTTTTGTAGTCAAGGTTCAGCTGAATATTCTGAATCATAGCTTCTTACTGTTAAAAAAGAAACTGAAAAGATATTAACTAAGTCAAACATTTATTCAAATTTATTTTTAAATATTTAGAAATGAAACACTCATTTTTCTCTAGAGCAAACAGTAAACACAAATAAAATGACCTTACCTTTCTGTAAACAAGTTGAACTCAAATTAGGAAGATAGTGTAGCTTATTATAAAAACAAAAAATAATGATAATTATAAAAATGCAAAACACTCAGCAAACTAACATGACTGAAACAACTCTGAAATTGCACTTTGCTGTTGCTTGCTACTAGACTTTCAGTTGACTTTTCAGTTGACTTTTTAGCAAGACACTCATCACTCAATTGTGCTCACTCAATTGGCTAGTAAGACTATCATACACAGACGGCAGTCACGCATTTTCTTTGGGCAGGGTAAATTAAATAATACAAATATATTTCATATCAGATAAATCGCACAGCCCTACTGCGCACCCATAAACCGGGAATGAGACCGAGAAAATAAATGCAGACAAGCTTTGAGGTAAAATCAGATGCTCGGATTCTATGCCGGTTAAACATGATTCAGTCAGTGTTTTCGTTTTGTAATCTACATTTGTAATTTAAGTGAAAAATATCTACTGCAGGACTATTTATTTTATTCTTTTTATTCTTTGTTTATGCTGTTGGAAACACTGCAGTTGCGTGAATATGTTCTGTTGTTAATATGTTCTGTATGAACATATTATGTATATATGCATACAGGTATATGTATGTACTGTAGCCTGATGAAGCCATTTTTTCCACATTTTTCGAGTGCCTTGGACTTATTTTTTCTGTTTATTCTGATGAATCCCTTACCCAAAGAGCACCGACACGTTATTTAAGCTACCCCTGAGCACTTTTTATTTGATTTTGGATGTTCGGTATGCTGTTGTTCGCATGTTAAAGTAAATCAGTATTTTAAAATGCAATATTCAATGTGTCAGACACAAAATAGACACATCAATTCATTTTTTTAAATTAAGTAATAATTTTATATTAATCTGATCAGTCAACGGTTAATATTCGGTTAACGAATTAACCGTAATGAACATTCCTAACTTACACCTAAGAAGACGAATTGGCCTGGCATGCATAATACAGCTCAACAGTGAACACGTGAATTATTTTGACTATGTTACTGTACCTTCTATTCACAAGACTTTTCAAAAGCATGAAAGAAAAACGTTTACCTTTTCACTGCACTGTTAGTCTCCATTTATTGTCATTGGAAGTCTCATTGAATTCTGTATATTCTTTCACTAGTAATACATTTGCCATGAGTAAAATAATCATAATTTGGGTAACCTGTTCCTTTAAGACGTATTCAAATGACTTTTGTGCGACTATGCTGTTGGTAGTGGCCAGTTTGAGAGATAAACCCGGAGGGGCCTGTCCGGATTCTCATTAGGTCAGGGCTTATTGTCACCGCTAACAGAAAAAAGGATTTGCTTGAAACAGCCAGGCACAGAACAAAAAGCTTCAGCCCGGGTCCCAATCAGCAGCTCATAAAGAAGCCAGCGCAGGTCTTAATCAGTCAGTCCTTAATGGAGCCGCTCTTTAAAAGTATTATTAACCTCATCTGTCTAGATTAAGAACTAATAGCCCCCTTTCTGTGTATTGTCTTTGTAGCAGCTGGTAATGTACATATATATTAATCCACTGGCGCAGGCGAGATTGTGTGGCGCTGGGGAACAACGGTGCCCTTCACAAGCGAGGCAGACACAGGTTAGGAAGCCACTAATTAAATGTCAGCCTTGACAGATTAAAATTATGAAATTTAAAATCAGCAAGTAGCTCTTTGTCATTGTCAAATTAAGCGGCCGGCGTGATGAGGAGACGGGAATGGAAGACTTTAATGGATTGAAGGGGAATGTACTTTAGCAGCCCTGGATATGGTGAATAAAGATTTCCCTGCGCTCAAGGTAATGGGCTGCACATTCAATTCCATGTGCCAATAGGCTGTGGCACCAGAGCCATCTGTGCTGCCACGCTTTTTCTAGCCAAGCAATTTACTTGTTTTTCTTTGCAAACAACACACAAGTTGAACACTAAAACCTAGTAAGCAGCCTCTAGCCATACATATCCCAGGAACTGGCAACATGAATTCACAGAAAATGTAACAATCCTGTGTTTTTACATACAGTATTTGTGCCAAACTCAAATTAATTTGAAAACACTTGTGCGAAAATATCAGATTTTTAGAAATGTCATGTCTACCTGACCCCAGCCCCCATCCTCAAAGACTTTTGAAACCGAGAAAAATGCATTTTTTTTATGACCTTATTGCTAAGTTTTTTTCAAAAATGTTTAATTTATTTTTTATTACCTTTTACGAACTTCCTTATCCTAAAAGAAAAAAGTAAGAAAGAACTTTACTCAGTCTAGTGGTTTTTCTGGACATGTTTTCAGTTTTGAGTTTAAAAGAAGTGTGGTATTCTTCACCAGTGAAGGTTGTTTTTACCAGAAAATAGAGTTTGTTTTTGATACATTTTTTATTTTACTTTCGGTAACACTTTATTTTGATGGTTCATTTGAGTATTAGTAGACTGTCTGCTTAATATCTGTTGATACTGCTCCTTCAATAGACATTTTGCTGACTATAAGAAACTTTGCAAGTACATGTCAACTTACCCTAACCTTAACCCTAACCACAACCTAACAGTCTACTTATAATCTAATGAGAATTAGTGGACGTGTGGATGCAATGTAACTTAAATAAAAAAAATGGACCATCAAAATAATGTGTGACCTTACTTTCTTTTAATAATGGGATGCATCAATGACCGAGCCAAGAAAAAAAAATAATAATCAAGAACATTTTCATAATTTAAAGAAACTTGTGGAATGAAAATGGTCTTTGGATATTAAAGTGTCTAAATTATGGAAGAGGATTTGTGCCAGGTAATAATAAAAATAAGATCATCTTCGGATTAAAGTCATGATCACACTGCACTAGGACTGGGTATCGATATTTATCAACCAAACACCATTGACAATAATGATTAAAAAAAGTTCAGTATGAATTTTCAATATAAAGCACATAGCTTCATTAAAATGTCACTGCTGGGTGCATGTCTTGGAAGGAATGCCAATAAGCTTATGGGTTATTTCCAATGGAGACGTGCATGTGACGCGTGCACATTTTCCAAGCGCACCTAGTTGAAAACATTTCAGAATGCTATGTGTGCACTGCGATTCATGCACGTAGAACTAACCAATCTGCTTCACACTTTGTATGCAATATACTGTACACATTTCGGTAATAATGCCGCCAGAGTGGCTTTTTGGTTTCTTTTCTTCTGCATCCCAGCCACTAGCACCCCATCTGAAAGAATTTTTAGCAAAGTGGTAATGTAGTCATTCAACTTTACAATTTGTAATGTTGCAATGTGTATTTGAATAATGATGGTTGGTTCCTTTACCTTAAAGCTCAGATTTGATCAACCTTAAAGTTTGCTTTGATTGTTCAGCGTTTACACTTTACCATTGCACACACTGTAACATTTTATTTATTAAATCTGAGTTTCTTTAGCACTTATGTTTATTTTATTATAAGACATAAGAGGCAAGCAATTTCTTTTTTTTTAAGAAATTCTTTTTTTTAAACTATTAAAACTATTTGCCTTAATAATGTTGGTAAATTTAAATAAAATGGTTAAATAAAAAACTCTAATATTACTAAATGGATTGTAAAAAAATATTCATTCATTCAATTATCTATACCAAATGATATTAAACATTATATTGTGATATTTTTTTTCTTCCTGTATCGCCCAGCCCTACAGTGTTTCATTAGTTAATGTATTTAACAACATGAACTAATAATGAACAAAATGTGTGCAACATTTATTAATAATAGTTTAGCAATTGCTAATGCATTATTAAAATCCAAATTCATGTTTATTAACATTAATTAATGCACTGGGTTAACATGAACTAACAATGAACAACTTTTTCAAAAAATGTTCATCCACTAACGTTAACTAACATGAACAAATACTGTAATAAATATATTATTTATGTTAGTAAATGCATAACATTAACTAATAACTTGTTTATATTTAAAGTAAAATTTAAAAAAAATTAAACATGAAATTTTAAGAATAAGTTGTGTTTTGAGGAAAAAATGGTTATATTGAAAGAAAAAAGTTGTAAATAAAATGTTGAGAATAAACTCACTCTGCAAGGTGAGGTCCATGGCAGTGGTGCAGAATTAGTTGATCTGGATTGTAGAACTGCATGAAACTGTTAACTTAATCCTGATGCCATGATTTGAGTGTCCACCTATGCAGAATTCAAATTTTGTACATCATTATATAGCTGATATGCAGGGGAAATGAGTGGCCATGTATCACTTCTACTTTCAAATCCGTCATCATAGGTTCTCTGTGTAAATGGAGAATATACTGTAAGATATTTGGCAATGAACTCAGCATCTGTGAGCACAAAAGACTCAACCATGGGCTCTTTCTCCTTACTCTTGACCTGTGATCAGTGAAATCTGGCTCCTGCAGCTCGAGCTGATGCACGGTTGTCAAGTTTGTCTTTTTCTGGCTACTTTTATATTCTTGCCATGGTGGGTTAAGGGATTTATATATATTTTAAAATACTTGTATTCAAATATTTCGCATTCTGCGTAAGATAAAACTATGCTGAATGTTTAGTTTTTTGATGGAGGGCAAGAAACCTACCCACGTTTATATGTGCATAACATTGACTGCAAAATACACGTTTTAAGCCACAAGATTTGTGTTCGTCCCAAGGGATCCCAATGCAAATCAATGCAATTCAATGCAGCCCACTAAAGCAACATGTGAAACATATAATCAACAGCTATAAAAAGGAGAGAAAGAGGAGAGTCGCAAGAAGCTGAATTTCACATTTCACATTTGTATAATATTTGGACTAGCTTTAGCCTATCTAAAACCATTTTACTATTATTATTATTTATTTTAATTATTATTACAGCGTCTGTCATGGTAGCCAGAGCATTTTAATTTTCTTTAATTAAATATATACATACTGTACACTAAATGGGTCCATGGAGGTGCCGTCATTTGAGTTATGGCTTGTATCACCGACACCAAAACCTTCAATTATTCCAAATCAATTACAACTTTAGGATGATTATATTTGTATATGACATATGACAAATGACCTGTTAACAGTGATAAGGTACAGCTAAGACTAGTCCATGCCAACCTGGTAGTTTGACTTACTGAAGGTATATGCTACATATAAAACTCATATTAACAATACATTACAGCTTAAGGTAACTTAACAATACTGTGTTTAGAAGGTTTTGGGAAACATATGCAGTTCTGTAGTTTGTTCTTGGAAAATTTAAGAACAGTAGATGTTGTACGGTTAACGCCATTATTGCTGCGCATGATATATGAAGCTTCTCATTCAGCATTTCTCAAAACATAACAGAATAACATTTTTATTTTTATGGGTTTATTTTCATTTTATTAATACATTTTATTTAGACTTTTTTCAAAATGCACAATTTGTTCTTCAAAAGAACAGCTTTATTCTCAATTTATTGTGTTTATTCTCAACATTTTGTTTCCACAATTTTTATTTAAAGAGTTTTATCTGAAAATATGACTTTATTGTCAAAATTTATTGAGTTTATTCTCAATTTTTTACTGACGTTTAGCAAGTTTAACCTTGCAGGATGGTTATATTTTTAATTATTGCTTGGCCCTAATCCTCTTTCATACCTCACTGAACTATTGATGGCAGCAAAGAACCTTTATTTTTAAGAGTACAAGCCTGATATTCATATCAGTCATTATATTTTTAATCCTTTTCTTGACCTTTGGAAACATTTTGTAAGCAAAGGCAGTTTGCTAGTTCAGTTTTTGCTTCAATTTTACATCAGTGGTAAAATAATCAAACGCTAATTTATTTTTAAATAACCAAAGCAGCAAATTTGCTCTCAACATCCATGTTTGTAGTGTTGCTCTTCACAATTAACCTACAATCTGATCGATCTGATAGATGTAAGAGTTCATCACAGAAACTAGTGCGCGACTGAAGCCCTAATGAATACTAACACAACTTTTTCTGCAGTCAGAGTGAAAAAAAAAGCTCCTGCGCAGCATTTCTAAATAAATAAACCAGCACTAAATTAGCCTGATTCCTTGCGCTCGCATTCAAGGTTCAAAGGCTTTGAGCTCAAATCAGGTCTAGATGTGTTTCGCTTCAGACGGGTTGAGAGCACAGCTTGCAATAAAGCAATGAACAAACCAGAGGCAGCATTAGAGCAGCAACACTCAACAAGGATCCAAAAACGATACTGATTAAAAGTGACAAGATCCAATTAAATTTAATTACACAAGCTGTATATTCATTTTAACTGACAATTTTTATTAGGGAGCCACACACACTTAAAGCAAGGAACTGAGGCTAAATTATATCAGTGTAATACAGTTAGGTTATGCAGAATCCAGTGTGTCTAATTTGCTTTAATTGAGTTAGGGCCAAGAGGCCTGCGAAGGAGTTCAATAGTTTGAGGAAAAGAGCACGGAGCTGGACATCTCATGGTTTGTCAGGCCAAATATACTGAGGGGGATGATAAACACTCCTCCCCCAGTGAACCAGAGTCTAGATGTGAAGTACTGTATGTCTAGGAATATTTCAAGAAAACAAATCCAAACTTATTTGAAATTCTTCATAGAGCTACATTGGTTTTACTTTTTCCACTTTTTCTTTGTCTCTTTGGTTTGAACCAAAAATAATAGAAGAATAGAGTTGATCCTGGTTTTCTTGGTGTTGATTATTAATTGGATATGCTTTTGTTGAACCTGTTTGGATTAATCAAATCTATTTGGATATGTTTGCTTTTATAATTGAATGCATTTTCGATTGTTTAATAGCAAACACTGTTAGAGAACTTCATTACCCATAATGCTGTGCAAATAATTCCACCAGAGGTCATATAGAATCCACCAATCAGAGTCACTCTGACCCACTAAAATAGGTATTTACTTCTGTCCATACCCATAAAGGATGGCAAATTGTAACTGAGTACAGTCAAAAATGTTTGTTTAATGTGAAGTGGGGACGCTGACAAGGGAGGTGCGGATCCAAACACAGATTTATTAAACAGTAATGGTCAGGCAAGCAACAGTCAACACAGGGGCAAACAGATGTATACAGGAAATCCAGAGTCGTAGTCAAATATCATACAAGTGGTCAGAAGGCAGGCAGCAGACAACATAAAACAAAGCGAGGTTCAAACACGCAAGGCATAGAAAACATGTCGTAATTATCACAATCAGTATAACAAGACTCAGCCAAGAGGTGTGTGTGTGTGCTGTGTATATAGTCCATGCAATTAGTTCATAAGCAGCTCCCAGCCATGAGTGTATGTAATCTACTGAATGAGGAACAGGTGCGTGTGAACAGTGCATGACTAAACTTGTAGTTTGCTGGCAGATTTGTAGTTCTCCAGTGATCTGCGTGGGCTAGATCACTGGTGACTGTAACAGTTTGCATATGTCTGCAAATATATCTCTTTAATATATTGTTTCTATGGAAGCAACAAGAAACATTTATAATGTTCAGCTGCTTAGACATTATTTTATCTCAAATTTTCATGTCGTCCCTTCCTTCAAAAGGAAGTTTGTAATGTTGCGATTCACCTCGTAGCTTATTTGTTCATGGCTTGTACTGCTTTAACAAAGAGTTTTTAAAGATCGCTTGGAAGAAAATTAAAAGTGTGCGGGCAGTAATGCACTCTGGCTTATCTATATAAATGAAGACTGTATTATTGGCTATTTTGTTCAGTTTGAAATGACTAACAATTCTTACTTTTGGAATGCAGGTTAAGGAACTGTTATTCAGTCACAGTTTTATTGCAGTTTCCTTGAGTGATGCCAGATTGGGCGGTTTTGAATTTGATTTGGTAAAATATGGCAATGGCAGGTTGACAAAATTTGGGCAGTTTTGAAATGTAAATTTCATATGCAACTTATTTAACAAAGCATAACTGTGTGCTCCCACTACATTCAGTTAGTAGTGACCAGTGCATAGCTCAAACCGCATGGGCCTACCCGCAAGGAGGTGAAGGAAAGTTGTATCAAAATCTTTCTCCCCTTCGTGTGTACGCTCATCACGCAGTGCATATAGTTAAACTCACAGCGGTTTATCATAACACTTTTATCAATCTTTTATCAAATTTTTCCCACAATTGACAGCAAGAACAAACATAGAAGCATTATCTGATTGACAAGCAGCACCTAATTATGTTCAAAAGAATTTAATACGCCAAATGGGATGAATTTATACCCCATTTTGAAAGTAAAACATACTCTAATAGGTCCAGTAGTGTAATCTACACAATCTGCACATTAAGTGCAGTGTGTGGGTAAAAGGGGCCAGTGTTTCAATGTGATCCGGTTATGCTGTGGTTCTTTGACTGCTGGTGTTGGTTGCTGTATGATTAAAAATTATGACAGTTGAAATAACTAGGTTAATTTTGATTTAAATAAATTAAAATAAAATAAAATAATAGTCTAATATTTTGGGCTGTTTTTTGTGTGTTTGGGTGGGTTTTGGACAGCTTTTGGGCTGGAAAAAGTCGGCTATATCTGGCAACACTGGTTTTCTTGTTTTCTTCAGTTTAGGTTTTAAAAACACTCACTGGCCACTTTATTAAGTACACCTGTCCAACTGCTCGTTAATGCAAATTTCTAATCAGCCAATCACATGGCAGCATTTAGGCATGTAGACATGGTCAAGATGATCTGCTGCAGTTCAAACCAAGCAACAGAATGGGGAAAAAAGGTGATGTAAGTGGCTGTGAATGTGGCATTGTTGGCTGGTCTGAGTATTTCAGAAACTGCTGATCTACTGGGATTTTCATGCACAACCATCTCTAGGGTTTACAGAGAATGGTCCAAAACAAAGAAAATATCCAGTGAGCGGCAGTTCTGTGGTTGCAAATGCCTTGTTGATATCAGAGGAGAATGGCCAGACTGGTTTGAACGGATAGAAAGGCAACAGTAACTCAAATAACCACTCGTTACAACCGAGGTATGCAGAAGAGCATCTCTGAATGCAAAACATGTCCAACCTTGAGGCGGATAGGCTACAGTAGCAGACGACCACACCGGGTGCCACTCCTGTCAGCTAAGAACAGGAAACTGAGGCTACAGTTTGCACAGGCTCACCAAAATTGCACAATAGAAGATTGGAAAAACGTTGCCTGGTCCGATGAGTCTCGATTTCTGCTGCGACATTCGGATGGTAGGGTCAAAATTTGGCATCAACTACATGAAAGCATGGATCCATCCTGCCTTGTATCAACAGTTCAGGCTGCTGGTGGTGGTGTAATGGTGTGGGGGATACTGTATATTCTTGACACACTTTGGGCCCATTAGTACCAATTGAGCATCGTGTCAATGCCACAGCCTACCTGAGTATTGTTGCTGACCATCTCCATCCCTTTATGACCACAGTGTACCAATCTTCTGATGGTTACTTCCAGCAGGATAACGCGCCATGTCATAAAGAGCGAATCATCTGGTTTCTTGAACATGACAATGAGTTCACTGTACTCAAATGGCCTCCACAGTCACCAGCTCTCAATCCAATAGAACACCTTCGGGATGTGGTGGAATGGGAGATTTGCATCATGGATGTGCAGCCAATAAATCTGCAGCAACTGTGTGATGTTATCATGTCAATATCGAGCAAAATCTCAGATTAATATTTTCAGTACCTTGTTGAATCTATGCCATGAAGGATTAAGGCAGTTCTGAAGGCAAAAGGGAGTCCAACCTGGTACTAGTAAGGTGTATCTAATAAAATGGCCGGTGAGTGTAAAATCAGTTGTTCACTGTATTTGCATGGCTTTTATTTTGTCGTGTGTTACAGAAAACTGTATTTCAGTATTAAAATGTGTTGGCTAATATATCTGTTATCCCGCTACAAATTTGCAGTGTTATCAGTATCAGTCAAAATGTCTTTATCTGTGCTTCTCTACACTCAAAAACAATCAAACATTTTTTGCTGCATGTTCAAACTACTTGTTTAAAATGGGCCAAAACAACACAATACTTGAGAATTCTTTGGGACAACTAATTTTTTCATGTTCAAAACACTTAAATTTATGAAAGGAAAAACCTTAATTGGCTTGTGTTGGGACAACATGAAGAAAATGTTTATGTGCAACAGTGAGAACCCAGCATTTTTAAGAGAATAGAATAGCAATATGCTGCTGAAGAATTTTATTAGACCCTAATTTACCCTAATTTAAAGGGCACCTATGGTGAAAAATCTACTTTTCAAGCTGTTTGGACAGACATATGTGTAGGTTTAGTGTATAGACCGTCATATTGGGGTGATATAAACACACTCAGTCCTTTTTTTTCAATTTAACAACATAAAAACGGTGGACCGATTGGAGCGGTTTTGAGATCGACTGCAACTTGACATAGGAGTGCGGTCCCCCGCCCACCAATATTGATTGACAGGTGCGCATTATCATATCCTCAGTATGTTGTTTCACGTCCGCCATTTTCAGCGTGTGAGTCAAAGCGTTGCCTCACGTGTGCGTCCCTCCATTGGAAATAACGAAGTAACGACGAGCAGCGCCATGCATTTCACGGTGTCGCGGATGAAAGTGAGGACCGGGAGGGAGGGGGTGGGTGTCGCGGATGAAAGTGAGGACCGGGGGTTCGCTCACTATTCTGCTGCCTAGGTCGCCTCAGGACACTGTCCATATTTCTGTCGCGCCACAGACCATTATCTGAATAGTTTCATTTTAAATAACATGCGAATGTGCGCGTCTGGTGTGCCGTGTCGTGGCTCTGAGCGGCGCATCCGGTGTATGATGTCCTTTAGTTATAGCCTCAAGCAGGTCGTACACCAGAAGCCCCGCTCGGCGACACACAGCGTCGCGCCACGCAGCGGCATGCATTTCTGAATTCTAAACACAAGTTTGTATCAGGGGACACCCAGGTGCCGCAAGTGTGCGATACTTTCAACTGTCATGTGCATGCCGTGTCGCGGCGCATCCGGTGTGTGATGCCCTTCAGTCAAAGTTAATTCAGTGTGCTTGGTTATTAGTCTCGGTGTAGGCTACAAGGTCGGAGCTTTAAACTAGCACCCAGTTGGCTGTAAAACTATACAAAGACACAGATGATTTTGTAGTCTCTGCTTGGTCTGTGTCCGAGTCGTACATGTACAGCTGAATGCTGGTCCTCTCACTCATGTTGCTTCTCTCTCTCTGTCTGCCTGTCTGTTGCCATACACAGCAGGGGAGCTCTTGGCTCCGCCCCCTTGTTAAGTTGGGCGGGAAGTCGAAACTAATTTTCACGTGAAGCAACACACCCCTAAAACAATGAACTGTGTACACGCCCCCAAAATGGCACTTTTTAACACATTATAATAAAAAAATCTGAATTGTGTTTTGAACTGAACCTAAACTGGCACACTCAGAAGAACCATAATATTAATATTACATCTTAAAAAAGGGGTAAAATAGTAATTTAATTACCACTGTTCAGTTCTGGCTTTGTTGTTTCAGTAAAAATATATTGATAAAAGCTTCACAAAAGTAATCAGGTCTTTTGGAATAAACTAATCTTGAAATGAAGTAAAAACAGGCATCTGTATTTTGTTGATATAACCTTCTGAGCAGAATGAGAATTGTTTAATTCAACCCCCCATTGCATCTAAACAGATCTGATGTTTTTTACAGTGTGTTTTGGGGTAAAATGCAACCACTTCTTTGCCCTTTAGAAGCAACTCGACAAAGTCTTTACCTTATCCTCCATATCTAAATGTGACATGACACATGAGAGCTTCTGGTGTGCTCGAGTCCTTTGTAGAGGTGAGTGAGTGGCATAGTAACTGGTTAGCCTCAGGTGCTGTGCTTCATATATGTACCCAGCCTGTCTTGTGCACGGGGATGCTCAGTGACTTGCCCTGTGGTGCTATGCTGAGTTTTCAAAGCACACGGATCATTTGTTTTCCCTTTCCATGACATGTAGTTTAGCTCAGCTTTCTTCTGGATGTGTCACCGAGGCAGACTCCGGGCGTTTCCCCGGTCCAGTCTTTTTACAAAAGGAAAATGAGAACATTCGGATGAAAGAACAAAATGGGAAGTTTTGATGCTTACATTTGTTCAATAAACGTGACTGCAGATTTTTATTCTTTTTTTTTCTTTTTGCTGCCTTTACAGCTTACTTTTGCATTGGCTTTTTATTTTGAAATATGTATTCAACAAGCCAAGTCATTCACAAATGAGATTCTCATTTACAATGATTCTTCTGCTTAAGAGAAATGCTTCAAGGTTAAAATGATAAAATAAAATAGGCTTGATGAGTGTCATACCTTGTTATAAGAAGCCAAGCAAGTTTGAGGTAGGTAAATAAAAAAAAAAGTATTTTAATAAATCAATCATTAAACTGTATTTATATATAGCACTTTAATAAAACCAGGGGGCTGCCCAAAGTGCTTTATAGCATTAACACAAAATTACACATTAAAACACTTAAGATGGTAAGCACACAATCCAAACAAGAATGTCAATAAAAAAGTATTTTGCACTCTGGATAGGGCTCCACGATTCTGGCTAAAATGAGAACCACATTTTTTTGCTTAAAATCAAGATCACGATTTTCTCACGATTTTGTAATTGTAAAATAAAGGTTAATATGAGTAGGTTATTATTATTGTTATTTCTCAAACATATGGTAAAACACCAATTATATTATTAGGCTTATGTGTAGGTCTACTGTTGGTTAAAATGATCAATTTTGTATAGACTTTGAACGGTGGACTTGAACAGACTTTAAATTTGTCCTGGTTGTTAATGCACAGTAAAGTGATCAGAATACAACTATTCATAATTCTGAAGTTGAATTATTGTGTTTGAGACATATGCTTGTCATTTGTCATTGACAACATTATCATACCATTTTTTTTCACTGGTAAAATGAGACATTTGTCATTATCAGATTTCCTCCTGCATTATATTCAGCATTACATAGGCTAGAGTAGTTATACTGACACTGTTACATGTTTATTCTCATGCACAACACTCTGGGTTCACTATGAAAGAAAAAACATATGTGTAAGAAACTAAATGCGATTTACATCGTTATTACCTGTTTTTCAGAGCCTATAGAGGTTCTGTTTACTAAAGTAGACAAAGGTGTGAGTCCACTCTGGTAAACGTACAGCTCACGGTCAGCTCATGTGTGATTTCGCGGCCGCGAATACGTTATTAAATGAAGTCAGAAATGACATTTTGGGTGAATTATACCGTATAAATACAGTATGTGACACCATTTGGAGGTGTCCACGTTGCAGAGCAACATATGGAAAACAGTGTGAAGACTTGTGCGACCGCCTTTATGCTTCTCTCCTGAATTTGAAAATATAATTGACTGAATTGTAGAAATGCTTAGATCTTGTGGTGGGTTGAATCGAGATTGTGATCTTTTTTCGATTAATTGTGCAGCCTTACTACTGAATTTTTAAAAGCAATTCTAAATAAATAGTGTTTACGTTTTGCTTTAAACAGTGCCACATTTGTGATGATACAAACCTGTATAGGGGGGAGGGGGATTCAACAGATTTGGACCTGCCACTGCAAAAGAACGATCATCCCATTGTTTATACCTGGATCTGTGGACCTCCAGCAACAATTGGCCTGCTGATCGTAGGTTTATGAACCTTTAAAATCTCACAAAAATACCATTTACAAGCATTTTTAAAAAATGTCTAATAGACATCTAAACATAGTCATTTTGGCTAAAATTAGGCCAAATTTGGGCTGTCTAAGAATAGGCCAAAACTAGACTAGTCATCAAATAAACAGAAATGAATGACTACACATATAAAGTCTGTTTATTTTATGACTAGTCTAGTTTTGGGCTATTCTTAGATGTCTATTAGACTTTGACTAACAGCCCAAATTTAGCCAAATTTTGTTTTTGCCTAGCTGTTTACGTTTAGATGTCTATTAGACGTCTATTAAACACAAAATTGTTTGCTGGGTATGAAGGCGCAAGACCATTAACTGCATTAAAAACAAACAACAGTAGTTTAAAATCGATTCTGAATTTAACAGGAAGCTAGTGAAGAGAGTAAAGGACAGGTATGATGTGCTCACATTTACGATTATTCGTCAGCATACGAGCAGCAGCATTTTGCACCAGTTGTAACCAATGAAATAAGGTTTGGTTAATTCCAACATAGTGCATTGCAATAGTCCAGGCAAGCGCTGACAAATGGTTTTCTCTAAATCACGCTGGCTTAGAAATGACTTAACTTTAGCAGGAAGGCGAAGCTTGAAAAACCCTGAAACCGTTTTATTCAGAATGTTTTTTATGATTTTTTTTAAATCCCAAACATTTAAAAGGAAATCTGTTTTAATTATCAAGAAAATACAATAAACACAATGCAACTAACTGCTTATGTAATCATGCAGTTATATGGAGAGTATACATACTGTAGACTGCAAGCATTTAAATGATATGAGAAATACTTCCCATTTACCTGTACATACTGATGCTTAGAATAAGTTTTAAATTTATATTAAGCATATGCAGCTCATGATAACTGCATTTCTGTCATTTAGTATGGTAATGAATATGTATATGGCGATGTTGATGTGTTTGGTCTTGGCGGCATAGATCTACGCTGCTACTGCTTTGATTATTAGGACAGAGCAAGTACCCAGACCTATACAGTATACAGGTGTCCCTAATGCAGTTCACTTTTCGCGGTCTCGCAGTTTTGCAGATTTTTTTAATGCAACTTGACATGCTTCTTTTTTTTTTTTTTTTTTACTGCGCATTGTTTTCTGCGTCCTGATTCGCGCATTGTGTTTTGTGTCCTGATTGGCTGTAGACCATTGTCAATCAGTCTCCTCCGTGCCGTGTCACCTGTACAGTACAGAATGCATTCAGCTTCCCAAACTTGCATAAATCTTTAACACTAGCAGTGTGACTCAGAAGTGCTGCAATGTATGTTTGCAAGTTTCTCCCCAACAAACCCCATAATGTCGATGAAAAGTTCTGCACCGTCAAAGGCACCCACGGTAGCACCCAAAAGGCAGAGGAAGATGTTAACATCGCACAAAAAGTTGGACTTCTGGACATGTTAAAGGAAGGTAGAAGTTACACGAGTGTTTAAACAAGAGAGAAAAGTGTGTTAATGTTCATACCTGTCTGAGAAGAATGTCAAAAAGTGTGTAGTGAGGGGGTTTACAGCCTTAAAACATCTACAATAATTGTAAAAAATAAAGCGGACTGTTTTTAGAACGTAACTCCCACGAACAGCTAGGGACCACTGTAATACCCAAACATGCCATCTAAGAATATAACACTCTGCTGCTGCAAACATAATACTGTATATATGTAACCCCATAGCAGATCTAAACACAGGTGGAGCTGGGGTGGAGGAGGGTCTCCGAAAACGCAATGCAGCCTAACAGCTTAGAAGGATTCTGAACATTTTATAATGCTCCCAGCAACAAATCTCTTGCACCATGTGGTTAATAATGCAGGAGCAGATTAGGTGACCTATCATGCAGAGTTTTGTGGCTGAAATTGTACATGAATGAAATGAATAATAGATTTTTTCATTTACATTTTAATGCTAAACATTTTTGATATGTAATGTGCAGTGTGAAATCTGTGTCCTGAAACTAAACCAGTTGAGAACCACTGATGTATAACAGTCAGGTCCCTTAGATGTGTGTGTGTGTGAGGAAGATTGAGCAAGAGTGAGTGTGTGAGGTGGTAATGATGTCCTCAAGTTGTTAAATGCAATGGTCTGTGTCCTGTTCAGCCATCTGTGCAGGGAGCCACATCTGCTCCCGAGGTCACGGAGGTCAGCAGTGACACCAGATTTAACTGTTATTTACTCGGAGTCCCCGACAAGACTCATACAGCCCGCGCCCACTCAACTGATGTATGTTAAATGTGCTCCAAATTACCAGTGTGTTGGATCTATTGATGGGCCATTCGAGCCTGTCAGCCTGTCTCTATCAGCCTCTCAGTTAATCCCCCTCCTCTTGTTCCCCATTCGCTCCATCCTTCATCTCTCTCTCTCTTTCTCCAGGCCCCTCCGCGGCCCAGGCTGAGCACCTTGCTCTGAATGGGAAATGAGGGCTTCGACAGATACATGCACCTCTGGAACCTGTTGGGTGTTCAGACACATGTCTTGCCCATCTCATTTTGAACAGGTTAAAAGACCACGTCAAGCGCAATTATATCGTGCCAGCATCTTCAGCAAAACCTTGCAGGAGACTTGTTTATTATGTTCTGATTTACTCTCTGGTGTGATTACAGCATTGGCATTATTGGGAATCGTGATGAGGAATTCATGTTTCTGCTGTTGATGCTGGTGGTTGAAGTTACGTAATAATTAGCATTTCTTAGTATTTTTGAGGAAGTGCCACACACACAAATGCACACACATATATTAATTTATTTATTTATGATGATATTATATTATAATTTATTATTATTATTTTTTTAATAATCATTTGATCTTGAGCACTGGAGTAATGATACTGATTTGTTATGATTTTGCACACAGTTAGAGTTTTCCTGTATTTTTAGTTATAATGCAGCTGTGGTGTAATCAGTTCATAATCAATAAGAGATATAATATAATAAGAGATGCACTGATATATCAGCCTATAAACTGTATTGGATGATAAAAATGATTTCTGATCAGCGTTTAACTGTTTGTACACTGTAAAAAATTCATTCATGTTTTCCCAACACAAATCAACTAAGTTAACTTCACAAATTGAAGTGGATTGAACATTAAAAAATTAAGTTGTCCCAAAGAAATATAAAGAATTGTGTTGTTTCAGCTCATTTGAAATAAGTAGTTTTAACAAGCAGCAAAAATCTTTTTTTTTTTATTTTTTTTTTATTGGGGGAATATACACAATTACAGAAAATGTTTACAAGTATATAAAGATCCTCCACATTTTGCATACAAAATTAAACTTTCTTCTATGATTAAAGTATATGAGTATTTGCATAGAGATATACAGTTGAAGTCAGAATTATTAGCCCCACTTGGATTTTTTTTTTACTTTTTAAATATTTCCCAAATGATTTTTAACTGTTAAACAGAAATTGGGGAAAAAAATCCTTCGGACAAATGTCAAGACAGAAAGGATTTTTTCCTGGATTTCTTAAAAGGTCGCAAAAGCACCATTTTGGTAAAGATCCCTAACTGTGTGAATTCCAGCATCTCTGCACTGGTAAAAGCCTTTTTCTAGTGTAGAAGGTATAAAGGAGGGCTTACCAGCTATAGGAACTGATAGAAAGGTAGTGGCTCCCAAAAATTGTTTTTATGAGTGTAAAGTGTGTAAAGAAATGCGTTTCTGTTGTGGAATAACTTTGAATTGGGTGACAGTGACATTTTTAGTTTGTAAGCAAGATGTTGCAAGGTAAAACTTACACTAAAACTTTACACAACTAATCTGATAATGCTAATTAAAGGGTGACATGGCAAGGAATATGATACGTAAGGTGGATTTTTAATAAATATTATATTATGCTTTATTAATAGTCAAAAATGTAAGAAATCAAATTTAAGGGCATGTTCACATTTGCTTCATTTGTCTGGTTTGTGTCAACGTTTGACTTACCCCTTCCTCTGCCCCTGCTGGGCTGTGTTCACATGGTTTTTGGTTCTGTATGGATACCAGTACATACATACCTCAAGTTTGGGGTTTGGCCTTTAAAAATCAAGTTTTATTTTCAAAGTGCCAGCACTACAGAAGTTTAACTGAAGGCTAAGAGAGATGTTTTCTGCTAAAGTTGAGTGAAAATTTTGCCTGCAGCATCAGTTATGTGTTTATGTAAATAAACACATACAGTAAATACACTGTTTGACTAATTTATATGTGATTAATATCTGAGTTCAAAAATCAGCGTTCAAATAATCCAAATAAACCAAAGTCTGATGTCAGATCAACCAGGGTGCACACTGAAAATGCTAGTGGGAAAGCCCCCTAAATGTTCATTTTTTAGTTAATAAATTAAGAACGTTTTGTGTAATGTATTGAACAATGTGTGTTCTGTTTATGCCTGAGACCAGTTACTTTGAAACTAGAGAAATAGAAAGAATAAACGTATATTATGCTATGTTATGTTATGTTATATTATATTATATTATATTATATTATATTATATTATATTATATTATATTATATTATATTATATTATATTATATTATATTATATTATATTATATTATATTATATTTACCAGAACCCAACTTCTTGGTATTGCCAGAGATCGCTCAAGACAGAGAAAAAGTGCACAAATTTGCACTTTCCACTTAGTTTTTTGTATATTGCAGTAAATTATTTCCAAGATGTTCAGTTGCATTATGTATTTGATTCCTAACACTTAGTGTTTTACCTGCAGTGATTTAAAAACAAAATTGAGCCTTTTAACTAATTAGTCAAATTTATTTATTTATTCCTTTTAATTGTGAGCGTTTTTCTCAAGGCAAAGCGGTGCCTTCGGGACAAAAGGAAGGAGCGATGCCCTTTTGCACGGCTATATTTGTCTATGTGACACACTAAAGACTTGTTGAGGGCTCAATGACACAGTGTATCTGATAATGTCAGAGTCTTGTCAGGCTGTAAGAGCCTCTCGTGTTTACACAGAGGCAGCGGTGAAGAGATTAGCGCAGAGCTTCTTGTTGAACAGCGCTGTGATGAGCAGAACAAGGCTCCGCTTCGGTTCATAAATAGCGCAGCACATGCACTGCTGCTAATTGACTCACACAGACATTAGTGGGATTAAGTTAGAGCCCAAAGTTCATTAAGCAGATAAATGCATCTCTTAGCCTGCTAAAGAGCTCCAGCACTAACACAGCCCCCTGAAAATAGTGCTTATTCACATTGGTGCTCAACGAAGATAAAATTGCATTCATTTTAGTGCCGGTATCAGAAATTCAAATGTAATTTGCATGTTTGATGTCATGAATTTCATTCTATATACAGTTGAAGCCAGAATTATTAGCCCCCCTTTGATTTTTTTTTTTCTTTTTTAAATATTTCCCAAATGATGTTTAACAGAGCAAGGAAATGTTCACAGTATGTCTGATAATATTTTTTCTTCTGGAGAAGGTCTTATTTGTTTTATTTAGGCTAGAATAAAAGCAGTTTTAAATTTTTTAAAACCCATTTTAATGTCAAAATTATTAGCCCCTTTAAGCTATTTTTTTGCGATTGTCTACAGAACAAACCATCATTATACAATAACTTGCCTAATTATCCTAACCTGCCTAGTTAACCTAATTAACCTAGTTAAGCCTTTAAATGTCACTTTAAGCTGTATAGAAGTGTCTTGAAAAATATCTAGTCAAATATTATTTACTGTCATCATGGCAAAGTAAAATAAATCACTTATTAGAAATGAGTTATTAAAACTATTATGTTTAGAAATGTGTTGAAAATCTTCTCTCTGTTAAACAGAAATTGTCGGGAAAAATAAACAGGGGGGCCTAATAATTCAGGGGGGCTAATAAATCTGACTTCATCTGTATGTTTAGCACAGTTAGCGTTACTTCTATGTAAATAACACGTTAATAAACAAGGCTGCTCTTTGGATATTGAGCATTTGTGACATTTATAACAGTACATGTTGGAGACGATTTGTAGTTTTTTTTTTTTTTTTTTTTTTTTTTTACAAATGGACATTAGGGCCATCACCAAATCAAAGCTGTTGTTTGCATATTTAGTATCAGTTGGGGTCAGTTATGCTTTTATTCAGCACGAATGCAATAAATGCATCTAAAGTGACCTTTATTAGGTACACCTGTCCAACTGCTCGTTAAGGCAAATTTCTATCAACTTCCAGCAGAATAACATGCCATGTCAAAAAGCGTGAATCATCTCAGACTGGTTTCTTGAACATGACAATGGGTTCACTGTACTCAAAATGGCCTCCACAGTCACCATATCTCAATCCAATAGAGCACCTTTGGGATATGGTGGAACGGGAGATTCGTATCATGGATGTGCAGCCGACAAATCTGCTGCAATTGCGTGATGCTGTCATGTCAATTTGAACCAACATTTCTGAGGAATATTTCCAGTACCTTGTTGAATCTATGTCATGAAGGATTAAGGCAGTTCTGAAGGCAAAAATGGGTCCAACCCGGTACTAGTAACGTGTACCTAATAAAGGGGCCAGTGAGTGTATATTGTCAAATAACTATTTTATTTTTGACATTATAAACATTATAAGTTAAAATCCTCTAGTCATTAAAGAATCCTGTAAATATGTATAACCATTTCTGCCAAATTATTACTATTAACTTTATGTAAAACACATCTTTTAGTATTTATGTAGTTATAATTGAGCTTATCAAATTTCTTTTAAAAATGTTTATACCTGTAGATGCCCTGGATTATCTTGGAATTTTGTGGCAATAATGACAACTGTATGCTTGCACTTGAACTGACCCCAACAAAGCTAATTATGCTCCTTAAAGGCCAACATGACAGGAAATATGTTTGTTGAAGTTCAATCAATGATTACATGATTTGTAATTTGGGGCAAGATTAACAAAAATGCATTTGTTTGCATAACTAGCATGTATAATATGGCAGTGTTTGTATAAAGTGTAACATCAACCGATTTTGAAAAAAACTCTCCAGCTATGAATGACATCACAGCGGGCACTCAGAAAGCGGTGGAGAGTGCTTTCATTTTGCCACTTAGACGACAAATTACCCAGACAATAGACCTCTAAAGTTGGCAGGTAATTCAATCGTGACTGTTGACTCCAGGCATTTGCTTTGTTTGCCCTCAGAAGGAAATGGGCAAAAATTCATCTTGGCGGAGTCAAGCGAAATGAAAGATAATATTCTTTATCTGCTCAGGATAGCTGCGGATGAACTCCTCCAATATGAGTGTAAATAAGATTTAGCGATTCCATACTTCAGTTGGCTTCAACTCAAAGTGATTTGGATCAATAGCGTTTGCCGTACGCACGTGTGTGCGACAGCCAGGACTCCAGCCCATCACACACGCAGGGGAGGCACGAGGGCTGTATTCAGATTTCACCGGTGTCAAATTAATTCCAGGCTTATCGGGAAATTCAATTAGCAGGGAACCCCCCTTTGTGAGTAAGAGATTGTCCGACATCCCAACGTGACAAATTACAGCGCTCAGAGAGCATATCAAGGCGAAGTGTTGAGGCTTGCTAATCTTCCCTCTAATTCTCAATTACTGTAAAATGAAGCCATAAATCACGAGGACAGGCAGATCGATGGAAACGTTGTTTTTGGAGTGATTGGCAGCCACCCCAAAGGTTACTTTTTAAGTTGGTTTAAGGTTACCACTCGGAGAGGGCTTGAGGCGGGAAAGGGGGGGGCGACGTGTGGCAGCTTGGGATGGGGGCGGTGGCGGCAGCGGTGGGGGGGGTCGAACTCAATCTATATGATGCAAGGTTTCAATCCTTTAGGGGATACAGCAGAGGGACAGGACCAATTTTTAGCCCATCAGCCATCCAATTTTTCTCCTTTTCATACCTGCTGTAGTAAATGAGAAACAAATTAAATTTCTCCCTACTATCTCCACAGAAACCATTTAAATCCTTTATGGAAACTAAATTGTCCCCAGACAAATCGCCCCTGGTTCTATGACAATATACTATGGCGGTGCAACTGAAATAAATTTGTGTCACTCCAGATATGCCTTTGTCTGTAATGCCATTCATTGGAGACTTGAAGAAAAGATAGAGAGGGGAAATAAAAAGAAAGGGGCACTTTTGGTAAAGAACAAAAGAAGCTAAATCGGAGGACCCCCTTCATTTTCTCTCTCGATCGCGCTCTCTGTCACTCTCCTGGTGTGCCCACCTCCAACTTGTGGCGTTATTAATTTTGGGCCGGAGTCTTTGCATTCATGAGGCTGAGATTGAAATGTAAATGAGCGCGAGCAGTCAACAGCGGCCCCGGCTGCTCGGCCCGTGTCACGCGTGCTCCGTCTCCGCACCCCGGCCCGGCTCTTATCATTCACACAGATTAAGAGAGTAGAACATCAATCACTACATCTGGGAAACAATGAATAAAACGGCCCAACGAGGAGATGAAAAATCACTGAGGAAGCCGAGTTAAGAGGACGCGGGGCAGCAGCGGTGCGGCAGGGGCTGATTGCTGTGGCGGAGGGACACGCTGTGCTGCCACGAGTGCTGAAGCCCACAGCTTTGTTTGGATTTGCTCAGTCCAGCTGGGCTACGTGTGTTTCTGAGCCTCTCACCCACAGCTATGTTTGTGTTGCTGGTCTGCGGTGTAAATACAGATCAGAGCTCTTATTAGACCTATCAGTATGAATGAACTCGCATGCAAGCATAATGATATGGCTGTTTGCACTATATTCTATCTATCTATCTATCTATCTATCTATCTATCTATCTATCTATCTATCTATCTATCTATCTATCTATCTATCTATCTATCTATCTATCTATCTATCTATCTATCTATCTATCTATCTATCTATCTATCTATCTATCTATCTATCTATCTATCTATCTATCTATCTATCTATCTAGTATCTACTTGTCCTAGATATCATCCATCTGTCCGTCCATCCATCCATCCATCCATCCATCCAATCCATCCATCCATCCATCCATCCATCCATCCATCCATCCATCCATCCATCCATCCATCCATCCATCCATCTACTGTATATACAGATATCTATCTATCTATGTATCTATCTATCTATGTATCTATCTATCTATCTATCTATCTATCTATCTATCTATCTATCTATCTATCTATCTATCTATCTATCTATCTATCTATCTATCTATCTATCTATCTATCTATCTATCTATCTATCTATCTATCTATCTATCTAGTATCTACTTGTCCTAGATATCATCCATCTGTCCGTCCATCCATCCATCCATCCATCCATCCATCCATCCATCCATCCATCCATCCATCCATCCATCCATCCATCCATCATCCATCCATCCATCATCCATTCTACTGTATATACAGATATCTATCTATCTATCTATGTATCTATCTATCTATGTATCTATCTATCTATCTATCTATCTATCTATCTAATCTATCTATCTATCTATCTATCTATCTATCTATCTATCTATCTATCTATCTATCTATCTATCTATCTATCTATCTATCTATCTATCTATCTATCTATCTATCTATCTATCTATCTATCTATCTATCTATCTATCTATCTATCTATCTATCTATCTGCCTGCCTGCCTGCCTGCCTGCCTGCCTGCCTGACTATCCATCTATCTATCCATCGTTCTGTCTATCCATCCATCCATCCACCTACCTACCTGTCTGTCTGTCTGTCTGTCTGTCTGTCTGTCTGTCTGTCTGTCTGTCTGTCTGTCTGTCATTCTATCCATCCGCCCGTCTGTCTGTCTATTGTTCTATCAATCGTTCTATCCATCATTCTATCTATCCATCTATCTATCCATCTGTCTGTCCATCCATCCACCTACCTACCTGTCAGTCCGTCCATCCATCCATCCATCCATCCATCCATCCATCCATCCATCCATCCATCCATCCATCCATCCATCATCCATCCATCCATCCATCCATCCATCCATCCATCCATCCATCCATCCATCCATTTAAGTTTTTCTATCATTAATGACAATGATGAATAATTGTTTTTTGTATGTTGTGTGTGTGTGTGTAGAAACGTAAAAAAAAGGACATTACATATGACAAACGTTCACATTATATATATATTCAGCGCATTCAATTTTTAGTAAAATTTAATATAAACTTAGTTTTGCAACATAAGCGAATAAATGTAACAGGTAAATATATTGAACCACAGATTATCTAAATATTACATTTATGCTATTATTATTATTAATGTATAAACTCTTGCCCTCTTTCTGTAAACATCCAAAGGCAGAGAGGGCCAGTTATTAAATTGATATAAATTTGTTTCACTTGAAATTTATGTAGAATTGAAAGGTTTTAATAAGAGCTCAGACTCCATCCATCCAAGGGCCAGATTGGATAAAACGGCATCGATACATTTCACTGGGAAGTCTGAGAGAGCTTCCCGTAATAGCAGCTTTATGGACTATGATTGGTGAATATTACAAAGCTTATTGGCCATGAGAGAAGACTGTATCAAAGCTTGCAGTTATTACTGACAAAACTTGGACATCTTTATGAACCCATTGTGATATCATACTAATTCCCTTCAGAATGACTTTATCTGGCCTGTCGCGAGTCCCCGTTCTGTGTGTCACACCAGGTTTGTGTCTAATTCGGGCCAATTACAGCTGGCATCACCACTTATAGCCTGTTTGTGGCCAGTGGAATTCCATTTTCTCAAGCGCCTCCACAGTCCACTATTATTATTATCAGTTTTTTTTTTGTTTTTTTACCTTCTATCTTTTCTTTTCTTCTCCCAGCTCTAGCTTTTACTTTGTGCTTTTCAGAACAAAAGCTAATGTGCTGAAAGACCGGTCTCGTCTCACACTCATTGAAATCATGCGAGTGCCATTTATGCTTAATGCGTCTGCGTGCGGGAGGAAGCAAAGCAACCTGGCAGCTCCTGAAGCGAGATGAGAAGACCTCTGGGGATTTGTGCGCGTCGTCTTCCGAGAGCACTCAGACACTGACAGCCCGACCAAAATATTTCACATAATTTGATTAGGTTACAATGACAATCTTTATTTATAGTGCTCCTCAGATGCAGGGGGTGGAAGCTTTTGTAGTGACGAATCCAAATTAACTTCTGTTTGTCTTACCATGGCAATCCAAACACAAACAACACTATTCATGTAACTAGGTGTAATTACAGCTTACAGAGTGCCCATACGTTTTTATGATGGAAAGCTCAGCCGCTTCATTAGGTTTGTGCTATAAATATTCCTTTTTTTTGGTGCAGAGGTCAGGCAAGCACACAAAGGCAAGCATGTTTATGCTCAACAGCATGACAATTGCTTAAGCAGATAATTCAAAAACACTAGATAAGCAATTTAAGCATTTTTAATAATAAATGTTTCGCATACTAATCGTTTTGCTTCACTAGACCTCAGGCTATTGTCAGGAGCCACGGGCACTGTAAAAAATGCTGGGTTCAAACCCATTGTCCAAACACAAATTGATTAGGTTAACATAATCATTTTTACAAATTTAAGTGGACTGAACATAAAAAATTAAGTTGCCCCCCCCCCACCCCCAAAAAAAAAACAACTTAAGAATTGTGTTGCTTCAACTCATTTTAAATAAGTAGTTTGAAGAAGAAGCAAAATAATTGTTTTGGAGTTAGAATTTAGAACTTTTTGTACAGTATACTCTGTTTTTTTTACTCTCAAAGTGCGTTTCAGCTAAAAATCTTCTATAATGTTATACTGATCAAAAAAAAGCATCTGCACTTTGAATGGGCTGAGGTACAATTTGGAGGTGAATTATCCTATTCATGGGGAACAAAAATGTCACTTCCGCTACTCTCGATACCATATTTGTGTCCGATATGCTCACACTCACAACCACAATGCATTTAAATGAGACTAAATGAGATCGATATTTTGCTATAGAATAAACAAATACTAGTTATTATGTTGCTTCTGATGATACCTCCAACTGTGTTTTGTTCCGTCAAATCTGCAATGTGTCTGTCTCAACTTCCTTTTCTGTACATTTATTCATGGCTTCACTGCCGTGGCCACGAAATTTAGGAGATATGGCCTATTACTGGTGATCAGTCTTTAAAGAAAATACATTCTGGTGATCTGCTGAACCATAAAGTCTAGTAATAACCTCCAACACTGGTGAAATGTATATCCAAGTTGTTCACAAACAGCTCCAAACAGCAGCAAAGCTCTCAGGGTGTTTATTGTACAGTGAAGACTATCACTACACATTGGGACGTGTTTATCATTCAAAATGTATTTGGAGATGAAGCGTTCCTGACCACAGAAAGTGATGTACATCTCAGGAATTAACATGATATCTACAATATTTATTTGTGTCATAAACACAGCAGATCGCACATGGCACTTGCGTGTTTCTTATACACAGACCCAAACGAGGGAGAGCGCGCACTTAAGAGCAACACACAAGTATGTCAACAAATACAGAAAATTTATCCTAGGGCATTCCTGGATATACAGTATGGGTGAATGACGGTCTGTTAATTAAGTTAGATTACAATCCAGCATTGATTGTATGCACGTTTGCATTTTTTATGACAGTGAAAATCCCATAAGTAAATTAGCAGCATACTTCATCATTTTAGGTCGTGCAAATAAGAGTAAGATATCGTTTAAAAGTTAAAGGGCTATTTTTTTTTTTTAACTGTGATTATAATAAAAAAGCGTGCTTTTATTCAGAGAGTTGCAACAAGACTTATTCCTCCATTCAAGAAGGAGCTGGTGTGATGACATTCATACTACTGTACATATTCTCAGTTAGACCCTCCTTCAATCTGAGAGAAAATCAGCCATATGTGACCATTCCTTCAGTATAAAAATAATTTTTATGTAAAAAATTAATTTTTTTTAATGTTCGGAAAATTTCTCATACAGTCTAATCTGTTTTCGAGAAACATTATTCATTCATATAATTTAAATAACTGTTTCCTTAGCTTTAAATATGTATAGCTATCATGTGTCAAAGCTGTTGTATCTCCCTAGCATAGGCAGTTTAATCAGGGTTGACAGAGTTGGGACATGCTGTTGCAACTGTCCCCAATTACCAAATTAGTTTAAAAGCTTGCCATATTAACAATGTACATTTTTAATTTGATCACGATTTTCAACGTAATTTAATCAGAAAAAAATGAATTCTTTGATTATTAATTGATTTCAAAGTTCAAGAGTTTAGTAAAAGTTCAGTCTAGGTTTTCAGTAAAAATTATATTTTTGTTCAGTTTTTTCTAGTCTGTATTTATATGGGTAATTCAACACAATTTACATTTAGTCTGTGTACCAAAAAACTTAAAATAAAATCCAACCTGAGTTTTTTTAATTATTACATTTTAATGAATGTTGCAACTGTCACTGTGGGTCCCCCTGCTCGGGGTTAGTTGCAACGTTTGACTTTGTCTGTTCAAGTTTAAATTCTGAATATATTATCATGTGTACATATATTACATAGCAACGTGGGTGGGTGTCCGATAGATGTGGATTGATTATATTACAATTTTGGGTTTCCACAAAAAACTGTCTCTGAGAAACTGAAGGAAATGCAAAAAGTGTTGCAACTGTTCCCACTCTCCCCTAATAAAGAAAGTCAGAGGGTGCGGTTAACGCTGTCTTTACAAAGAGTTAACATTAGTCAAGCATGATCACGGAACTGGATAGCCTGTTGGTAAAGCACATTATTATACATCAGGACACGTTTATGTAATGAAAAGTAGTTAAGTTTACTGGCGCTACTGAAACAACGTAACAGCATAGTACAGTTTGGTCACAAAAATGGTGACCGCACTACTGTGTGACGTCACATGGAACCTATGGATTGCGTGCACTATTTTTAAGGGTTACTAAAAATTATTTTGTCATTTATTCATATCCCAAACCTCTATGTGGAAGAAAAAATAAGATATTTAGAAAAATGACTAGGTGTGTACAGAATGTAATGAAAGTCAATGGGGTCTAATGTTGTTTCAACTTTAAGATTCTTCAATGTATGTTTTTTGTGTTTCTCAGGTTTTATGACACAAGGGAGAGCAAACGATGACAGAATTTTCACATTTGGGCTAAACTATTCCTTCAAGGGGACTAAATGTGTAGAAAAGCACGTTATACTTTTATTATCCTCACTTTAAATCAAGTAGTTCACCTGCAAAACCTTCATCAAACAATACAACTTGAACCGGAGGTTAATGAAAATGTCCCGCACATTGATTTACCTGCGCGTCTGAGGGCAAAGCCATTGAAACAAACAATTCATTTGTCTGCCACATGTTTCTTCGGCGAGACCCTCATAAAAGCTTTTCAATAAATTTCACCGTCTGTTTTACAGACCTTTCCTCTTCCTTGCGTCATTTTTTTAAATTGAAAGTTGGTTTTAAAGTCAGCTATAAACATCAGTCCGCTCAATCAGTGCTGGTTCAGATCAAACAGCAGTGGGCTGCTACAGATACCTCCAACCCTGACTTGTCTCCCTGCTTTCATAGTGTTTAACACCGTGGCACACTTTTTTTTTTAGCTGGAGACGGCTGTCACTGTATTTTGTCAGCAAAGCATAATATTTCTTCAGGAGTTCTAAACCCAGTACTCAGCAGGGAAGAAATGAAAATACGGCACTACATAAACCGAGCGAGTCAGTTGTAAATCACCTAACACGATGTAGAGGCACCAGCGGAGAGCTGCGCGCTGTCAAGTCCTCCCCTGGAAAACAGAACGGACACCAGTCATGATGCTGTTAATCAGCCCCCAAATAATAGATGCCTCCAAGCTCGGTGCCATCGGATGAAACGCAAAACAACCTGAAACTTACTTTGCTTTCAGACTTCGCCGAGTTGCGCTATTGAAATGTTTTTTTTGCCTTTGTTTGTTTGTCGGCGTTTGTCAGGGGTTATTTCTTGGTGGGAATCTAAAAGGGATCTTTGAAGCTTTAATATGATCCTTTCACACAAACACTTCAAAGGTCGTCTTTAGTTTCTACGATAAGGTGCCGTTTTTTAAGACGCTTTGCATGTCAGATGTTAATGTTATTGTTGGCGGAACAGAGTTTTTCTTGCACTGTTTATTTATCGCTTTCTCTCTCTCTCTCTCTCTCTCTCTCTGTTCACAAGCATGTCTTCCATTGCAGCAGTTGGTAGTTACGTGCAGTTGTAGTGTTAACATCAACCAGATGGATGTGGTGCATTGTTTTGAAAGCAGGATCTTGAAAAGGTCTGAAATGGGAAATTAATTATTCAAGCTTTATTAAACGGCACATTTATTGAAATGTTTCCAAAAAAACTGAAAAACACAGGGCGATACGGTGGCTCAGTGGTTAGTACTGTCGCCTCACAGCATGAAGGTCGCTTATTCGAGTCCCAGCTGGGTCAGTTGGCATTTCTGTGTGGAGTTTGCATGTTCTCCTTGTCTGGTTTCCCTCACACTCCAAAGACATGCGCTATAGGTGAATTGAATTAACTAAATTGGCTATAGTGTATGAGTGTGAATGAGGGTGCATGGATGTTACCCAGCTCTGAGTTGCAGTTGGAAGGGCATCTGCTGTGTAAAACATATGCTGGATAAGTTGGCGGTTCATTACGCTGTGGCGACCCTTGATGAATAAAGGGACTAAGCCAAAAAAAAATGACTGAATGAATTCCCAACACAGTGAATCTTCTTCTTAGATTGGTTGTCATCTGTCATAACCAATCGGTCAGCACAAGTTCATCCAGAACCTCGACGCGGTTCCCGGTTCGTCAGGCAGGACAGATGTTTCTGTCGCCCCTGAAAGAAAAAAAAATCAAGTTAAGGCTCTCTGTGAGAGGAATTGCACTGTTTTGGCTGTCAGTTGATTAGTGTTAACCAATAAGAGCGACTTCACTGGCAGAGATGTACACTGGGCTCTGGAGCTCTGAGAGCCGGCCAGATGGTCCTGTAGCCCCCGCTGCCGTAATGTAGTAAGCTTGTGAGAAGCTGGTGGTATTGATTTCATTTCTACCCGAAGATGCAGCTACTACATCTACATGTGTCCTGCACTGATATGGACCGCAAGAAATCCAATATCGAGTCTGGGATGGAGGACCCGGTGTGCCGATCCATAATAAGGCTGTCAATCCATCTGTCCTCTCCACTCTGAGAGAAATGCCTTGCCCCAGAGAGACGATATCAGAGACGTTTCGTTATCCTCACCCCTACGTGTAGGAACACCTCTCCCCGTTATGCTCGTTAATTAGGAGATCAATGAACGCAGCGTCCGATGTACTGATAATGAGAAGGTTGTGGCTCATTGTGTGGAGCGGGAATGTTCTTGATCATGGTACCGCGTCGGGTCCTTTTATCAGGCAGGTATACGGACTAATTTTTTAGGTGGCGTAACAAACCCGTTTGCAGAATGCATAATCTTTATATTATGCTGATGATTGCTTTGACGGAGCACTTCAATGGCTTCCTCACGGAAGGATGGATGCTGGGGTCACGCCGCTGAGGTGCCTCTATATATCAAAAGAAGCCCTTATGCGCTCTGACACATTTATCTTTTGTTTGCTAATATTGGAAGCAGTGTATCTTGTGTTGCGCGTTATTTGTGTATGTTTGATAAATGCTCCTTCCATGACTGTTTTGGTCCCTGGGTCATCTCTTGCTCACTGATGTGCTTATTAATAATAAATTGCCTGTGCAGAATGTGCGAATTCTTCCTCCCTTTACAGTTATTGTGTAAACAAAAGACTGCTAGCGGAATCCATCTTAATAGAGGACGTTTTATTCAATAAAGATAACTTGCCTGAGAAAAATGAGATCTCTTAACTCTCGCAGCCTCGCTCTTTCACTGTAAATCCTTGTGACATTCCCGCCACCCGCTCCGGGTGCCCGTGGTGGCGTGTCATGGAGGAGCTCGGCCAATCATGGGCAAATTATACATGCTAATGAACGTGCCCTCATATTCCCATTCTGACATGGAGCACGGTGGAGTCCGTAGGGATTAAACCACCCACAGCGGGAGCACATCATTTCTCTCCAAGTCATTAGCCGTTACAGTTATAGCAAGCGGTGGAAAAATGCATAGGGAGCCCTATCATGCAGACCACAGCCTTGACCAGCTTGTAATAATACATTAGCGACACCACATGTGTGGCATATTAATCAGTCAGAAAGCATAATTTATGCATTTTGCAATATTTTATGATACCCCCCCCACCCCCCACTTGGCAATCCGTTTTTAATCAAAGAAAGGTCAGTTCATGTAGTGGGCATAAATCTCCCTCACCTGGTGCTTTGTAAAAATACGGAGATTAAGTTTGTGCAGTGTGGTCAGGGGGAGAGCAGTAAATTACCCTGGTAACAAAGTTAACATTGATTCAGATATAACCACTTGTCCGCAATGTAACAACGATAACCTTTTAGTAGATTTGGAAAACAAATTTGACAACCATTAAAATAATGAATGAGTTTCTGCTCGCGCAAAGAAGTGAAAGAAACTCTATTTGGAGCGCGAAAGGCCCTTAATGCATCATGCTGCTCTTTCATAGTAACCCGGCAGGGGCCCTAAAGTAGCACATACTAATACAAAACTGACATAACAAATTACTGCGCTGAATGAAGGTGCACAATAGGTTACAGTCGCCTGCATTCAGATACTTTCAAACGCTGTGTTTATGGGCTGCCGGCAATGACACTGTTTTCGGCACTAATAGGGACGTAATTCGATAAATGCCACAACTTCCAGCACTAACTCTGTGCATGAATCTTCAGTTAATTAGGAGGAGGATCTAAGCACTGTTTCATTTGTAAAGCTACTGGAGATAAAATAAAGAAAGCCCACTAAACACTGTATTTGTGTGACTCTATATACACACACTATCATTGAAAAGTTTAGGGGAAAGCAAGATTTAGCCTTTTATGCTTACCAAGGCTGTATTTATTCCATAAAATGTCAAATTATTCTAATAAAACTGTAACTTTTTAATTAATAAAACAAGTTTCTCTTCTAATTGATTTGTTTCTCAAGAATCACTTATTAAAATCAATGTTGAGAACTGCTAAAGTGCTGCTAAATATTTTTGTGTACCGTAATACTTTTTTCTTTACGTTTTTTGGTCTAACAATGACTACATTAACGTGGACATCAGTACTTTTTGAATGTTCCTTTATGATCCCATTTACAGTTTATAGCACATAATTCAATTAATGTCATTGTGTCACCACGCTATCAAATTTCCTATGGAGTTTCACGTATTGGGTGTTTCATTCTTAATTTGTCGACTTTAACTGCAGTTTGGCACTTTCGCTTTCATTCGGGAATATTTCCCGCATGCCCCCTGTGACAAACGAGATATTGGATGCGAGTATGAACTGCTGGAAGAGTGTAGTTTTAATGGAATTTGATACTGTATGTGGAAAAACAGTCTGCATTTTGCGATGCAAGTGTCTGTGGTCCATCACTGACGCGGTAGGTGCAGAGAATAGTGTCAGACAGCCGTGTGTGTATAGATTATCCTGTCGCAAAATGCGGCAAAAATCTTACACATTGGTAGTTTAATTTAAGGTGTTTACCTGTCTGTACTGCACTTTAATAATGTGACTAAAATCAGCACACTCCACATGTCTTAATTTGATTTCTTTTTAGTTCGATTATGTCCTTAATCGGATTAAATTAACTAAAAATCACTTACCTGGTAGACTCTTAATCAGAGTATTGTCATAATCGCATTAAAATCAGATTATTGGTGTCCATGTAAATATGCTCAATGCTAAAGTCTGTGCTTTCACTTTTGTTCAATATATTGCATTTTTTAACCAAAATATAATAGGAATTTATAATAAGGCTGGGTGATTATCATATTTCTTGGTTCTCATCTAATACATTTTTCAAAGTGATTTTTAGATATGTGGCTTTTTACTACAAGTGTCTCTCCTTGCAAAATAAAATTTATTCTGAAAATGAAATAACTTACTTTTCCGACCAGTCTTTAAAAATATTAAAGATTAGGTGATCATACTAAATTTCTAAAAAATTTTAAATGCATTATTGTAATTACTTCATTTAATAATCAATAAGTTTAATAAAGGAATGTAAAATTGTAACTATTTAGTAAAACAGTGGTATCAAAGAAAAAAGCTAACTTTAAAGGTTTAAAAATGATAAATGTGATCCACAAATGGGGTAGTTTTAAAGAAATAGTTCATTCAAAAAATTTTATTTGCTCTTAATTTATTAATCTTGTTGAGGGGAACATGAAAAAAGTTTTAATATGGAGATGCATGTCAAATCTAACCATCCCCATAAGAGTAAAAAAAAAGCATATCAGGGAACACAAAAATCAATATCTGTGTCTCTTGACAACATTTTGATGTTTTATAAAGCAAAGTGATCATTACACACAAGAATCTTAACATTATTTATAGCTTTTTAAAATTTTAATCCTCTGCAAACAGCCTGAATGTGAATAAATTCACAAATAATTCATTCTTTTGAACTGATTTTTTTAGCTAAATGAACCAGTTCACCAAGTCAGACTGAATCGTCTAAAAACCATTCACAGCTTGAGTTAGCACTGATCTACAAGCCACTCAATCAAAACTCACTCGCTGAGTCAGTTTAGCAGCATATATATTCCTCTGATGCCAGATTTGCAAACACATTTGGCACTCCAGTTCACCAGCTTTGGCTAAACTGAAGAACTTTTCAGACTCAGGTCAATGAGAACTGGTGAATGAAAAACATTAACTGAGAACTTGAATAATAGGTTGAAATTATTATTTTTTTATAGCTTGATTTATGTAAAACATTGCATGAGATTTATGAATTATATTTTGTTTAGTCATATCAAACATTGCATTTTATTATCAGGTGCTTTATTCATATATCTGTACTATATGCATTGTTTACATTACACTATAAGCTAATTATTTTATCAGCAAATTAGTTATGTAAATCATTTAAATCTTGAACCTGATTTAAATGATTCACATAACTAATTTGCTGATAAAATAATTAGCTTATAGTGTAAACAATGCATATAGTCACTATAGTATATTCAGGTATTTGAACCAGAAATTAACTGTCCAAAAGAATCAGTTCACAGCAAAGACTCATTCCTCATTGATTTCCCCTTTTGCCCCAGGCTGTAGATTTGGATTACATGTTATGTTTTAAATAATGTTTAAATAATCAGTTCTCAAGACCTCAATGTCCTCCACAGGTATTTATCATGTTTGTTGATTAGCCTTTTTCCACTTTCATAGTGATTGTAACTATTAGGGGTGTCAAAATTAATTGTTTCTTTGGTGCACCGCGATGCAGACGCGGACAATTCGGTATCGGTTCAGAAATAATCATAACCGGTTATTATGTGCTGACGTCATTTATCTCATATGCGCTATGTCGCCGTAGCATACTAGGCAGACGTGAGTATTTACAACGCTGCAACTATTTAAATACTCAGAAACTGTACACAATTTCACTGCGTGCGTGTTTCACTGACAATTACAGCAGAGGCCCCTATTTCACGACAATTAAGAGAATGAAGGTAATCTCCATTTCTCTCTCTCTCTCTCTCACTGACTGTGGCCCATGAGTGCATCTGTGAAGAGCGCCAGCGTGTAAGAGCCAATTACAGCCCTTTCTGTTGAGCGCGTGACCAATCAAAGGGGTGTAAGAAAGAACTTGGTAGACAAGGCTCAGAAAGCGAGCGGGATATTTATATTTGTTTATTTGCTATAAATGCTTGTGTTGTTTAAAGGCACAGTTTATATATCTGACTGTTTGTATTAAAGGACAAATTTGTTTTACAAATAGTAAATATAAATATAATTATACATTTTAATAAAGGAATTGCTGTGCTGTGAAGAAAATATAAACTGTGTATGGAAAGAATCGTCAATGCATCGTGATGCACCGAGATATCGAATTGAACCGAATCGATGGCATGATAATCGTAACCGAACTGAACCGTGAGACCAGTGTAGGTTCACACCTCTAGTAACTATAGACTTGGATTTTGTGGTTAAGCTAGTTTTTTCTCTAACTATACCTAAATGTTCTCCTGAAGAAAAAAGTCATCTACATTTTGGATTGCCTGAGGGTGAGTTAATTATTATTTTTTTTTCATATTTAGGTGAACAATCTCATTAGTACATGAACTGATTCCTGTACTAAATATTAGTAATGTCCTGATCAGTTTTTTTCCCCTCAAATATGTGTGAGTCTGAGTAATTTGACTTTGAGTATCTACCGATACCGAAACCCGATCCGATTCTTCTAAAATACATAAAAAAAAGAATAAAGAAGAGCGAAGAAACAGATCCAGGATGCTCTTTTTTTTTTTTTTTTTAATTCACCTTATTTTAAAATTTAACTACTCTGTTAGCAAACAGAGCACTTCTGTGCGGTAGCTTGAACAATCAAGTAATAAATAACATCAATTCTTCATATTTGGACTTTAGTGCAACAGTATATATAAAAAAATCTCATATAAATACAAATAGCACCTCAAGTTAAAATACCCGGCAGGCAATCCCAAGTTTACATATCTCACAGTTTGCTATGGCAATGTTGTCGTCATCAACTTTATAATACCTCCAATAGTGTCTCTGCAACAAAAGTAATATATATATATATTCAAGTCCTGATTGGGAGGTAACTTCCGATCGAGTCTGAAACTGCGTGATCGGTTCCGTTTTCCGATCATGTAATCGGATGTGGACATCCCTACTAAATATGCCTCACAAGACTTTTTAGTATGTGATCTTATGTGGCACTAAATCATTTAATTTGTGTCTTTTGTAAACCGTTGCAAAAAGGTGTTTGTGTCATTATTATTTTGTTTGATTTGATTTAAAATCTATTGAAATATAAGAAGAAAACGTTTTTATTTATTAAAGCAGTAGTGTATATATTGTCTAATATTTTTTGCACCGTGAATTTGTTAGAACAGACCCTTTTCACATTTCCCAGTTGCTCAGCAGCGGAAGGCTACTCATAGTTGGGTAAACTTAGAGCGCAGTGAATCGTAGAGTCCAGCAAATAATCTTTTTACCACCTTATTTGCTGAAATAATAGAAAAATAACTCCTTGATAGTGTTATCAAGACTTTCAGAAAAAGGAAAAAAAATAGTGTGAGACTGATGACGACAGCCAGAGGAGAGAATAGCGTCAAATTTACTCTTAACCCCGTAGATACTGCATTAGAAACACGCAAAGATGATATAATTCATTCATAAATGCATATAAAGGCTCTTACGCTTTTTTTTAATCAAAATATTCAAAACTTTCAAGGATTTAAGATTATGATGACCATTAAACGCATCATAACAGTCTTGTGAAGAGGGTCCATAGTTCTGATTTTGCCTTTGATATGACTTATAAACCAGGATTTCCACATATAGCTCATTGCACAGGATTCTGCAAAAATAACTAATTAAAAAAGTAAGATTGATGTTCCTCTAAGAAATCTGTACTCATTAATGCTGGAAATAAAGATATATATTTATAAAAACATTATGTTAATCTAGTACAGCAAAAGCTGCAAGTTGACTCCTACAACATGAGACTGTTGTCCTGCGTGGAGTTAAAATATTTTTACAACTTGAAGCGCTAAAGTGACAAGGCCGTCAATGAAAGTAGTTTGTCCTCTGCAGTTCAGTGAAAATATTATGAGAGCTTGAAGAAGGAGAGGAACGAAGAGTGATGGACAGCTCTGACACTCCAGAGCACTTAGGCAATTATTAACAGTTTCTGCCAGTCACCACATCTGACACAACACAAACACGCAGCGTCTAATTTTACACTACTCCGGCAGGCATGGGTCACTTTTAAAGAACACAGGGAAACTCATTTTATCGTAGATTTGACGACCAATCATCCAAATTGGCCCCATTGCTACCGAGCCCCCCTTCTCCAGCATAACAGACAATGCCTGGGAGAAAAGCAGCCGCTTAGATCTCTGAATTGCAGCTGTCCGATGGAGCTTGCCAAGGCTGAGATCAGTGTGGTGAAATGGCACACAGGTGTGGGGTTTGACCACAGACCCCGTCTCTGTGCGTAGATAGACATCGGCCTGTCAACGGGATGCTTTAGGCTGAAAAACGGGCAGCACGTGAAGAGGTCAGGCCCTGTAAAATCTTTACCACATCGTGCATGTCAAGCGAAGGAGACCCCAGCCATGTTTTGATAGCCGTTGAACAATTTTAACGTCTACTGACAGCGTCTCTCAGCCATCAAAGCTGAGACGTAATTGATAAAAATGGCTTGTTTTCGCGACCCATTGTAGGTTGAAAATCGGATCGCTATGCCTTATTATATCAGGTAATTGCTTTCCAGATAGCCAACAGGACCTGAGCGAAAGCTTCTGATATTCACTCTCTTGTATAGGTTAATCCGATCTGAGCGTGATTTCCTGACACGTGAGATTCTGCCATTTCCAATGGTGCTCCTATACGTTCTGATGAATGCTGCTGGTAATTTGGTTTAGACAGATTACTCACAGATCTGCACGCACGGGCTCAAAAAAGTATCAGAGAAGAAGTCCAAACACATAACTGTCAATGGTGCTTTTGAAGTTATCTTCTGATGGGACAAGGTGGACTAAACCTGATTTTCAGACAAGCGGAAATTCCTAATAAGCTCTGAAGGTATCTCAAGAGGCTTTTGTGCATCATGTTGGTTTAGTGTCTGGCTTAGATTACTTTATATGTATCTTTTTTTATGTTCGTTGAATAAATGAATAGGTTTAATCGGTAGGGTAATTACAAGACAAAGGATCTTTGTAATTAGAGACTAATGACAAGCTTGCAGCCTGCTCTTGCCAAACAGCTGTTGGGAAAGGTAAAACTCTGAAGCCGTTCCCTGCACATGTTCCAACAGATGAAAGTAATTTAGTTGCACTTAACTGTCTATAAACAATTACCGTAAAAATGCAGCAGTGTCTTTATGGATGGCTTCTGAAACATATTTTCTCCTCCCCGCCGAACAATTATTAACGATCTTCATCTGCTAGGTACACTTCATGAATTTTACATTACGTCTTGTCATTATCATAACTAGACTATCAAAGATATTAGAAGCCTTCGACATTGTCTTCGTTCTTAGATCTATTGTCAGGTATCCGGGAATTGTCTGAGGTTGAATATTCCCTGGATTTTTTGTGTTTTTTTTTTTTCCTCAAGAGCATTTGCAAATGCATAAGCATGAGGATTATTGGGGCTGTCTCCATGTTTGTATGCCTGTCTATCTTTCTGTCTGTGCATGGAGGCAAGTTCTTTTCCTCCATTTTAATGCCATTGTCCTTGTGTAGTCACTTTTTTCCCCAAACAAAATGCGCTGAATGTGTTTATGTCTATGTCCATACGTCCTGATAACAAGGCAGAAGCCTTTTTACGTTACATCTGATTTGCGCCCGGCTCACAGGGTTTTTTTTTTATTAGGTGCAGGGGGTTTTGATGGACATCTTGGATGTGGCAGAATAATTAGCATTTCCCCACATGGCTTTTCTGTTCCTCAGCACACTGATGTCCTTGTGATGCCAGAAAACGAGCGTGAATGCCGTGTTTATCATTTAGAAAACCGGCAGCCAGCCACTAACAGACTGTAATTATGTACTTCCAGGGACAAGATCAGTGTGCAGAACAAGTGTGCTGGAAAACATTGCGAGGACTATTGGGTTGTTTTGTACAAAATGTCCATCACACACTTGGCATGCTTCGCCCCCCCTTTCCCGCTCCCCTGGTGTCTTGTTATATTTCTTTCCGGGAAATTGATTTGCTTATTAATGGAGCAATAATATTTGCTGATACCTGTCAAGATGTTTACTGGGCTGCCGGCTTGCGGAATGTCTTATAAATGCTATTGCATTCAAGTGTAAGGGGAGGGAAAAAAGTCTGAATATTTTGCATTCGGAAACTATGTGGCCATTATCCTACAGGCCGCGGCTTTGTTGACAGATCCAGCATTAGTGGACGCAAAAAACCATGACAGAACCACGTTAGATCTGCTGGCTTTCAGCTGAGCGCTGAGAATAAATTGTGTAAACATGTGCGAATTCACATGCAGCAGAATGTGCCATTAAGCTCATTATTGCACCTATTGCGCATAAGCCTGCACTTTCATAACCTGCTGTTGTACTAATTCAAAAATAACACACACGATTTATCATCTCTGCCACTGTAGTAATGCTTCTACTAGACTAGCATGTTGTACGCGTGAAAGGTCAAGAAGGCAAATGAAAGAAGGGTTTTGTGTGATGGAACGGGAATCGTAAAGAATGTAAGTAGGCCAGTTCCGATTCCTTTTAGCAATTCTCATCTCTAATGCTCCCGTTTATGATTATTAGTGTACTTTAAGGTAATAAATATGTGGGCAAAAGTGCTGTTCTGTTGAGATTGTTGTCAACAAGAAATTTGATAAAAGGTGTGTTAATGTTTTACACAATTTTAAAGAGGCAGCAAACATCCAGTAACCTAAATCTGAAAACATATGTCCATCATCAATATTCATGAAATACTATGTGAATCAATGATTTACGTATAACAATTAGTTGTAAGCCGCATGTGACTTGATTCTCTAAAAAAAATCTTTAGAGTCATCTTTTCTGGAATTGTACTACAGTTATTGTGTTGTTTGTGTTGGATTCACTAAAAATAGATAAGAATCATGCGAGTCATTCATTTGTAAGTGGCTACTAAGAATCATTTTAATGAGAATCAGACATTTGTGTTTGTTTGATTCACTAAAATAGATCAGGAGGAAGAGAATCATTCTTTTGGGATTAGATCAGCTCTATGTTTTTAAACTCTTGGGCTGCTAAAGGGTATTCATTTCAGTATTGATTAGTAGTGCTGTTAGGTTTTTGATTTAATACAAAGAAATGACTCCCAAAATATATATATTTTTCCAAGTTAGACTACAGTGGTACACTGTTTGTTTTGATTTAGCCTGGTGATGAGAGTGATTATTTGAGAGTCAGTAAGTTTTTTCTTGTATGCTTTTAATTCATGAAAAAAGAAATGACTCATTTGTTTGGGAATCAGTCTGCAATAGTTGTTCTGTTTGTGTTTGATTCACTGAAAATAGATGAGAACTCCTATGAGTCATTGATTTGTAAATGGCTCCTAAGAGTCCATTTTAACAAGAATCAGACTGTGTATGTTTGATTCACTAATAAAGATCAGGAGCAAGAGAATCATTCTTTTGGGATTTGATTAGACTGAGCTCTGTTTTTAAACTCTTGGGCTGTTGAAGCTATTCATTTCAATATTGCTTAGTAGTGCTGTAGGTGTTTGATTAACTAAAAAGAAATTACTCCCAAATATATATATATTTTTTGTACTGTTTGTTTTTGACTCAACCTGAATTATTTGAGAGTCGGTTAGTTTTTTTATTTTGTATGTTTTTAATTCACTAAAAAATAAATGACTAGTTTGCCTGCAATAGTTGTTCTGTTTGTGTTTGACTTACTAAAAATAGATGAGAATCATATGAGTCATTCATTTGTAAATGGCTCTTAAGAATCATTTTAATGAGAATCAGACTGTGTTTGTTTGATTCACTAATAAACATCAGGAGCAAGAGAATCATTCTTTTGGGATTTGATTAGTGTGAGCTCTGTGTTTTTAAACTTGTGGGCTGCTGAAAAGTAATCATTTCAATATTGTTTAGTTGTGCTCAGGGCTTGACTTTAACACTCATTTTGACATTTGGTTTCCAACCAGACAAAGTGGCTAGTGGAAATAATTTTTAAATTATAGTTTTCTTAAAAGCAGGGTTTGACAATACAGGGAGTGCAGAATTATTAGGCAAATGAGTATTTTGACCACATCATCCTTTTTATGCATGTTGTCTAACTCCAAGCTGTATAGGCTCGAAAGCCTACTACCAATTAAGCATATTAGGTGATGTGCATCTCTGTAATGAGAAGGGGTGTGGTCTAATGACATCAACACCCTATATCAGGTGTGCATAATTATTAGGCAACTTCCTTTCCTTTGGCAAAATGGGTCAAAGAAGGACTTGACAGGCTTCCGAAAAGTCAACAATAGTGAGATATCTTGCAGAGGGATGCAGCACTCTTAAAATTGCCAAGCTTCTGAAGCGTGATCATCCAACAATCAAGCGTTTCATTCAAAATAGTCAACAGGGTCGCAAGAAGCGTGTGGAAAAACCAAGGCGCAAAATAACTGCCCATGAACTGAAAAAAGTCAAGCGTGCAGCTGCCAAGATGTCACTTGCCACCAGTTTTGCCATATTTCAGAGCTGCAACATCACTGGAGTGCCCAAAAGCACAAAAGAGACATGGCCAAGGTAAGAAAGGCTGAAAAACGACCACCACTGAACAAGACACACAAGCTGAAATGTCAAGACTGGGCCAAGAAATATCTCAAGATGGTTTTATGGACTGATGAAATGAGAGTGAGTCTTGATGGGCCAGAAGGATGGGCCCGTGGCTGGATCGGTAAAGGGCAGAGAGCTCCAGTCCGACTCAGACGCCAGCAAGGTGGAGGGGAGTACTGGTTTGGGCTGGTATCATCAAGATGAGCTTGTGGGCCGGTTTCGGGTTTGAGGATGGAGTCAAGCTCAACTTCCAGTCCTACTGCCAGTTTCTGGAAGACACCTTCTTCAAGCAGTGGTAACAGGAAGAAGTCTGCAATCCTTCAAGAAAAACATGATTTTCATGCAGGACAATTCTTCATCACACGCGTCCAAGTACTCCACAGCGTGGCTGGCAAGAAAAGGGTCTAAAAGAAGAAAATACATGACATGGCCTCCTTGTTCACCTTTCTGAACCCCATAGAGACCTGTGGTCCATCATCAATGTTGAGATTTACAAGGAGGGAAAACAGTACACCTCTCTGAACAGTGTCTGGGAGGCTGTGGTGGTTGCGGCTGCACGCAATGTTGATGGTGAACAGATCAAAACACTGACGAATCCATGGATTGCAGGCTTTGAGTGTCCTTGCAAAGAAGGTGGCTATATTGGTCACTGATTTGTTTTTGTTTTGTTTTGAATGTCAGAAATGTATATTTTGTGATGTTGAGATGTTATATTGGTTTTCACTGGTGAAATAAATAATTGAAATGGAAATATATTTGTTTTTTTTTGTTAAGTGGCCTAATAATTATGCACAGTGATAGTCACCTGCACACACAGATATCCTCCCTAAAATAGCTAAAACTAAAACAACACTAAAAACTATCTCTAAAAATATTCAGCTTTGATATTAATGAGTTTTTTGGGTTTATTGAGAACATGGTTGTTGTTCAATAATAAAATTAATCCTCAAAAATACAACTTGCCTAATAATTCTGCTCTCCCTGTAAAGATGGCCCAACAAAGGTGATGTGTGCGCTCCAGTTTCCTTCCGCAAAGTAACTATATCTGGAAACTCAACTGATTCGATTGGTTCTCTTTGAAATAGACTTGACAAAAGGTGATGCACCCACAGTCCTCCTGCTTTTAAGAGCTCCAGATTTTTTTTTAAATGCCTTTTTGTAAGCAGCAGCAGTTGCTGCTTTCACTTTAACCATTCTTTGAACAGATTATTTACAGGCCTAACTTATACGTAATCATTTCATTATCACACACGGTATGTATTTCGCCTGCTTTCTTTTGATTATAGTTATTTTTGTTAATATGGTTTAATTGTATTTTTATTTTTACAATAAGTTACTTTAATAGGAAATCAACACCGACAGGACATGCATTGTTTTAGATACATGACAAAAAATTTTTTAAAGAAAAGTTTTGTTGAATAAGAAGTGTATGCATACAGCTATATTTTGCTTGTTTGGACACATTTAAAATTCATGGCTAAGAAATAATTATTTATTTTTGCTGTGGTCAGAGATAAAATTGGTAAATCCTTAATTTTGAGCGCTGAAAAGTCATGTGAAATAAAAATTAATTGCAGTGCAACACTATAAAACCACAGTTCATTTGCTCATGCACATTGGGTCGTACACAACACATAAAAAGTTAAATGCATGTGGACATAACTCAAAATCTAAATCAAGTCATTTTAGCATGCCAAAGTCAAATTTATGCATATAAAATATATTTTCCCAACAACAAAATTATGGCTAGTGAAAATGGCGAGTGGCTAGTAATATTGGAAAACTACTAGCCAAAGTGGCTGGTGATCAAAAAAGTTAAAGTCTTTTATTTTTTTTAAATATTTCCCAAATTATGTTTAACCGAGCAAGGAAATTTTCACAGTATGTCTTATAATATTTTTCTTCTGGAGAAAGTCTTTATTTATTTTTTATCAGTCTACAGAACAAACCATCATTATATAACAATTTGCCTAATTACCTAACCTGCCTAGTTAACCTAATTAAGCTAAGCCTTTAAATGTCACTTTAAACGGTATAGAAGTGTATTGAAAAATATCTAGTCAAATATTATTTACTGTCATCATGGCAAAGATAAAATAAATCAGTTATTAAAACTATTATGTTTAGAAATGGGTTTGAAAAATCTTCTCTCCCTTAAACAGAAATTGGGGGGGGGGGGGGGGGGGAAAAAAACAGGGGGGGGGCTAATAATTCAGGGGGTTTAATAATTCTGACTTAAACGGAAGGTTAGACTACAATGGTTGCACTGTTAATTTTTGATTCAACTTGAGTGATTTATTTGAGAGTCAGTTCGATTTTTATTGTTTGTTTTAAAATTCATGAAAAAAATGACTCATTTTCCTGTTTGGTTCACACACACACACAAAAAAGAACCAGTCAGACTGCATTTTGCTTGGGTTTGATTCACTAAGAACTGCATTATGATAGGCATTGCTTTGGGCATCATTTCGCCTGCACCGTACATTTCTAAAGTCATTTATTTGGAAATCAGACTGCATTAGTTGTGCTGTTTCATGCTCCATCAGAATGCTTGAGCGATTGTTGCAGCTGAGCATCATTTGGAAAATAACTTCTACAGTATAAGTGTGCTTTAGTCATATTATTATCATCATCACTAACCAAAAACTAAATTTCATTAATGCTATTTTACTCACAAAGATTTGAAGAACAAGGCTTATTTCATCCCCAAATCTGCTTTTATACACGAATCCTTTGCATCAGATCTAAATTAGCACTCATGTTTCAGTGGGTCTGTTTAGTTACCCCTGAGGCTTCAATGGGAAAGACTGATGGGGCATTTTAGTCAGTAAGCACTAGTAAAAACTCAATTTGAGAACAAAGCCACTCAGATTGCAGCACTGCCCCGAGCTACTGAATTTCAGAGCGGGATAAAGCCTATTATTTTAGCATATGATTCTAATTATTTACCTACCTGTAAATGCAAGCGCCCGTGTGAGAAACGCTGTGTTCTATTAGCTCCTATGTCAGTAATTTATGTAAGGGATGACAGCCGAGCGTGGAAAAGTCTTGATTTTGAATAAAGCTAATTTAATGCGGTTTAGGACCCTGCCACAGGTAGTCGGCGGTCCACATGTACAAAATCTGCCTCCGAGAATGAATTACCGCAATCAGATTAATGTTGGAGATCATCATTATAATCTTTTGGTGGCATTGTGTATAGCGGGCGGCGAATATCATTATGCAGGCACAACAATGGAAACGCTGATGCTCGTGGCTGTTTGCTGTTGAAAATGTTGAAACAAACTGAATTTCCCTCGTTATATTTCTTCATTTTTCTGCATCTCCTCCGAATTATCCAGCTTGATTCCATTTCGGTGGAAATGCGTATTATAGAGAGACACAGTAATTGCGGCGGACATCAGGCACTCACTGAGAAAGTTACTATGCTGATTGCACAGGAAATGTTATTATTCCCTAAGCTTAACTGGAATCAAGTCACTGCATCTATTAAGAGTCCGGCCAGCCAAAGAAACATATTAAATCCATACAAGATCCAGAGGTCCACGATTTGAATATAATTACCTAGATTGATTGATTTTTCCTCCTCCGTGATTGTGGTAAATGATATCATTCATTTGCTCAAGTGAGTGGAATAACTGCAGTCTCTGACTTCACATAAGACGCACTGTATATCATCAGTGTATTTTTATAGTTCAAAGGAGTAAATGCATTTTCATAATCAATAAGCTTCTGCTGTTTTTTGCTTTGAGCTAGACTTTTCTGCAGAAGCTCAGCTGCCCTACTCTAGCCTTCCGTCACCTTCTGCAATTATTTCATCTGCAATTCTTAACTAATTATTGTAAGTATATGTTGCGCAATCAGCATACAGTGCAAGCATCAAAGGCCAATGTTTTTCTTTTGTGCGATTATGTGTCATGACACTTGTTAGTATATGAGCAGATCTCTTTTTTATGGTTGTGTACATTTAGATTTAATTAATTATGTGTGAGATATAGTAACGCATCTCATTTGTTAACACATTAACTAACATGAACCAATAATGACTATTTTACAGCGGTTACTATTAAAGTTGGTTAAAAGAAATACTATTTTTCATTGCTTGTTCATGTTAGTCCATAGTGCATTATTTAATGTAGGTACAACTTTATATGAAATATTCAATAATTAAGTACAGTTGCAGTCAAAAATATTAGCCCCCTTTGAGTTTTTTATTTTGATTTTTTTTAAACATCTCCTGGAGAAAGTCTTTGTTTTATTTCGGCTAGAATAAAAGCAGTTTCTAATTTTTTAAAGCCATTTTAAGGTCAATATTATTAGCCCCTTTAAGCTATATATTTTTTCGATAGTCTACAGAACAAACCATCATTATACAATAAGTTGCCTAATTACCCAAACCTGCCTAGTTAACCTAATTAACCTAGTTAAGCCTTTAAATGTCACTTTAAGCTGTATAAAAATATCTAGTCAAATATTATTTACTGTCATCAGTTATTAGAAAACTATGAGTTTTTAAAACTATAATGTTTAGACATGTGTGTCCGTTAAACAGAAATTGTGAAAAAAAATAAACGGGAGGGGGTAAAAATACAGGAGGTTTGACTTCAACTGTATTTATGTTTGTTTTATTATTTGTTGCTTTGAAAATCGACTCAACTGATGCACAAAAATCACTAGTTGGATAATCTGACTTTTGTTTTTATGTTTTTTGGTGCTTTAACTAATGTTATCCAATAAACTTCAGTGTAAAGTGTTACCATTTAACACTAAAAAGGGAAAGGTTAACCTACACTGTAAAACCCCAAAAGTTAAGGTAACTCAAACCATTTAAGGAAAAAGATTGCAACAAACCATTTAAGTTCAAAAATGAATCCTAATGAGTGCATTAAACTTAATCCATTTGAGTAAATGAAGCAATTTGAGCACAGTAAAACCCAATAAATGAAGAGAACTCAAACCAACTAAGTACTGTAAAACCCAATAAGTTAAGGCAACTCAAACTGTTTGAGGAAACCGATTGCTACAAACCATTTGAGTTAAAAACTAATCTATACTGTGAACTTACTCCATTTAAGTTAAAGTAATGAAGTATGTAATTAACTCATTACCTTCAACACCGAGTTCAAAACTCTTTTCAAATGAGTAGAATTAACGTTCAGTCAATTCTGAGTTAACTACACTCATTTCATTTGATAAAGGTGACTGTTGGGTTTTACAGTGTACTAATATATAACTGAAATGAATCATTTGTTACAATGTACATATTGCGTAAATATGTTTTTACATTGTACTTATGTTTGATTAAATGCCTACATGTAATTAATTTCTGTAATTACATCTTTAATTGCACTGTTGACCATTCCTTACTTACATCCACCCTTAAACCTACCCATACCACCAAACCTGTCCCTAACCCTACTCGTAGCCCACCTCAAGAGTACCAGAAGTGTTCTGCAATACATTGCATTTATTTTTTGATGCCAGTACATAGTAGTTAAGGCCACTTAATATTAAGTGGGACATATATTCTATAAAGTTGTTGTTTTTGCCATTCATTCTAGACCAGGGGTGGCCAAACTTTTCTAATGAATTTTCTAATCTTTCTAATAAAAAACCAAACATAATTGAGGGCTGTGGGCCCACGTTAAATATAGCAAACTGTACAAAGTTGCCATGAGTAATTTCTTAATTTTAAAAATAAATAGACAGCATTACTTTAATCATATTAGGTTAACTATTGCATAATAATTTTGTTTATTTGATAATTAACTTATTACAATAAAAAAGTTACAATTCCATTTATAACACAATGGAGTTCAATGAATGCACATCTAAATTAATCTGATCCATTCACAATATTGAAACATTTATTTCAAGCTTGCTTTTTTGTAGCTCAACAATAAAACAAACAAACAAAACATTATGTTAAATTAGAAAAGACAATCTCTATTAAAAGCAATTATACCTCGACCCTCCACTTACTCTTCTCAGATGGGATAGCGGGCCAAATCAAAGGATATCACGGGCCAAGTTTGGCACGCGGGCCCCAGTTCGGGCATCTCTGTTCTAGACTGTAATGAATACCAATTTTGTTGGAATATTTACATTTGAAGCCTCTATTGAGTATTCAGATTGAAGCTTTGAGTGAATGTCATTATATTATATATCTTTAAATATTTAATTGTAACTGTAATATTTAATTAAAAGCTGCCACAGAAACTGCTAATGTAGCTAAGTATAGAAACAAATAAAAAATAGATCAATATTCAATATTGAAATACACAAATTGTAAAATATAATAGCTTATAACTATATCACCAATATGTATTTTAATGCACAGTAAAAACATTTATGTACATGCTGAAATATGCTGTTTATAATTTGTTCAATTCAATTCATGTTTATTTATATAGCGCTTTTACAATGTAGATTGCGTCAAAGCAGCTTAACATGCCAGATTACCCAATTAGTGATTTCTGTGCATCAGTTGGTGATTTTCATAGCAATAAATAATAAAACAAATATAAATACTTACTGTAATTATTGAATATTTTATATAAAGCTGTACCTACATTAATTATTGCACAATGTATTAACAAGAACAAGCAATGAAAAATTGTATTTCTCTTAACCAACATTAATAGTAACCGCTGTAAAGCATATTCTTCATTATTGGTAATGTGTTAACAAATGAGACCCCACTGCAATGTGCTATATTACACATAATTAATTAAATCTGAAATGTACACAACCATAAATGTTAACATATTTATATGCTGTTCAATTTGACCATTATGGCCATTCTAGGTAGAAATACTCAGAATTGTTCTGTGTTTTGTCATTTTGGTAAAATAATGTTATAAATATATAAATTATACATACATTTAAAAAAGATGTGGGTACTATAGTTATATGGGTATTATTTCAATAAATTATTACACTTTCAGACCATCAAAACTCTGTTTTAGTGTTTCAGTGGCTAGCAAAAGCTTACACTTTCTAAACTAAATATTATGAAGAACATTTAACAATCTTAGAACCTTCCCAATCCACAAAGAGTTCTTTAAAGTTAAATAATGCTCATTGTTCTTCACGCTAAGATGTAATTGTCTCTTTTTTAGATCGCTTCACTAAATAGTTCTTTGGGGAAACCAAAAATGGTGGCTTTGTGACAAATTTCCCTACAAGTCCTATTAAGAAATGAAGACATTTAGGACAGAGCGTGACAAAACAATAGCCCAAACAAAAAGGCTAGCTTGTCGAAGCTAATCTCTGACAACGAAGCAGCTTTCAGTTGTGTTTCAGCGCTTGTCTCGGTCGGCTGACTGTTATTAGCGTGTTTGATTTATGGTAAGTCCTTAAGCAATAATATCTGCTCCAGTCTCTTCCTCAGGACTTGTTGTTCTATTGATCGACAACAATCACCAGCCGAGGCAGCGCTTCATTCCCTGGATGCTTGCTAATTAAGATTCTGGAGCATCTCCTTTGTTCTGCCTGATCTGTCCTCCGCCGTCGGTTGGGTCATGTGCTGTTGCAATCGCCCGCGCGCTTCACCATTCGCCTTAAATCTCTATCTGTGTCACGGAGTAACCTTTAAGTAAGAAATAGTTTGTACGTTCCCACAGACAGCCAATAATTATCATAAGCCCACAATGTGAACAGAAAAACGAGAAAAGCACCCTTAAGCTGTTTAACTTAAAGGGCTAATGCTTCAAAAAGTACATAAAACAAATAATAGGACTAAAACCATAACCCTAAGAGACCTCGCTGACTGCCTCATAATTGTCTGCTTTCATGACACCATCTATGCAGAAAATTACTCCTTAGTTTTTCCAGCCTGTTGGGCAATATTACAGAGGCGATCGCAAACTAGAGAGGCTTCAGAAAGCCTGGCGTCCGTTGGGATTGCTAAAACCATACGATTAGCCGGCCATGGGGATCTATTCCCATATAAACAATTTCAAAAGAGCAGCGCCTCATAGCAAACAGCGCTGCTCCACTGCTTTCCAACTCTTTGTCCTCCATTCAGACTTTTCCGAGGCAATCTCTTATTTCCAACGAGATCCATAAAAGATGAAACAACCTTTGCGTTGATCTTCCTCAGATCTGAAGAGGAATACCTGGAGCTACAGTAGTCTTCTGTGTCTATATATTGAAATGAACTGCGAGGGGTCTGGCGCAATAGACGTTGTTTTCTCCCACACACTTCTCCTGTAGATGCGAGTAGGCTTTTTGACCCTCAACTTTGGCACGGTGAAGAGAACGGCTCTATAATTAGATGCTACCGGTGTTGGGGAGACTTGAAAAAGAACTGGTGCTGGTAAATTAACAATTTATTCTTCTGTAAGCCTGACAGCAGTTTGGCTGTTTTCAGAATGTGTGTAGCTTTTTCCCCCCATTAATGAGCTATTTTGCTACAAATTGTAGTGTAGCTTGACAAGAAGAGGGTTTTTTACTGTCTTTGTATTGTGCACACTGGTTCACATCCAAGCAAATGATCTTTATAATCAAACATGGTCAACTAAACTCATTTCTCTCTCTCATTTATAGCAAACTGTAAATGTTTTATATAAATATAAATAGGTCAAAGATGAAAAGGGGTTTTCAAGCATTAAAACATGTTAGTTTAAAATAGATTTTTTTGTACACTACCATTTAATTGTTTATTGTTTTGTTTTCTATTTAGTTTTTGCAGAATATAACATCAATTTTATCATAATTCAGAAGAAGACACACACACAAATTATTTTGTGAAGTTTTTTAAAAAAAAAAAGCTTGTCAGGCATATTTGGAACTAGGCATGGGATGATAACCGGTTATAAGGTTTACCACGGTTTGGAAAAGTCAAGGTTTTAAAACCGAAAGAATTGTCTGTTATACGTGCCTACAGTATACAGTTGAAGTCAGAATTATTAGCCCCCCTGTTTATTTTTTTCTCCAATTTCTGTTTAACAGAGAGGAGATTTTTTTTCAACCCATTTCTAAACATAATAGTTTTAATAACTCATTTCTAATAACTCATTTATTTTATCTTTGTCATGATGACAGTAAATAATATTTGACTAGATATTTTTCAAGACACTTCTATACAGCTTAAAGTGACATTTAAAGGCTTAACTAGGTTAATTAGGTTAACTAGGCAGGATAGGGTATTTAGGCAAGTTATTGTATAGTGATGGTTTGTTTTGTAGACAGTCGGAAAAAAAAATTGCTTAAAGGGGCTAATAATTTTGACCTTAAAATGGTTTATAAAAAATTAAAAACTGCTTTTATTCTAGCCAAAATAAAACAAATAAGACTAATATCAGACATACTGTGAAAATGTCCTTGCTCTGTTAAACATCATTTGGGAAATATTTTAAAAAGAAAAAAAGGGCGACATTATCTCCAGCCAAAAAAGACCCTCCACATCAAAATCTACGGTTACAAAATATTTGAAATATTTCTTAAAATAAAATATATTGTGTTCAAAGGAGGGAAAAGTTGTTGTTTTTTACCCAGACATTTAAAAAGAACTTATTTTAGAGCAGTAATCACAATACTGTGATACCATGGAACTGATGTTTTATGCAAGGTTATCATATGTCACAATCCTATACAGGCCCATGCCTATTTGGAACAAAAAATCATTTCATGACATATTAGAAGATCTCAATATAGTATTAAAAAACACTCATTTAACTTATAAATCTTTATTCTTTGTCACGTCTTCCTATTGACCTTATTCTTCAATGCAGAAGTGCGCTCGTTTTTGCGATTGTTTTAGAACTTCAGATTCAGCTGCCTATGGGAGAAATGACTAGGGATAATAAACCGCTGAAAACGGTCAAACTACTTGCTCTACAAAGTGTGTTCATGACTTTACAGACGAATCATATATGAGGAAAATGTAAGTTTGCAACATCAAGCAGCACAACGAGCTGTTTTCAACATCTAAAAATGAATGGACGTGAATGAGACTGAAATTGTTGAGCCAAAAAGATTCAAATGGCTGCGCCCGCTCCTACGCAAAGAATAAGGCCAATATAATAAGATGTAGTCAGGTCACATATTCAGAATACAGTAAGTACAGTATGATTGTTCATTTGAACCTAAATATATCTGTGAATGATTCAATAATGAATAGTTTCTGAATGATGATGGTTTGTTACACTGCCTAAAAAGAGTTATATATTATGATTACGATGTTTCTTCAATAGTCATTAGCATTGAAATAGTTTTAACAACAATAAATAGAGTGAGAATAGAATAGAATAAATAGAATAGAATGCCATTTATTGTCACTATACACATATATATACAGTGTACATTGTATACATGTTCAATGAGATTAAGTACATCTCACTACTCAGTGCAAATATTGCAAAACAAATCACACTAAACAACAAGTAAATAATAGGTGAAACAGCTGTTGAAGATAAATGCATTTAATTTGACTGTTTCTGCCATGCTTCTGTCATGCATGCTTAGCCTGTCACATTGCCTTACACATGCTTCTAGCTATATTTAATAAAACTTTCTGTTTGCCAAAATGAATGACTTTTTTGGGATTTTCTGTCTAGGAATATTGAAGCTTTTTTTTGATAATTGAAGTTTTTAGATTTATTTAAATCTATTAAATGTGCATAGTAGCTACATTATTTCAGCCTGATCTCTCAAACAAATGTAACTATTTTACGTTTTGACAGTTTATTAACTATATATGAATTGCTACGAGTTCAGTTGTATGAAAATGTACAATTTTAAAAAGGAGGCGTGGCACCCAACCCCACCCCCTAAACCCAACCGTCATGGGGAGAGAAGCAAATCATACTAAAGTGTATAATTGAGATCGTACGAATTCATATGAATTAGCCACTAATCAAAGTTACGAATTGCTGTGAGATCGTGTTGATTATTTCTGTCCATTTTCATCTAAAATAAATCAATACAAAAATTGATTCAAATAGAAATATTAAAAGTGTAACAGATTTGTCAGTCTTAATCATTCCTAGTGTTTCTGAAGTAGATGTAAGATGCTAAATTCATCTATACGGTGATACTGTAATTCTCTGGCGTAACATTGAATTTGCATTACACTGAATGATTAAAGCATTACGCTGAATGATGAATGTTCTACTCCAGTTTATACTGCAGGCTGTCAACAGGCCACATTATCAAATGCAGCTTCACTAGTAGAGTTGCTTATTGCCAAAATGTGCTTATTCAAAATTTCAAAAAAGCCAACAATGAAAGTGTTTTTTTTTTTTTTCACTTAATGACATGTGGTTTTGTAACTTAGGTTAACCACATCATGCAAAGGTGAAATTATCAAATATTTCAGAGCATTAAACTCGGTTTTCTGCTGCACTTTTCAGTCTTCAGAGTGCTTTTAGTTGATTTCGTACAATGTCAAATGGCAGATCAGTTTTATGTATGATTTTAAAACGACTTCTTGATCCTGTTACACTGGATGACCTCTAACAAACCGTAGAGGAGTATTTCAGTGTTTAAGAAAACAATAAGACAGACCTTTTATTGTAACACAGTTGACACTTATTTGAACATGCCAAAAAAACTGTTGTATTTTTTTTACTTGGTATATGCAATGATAAAATCAGTTCAAGCCATTACACAACATGACAATTTAGCAGTTTATTTCACCCATATTTTAAAACACTTTACTTTTGTGCATATTATGCACCATTTTTTAGTGCTTGGTATTGATCCACATACATATTCACATGTTCTGATTCGATTAACAAGCTTTCATTTCAGTTCTTGTCAGCTCCGGATTGGTTTCTCAATTCTACATTCAATTTAATCATTATAGATTCAAGAAAGAATATAATGTCGATATAGAGTCACTTCACTCATATAGCATATTATTTTGTGAATTGTTTTGTGTAACAGAATAATACTCTAGGAAGAATCTAAAATTGACAGTAGGCGGTTGTAAATGTCTAATGAGTAAGTCATTGAATCATTCATTTATTTGGTTCATTTAAATGGTTGATTCCCATTTTGAATCATTGATTCATCTGATTCATTCAAAAGCCATATTCATTTAGAAACAGGATGAAAACAGACCTTGTGTGATATTAAATTCTTTGCTTGTCTAAAATTGTATGGTATGAAAAAATTTGGAATAGGGTTGAGCGATGTTGACCAATTTGGCATCGTACAATGTCTAATGTGAAACATTGTGATGGTGGGTGGCAGTGAATTAATTATTTATGTAATTCATAACGAATTAATTATTTGTAGCCTACCGTTTCAACTACCTGACATGCATGGTCTTTGTTTTACCCATAACCAAATAATAAATAAATAAAGATAAGTTACACACAAATTACCACCAGTCAATCATTTTTTCCACGGGACTCTGGCATGAATAAGCAGAGCGATCTGTGTAGTTATAATGGCGTTGGTTGGTAAAAAGGTGCACAACCAACAGGAAGCAACCAACAGTATCTGAGGATTTCGCTAAAAGTCCAAGGGTGAAAGCAAAAGATTGAAGCAGTGTACTGATGTGTGACACATTACCTGATAGATTCAAAAGACAGAAGAGTCTTTAGATAGAGACAATTTTAAATAAATATCATGTTTAACAACTATAGTGAGACGCGATCCAGCGGTACATCCTTGATAAATTGACCAACATGCACTGCTCTCTGGGGTTTTGTGCTCAAAGCACCCGCTGACTGCCTGGAGCTCAGACATGCGCGTATGCTGCAGCGCATGACACTGTGTGTGTGTGTGTGCGCGTGTGCGTGTGTGTGTGTGTGTGTGTGTGTGTGTGTGTGTGTGTGTGTGTGTGTGTGTGTGTGTGTATTCACGTGATTTGCGTTTTTACAATGTATTACATGTTTTAAAAAATTTGTTTTGTTCAAGCCAAAATAAAACAAATAAGACTTTCTTTAGAAGAAAAAATATAAGTATTACTGTGAAAAATTTCTCAATCTGTTACATTTATACATTTATATCAGGGCTGCACGGTATTGAAAAAATCTGATATTGCGATTATTTTTCTCCAATATATATTGTAATATGAATATCGTTTCACAAGATGGTTGAATAGCACTATTTAAGTTTAAGTTTAACAACTTTATTAATCCCACCAAGGGCAATTAGATTAGGAGAGTACAGTAGCATCATGATACAAAAAACACAATCCAGCATGCTTCATAATAACTTCATAAATAATACTACACAAAAAAAGCTATTTATTTGACGGTTTTCTGGGGAGTCTAACAGTATTGAGGTACAGAAATTGAATGATCACAATGCAAAATGCAAAAATGCTTTCTTTACTTTGCTTTCTCTTGTTTATAGTCTAAATATCTAAAAGTAATTCTTAGATTAAGTAAAAATATAGCTTTGTTTTAAAAGCCAGATGAAATTTGGCTTTTTTTCTTAAAACAAGCTAGATTATCTGCCAGTGGGGTAAGTGAAATAGACTGGTTTTCGCTTTGAAATGTGGATATTTGGACTAGAAACAAAGACAAAAATTCTAAGTAAGAATTTTTTGTTGTTGTCGTTGCGTAAATTGTATAAATTCTGTATAAATACAGTGATTAATTGCAATTCTGTAGCTCCTGGTCAACTATAATCCAGACTTAACATTGCATATCTTTGCGATGTGACTATTTTGGATGAGCACATTGCGATATTGATGCTAAACAATATATTGTGCAGCCCAAATTGATATATATAATAAATATGCATAGTACACACACAGTGCTTAGCATATATAAGTCTATCCCTCACAAATCTATCTTTTAAATTCATATTTTTAATTGGAAGCTATACAATATTATATTTGTGCATATACAGTACATTAGACTAGTCAGTACTGAAGCCAAATCTGGAGCTTATCTAACAAAATAACTTATGATAACATCCAAAAACGAGTACACCCAAATTTATATGTTAGAGAAAAATATTAAATGCAAATTTAAAAAAAGAAGAAAAATCAAGAGAAGCAAAAAACTTTAAAGATTTAGTTGAAATTTTGTAGGTTGTGATTTTTTTTGCTTGCAATATTTTGCTTGAATTTAATTGTATTATCTTTCGATTTCTTAATATGTTGGGTGACTAAGATATTATTTCAATAAATATATCTATTTAATAAATCTGTTTTGTTTAAATGCACCAATTAAATTGCCTATATTCACTGAGAAATGGATACAAATATTCATTTTCAAAATGGGGTGTACTCAATTATGCTGAGCACTGTACATAATGTAAATAAATCTTTACTTTGGATGCAATTAATCATGATAAATCATCAAAGAAAATACCAATGAAATTATTGCTATTCATTATCCAATGCCGCAATATTCTGTGAGTTAACCAAAGCCACAAAATGACTGACTTTTATGTGTTTTTCAAACCAAACGAAGGTTCAGAAAGCTGCAGGAAGCCTCTTTTAGCGTTCACTCATAAAACAGAAAAAATCCAGTCTGCGCTGAGGTCAGATTCACTCCTAATGCATTACATTCCAAATGAGGGCCGTCATCCGCTCAGTGTCCCGCCGAGCAGATCAGACCCCATCGCTCACAGACCTCCATTAATCAGCCGTCCTGGACGAGACCCAGCCCTGGTGTCCCCTTAACACTTTTAAACTGCAGTTTGTCAGCCATATTGGTGGGTCTGTTGTATGTACGCAATAAAATTCCTTGAGCCGTTTTGACAGCATTGTCTTTCCAATGTCTGTGGTGTAATATGGGACTTAATATACGCATGCTGAAAACAGCTGTCAGAAAACTCACTCAGGCCAGGGCTTTTTGTGTTACAGGCTGCTCATGTTCCTTTCTGAGCAACTGTGTGTTCATTACAACACCATTCTGTTAACTGATATTCTGCTCCGCTCCGAACCCTAGTGATCATGCAAAGTGTCATGGAGGCTCGTAGTGTATGTGACCGATTTGGAACACTCTACTTGGGTATGATAGATGCCTCATACATTTATGCATAGAGCAGATGCTTTTATCTAAAGTCACTTACATTTGCATGCACGCTGTTAGCTACATGTATGCATGAGTGTATTCATATATTATATTATATTATATTATATTATATTATATTATATTATATTAGATATTTAAATATTATTTTTTATCTTTTTATTTAGGTTTCATTGTCAAATGAAATGATAGTCCTTATTTAAATTAAACTAATTGCGGTCTCTTGAAAGATTGCCTTTTTTCCTCAAAACAATGATTATACTTTTGAATAACATTTGTATAAATATATATATTTTTTTAAATTGTAATGTATCCATGTACGAACTTTTTCATCCATCATTTGTTAATCTGCCGATCATTTGTCCCATCATTCATATTTATACATATATTTTTATTATTAAGCCATTGATTTATTAGTATATGCTTTAATAATCATGTGTTTTGTTTATACTTTGTTACTGTATTGACTGTAACTCTTTTAATTTACAATTTCAATTTTAATTTCAAGGCTTCATTAATTTTATTGGTTATAATCTTTTAGAATTGTTCTTATAATTGTTTTTATTTAATTTCCTGTCTGTTTTTATTCATATATTGATACTGTGAAGTACTAATTGAGTACTGGGATACTAGTAGTTTTTAATAGAAGTTTAAATTGTTGTTTTATTAATTTTTTACTATTATAATGTTGTTTATTTTTGTTTAACTTGCACTCAACAGAAATTGCAAATCTTTTCTTTGAAACCTGCTGAAATATAAATTTTATTAATGCATTTATTTCATCGGTAACACTTTACAATAAGGTTGCATTATAGTTGCACTTCCTAACATGAACAATCAATGAACAATACATTTATTACAGTATACAGTATACACTCACCGGCCGTTTTAGGTGCACCTTACTAGTACCGGGTTGGCTTTTGCCTTCAGAACTGCCTTAATCCTTCATGGCATAGATTCAACAAGGTACTGGAAATATTCCTCAGAGATTTTGGTCCATATTGACATGATAGCATCACACAGTGGCTGCAGATTTGTCGGATGTGAATCTCACGTTCCACCACATCCCAAAGGTGCTCTATTAGATTAAGATCTGGTGACTGTGGAGGCCATTTGAATACAGTGAACTCATTGTCATGTTCGAGGAACCAGTCTGAGATGATTTGCGCTTTCAGAAATGGCACGTTATCCTGCTGGAAGTAGCCATCAGAAGATGGGTACACTGTGGTCATAAAGGGATGGACATGGTCAGCAACAATACTCAGGTAGGTTGTGGCATTGACACGATGCTCAATTGGCACTAATGGGCCCAAAGTGTGCCAAGAAAATATCCTCCACATCATTACACCACCACCACCAGCCTGAACCGTTGATACAAGGCAGGATGGATCCATGCTTTCATGTTGTTGACACCAAATTCTGACCCTACTATCCAAAATGCGAAGCAGAAATCAAGACTCATCAGACCAGGCAACATTTTTCCAATCTTCTATTGTCCAATTTTGGTGAGCCTGTGTGAATTATAGCCTCAGTTTCCTGTTCTTAGCTGACAGGAGTGGCACGCGGTGTGGTCTTCTGCTGCTGTAGCCCATCCGCCTCAAGGTTGGACATGTTGTGTGTTCAGAGATGCTCATCTGCATACCTCGGTTGTAACGAGTGCTTATTTGAGTTACTGTTGCCTTTCTATCAGCTGGAACCAGTCTGGCCATTCTCCTCTGATCTCTGGCATCAATAATGCATTTGCTCCCACAGAACTGCCGCTCACTGGATATTTTCTCTTTTTCTGACCATTCTCTGTAAACCCTAGAGATGGTTGTGCATGAAAAACCCAGTAGATCAGCAGTTTCTGAAATACTCAGACCAGCCCGTCTGGAACCAACAACCATGCCACATTCAGTCACTGAAATCACCTTTCTTCCCCATTCTGATGCTCAGTTTGAACTGCAGCAGATCGCCTTGACCATGTCTATATGCCTAAATGCATTGAGTTGATGCTAGGTGATTGGCTGATTAGAAATTTGCGTTAACAAGCAGATGAACAGGTGTACCTAATAAAGTGGCAGGTTAGTGTACATTCATCTTTGTTAACTTTAGTTAATAACATTACATAATAAATTTGTTCATTATTAGTTCATGTTACCTAACACTCCATTAACTAATGATAACAAGTATAAATTTGAATGTTGACATTTGTTTTAATACAAGTATAAATAATAAGAATGCATTAGTAAATGTTAAACTATGATTATTAAAATGATTTAAACAAGTATTGTTTATTATTAATTTATGATAGTAAATACATTAACTAAAATGAACTAATGAAACCTTATTGTAAAGTGTGACCAATTTATTTACATTTTTATGCTAGTGGTTTTAATTTTAGTTAAGTATAAGCATGTTACAATACACTAGGACTGGGCAATATGGCAAAAATGCAATCTCGATAAGTATCTTCCTTATCAAACGATAACGATATATATTATAACGATATATAATTCGGTACATCTCTAATATCAACACACTTTTAGATTCCCATTGTTGCACATTTCTTCTGTGTGATTGGCTCTTAGATTAATATAGAGTAAAAAAAAAGTCCAGAGCTCATTGTTATTGATGTAAAGTTTATCGCGATTCGATATAATATCGTTTATTGGCTACAAGGCACTCTATGGTTACAACACTTTGTCTGTAACAAGGCATCTTAGAAGGCATCCTAATTAAGCTGCCTACCTTCTGGAGCAGCCTTATTGTCTGTGGCCCTTCAGCAGTGCACTAGCAAGGCAGCGGGGTGCTTATGAGCTACAGTATCTGACAAACTTATTGAAAACGTGCTCTGGTGGCACAATGATAAATGAGAGGATGAAATTAAGAGGGTTTAAAGAGGTTAGCCATGCAAACAGGATTTGCCTCTAAAGTGGTTTATCAATGAGTCTTTGTATTAACACCAGATATGATAGCAAATGCTATTTTCGGTGATGAGCGCTCGACTTAACAAGCACAACTCAATTTCCGAGCAGACGATTTCCCTGCCACCCCGTTTTGAGTAATCTAGTCCCCGGCTGCGTTATTTAAATTACAATTGAATTCATCTTTCACAGCTTCATCTAGCGCCGGCGTTTCTCTAGTCAAATCATGCTTTCTTAATGCGTTCATCAATATAGTATATCTCGGCCCCGGGGGACAGAGTGTAAAAGAACTTAACAGGAGAGATCTGTTTCCATAAACGTGTTGAGAATTATGTACCTATGACATTTATTAGCTTTACTACGAGCCCGCTAAAGCACAGAGTCTGTTATCGTGCACGCAATAACTCATATTCCGTATCGGCATATGTACACTGTGCTGAGAGCTAATGTTTATTATGCCTTGTGAAGATTCGCCTCTTCTCGTCGTCCCCGTGGGTTTATAGGCATCAATATTTTCCTGCTTCACCACTTGGCTTTGTGCACAATAGGATCCAGTGTCCAAGCTTCAAAGGCCTGGACTGGCTTTCTTTGATTATTACTATTACTGTTACTATTGCACAAGACAGTCTTTTTTTTACTTAATTGGGTCTCAGAAATATCTGATTCATTATTTACAGGTAACTGAGGGCATATTGTGTGAAATTGTTGCATTTTTATTTACAGCGTTTGAAAGGGAATTTTTCAGACATGTGCTCGCTTTTAACCCAGTCTTACTTTATCAGATAATTTGAGTAATAGGCAGAGGTTTGTGCTTATACAGCTGCACGGGGGAAAAAACATGCGCAGATTTTTTTGTGAAATGTAATAGAGTGGAGATCAAAACAGAGTGGATAATAATAGTGTAATAGAGTAGAGATAAACCGAATTCAGGAGTAGCACGTGCAAATGTTTTGACAAGTTCAGATAATCATTGACGATCATTCTATTACTCAATCAGCATAACCCCCATAACCCCAACCAAACCCCTATAAATAATCAAGCTTTTCCTACATCTATTATCTCTCGACTTTCAGCATCCCTCCACCACCCCAATTCCACAGATCCAATTTTTATATAATCAGGGGAAGCGTTCTGAGGCCGGGCTAAACACTGCGCTCGGACCCCTATCTCTCTCCCTCATTACAAGGGGAATAACATAAGTTAGGGTGTCATTCCAAACTCAGAGCCCTCTCCTCGTTCAGCAAGCCAAATATGCATTATTTAATCAGTCAAATATCATGAAATAGTGTAAGGAGCAATGTAATCTTCATTGGTCAAAATTAGCAAAAGATATATCATGTTAGTAAATCAGTGTTTTACACAATCAATACACTTCAGCTGAAACCCTATCATTTGTAGAAAACAGTGTGAAAAAAATTCATTGCACTAAGAAAGACTGCAACCAAATTTCCTGAAGGTTACAGCAGTCAAAGTAATAGGAGTATGCAGATCCTTGCGTTGAAAGGCTTGAGCACATCTGCACCATAGTGTTTCTCAGCCATAACTTTGTCACTAAGGATTTTCCAGAGATTTTCATTCAGGTTTACATCAGGACTCTGGGCTGACTTTTCATTATTTCAATGTTTTCAGCTACAAGGAACTGCTTTACTCATGTTTCTATGTGCCGGGCGGTGGTGTAAAGTAACGAATTAAAAATACACACATTTATGTCAGTATGAGTATGAGTTGTCAGTAAACATGGAGCATTGAGGCTTTGTTTACATAATAATAACAACAATAAGAAAATAATTCCTTACATTTATATAGCACTTTTCTGAACACTCAAATCGCTTTACACAATGGGGGGAATCTCCCTGGATCCACCTGGATGACACGATGGCAGCCATATTGTGCCAGACCACACAACACACACCAGCTGATTGGTGGCCCAGCACTGATGTTTGTGCAGTATTTGCTGTGTGTGCAAGATGCACTACCATGTACACCGACATTGTTGTGTGTTTATTTGCACTTGCTTTTAATCTACAGCTGCCTATAACTGTATACTATGCATGCGCATAACGTCATATAGTTTTCAAAGACTCTTGTTTTTGGGTTTTTACTCAGACATGATATTGGCGGTGTTTTTCAAAAACTTCCACGTTGAAACTTGATTTGAGATTATGCGTTTTCAGGCCCAAGAACACATGTCAGAATGAACAGGCAACATGCATAAATCGTTTCCTGGATTTGGCTGAAAACATTGTCATGTAAAAGGCATCTTAGATGCTGCATGCCAAGATCCTTTGTGAACAATTTCAGTTTTGAAATGATTGTCAATTGAGATTTTCTGCAGTACTCTGTCCTCTTGTCTTTCAACCAACCTTATTAGAAAACCCAAATAGCAGTAGTCAGTAACCTGAATAGTAGCATAGTAAAGATGCAATATAGAAATCATAGATTTTGAATGACCGTCTTTTCTTGCTATGGTTAAAAGGGTTGTCCTATTGACCTTCATCTGGTCAACCTGTTGTCAGAGGGTTTCAGTCTTTTTGGAACAGGGGTACCCAAAGTTTTTCCTATAAAGGGCCAAAAAAACCAAACTGGATTAAGGGCTATGGGCCAAATATATACCAAACTGTATTACAATAAATTTGCCAAAGGGAATTTGCTAAAAAATGTTGCTTTAAATCATATTAACTAATGCAGTATCATTTTTAGCATTTTATAATGAACGTATTACAGTAAAAACATAAACACTCTAATTTATAACACAACGGAGTTCAATGCTGAATACACTAGGTGAGCTGCTCCTGATTTTACCTTGATTTGCTTACAGATGACTTGTGCTTTGTCCTCTATCTGTCAAGTGACAGTATTTACATTTTAGAAGTCTGATTAATTTACTGAATCATTTGACTTGAATCATTTATTTCAGGTGGCTTCTTTGTAGCTCAGCAATAAAACAAAGAAACAAAAGGTTACATTAAATTCGAAATGATGATCTCTGTCAAAAGCATTTGCCCCAACCACCTCCCCATCATTCTCCCTCTTTTTAGATGGGATGGCTGGCCAAATCAAAGATTACCATGAGATTACCATGGCCTGTGGGCCCTACTTTGGGCATCTTTGCTTTAGAACAATTCAACATCTTGGAAAATCAGTAAAAATGGTAGAAATGATCCAGATGAGTAGGGTTTGCCAGAGAATAGAAGCAGTGACCACTGGTTGCCAGATTAACATCTGGGAGGTTTAATTGTGTTTTTTTAAAATAACTCATGAAATATGTTTTTTTTTTAAATTGATAACTTTAAATGATCAAATTAATAATTTTTTTTAAATTATTTTATGTTTTCAATTTTTAATTTTGACTTTTGGTAAAGTTTTTGTATTTTTGTATTTTTTAAAATGTAATTTTTGCTCTGTTTTTAGTCCTTTTTTATTATTATATGTATGTTTTTCAATTCTAGTTATTTGAGTATATCAAAGCTGTACTGCACAAGACACTTTTTGTTTAATTTAATTGGTTCTCAGAAATGTCTGATTCATTATTTACAGGTGAATTGGATTTGTTTTGTGAAATTGTTGCACTTTCATTTACGGCATTTGAAAGGGAATTTCAGACATCTGCTCGCTTTTAACCCATTCTTCATTTATCATTTAGGAAGATAATTTGCCTAATGGCCATAGGTTTATACGAGGTTAGCAGTGCGCAGAAAAACCAGGCACTGATTCATTGTGAAATATTATACAGTAGTCGCGAACTGGTCACAGTCAGACCTTGAACTTTCCACAGCTCTTAGAAATCCAGCACCTCTGTGAACTGCAGCAGCTCGAGCTGGAGATTTTTTTTCTGCTATTGATTAATGGTCAGGAACTGTAAAACATTTGGGAAATGGAGAGATGGGCTATAATCAGACTATGTTACATTCCCTCCGGCTATTTACAGACCCAAGTGCCCTTAGCCTTAAGAAAGTTAACATTTTTACCTCAGAAGCATTTTTTGAGCTCTACAGTAAGCGTGAGCTGGTGGGCACCATCAGGATGCTGGAAATCGCTGTTCCTTTCTCTCATTGACTGGCCAAAGATCATCTTCAGTTGATTTACAGTGCATTTTTTTGGTGCGTCTGACAGCACCGAACATTGTTAAAGCTCTCTTTTGTCATAGAATCATTGTGGGGATTTTTTTCCCTCTGAAATATATTGGTCTATAATGCAGCGTAATGTTAAGGATATTTTCCGAAATTGTGTTAAGCAGAAAGAGACTGATGTGCTGGTGAATTGGTTTAGTCCAAATTGATGCGGTTGACTTGTGGCTGAGAAGCCGACCTGGCGGATAATGTTGGCAGAATCGGGAATCTCGTTTTGTCTTTCATCAGCCATTTTCTCACAGCACTCATAAACGTCGGAGCTGGTCAAAATGGCCAACTTACAGCAAAATGAACAGCTTGAGAAGTCAATCTCATTAGAGAGCGCTTGAGACTGTCCCTTAAAATGAAATCATTTTTCTTGGAAGTGCCCCCAGCTAACTATGATTAATTGTGAGTGCTTTGGTTTGGTTTATTGCATTGTTTTATTATGAACAGTATCAATATAGCAACATTAGTGGTCTACATATTTTTTTGTGTGTGCGTGTGTGTTCATATTTCCACATTTGGTTTTGTAGGATTTAGTTTTCTTGATTGGCTCATTGATATTTGGCTTAATTTCATCTGCTCTTTTTCATAATGTGGTAGCTTTTTTTTGCTATGCTAAATATGCTAATAATTCTACTGTGCTAATTCAACTTGTGCAGTAACTTCTATTACACTATAGTTTAACATCCTGTGGACTGATCGGATTTAAATGCAAATAGACACTTTTTTTAGTAAGGACTCCTTTTTATTATATGTAAACTCATAAAAAGATTTTATATTATAAATAATGATTATTGGAGTACATTTTACAAGCATGTGCATGTGAAATTTGTAAGTAATTTCTCAGTAAAAATAGTTATTGTCTATATTTTAAACAACATTTAATTTAGTCTTTATTTGTTTTGTTTTATGTAATATATGTATTTGTGACGCTACCCCACAAACCAGTCATAAATGTCAATTATTTTGAAATTGTGATTAATTGCCTGCTGAATAATTAAGCTTTCCCTTGATTTATGGTTTGTTAGGATAGAGCAATATTTGGCCAAGATGCAGCTACTTAAAAATCTAGAACCTGAGGCTTCAGATAAATTCAAATATTGAGAAAATCTTCTTTAAAATTGTCCAAATTAAGTTTTTAGCAAAGCATATTAGTAATAAAAATTCGGTTTATATTTACAGTATGAAAATTACACGGAACATGATCTGATATTCTAATGATTTTTTGCAGCCTGATCTCTCGAGGAAATGTAACTATTTTACGTTTTGTCAGTTTAGTGGCTAATTCGTATGATTTCGTATGAGTTCAGCCGTACGTAAATGTACGATTTTATAAAGGAGGTGTGACACCCAACCCCGCTCCTAAACCCAACCGTCATTGAGTACGTTTACATGGACACCAATAATCCGATTTTAATACAATTAAGACAATACTCTGAATAAGAGTCTACCATGTAAACAGTGATTTTTGATTAATTTAATCCAATTAAGTTCATAATCGAACTAAACAGAAATAAAATTAAGACATGTGGACGATGCCACATTATTGAAGCGCAGTACAGACATGTAAACACCACAATCAAACTATTGCCGTCGTGTAGGATTTTCGCTGCATTTTGTGACAGAATATTCCATACACACATGGCTGTTTGACTCTATTCTCTGCACCTATCGAGTCAGGAGAATCACAGACACATACAGCATGAAATGCAGAGTTTTTTTTTTTTTCCATTCGGCGTGCGGTATCAAATTCCATTAAAACAACACTCCTTCAGCAGTTAATACTCACATCCAGTATCTCATTTGTCACAGGGGGCATGCATGAAATTCTCCTGAATGAAAGTGAAAGTGCCAAACTGCAGTTAAAGTCGATAAAATTAAAAAAAACTAAATTCATGAAACTCCAGAAGGAATATGGATAGCATTGTGATGCAATGATGTTAATTGAATTATGCTATAACATGTAAAACAGGATCATGAAAGAAATTTTCAAAAAGCAACTCATGTAAACACCTTAATCATATTATTCAGATAAAGGCACATCATTTGATTACTGATGTCCATAAAAACTTAGTCACTGGGGGATAAGCAACTCATACTAAATTGTACGAAAGAGATCATACAAATTCATATGAATTAGCCACTAAATCAAAAAGTTACGAATTGCTGAGAGATCATGTTTGATTTTTGGCGTAAAAGAAAAACTGTATGAGAGGAATAATTTCTCAAACCTCTCTGGAGTAACTAGAAATGTATTTATTTATTTACTCTGTATGTACAGTGCTCATTATAAATGAGTACACCCCATTTTGAAAATGAATACGGAGTGAATATAGGCAATGTATTTAGATGCATTTAAACAAAATAGATTTATTAAACAGATATATTTATTAAAATAATATTTTAGTCACCAAACATATTTAGAAATTGAAAGATTATGCAATTAAATTTGAGCAAAATATTGCAAAAATAAAAAATAAAATACAACCTACAAAATTTCAACAAAATTTTTCCTATTTTTAAATTTTGTGATAATATTTTTCTATAACATAAATTTGGGTGTACTAGTTTTTGGACCGTTATCGTAAGTTATTTTGTTAGATAAGCTCCAGATTTGGCTTTAGTACTGACTAATCTAATGTATATGCACAAATATAATATTGTATAGCTTCCTATTAAAAATATGAATTTAAAAGATAGATTTGTTAGGGGTGTACTTATATATGCTGATATATATTTGCTACATTATTATCTTCCACTGTATTATAATCTAGTAGTTATGCTGGTTAGGAAAGCAAGGTTCACACTTTAAAACGTACAGTTGAAGTCAGAATTATTAGCCCCCTTGTTTTTTTTTCCCCAATTTTTTTTAATGGAGAGAAAATTTTTAACACATTTCTAAACATAATAGTTTTAATAACTCATTTCGAATAACTGATTTATTTTATCTTTGCCATGATGAAAGCAAATAATATTTTACTAGATATTTTTCAAGCCACTTCTATACAGCTTAATGTGACATTTAAAGGCTTAACTAGGTTAATTAGGGTAATTAGGCAAGTTATTGTATAATGATAGTTTGTTCTGTAGACAATTGAAAAAAAATAGCTTAAAGAGGCTAATAATTTTGTCCTTAAAATGGTTTTTAAAAAATTAAAAACTACTTTTATTCTAGCCAAAATAAAACAAATTTCTGAGAAATTTCTGAAAGAAAAAAATATTATCAGACATACTGTGAAAATTTCCTTGCTCTGTTAAACATAATTTGGGAAATATTTAAAAACGGGGAACGGGGGCGGACGGCTAATAATTCTGACTTCAACTGTAGGTGCCAAGAAAAGCCTAAAATGGGTTTCCACAAATTTTTTGGGCTCACCAAACAACCTTTTACAAAAAAAGTTCTTCAAAGAGCATTTTTTTTTCATAGTGTGATGAACGTTTTAATAATCTAAAAAACAATAAATAACCTTTTGTGGAATGAAATGGTTCCAAGGATGTTAAAGCTTCTTTATCAAACCAACAATGGCTGTAAGGAAGACTAAATAACTACATGTATCACAAGAATAATTTCTCAAATCCTTCTGTAATAACTGAGGATGGGTAGCCAGCAGTTACCTCAGCAATACGATACATGTCAGAACACACTTTATTATCATTATTAGGATATATGTCTCACAGAAATGAGCGTGCTCTTTTTTTCATTGACAATATTGATTTCCTATTATGTGACCACTCTCTCAAAGCTTCATTTTGATGAACCATTTTGGTCATAACTGTGCACGAAGGACACAAACAATCCTTTTTTTTTCCAGAGTGCCTGATTTTGAAGTTCCCCTCAGGATAGCAGTGAAATGTATTCAGCCCACTTTGACCTCTTGCTCTCTGAATGTAGGGTGTGAGACCAGAGCTTAGCCCAGTAGCCCTGTGGTAATCCTGTAAGAAATCCTCTGAGGCCTGGACAATCCTGCAAATGCCCACAATCTAAATGTGAAATTTCAAGTTTGTTTCATGTCAGACGAGCACTTGCCTTGTTTGTTTAACTCTCAGTATTTAGGCCTGCCATTAGTCCGATCTTCTTAGGCAAAAGCTATCGTTTCAGGCACTGCCCCTCTCGTTAACATTTCGCTGTAAAACAAAAAAAGGAAACACAAGGAGATGCTTGCATTTACATTATAATACATTTGACCCTTAGTCAGGAATTGGCATATCATTATTTTCCCCTGAAGTGCTCTTTATTTGTAGGAGCGGAGGGATGACTTTAGCATGGCTCACAGCGATAGTACAGCGTGTAAACTGCTTAGGTGGGCTGTTTGCTTTTCATTAACATTCATCCAGGCTCCATCTGCTGAAATCTCCGTCACATTACTGAAGAGTGAAGAGAAAGAATCATGACCTTCTACAGAAACAGGGGTTTGATCGAGGATGATGGGGTTTTGGTACTGCAGATCACTGCATGCAGTAATATCATGCATGTTTAGTCATTATTATGTATTTCGCATTAGATCGTTTCATCACTGTCAGACAGAAACTTTGAATTGGAATATTTCATTCATGTTTTTAATTATGATATGATTATAATATATATATATATATATATATATATATATATATATATATATATATATATATATATATATATATATATATATATATATACACACACACACAAACACACACACACACACACACACACACATACATACATACATACATACATACATACAGGTGAAGTCAGAATTATTAGCCCCCCTTTGAATTTTTTTCTTTTTTAAATATTTCCCAAATGATGTTTAACAGAGCAAAGAAATTTTCACAGTATGTCTGATAATATTTTTTCTTCTGGAGAAAGTCTTATTTGTTTTATTTCGACTAGAATAAAAGCAGTTTTACATTTTTTAAACACCATTTTAAGGACAAAATTATTAGCCCCTTTAAGCTATGTTTTTTTCCAATAGTCTACAAAACAAACCATCATTATACAATAACTTGTCTAATTACCCTAACCTGCCTAGTTAACCTAATTAACCTAGTTAAGCCTTTAAATGTCACTTTAAGCTGTATAGAAGTGTCTTAAAAAATATCTAGTCAAATATTATTTACTGTCATCATCATTTGCTGTATGTATGTATATATATATATATATATATATATAGATATATATATATATATATATATATATATATATATATATATATATGTATATATATATATATATATATGTATATATATATATATATATATATATGTATATATATATATATATATATGTATATATATATATATATATATATATATATATATATATATATATATATATATATATATATATATATATATATATATATATATATATATATATATTATAGGTGGGCATAGATTAATTTTTTAATTAGATTAATCTAGATTAAAATGGCTCATTTGAATTCATTCACAATATGTGTTCTACCAAAATAATACGTCTTTGAGAACAGGTTTCTCAAGCCAGGTGGCGCATTAGTCCAGGGGCTCATCTTCTGTTTCCAAAATGCATCACAAACTGCTTGAGAAACTGTTCTACTATAATAATTGGTGATAAAAATAAATGATGTTCAATAAGATGTACTTGTGTTTACTAACTGTTTATGCAGTTAAACATGAATGTTGAACTGTAGGCCTACATAAGCTCCAAACAGCGATTTCATACTTGCTTTTGATGTACGTACATACAGAAAATGCTGCTTCGCAAAGGCAAGTTCACAGAGACCTGACGGTGTGTCAAGCATTGAGTATGTTTACATGGGCAACAATACTTGAATACGATTTTAATATGAGTAAAACAACTAGGTAACTAGGTTAATTAGGTTAACTAGGCAGGTTAGAGTAATTAGGCAAGTTATTGTATAACTATGGTTTGTTCTGTAGACTATCGGAAAAAAACATAGCTTAAAGGGGCTAATAATTTTGACCTTAAAATGGTTTTTAAAAAATTCAAAACTGCTTTTATTCTAGCCAAAATAAAACAAATAAGACTTTCTTCAGAACAAAAAATATTATCAGACATACTGTGAAAATTTCCTTGCTCTGTTAAACATAATTTGAGAAATATTTAAAAAAGAAAAACAAATTCAAAGGGGGGGCTAATAATTCTGACTTCAACCATATATAAATACAGAATATAGTGTATCTGACAATCTAACACTAACAATCCCATATCTGTTTTGTATTCTGTGTATTTTTCAAAAACAAGAATAAATTCATTAAATAAATAAAAATTTACTTACTCTAGTCAAGAAACGAAGGCGGCTCAAAGGCTCAATAATTTGATTTATCTCAAGAATAATTTCTCAAAGTTCTCTGTAATACCAGGGGACGGGTGGGCTGTGACCTCAGTGCAATATATGTCAGAACAGACTTTATTAAAATTATCAGGATATATCTCACAGAAATGAGTGGGCTTTTTTATTGACAATATTGATATTTTGACCACCCTCTCAAAGCAATAATCCGTTTCTGTCTTTAAACACTAACAATCCCTTTTCTCTTTCAAATAAATGAAAATTTTCAACTAAAACCTAAAAAATGTCATCACAAGGTTAAAATTGACTGGTTTTCCTCATGTTGTGAGCACTAAATGTCTAAATGTCCCCACAAGTATAGCAAAACCAGTACATTTTACCCTTGTAGGGACATTATTTTGGTCCTTGTAAGGAAACAGCTCGTAAATCAGATAGAATGAAGAATTAAAAGATGTAAAAATACATATTGGGTTTAGAGGTAGGGGGATAGAGTATACAGTTTGTAAATCATTAGAAGTCCCTATATAAAGATGTTTGTGTGTGTGCCAAAGGTAATCAAGGGCAGAAAAACTGGAGCATACTGTACTTTTGTAACCTGTAAAATGTTGAAAACACAATGTAAGGTCTCAGATGTGGCCATTCTTCCGACATTTGCTGTTAAAAAACATTTGGTCACACTGTATTTTGATGGTCTGTTTGTTGAATTAAGTTATATTGCATCTACATGCCAACTTATTCTCATTAGATTAAAAGTAGGCTGTTAGGTTAGGGTTAGTGTAAGTTGACATGTACTTGCAAAGTTTCTTATAGTCAGTGAAATGTCTGTTAAAGATGCAGTATCAACAGATATTAAGCAGACAGTCTACTAATACTCAAATGGACCATCCAAATAAAGTGTTACCAAATGTTTTAAATCCATTCTAGCTTGATTTTGGCCAAATGTTAATAATGTAATGACAAAATTCAGTGACTAATTCAAGCCAAACTAACATCTTTGATGATGCAGATTTTATTCTATAATGATTATAATTTTGAGATAACACTGAGATGTCCTTAAAAGGAAGTATGCATTTGTGTGGCAACATTATAACCCCTAAATTCATCTGCAGTGGTCAACTGGTACAGCAGTCACTTTGCCTTCCACTTTACAGGTTGTAACTATGTTGGGGTCAAGCCATCTTGTAATCTCTGTAATTTTGACTTGACTTTCATTCATAAATCCTCCCTGTAGCCTCATGGGACAGTAAAGTCTAGTGTGCAGAAATCAGCAGTAGTTGGTCATTTGGGGTCACTTACTCTTCTTCAAATACTACTCAGACATACTACTCAGCTTACAGATTGTTTTTTTCGATACAGTAATGTGATTTCTGACATAGCATTTGAGTTATGTGAGGATATAAATGCTTTTTAAAAGTTGGAAAATTTGGACATGCTGTATGAATGCATCTCAATTATAAAAATGCAGGTTTGGATTATTGTTTACTTCTGTCCAACAGTGAAGAAATAGCACTGCAAATGGATAAAACTCCTTTATTTTTATTTTAGTCATTTTTATTTGACTATCTGTGGATCGCTTTATGTTTTTACGGGTGCTTTTTTCCCCCACATGTAAGTTTCTGCTTAGCTTCTAGCTGGCATTTACCTCCTCTAAATTGAGCCTGGTCTGTTTTTTTTTTTTTTTTTTTTTGCTTTTTTTGAGAAATCTAATGCCGTTTCATCTCTGCTTCACCCTTTAGCAAAGGCTCAATAAGCGCTGAAATGTTTAGCTTTCTATTTCATCTGCATTGTTTTCTCATCATTTTTTCAGACAACTAGAGATGCAGTATTTATTTTGACAATGCGCTTTACTGTCACAATACGCATATAATGGCTTTCTCTACAGTTAGCTTGTTTTGTATTTTGAGAAAGTCCTTTTGAAAAAGTTTTCGCTTGATGTTCCGCAAACCTGCGCTCTTCATATTGCTGACCGTAAGGGTGAAGGAAGTAATTTCTGGCACAATACGGGTCTCAGCATTGGACTTTGAATCAAATTGACAGTGACAGCAGAGAAAGCTGAAGGACTGGGCCTTGGTTTTTGTGAAGCTTGGTGTGTGGTTTAAATTATACACAGAGAAAAGTCATGGTACGTTATCAAAAAAAAAAAACTGCCAGACAAACAGTTTGTTCCGTATGGACAAACACTTGAAATGAAAGGGTTTTTGAAACATATGAATTTGTCTTAATAAATAATTCTGCTAAAATAATATTATGATAAAGGTTATGAAAATGCCTCTTCTGACCTTTTATCTTATGCATCCGTTATTATGAAACTAGTCAAAAAGGCTTTCAAGATCCTCACTTTTGTAGATCAAAGTGCTTTAGATTCACTGTAAAAAAATTAACAGTTAATTAACAGTTTCCTGTATCTCGTGATTCATGGATGTTTTCCATTTATTTATCCTTTCCAGTTGCAGTATGGGAGCCTTTGATGCTGAAAAATGTACTCTGCAGGTTAAAAAAATGGATTTTTGTTGACATTTTTACTAGTTTGAAATTACAGTCTGTAAAATAACATAAAATACTGGCAGCTCATTACTGGATTTATTTATATCCTAATTTACATGATAAGTATCTCATTTCAATCTACTAAAAACCAAAAATCATGACAACAAATGTCTTTTTTTGATAAGTTAATCAGGTTTCACCAAAAAAATTTAATTAGGTTATACAAAGTTGAATATTTTTAGTCAGTTTGGTTGAAGGAATGTTCCTGTGCGTTCACATCGAAGGCGGCGAGAGCATCCAAGTTCACTCTGGCTGCCCTGGTGACAACACTATCTGCTTTCACAGCTCTGGCGACAAGAATGTCAAAATTCGCTACATTGATCTCATATTTAAAGGAGCGAGTTGCAGCATATCAGCAAATCACTTACATACCCACATAAAAATCTGCTTTCTAGTGTGAAAATGTTGCGCGTCTTTTATCAAATTCATTTAACTATGGAAGATCCAGTTGTTGCATGTGGTGTGGCTTTGCTCCACTTACCCAATATGTCCATATGTCTGAAATATTCTGAAGCAGCAATACTGTCTTATACTGTCGTTAGTTAGCATAAGATAAAAAACAAACATATATAACATTAATGCACATCAGTAACTCGCCAGTAACTTTTTTTATTTAAGTCTCTGTTAAAACATCGTAAATAATTGGAAATCCAACGACTGCAATACTAAAACCCTTGGGAACAACTGTGGTCGGAACCAAAGTTTACAGGACTGTGTTCTTTGGACTCCTCTCAAGCTGTGGACTTCTACATTCTGATTGCTTGCCGCCAAACCGCGTCATTGCTCATTACCGTATAGTTGACTTGATTTCAAGTCTCCTTGATGCCCACACCGGCGAAGACACGCTGTGCCAATCCTCGACCACTAATCGCCACCAGTTCCCGCTGAAAATGAATGACTTCCAGCTACTTTGACGCTCTTGTTGCCTTAGGTGCAAACGCACAGTTAAAGGTGCAGTATGTAAGTTTGACACCCAGTGGTTGAACTAGGTATTGCACACCTGCTTCAAAACAAACGCAAGCGCAGGTTGCCAGATTGACAACATCAACAGAAGTGTGGCTAACTATCGAGCCTAAAGACTGATTTAAGGCTGATTTAAGTAGTGTTCTAAATAAAAACAACAGCACGCGATAGAAGTAATATTTTTTTTTTATATTAAAAGGAGTTTTTGTCAGAAACCAATGCCTGAAATGTATATTTTAGAAACGGCTTCTATTTCTTGCAGCTGAACAACAGCATAAGCTGACAGTTTACCTCAAGTACACCTCATGTGCTTAATTCAGTGTTAAATGCTAATAATGTGAGTTTGAATGCCATTTTTATTGGCATACTACTGCACGTAGCAGCAGATAGTTCACCTCAGATCTTGAAAATAAAATAAACCGTTTGAAAATTAACTTAAGAACTGTGAAATAATGTAAACCAAGACATATCAGTGATTCAGCATGTTTAAGAGGTTTAATATGTATTCATTAGATTATAAACCTTACCATTTTCGCTGGAGTGCACTATTCTGAATGGCTGTATTTAAATTTCTGTGGTGTTGTTTGATGCAAACAGCCAAATTAAGTATCACTGCAAATCTTGTTACCTAGCATGTTGTTAGGATATGGGGTTACTATGAAACCTGCTCACCTAATGTTTACATTTGTAATATTTATATTATTTGCTAATAAATAACCTCATATGGAACTGTGAATCCGCGTCTCAATTTGGAGTCTGCTACTGTCCATCGGAGGCTTAAGGTTTTAGAGCCTTCCTGGCTAAATGAATGAAATACACAGTTTTTCATCAAGGCAACCTGGGGCGCTGAACGCTGAGCGTTCCGGCACATAACTCGCATTTTCAAAGCAGAATATCTGACTTCAGCATTGTTTTTCAGATAAACAAGAATGTTCACTTGGCATGTTGCTTAAACATCTGCAAACATATTATGGTATTTTTGTGCTTTAGAAGAGTCAAAAACTTACATGCAGCACCTTTAATTTAATTCAACTTAATTTTCATTGTAAATGTCAAAAGTTGATCAAGGTTTCATAATATGATACGAAACAGTAAACAGTCAGAAAATGCCAATAAATCTTTTTTTTTTTTTTGCAGTGATTAGTCTTTCTCTCTGTGTCTATTTCTAGTTTCTTTAGCATAGCTATATACTTAATATTCACTTTTTACTTTGTGTTTGTTACAAAAAGGTGTTAAACAATGTTTAGTCACTTACAGCGTAACTTGTTCAAGTAGCATCTGTTGAAATCTAGTGACATTTACTTAATGCGTATAGAGGCCGTGAAGCACATAGTGTTGCATAAATGTGGTAAACAGTGAAATGGATTTCAAAATTTTCATCACTCAATATTACATGCCTGCACCGCGTTCACATGAGAACGCTTAACTGGTTTCATCTCCCAATAGAGAGATAGACTGAGGGCACTAAAAACTCTGTTGCCTCTGAAGCATCTGACTTTGATTCCCACTAGTGAGAGAAGATTTTCACTGTGTCGCCAGCCATTCACTCTTGAAGCTTATCTGAAAGCCATAAGAATGCCAGAGAGAGTCGACTTCATTGTTTGTTATTACTTCTTGTAACCAGAAATGAAACCGACATTGATCACTAGCGCCATTCAAAACTATTCCCATAAATTTCTATATAGGATCTGAAGCTATTTTCCTGAAATTTGCTCTCAGTTACAATTAGCAAGTATAATGTTTTACAGTAATCAACATGGGGAAAAAAATGAAAACTCAAAGCATCTTAACAAGAGATAAATGTTTGGTTTTATCTGATTTTCTGCCTGGAAGGGCATGATCTCAGAATCAATATGTTTTAGTTATGTCTAACTGAAGGCATAATTTAATTTAAACAATAGAAGCTTTCAGAAAATATATAGAGCATCTCATTTAAGCCTTTTGTTGTGAAAATGGAGTAAACAGGAAACACTTTCCTCTGAGCAGTGTACAGAAGCTGTTTTCATTGTCACGCAACGTTAGATTTAATGACCGTTAATGATTTTATAAGCAGTTTTGGACTGGGTTTCAATGCTCTATCTAAAACACGTTTTACTTTTCACTCTTTTGCTAGACTAAAACCTAAATTGTTTTAATAAATCTCCTATTAAAATAGTATATTGAACTTTTTTACTAAAGCATTCACACTCATTTTTAGCAATATCTTCCAATTTCCAAAATACTGACCATTTTTTCCCTCGTTTCTCACAGGTAAACCACCAAGGTACTGTAACTTGTCTCTCAAAGTGGAGGCTAACAGATTTTGAGTTGTAACTTTTATGCTGCAAGAGAAATGGCACTTAAAGAAGAGTCTTGCTGCTTTACTATTCTCTCAGATCCAGGTCCTGTAGGGGTTTTAGTTTGATACTTCAAAATACAACAGATTTAGACTGAATATAAGAAGGCAATGCAGGCCAAGAAAATGGCTAGCTTATTGGTTGAGATTTAATGGCTTGAAATGCCCCCCCAAAAAAAAAAGAAAAAAGGCCCCAGATGGACAAATTGCTGTCAGCCTTTGTTTCGCAATCTTTAGTTCTCCTACAAGTCTTTGTGTTCAAATCAATATTAAGGCCTAATTCACTGGTGACTTTGAATTAAAATCACTTCAAACAGATTATTTTGTTTAATAAGTTGAGTTATACCCAATGCTGCCATGCTTTATACGTTTGCGTCTGTTTTTCTGTGTTTTTTGTTGATTCAATAGGAATATCTCACTTTTCCATTTACGTTTTCGTTTTAAATGGCTGACAATTGAATGCATAAGTGAAGTGATTTTTTTTTTCTCTTACAATTTCACATAATAATCAAATAATTGGCTCCAAATGTATCAGTATGGATTGGATTGAATAGTATTGGTTGTTTTTAATACATTCAGTTCACACCATTCACATAGAACTTCTCCAGAGAATGTGTTTATTCATTCGTTCTTCTTTTGTCTTCTTGTTTGTTGCTGTTTATCTGCTTGAATTCAGCAGAACACTCATTTAAGTGATGATTTGCGAGCATTCAAAGTTTTTAAGGTTCCAGGTTACTTTATTCACTCTCATAAATTTTGCAGTGGAGGAGAGCGTTTACGGTGGAAGAACGAATGAATGTTTTTTTTTTGTCACTGAAGCCCAGCTCCTTTTTCATTTTACCAATTGCTAATGAATGAGGATGTCAAAGACTGATATTTACGTATGGTAAAGTTAAAAATGCACTTACGCTTCTGAAAACCTGATGTGGACACTTAGAGATTTTCCAACAAGAATTCCCAGTGTATCTTACATACAGCCTCTGTCTTCTTTATAGAGCCTTGTTGAAAACATTCAAAAGATAAACATTTTCTTGTGCTTACTAGGGAAAACTGTATTTACGTAAGTAACCAACTGCTTGAAAATGAAGTTTCTCTGGATTTATTTGGTATGGGCTTGAGTTAAATGGTAGTTTGTTTTATTCTTTAAAGGGCTGATCATTTCTTACAAATTTCACATACAAATATTTCAAAATATGGCTTTTTTTTCCAGAAAATGTCAAATTATCAGAATAACAAATGTATTAATTAGTTGTGATTGGAAAATGAATTCCACAAAATATTGATTCTGTCTTCTGTAGTAAAACAGTGGTATTGTATTGTTTAAAATATGTCTGAAAACATGGCGCTTCTGTGTAATTTAAATTACCTAAAAATTATCTAAATTACAACATTTTTATTTGGAAGAAATGCAATCAAAAATTTGTTTTACACAAACACCTAACTACTCTACCTGACAAAATCTTGTCTTCCCAGTTGTATGAGCAACAAATAATAACTTGACTTCTAGTCAAGCAGAAGGTAGATTTTGCTGATGAATCATCTGTTGAACTGCATCCCAATTATCACAAATACTGCAGAAGACCTACTGGAACCCACATGGACCCAAGATTCTCAAAAAGATCAGTCATGTTTGGTGAAGGAAAAATCATGGTTTGGGGTTACATTCAGTATGGGGGTGTGCGAGAGATCTGCAGAGTGGATGGCAACATCAACAGCCTGAGGTATCGACATTCATGCTGCCCATTGCATTACAAACCATAGGAGAGGGCAAATTATTCAGCAGGATAGTGCTCTTTCTCATACTTCAGCCTCCACCTCAAAGTTCCTAAAACCAAAGAAGAGCAAGGTGCTCCAGCATTGGCCAGCCCAGTCACCAGACATGAACATTATTGAGCATGTCTGGGGTAAGATGGAGGAGGAGGCATTGAAGATGAATTCAAAGAATCTTGATGAACTCTGGGAGTCCTGCAAGAACGCTTTCTTTGCCATTCCAGATGACTTTTTACTAATAAGTTATTTGAATCATTGCAGAGATGTGTGGATGCAGTCCTCCAAGCTCATAGGAGTCATACACAATATTATCAAGGCATGATAATAATTTATTTTGGTAAAAAAAAAAAATAAGTGTAATCTAGAGGCCTTTGCCTTTCATATAAGCCACTTCTGATACCAAATGATCAACTAGAAGTCAAGTTATTATTTGTTGTTCCTAAAACTTGAATAGGTGACACATCTTTTGTCAGGTAGTGTGTATATCATAAATCTGGAGTATTTGAAAAATTTCAAGTGCTCTTTTCTAGTTTTTCAGTTCTTCTCATTTGAACAGAAACAACTTTAAAGGAAAAAATACTTTTCATTTGAAATAATCTCATTGTCTTGAATAACGTTCAACATTTCATAACATAACTCACTTATAAAGCCTCGTTAGATGCAACAGTCTTTAGAAAATAAATATAGAAAATATAGAAATAAAACTGCATGTCAGCTTCAGTATTGTCACCTATATGACTGCAGTCACTTTTAATGCAAGCAATAACATTTCATTCACAAAAAAAAACAAAAAAAGAAGTTTACTTTGGTTTACTTTTTAATTAAGCCGTCTCATAGGCGGCGTACTCGTCTTTATTTGTGACTTGCAGCCAATATAAATGCCTTTGTGTGTTTTATGCATGTTGAAAAAGCAACCATGATTTGGTGTGAGTTGATTGATGGCAGCACTACGTTTGCCAATTATTAGCGCACATAAAAGGATGCTGTTAAGTTCTGCTTCATCCAGCAGACCAAAGCCAGAGGTCAGTGCCTAAATGTGCAGCTATCAGCCTCTGCCTGTATCACTCCATCTTGATGTATGAGTGCTAAGCTACAAATTAAACCTGCTCCGACCTTTTAGGGGGTACTTGCTCAACAGGACGCCATTTGGACTAATTTCTCCGTGCGATTTAGACAAAAAGCCACTATGTTGCCTGCCTTAATTACTTTGTGTACACACATCTGGATTTGGGTCTCCAGATGCAACAAGCCATCCAAAAAAGGCTTGCTAAAATCATATGTGACTGATGTTAGACATGCGGAGGAAACAAATACATGTAGCACCTCATATGCTAATAATCATTACTGATTTGGACGGCAAAGACATACGTTTAGAAAACAAATTTCATTTTATTAATAATAATTCAAGAATTGATTGTGGCTCCTCTTTAAAGAGTCTTGCCGTAATCATAATATTGCTCATCTCAACTCAAATCGATTAAGTTAACTTAATGGTTTTGACAATTTTAAGTTGGTTGAACATAAAACAATTAAGTTGTCCCTAAAAAAAAGCTCAAGATCAGTGTTGTTTCAGCTCGTTTTAAATAAGTAGTTTGAACAAGCAGCAAAAATATTTGTTTGGAGCGTATATATGAGCATGTCTGAACCAGAGCAACCTTTATTCATAAAATTTCAGAGGGCCACAAAGTTTTACAAACTCTATTACAAATATTTATAACTTTTATTGATAGATTACTTGTACAAGATGTACATTTCTTTTCTTTTTTTTAGTGAAACAACAGAAAAAAACTCAATGGCGAATCATGTTTGGGCATGCTTGCATATGCAATATGAAGGGATACAACAAATTTCTTGGAGCATCAAGAAAATCAAAACACAAAGTATTACGGTTTCATCCACCATCCCTGAAATGTTTGTAAACTCAAACACGCTACATTTTAGTCAAACAAATGTACTGCAGTCACACGTTTGCGTAAAACTGTTGCAAATGTTAACATTTAAAAAATATATAAAAATAAATGCAAAGCCATGTAAATATGTACACTTGAAATTCGACTATTTAACATTTATAAACTTTCCGATAAAGTAATAAATAAGAAGCACCTATGACTTCAATTAAAGAAACAGAAACATTCCTAAACAACTGTAATGGTGAACAATAACAATAACAAAACAAAAAAAAAAAGCCCACAATGTAGCGTTTATTGTTAGAGGTAGACCTGACCAAGATCTACTACTGTAGTTCAAAGGCAATTGATATTCCAACTGGCAATGTGTTTCATAGTGTGGTCATGGAAATAATACTGTTTTTGTCGTTCTTGAGCTTATTGTAGTCAAATTGGTGGTTTCGGATACTGTGTAGCTTCTTCACTGTAAAAAATATCGGTTAATCAACGGGTTCTGTATTTAACAATTGTTGTTTTTTGTTTATTTACGATTATGGGATCTTTATCTCATCTCTGTCAGCTTTTTATGTTAAAAATTCAACTGCGCAGTTTAACAAAGTGGCTTTTATTGACATTTTAATAGTTTTAAACAATATATTGTACTTAGACATAATTGACAACACCAAACTGGGCGATATATCACTTCAAACTATTAAAAATGTCAACAAATGTCACTTTTTTTAACTTTAGCATCAAAAGTTGATGACGGAAAGTTGATCAAGGTCTCATAATGCAACTTTAAAGCATAAATAAATTGAAAAAAACACAAAATTTGTAAAACTGTTAATTTACAGATATTTTTACAGTGTTGTTTATATGGAAAAAAGAGAGACTATGGATGTAGTTGCTGAAACGCAGGTTACTGTAAATGATATCGGAGCATTAAATAATTCTACCTTCTACCTCTTTGGTGGATTTATTGTAATGTAAAAATCAGTCTTATTTATGATCCATGAACCTTGAGCATATTTTGTACAGTGTCAAATGAATTTTCAATATCTCTTTAAATGCACGTGTACAAAACTATTTTCGGGGAGTTATGGCACATTGCAAACGAGTTAGCGAACGATCTTTTACACAGCTTTAGAAGATGTGTTTGTGGCGAAGAACTTTCAACACATCGACATCAGTGCCAAAAACCCAACAACTTAAAAATCATCGTTTTTAATTAGCAAACATCAACCGCTATATTACGCTTTTCCATATTTACAGTATTGCACTTAACTGCACATAATTGCATTTCAGTTAAACTGATGTTTCTTAAAATGTTAAATTACAAAGTTGCAGGTACTGTTTATCCTTTTTGAACGAAACAGAACGAAACAAAAAGCCAAATTTGTTTCCCCCTTACATAAAAGTAGTACATCTGGCGTTAAGGATTTGTAAACACCTTAAAGCAAGACCTGAAGTGCAAAAGCTAGGTTCACTTCTATTCCAGGACACATCACATAATAAAAAGAGAGCACAAAAATATGAGAATGAAAGCTAAAGTCCATACACATGCCCGAAAGGAAACAACAGAAACGTAACGTTTCCTCCCAAAACGGAAAGGATCATAAGAATTCCACTAAAAACCAGGCGATTGTACCATTGATGTTATTGCTGCTTCCAGTCTTTGTCCACAGCAGAATGAACAACAAAAACAAAACAAACAAAAGGAGAAAAATGCAAGTAACAGCTTTAGATATGAACTGTAGTGGAGGGTTAGCATGGCAGTGATCAACATAGATGTATGTCAGTTACAATGGAGGCCAGCCCCAATAGGTCTATCCTTCAATTGAGCACGTGCACAAGGCAGCGGCACAGTGGTAGGAGGCAAATATGGCCATCTCTTTCTTTTGAGATTCCAAAGTTTCAGTGTCTTTCCATGAAAGCGCAACCTCTAGTGTCTCTGTGTGTCTGCCTTTTTGCTTTTTTATATTTTTGTCCTAAAAAAAAGTCTTCTCTTCTAAAACGCTGGTTTTCAGACAGACATCCAGACATTTTTGTATGGTCCTGGGGCTGTGATCTGTGCCTGGAAAGGGCTGAGCCAGTGGCCTCCAAGAAGTCCTGCCTGTTGGGCGAAAAGTAAAAGGTGATTCATTGGTATTTAATTACCTTTCTCTACAAGTGGTTTGTTTTGGCAGCTGGTTTTTTGTGACTTTTTTTTCTTGCTCTCATTCTCTCCCCTTACACCCCTTTTTTGTTTTTATTTTGTTTTGTTTTAACTGTGAGTGTCACGGCCTTTTCACAGGCTTAGTCTTGTGTTAGAAGCAATTATCAGTTCAGAGCAGCAGAGAAGCCCATGGGGGTCAGAGTCCCAGCGCCTCGGCGTGTTTTCTTGCCTTGAGTCGCAGGTCAGCGATGCTGGAGTTCTTGCTATTGCTCTTGGCAGCCGCAACCACGGCGGCCGCTGCAGAGGCCGAGTCTGCCAGCGACGCGATCGGTAATCCAAAGGGCGGAGGAGGGAACATCAGATAGGGAGCGTGGGCCGCGAGGTGTGGGTGCAGGTGAGGATGGGAGTGTGTTCCGACCCCCTCCAACTGCAACTGAGCTTGGACCTGCGGGGCGAGCAAAAACAAACAGCGAGTTAGTCAGCAGCCGCTGGGTCAGCTGGAGGAGCGGCGGGGATCTGCTTTCACCCATTTTTTTTTTCAGTCACTCCTTTCCATCTGATCTCCAGCTGAATTATGCAATGCGCTCAGACGGCTTAATAGTCAAAGAACTTCCATCAATTGCAGATCTCAGCATATTAGTTTGATCCGCACCCAATCTCTCCATGCAGTGTTTAAAAGCTGCAACATCATGTAATCTTAATTATATATTCAATGGCATAAATAAACAATTTCGCACCCAAAATATTCATTCTCATATATAAATATTTATTCACACAGTTCCTCTGGGGGAAAAGAGGAAAAAAGATGTAAGCAGGCAGCATAAAATATCAGGTTGCAGATTCTTAGCAATTATTTCAGTAAGATGAGGTGAAAATTAGACATCCGCCTTACTTAAAAAGTGACTTATTTTTTATTTTCTTTTTTTAGTATTCTTCTCATGTATCTTTCTTTGCGCAGGGATCATAAATATTTCAAAGCTTTACATTTTACGGACCAACTAAAATACAACATCTGACAAGCTGCACAGGTTTTTGACACTGGGAAAGAATGTTTTACCAATGCCTCTTTCTTTTTTTCCACGTGAATGTGAAGCATTGCTTTGAAAGGAGGATAAATAATGTCGACCTGGTAGTCTGTTATTTTTGGAAATTAATCAGGTATGAATGCAGCCAGTCTCATCTTGAGTTCCTCATTTCAATTTCTAACCACAGGCCTTCTGACTCTATCCTTGGCACTTGCGTTTATTTTAATTAACTCTGTGCGAAAATACTCATAAAAATTAAAGCAGCCCATTGCTCCGGTGTCTCCACAAATCAGTCAAATTGGACTGTGCAACCTCACTACAGGGGCAGTCAGAACAACAGGTGGTGGACATTTGTGGTGTTCAGTATGCAGTCCTCACGCCTCGGCCCTGCCAATGCTGCTCAGTGCCAATAACCATCAGTGCGTTATTCCTCTCTTTCATAATCTCTTTTATCTGCCTTTCCCTAGCTGTGCTATTAGCTTAATTATGGCTGCTCTCTCGTCTGGGTGATGCAGACAGTTCTTCAGCACCAGATGAAATGTCTCTCGGTCCCTCTTATCTCATTCGTCTCTCATCGGGCCCCGGAGGTGAAAGGTTCGAGCCCTTCGCGCGACGACCAGCGTCAGCTCGGATTGTTTGTCAAAGCTAAACATTTCTCGGCACTATTTTTGGGTAGGTGGAACGTTTATTTAGTGGACTGGACAGCATATTTGCAATTCAAGTATTTGAAAGTATTTTTTTTTTTGGGTGGTGGGGGGATAAGCTTAATTATTCCTACCTGTTGAAATGGCATTCTGAGTGCTCCCATATTCACGTAAGGAGCGACCCTGCACGCGTCCAGGTGGCTTGCGGTGCCCAGAATAACGCCTGGATGAGAAAGAATAATAAATCACCAAGTTAGTCAGTGTTTTACCTGATGTAGATGATTTCACTATTTACATCAGGTTTAAAATGCTTGTAGTTGTATATCAATGGCGTTTGGTCCAATTTTTGGTGCGCCTGCATGAACTCAAGGCCCATGACAAACCAGTTATACTCCGATTTGGGTCATACACCGCTATAAATTAAATGTATTTAATTAATGATTAAATAAAAATGCATAGCCTATGTATTCTTAAACTAATCGTTACACAGTATGGTTACTAATTCAAAGAATAATTATGCGTTTTACCTTTGTGCATTTGATTTTCCTGTTTCCGGCATTTCGCTCTTCTGTTCTGAAACCATACCTAAAACACATAAAACACACGGTTGTTTTATTGTGTTCACCACCATGACCTTATTTTATATCACACATTAAATTACAGAAATGTGCACGTTTTTAAAAGAAATATTTCTTATATGTTTTTCAATTTCCCCTGCAGCCGACAGGAAAAAAAAATTTATTTCCATTGCCCCTGATAATCGGTCATATTTTCTATAAAACACTTTAATTGGAAAAGCGAGTTCTGTTATTAATTGTTCCATGACTCTTCCTCGTAAAACAATATTACAGCTTTATCTTCTGCACAAATTAATTCTATGTTTTTTTTTTTTTCTTAAACTGGGTCTGTATTTAATAAGTTAATTTTTCTATTTCGTTTATGATAGCCTAAATTAAACGAAGATGTAGGCCTTGACTTTTGCTGATTATTTCACGTGGGTGATTTTAAATAAAATAAATAGAAATATAATTAAGCCATACATTTTTCTTCAATAAACTTAATTTGCTGGATCACATAAAAAGGATATTTGTAAATAAAAATTTTGAATAACAAGAATTTACTGTACATTTTCCCCATAATTAATCGCTTTTAGACAATTCGTAAAAACAAGCTATTAGCGCTGCTTTTCCAGCTCTCACACTCGCTCATTAAAATTTAAAAGCAAGCGGTCTGTCAACCTGTTCTTTGTGAGACATTCGGATTTGCATTATGCAATGCAGCTATTATAATTATTAATGTTGTATTTTAATACAATTATTACGGCAACAACGAATGCATCATATTTCAATCTTTGATCGATTGTAATTATCCAGCACTATGCTATTGGGAAAGTGAGCTACACTGGTTTCGACAGTTATTTCTTCATTAAGGACCACTCAATGATGCGGTTCACAAATACCCTAATCTGATTTCCTTTTGATTTTTATTAGAGACAGTGAATAATGACATTTAATTTAGCCCTGCACCAAAAACCGAAAGATATTAGTCGTAATTGAATTACTGCCTTCTCCTCACTGAGGTCTCATAACTTTCAATTAGATTCTTGACAGCTGGTCGGCGTGGGGGCTTCTATAGGACAGTATAGTAGCAGGTCCATATCAACAAAACTCCATCACGTCCACAGCGTTCAACTCTGAATATTCTGTGAAATGTACAAATTCATAAAAACGCGGTATGAATTTGTGGCTGCATCGAATCACGTCTCTGACCCATTCCTTGCTCTTCTCTTTTTAATCTGATTTCGCCTCCGCCTCTTGAAACATTAAAAAATGTCGTGCTTGCAAGCTGTCACACTGGCAAACAATGTTACTTATTTTCCCATTACATTTTGTAACACGGGCTATGTCACTGTAGGAGTTAAGACGGAATTGAATTATTCCTAATACATTTTTATAGGAACAGTATATCAAGCCAATGGCAGATATTACAAAGATAAGGTTGGAGAAAATGAGGTGAGTGACATAAGAAGGTATCCCCTGCAGCAGCGGTTCAATCTCTTCATTAATTTTAATGATGTGGTTAGATCTTTCTGCAGCACATAAGCAAGTTTTCCTTTGAATATAGCTGCTGCTGCAGGAACTAAAAGGCTATTTCACATCCACACCCACCGCTGAAACTCAACCCGCATAAATCGAGAGATAACAGAAATGCTTTGTGTATGAGTGAATACAACAACAACAACTGTCTCCAAATGTTAAACATCTCAGGCGCATGGTATGATATACACATTTAATCCAGCCTGCTTTAAGCAAACGTGTAGGAGGAATGAAGGCCTAGCGATCACGCTTCCTATTATTTATTTTATTATTTTTCCCTTGCCACTTCACTTCTCGATAACAACACGTCTTCACAAGAGGGATTTTATTTATTTCTACCTTCTTGAACTGATTATGAAAACAATTTAGTTTTACATCGTTATCAGCGTTATAAATTCCTCTAGGCGCATAAACATAAACAACACAACAGCGCTATTATAATAGACTTATTTCTATTGCTTGCTAATATTAAAAAATAAAAGCAATGAATCGATTTTCCCAACATTATTTTCATGCATTGAAAAAAAACTAAAACATATTTTCACACACAGACCTAATTGAAACAATCGTATGCTAATTAAAAAACAATGAAAAATGAAACAGCCTCCATTTGGATCCCAGGTAATTTGCATTCATGCATTGGTTTAAAAATTAATCTGCACGCTGTCTGCTGATGTTTTCATATTATTAATATTTTACTTTTTTAATAAGTAAAATGTCATATTTAATATTTGTATTTTTATTAATCTGGCCTATTCATAAAGTGTTTTAGAATGAACAATTTGTACATTCCAAATCAGAAAGAATTTTAATATTTATGTGTAATAATAATAATAATAATAATAATAATAATAATGTAACGCATGGAAGAATTGGAGCTTACCTGCACGCGGGCCTCAGACAGCCCCAGTCTCTGACTCAACTCCTCCCGCATGAAGGCGTCCGGGTAATGCGTCTCATCAAACAAGCGCTCCAGTTCATTCAGCTGCTCTAAGGTAAAATTTGTCCTGCTCCTTCTCTGCTTCAGTTTACTCTGTGCGTCCTCGTCCTCTGATTTCACATCCTCCTTCTTGTCTTTGCAGTCATAAATTCCTGTGAAAATACAACATAAACACATCAACAAAGTGTTTCATTAAAGCGTTCATTTATTAGGATGCACGAGTTTTTCAAAAGCATCCAGATGACGGATCAGACGTGCACTTTAAACACAATCGGTAACTAATAAATCTAATTAATAGCTACGAGATGTCAACAGAGAACACTACTAAAAACTTGATCTTCAATAAATGTGTTTTGTTATAGAAAATATGACATTAACTGTAAGAATGAACTGCTGCTTTGAACCAACAGGCTACATTGTGAAAAACGCTTTAGTAATAAAACTATCTTATAAATAAGAAACGATTAACTTTTTTTTAAATGCAGATTATATTTTGTGGATATAATCACATATTTTATGCACATAGTTTTGATTAATGGGTAATTCTAGAATTACATTATAAATGTTAGAAGATATTAGTCTAATTTACAAAGAGTTTTTGTATCAAAGAAATTAAATCCTAATTTTCAGAGAATATTAGCATAAACTCGCATTTCGTTGGAAACTGAATTAAACTTTCAAAACTACCTTCAACAATGTTTTCATTCATTTTGATAATGGGTTTGTTGTTGTTTTGTGTGCAATGAATATTGGGATTTAGATTTGCTTGTTATAATATTATGATTATTATTATTATTATTATAGTATTATAATTGTAATATTAGGTTATTGGTAATTATAATATTGGAAAGGTTGTATTTAAAAAACGAACTGTCATAGGCCTGCCATCACTGTAGTTAAACGTCTTTCATCCGTTTCTGAAGCAAACCCGTTTAATATTAAATCTCTCTTTGAAAATGTGATGACACATTAAGGCTCTCTGTTAAATGACATTCTTTTTACTCTATATTTACACTGTTTGCACAAAAACAAAATAAGTGTATTTAGTGATTCCCTGGCCATTTAAAGAACGCCAAGCAGCCTAATAAATAAATTGATAGATCGTGTTTTCAAATTTGACAAGACAGAGGCCTATTGTTTAGATTCTAACAAGTCAAATGTAATTACAAGCTATTACACTTTTAGTGTAGTTCTCTTTCTTAAGATTGCATAATGTGTATTTCTTGTCTTTTACAAATAAAAACAATTCAGTACGCGGCGCACACAACATGGAACAAGTGCTCATTGCATCAGCTGAATAGAGCTTGAATGTCTGCACTCGCATGCTAGTTAGCCTCTAAAGACGAACGAAATATCTCTTAAAGATCTTGAAAATGACCTTAATATGCAGTCGTTTAGATTTAGTCGATATTTCAACACCGTCAAACGCATTCGCGGGAAGATCTAATTGCAAACTCATCTCCGGCGCGGCGCAACACATTATCACAGCGTGCGTAAGAAACTCACCGTCAGAAGCCCGTGTCACGCTAAACTCCTTCAATTTCTCCTTTTCCAGCTCTACGTGCTCCTTGTAAAGATGTACCGGACAATGGTTGTTGTTTGTTTCAGTAATCTCCTGAAGGTTGGTCTCCGAGTTTCCCAGCTCTCTGGCTCGGGCTAAACCACTCTCCAAAACTTCCCTGTACGTGATGCTCTCTTTGCTGCTCTCCTTGGTTTTCTGATCGAAGGATTTCGACACGAACGCCGTGAGTTCTTCCATGGCTGATTACAGAAATCCACTTTAAAAATGAATCTAACGCGAATCTTTTATCTGCTCAACTGTGGATTCGGCGAAATGTTTGCGTGGAGAAGGGTTTAGATCACTCCTGCTGTTATGTCTGTGTTTTTCAGATCACACTATTTATACACGGCCACCTCAGCCCGGCCCCCATCGCCATCATGTCTGGAGTCATTACAGGCGCTTCTGAATTCAACTTTCAGCGGCTTTTCCTCAAATCAATGCCGCACTGGATGGAGTCCCCTTAATTTAATTATAATTAATTAGGATTCCTACAGTGCCGTGTGGTCAATTGGAAATGGGTACCGTGTTTAATTAATTCTGTGATAATTTCACTGACGCAATTAGAGGATATGAATATTGCAGCATGGCATTATCAGTTCATTTTCCTATATTGACGTTAACATCGGACGAAGGCTTTCAAGAATTTGCCGATGGAGGTTAGAGCGACTAATCAAGAGAAAATCGACAGTGGTTACTTACACGGGATCGTCAATAAGTGGACAACTTTACGATCTTTTCATAGCCAGTCATTATTTTGGGGTGTTTTATTGAGCTAGTTTGCCGGTAGCTAGCTTATAAGTAGGCTAAATCAAGAAAATAAATAAAATATATTTTATTAAATGTAGAATATATTATTAAACATGTTTTATTATTAATTGTACATATCATATTTAGATTGCTCTATTAGGCATATGTATAGCCTATTATTAATTATCATCTTAAGATGTTGTAAACTGACCGTTTTAGTTGATAATTCCAGTTGGTTGTATTTGCGTCTAACATGAACATTTAAGTGATATGCAACAATTTTAATACGCAGTTGTCCAAATATAACTATCTACTTATATATTGATTTATTTCAGTGAAAATAAAATGTTTTAAAAAGCTTATATTGTGATTGAAGCACAAAAAGATCAGGCGCCTTTGAAATAATTGTTTCAGTATAATTGTGTATCCTCAAAATTGTAGACGCAAGTCATTTTACAGTAGGCTACCACTGATCTAAAAAAATCCATATATGGAAGGCTTTAGTTTATTTATATGCCTCTATTTTTATTTGTATCAAATCATTTTTTCAGAATGTTTATTTAATAATTTTTTATATGCAAATATTTTAATTCTTAAAATCTTTAAAATCGATCAAACCAGTGACATAATCATGAGCGTTTATTTCTAGTGTGGTTATTTTAAAAATGCATAAGACGCTCGGATATGGTGCTATGATATTATCGCATGCACGGATCAGTGCAGGGCGAGAATAAAAAGGGCAGAATCAAAAGGATGATCCCCTGTGAATATTGAGCACCGTGGTGTGAAATCGCTCATGTAAACCTCACAGATGACGTGTTTGATAGCGCTTTATTTATTAAATCCATCCTCATTTAAAAACTGCAGTCCCGTGTTTGACTATTTCTCCAACACAGACGTAGGACCATGTGGGTTACGGTGACTAATTGTAGTCTCTATTTAAAGAAAACACTGTTTTTCCAAACGTGGTTTTTAATTTGAGATTATTATTGTAGTTATTATTATTATTATTGTTGTTGTTATTATTATTATTATTATTATTATTATTATTACTATTATTATTATTATTATTATTATATGAACATAATTTCTATTCTCATCTAGTCGCTTTCATTTTTGAATAAGAACCCTGGCTATATTTAAGCAGTGGTGCTGGATGGAAACTCGTTTATAGGGTCACGTCAAGGGAAGGATAAAGTGTGTCAGGTGCACCTTTGATACCGGGAGATTCCAAGAGTAAGCTGAAACACCGCTGCTTATGAAGTTGGATTACTCTTTTCTCAGTTGTTTTTATTATAGCTTAGAGCACACGGTTAGGCAGGCCTTAATATTTTCAGCGTTTCTGCTGTGATACCTTCTAGCAGGCCTTTTTGGGAAAAATAGACTGCTTGCTTTTATGGTTTGCAGAACTTCAAAGTGGCTGGTGCAGATGTTTTAAAATGAGCCTGTAGACGGTACAGCCAACAACATGCTTCATGGGATCGATGCATAAAGGCTATACATACGCAGTTAAATGGACAATCGTTAGGATGTTCTCACTCTGCCTCGGTAGTGTCGCTGAAGTTTAGTAGCAGATAATTCTTAAAGGCGCAGGGATTATATTTTTTCTCTCTCACACACACACTCCCTCTTTCTATCGCTTTCTCTTTCTCTCTCTCCCTCCCTGATTTTGGCAATTCAATCGGAAAACGCAGGCGATAGGCTATGGTGCCGCTTGTGTTTGGATGAACTTTATTGGCCACGTAGAAAACATTTATACGGTTTTCTTTAAACAAAATATAAACATAAAATATAGTGCAATAATACAAATACCCCATAACAATAGCAGAATATACGACATAAATAAATAAATAGTTTCTAAAAGAGCAAACGAATAAATTCACTCAGTCTTATTATCTCCGTATATAGCAGACATTTGAATCAATTTAACAATTATACGATTTGGCTAAGTATACTTGTAGCTTCATAATAATTTTATATATTCTGCACATATTTTGGATGTGACATTAAGGGGTGAGCAGACACAATTAAATCACAATTAGGCTCTAAAAGGTTTGACTGGAAGTGACCGACTTAAGGTCGGACAGGTTGATGGATTACGGTCTGTATCTGGGTTGTAAAGAAATAAATAAATCGTCAAGTGAAATGTCGATAACAATTTTACATCTGAAGCCACGGGCGGCGTGCATGAAAATTTATGACATCATTGTCTTAGTCGAAAAACAAAAACAAACGCGTATATAACGCATCTTTGTAAATGAACACAAAATATCTGGATCGGCGCGTGTAAATGATTCTTTCATTGTCAGATTGCATCCTGCGACGCTACTTGTATTCTTATTTTGTCAGATTCAGTTAACGTCACAAGCAGGCAGGTGGCTGCATACTGCCACTTTAAGAAATAATTGCTCTGAATTATTTGCATCCCCTTAATCAGGCTGCAGAGACAGCAGGCAGGATCCTGCTTCCAGTTATGCAAAAGCTAAATGAAATTATGCCTTACTGCTTGTAATTGTGTGATGGTAAAGTTCATCCTCCTCTCCTAGCTTTGATTAGCTTTTGGCACATTATTAGCAAATAAACAGCTTTATTAAGTTTGATGGCATTTTGAGAGAGGCCTGGACCACGTGGCCCTTTAAAACTAAGAGCTGTGATGTAAAATTTGTGTCTGACTTGGCAGCAGGCCATTTAATCATTCCGCCAGTGAATCAGTCTCTGCTTTCAGCTGAGCAATATGTGTGCCGTGATTCTTCAAGCAGCACTCATTCTTACAAGGGTTAGGCAGCTTGTTAATAAAGTGGAGGGGAAAGGAGACCCAAGACCTTTCTGCGGGAAGTCCAGGCTTACTCTGACAAATGCCATAACAGCGTTTGAACTTGCTCATTCACTCAGATTAATCCCTTATGTTCACGAGACCAATGTGTTCTAAATTCATATTTAAAATGGTGGATATTTGGTGTTGTTTTGAGCCGTGCTGATTACTTCAGGGTTTAAACCCCCAATTAAGTGCAATGGTCGACCCCCGGTGGCAGACAGTTTGGAGTGTTATGCACAGGCATGCATGTAGGGAAGATAATGAGGCATAGTTAACCCTAACAGGCTTCCTCCTGTCTCTTGTTACTCTTGCTGTAGTTTGCATTTAACCTCAGAAAAAATAGATATATGAGGTTAAAAATGTGCATTTATATTTGTTAATTCTCTTTCATCGTTCTCTTGAAATCCCTTTGTACTGTACTGTCTTTATTTCCTATACAAATGAGCCCTAATTATACCTCGAATCTGTGACATGCAGGTCCTGAATTTAATTTCTCGGCTTTTATTTTGGTCTGGTGCATTTTGTGTGTGCGTTTGAAACTGCTGAAGCAAGACAAGTACAAAAATTGATTATCAACAAAATTATGGCTAAAAGCCAAAGGTCCTGAGTGTTGAAACCCTGAAGCATGAGCCCACATTTTTCTCCTCCTTTTCCCTCTGCTGCTTTCTTCCCATAGGCTGATGGTATTAAATTGACTTTATCCTTGAAACATAATAATCCACAGAGTACTCTGACAAACCTACCGCCCCGAGCCCTCCACCTCTCCAATCCCACCCCGAACAAGCTCTTCCTGGCTTTTTATTCTGGATACAGCTGATTGTAGCAGCCAGGTTGAGGTGTACGTTTTTATCGTGGTCTGCTGATAACAGAGCCGAACAATTGGTTGCATTGTTGGTCGGAGACAATGTTTTAGATTGGATTCTAACATCACCCCTGAAGCTGGTGACAGAGCAGAGCTGAAACATGTGAGAATTTCTGGAGATTTCAATCCAGATCAGGCAGCAGCTTTTGCTAGCAGACTAAGGGAGTGAGTTACAGTTTACTTTAGAGATTGAAGTTTATATAGACAGCTGGATGCATGGGCAAAATTCTGTAAGGAAAGACAGTAATGCTTGTAAATCTTTCTACATAAAAAATGTAAAAGGCTGTTCATATTTTGACATTATATTGAGAAAAACAAAAACGTAGACTTGCAAGTAATGTGATTATAAACCACGATCTCTGGTGATATTCATATATTCTTAATGATAAGCCTTTAAGGGATAGTTCACCCCAAAATAAAAATAGCCTGTTAATTTACTCAGCCTCAGGCCATCTGGAATGTTGGTGTCTTTTTTTCTTCAGAAGAACATTTAAAAAGATTTTTAGCTAATGATTATTTATCAAATGCAAGTCAATGGCTAAAGACACGTTGAGAGTAAAAAAATAAGCATACAAATACAAAAAAATGAATAGGATACATTGAGGTCTTATAAAGGATAATAATGTTGTAAATGTTTCTTGCACACATACTGATTGTTGGTTCATTTGCTTTTCTAAGATATAAATATATAACATAAATTCTTCACTTTTGGACTTTAGTGCAACAGTAAATTAAAAAAAAATCTAATATAAAAACAAATAGCTCCTCAACCTACAGTAAAATACCCGGCAGGCAATCCCAAGTTTACATCTGACAGTTTGCTATGGCAATGTTGTCGTCATCAACTTTATAATACCTCCAGACCGCAGACATACTCGCGCTTTCCGCTTCAAGCTGCTTCCATGTTCTGCTTTGCCGGAATTTAACCAATAGCGTCTCTGCAACAAAGTGATGTCATGCCACGTTGGTGTTTCTGTGTGAAGTGAAGAAAGAGGTCTAACTCAGTGCCACTATATAACTATGGATGTGTTAAAAAAAAATAATGATAGTGTATATAATATACATATATATATTCAAGTCCTGATCGGAAGGAATGACCAATTCCGAGTCTGAAAACAAGTGATTGGGTCCATTTTACGATCACATGATTAGATCTGGACATCCCTAGTATTAATTTTGTTTTGCCTATATTTCATTTCCGACTTTCAAATTGATGACAACCATTAACTTGCATTTCATAAATCTCCAAATTCTTCTTTAATTACACTGAAAAGCAAATTAAAAATTTGGGATGATTTTTTTTTTTTAATCTAAAGAACCAATTACTATTATACAATACCTTTTTGTGAAATGGATGGATTCAATTGATGTTAAAGGTCTTCATTAAACTACAGATGTCAATATAGAACCTTTATTTATTTATTTTTTTGGATATTTTCAATAGAAGAAACATGTTATCCGTGTATGCAGCATTGAATATTAGAATATTGCTAGATACACTGTAGTCAGGATACAGACTCGATGAACCACGCAGTAGATCTTGGAGCGACTGTAATGAGTCATGCATGTTAAACCATGATCTACATGGCAAGGACCATGTTGTATCTGTCGGAGGTCAAGCATTGCGTGTAGCTTGCCAGCCGAGATGTGACAGGGGAATTTGAGTAAGAGGATCTTTCCTGATCATATCAGAGTTAATAGCTTGGGACCCATGGGAAATAAAATGCCTCAGCACAATAAGCTCAAATCAATACTATGAAAAAGAATTTATGAAAGATGCACAATGTGGCATTTCATCCTCCCATTCACAGATAAGCACCATGCTGACTGTCATCTGAGAAAGCTCGGCTGTTTGTGGAAGTCTGGAGATGTTGGATTGATCATGCTGATGGGGAACGAAAGCTGTCTCTGCTGCTGGTGCATAATCATTAAGACTAGGTACAGTAAAGAAATCTTTTTAGTCAAGTTGTACTGGTAAACAGTGTGGTTATAATGGCTAGATTAGCAAACAACCACCACTAACCATTTAAAACCAAATCAAATTGTATACTTGATTTCTCTTATCTAATGCAGAATAAGATTTCGTAACACCAGACTCATGGATTGAGTTCTGCGCTTAGTCAAAGAAAAAACATTTAATAAAAAAAAAAAATCGAAAAAAGATTGTAAATCTCCATCTAAAAGTATAGTGTGACATGGTGAAGAAGAGTAAAGATTATAATGTAATTTAATTTAGCATAATGTATACAGTACAAAATGTCGGTTTATTATCAGTTGCCCATATCTTGCGATTTCTGTTTATTTGTACTTTTGAATTGCATGGGATTTTGATCTCGGGGCATCACGGTGGTGAGTGGGTAGCACCATCGCCTCGCAGCAAGAAGGTCGCTGGTTCGAGCCTCGGCTGGGTCAGTTGGCATTTGTTTGTGGAGTTTGCATGTTCTCCCTGTGTGCTCTGGTTTCCCCCACAAGTCTACAGTAAAGACATGCGCTGTAGGTGAATTGGGTAAGCTAAATTGTTCGTAGTGTATGGGTGTGAATGAGTGTGTATGGATGTTTCCCAGAGATGGGTTGCGGCTGGAAGGGCATCCGCTGCGTAAAACATGTGCTGAATAAGTTGGCGGTTCATTCCGATGTGGCGACCACAGATTAATAAAGGGACTAAGCTGAAAAGAAAATGAATGAATGAATGAAATTGTCCGTAGTGTATGTGTGTGAATGAGTGTGTATGGATGTTTCCCAGTGATGGGTTGCAGCTGGAAGGACATCCGTAAAATATATGCTGGATAAGTTGGTGGTTCATTCCGCTGTGGCAAACCCCAGATTAATAAAGGGACTAAGCTAAAAAGAAAATGAATGAAAGAATGATTTTGATCTTTGCTCTGTCAACTTCTGATGTTGAAAATGTAACAACACTTTAACAAAGTGACTTATCTACATTTTTATTTGTCCAAAACAATATACAGTATTGTATAAAAAAAGAATATTAATTGCAATACATTTGTGAAATAACAGAAAAATTTGTGGCAGCTCATGCTAATTTTTAAAGTTTGACACCCAGTGGTTGAACTAGGTATTGCAGTCCTGAATCATAATAAAGGTACGCCGGGTTGCCAGTTTGAGGGATTTTAAACTGTGTTCTAAATAAAAGCAACGACACGCGATTGAGGGAATATTCTCCATATTAAAAGGAGTTTTGGTTCTAACCAACACCTCGAATTGATTTATTAGAAGCGGCTTCTATTTCTCACAGCTGAACAACAGAAACCTATGACAGATCACCTCAGGTAAGCCTCGTGTGCTTTATTCAGTGCTAAATGCTAACAATGCGAGTTTGAATGCATTTTACATGACGTGTATTACCATATACTGAAAGCAGAAAGTTCACTTCACCTTTAATGATGTTAAAGAGGGTTAACATGTATTAAATAGATTCTAAACCTTACCGTTTTGTGAGTGAGTGCATATTCTGTGCTTCTGAAAGGCTGTATTTAAATTTCTGCCGTGTTTTGTGGTGCAAACAGCCAAATGGCTCATCACTCATAACAATCTCGTCACAGCGTGTTGTTAGGACACGCGATGTAACCTGCTCACGTTCCTAATATTTATGTCATTTGCTAATTAACGTCATGTGGAACTGAATCTGTCTCATTTTGACATCTGATACTTTCCACTACACTGTAGCATTTCGCTCATGGGCGCATGCTTTCAGAGTCTTTCTGAATGAATGAATGAATGAATGAAATATGCTGTTTTCCAACAAGGCAACCCGGGGTGCGGAAATATAATTGGCTAAACTGGCATGTGCATGTGAAAATTACCTAAACAAAGACATCGTTCCGGCACGGAAAAAAACATTTTCAAAGCAGAATATCTGACTTCAGCATTGTTTGTCAGTTAAACAAGTATGTTCACTTGGGATGTTTCTTAAATATCTGCCCACATATTATTGTATTTTTATGCTTTAGAAGAGTCAAAAACTTACATACAGCACCTTTAATTATATTTTTAACTTAGGTTTTTTCTTATTGTATGTCATTTGTTGTCATTTGGACATGGCCGACCTATTTAGCATACAGACAAGATTGTATGCAGTTTTCTGCTATTGTAGGGATATTTGAGAGCATTTTCAGTTCTATAGTTTGCAACAAACTATCAGTGTGGTCCAGTTTTGTTTGAAACCCAACATAAAGTAGATAATTCAACATTTCTGTTCTCTATATACTTGATAAAGTTGACATTTAAGTGCAAGTGTTTAATTTCTTAATTGAATGATTATTTTATTATTTTGTTTCTGAAACAACAGATTTCTCTTTTGTGACACAAGGACTTCTCTAATCATTCAATTCCTGATTTTCCCTGGCTCCTACTTTCTTACATCTGCCTCCACCCATTCAACAAATGTTGGACAGAATCAAATACCCGTTCTACATTTATTCCATTCCATAATGTGTTTTACATGGATGATATATTGGCAGATATATGAAGTTACTGATAAGGTCAATAATTGAATATTTGAGGAGCCACTAATTGGTGGTCCCTGAAATGCAATGTTGTATCAACCTCCATCTTCATTAGCCGATTGTCTAAAAGTGCTCCTATTGTGCGCTCAACCCTATGTGTACTATTTTAAATGAAACATCGCTTAAAAAAACCCAAACATACTCCCAAGATACTTATTCCCTCTGCAAACAGCCTTAATTAGGCTGTTCTGTGCCGAGTCTATCAACTCTTCTCAGAGCTACTTCTGGCAGACAAAGAAAATCACACATTTGTTCTTGTTTATGAGGTCATTCCGCCTGCAGTCTAGTTTAGAAGCTCGCCTCATTGCATGTGTTGAGAAAATAATCTATGAGGGGAGCGAGGGCTGCTCGTATCTTGTGGTCAAAGCTTGAAGACCTAGCATGCTCGCAGTTGCTGATAGCATGCATTAATTTGCTTAATGCGGACATGTATCATTTTCATCTCGCTCAACCAAACCCCCCTCCCCCCCTCCCCCCCTCCCCCCCTCCTGCAAGCCGGCCAACAGGATTTCGCTTACAGTAAATGAGCGGTTAAACGTATGCCATCCGCATCATTTTATCAGTCTCGGGGTCTCTGGTGTCATTCGGACATGGCCGACCCATTTAGCATGAATACAGACAAGCTTTTATGCGGCATCCTGCACTTGATCAATCATGCAATTAAAAGCCGCTTCGAAACAGCTGCATTCTTTTTAATTTCATCCGGCTTTAGCTAAAGACATGCACTGCGTCCATTTGTTGCGGGTGATTTATGCACTCATCTTAAGAAGGAGAAGTCACTGATCTGCAGGCTCATTAAGATTAATTAGTGACGGGCTGCGGAGTGGCGTGGAAATGGCCAGCGCTGCCAAGGTGAGGCGAGCAGCTCTTCGGGCTCCTCTTTCTCTCTGTTCGCTTCAGCCCGAGGGTTGTGATGGAAGGGGGGAGGAGGGATTGAGTAAGGAAAGGGAGAAGGGAGGCGCACCATCTGTAGACAAGTCCCTCAGCAGAGTTAGCAGTCACCCCCATCTGTCACGCTGTGTCCCCCTCCCGTCCCCCTGGGCCAAGCTATTCAACCACTAACAGAACCGGCACTGGACAAAGATCAGGAGCTCCACATAGCACAAACACTGACCCTTTAGTCAAAACAGACCTGACTGAAACACTACCAAACACACAGGTAGAACACCTTGTAGGTATAGTTTACAAACAAAATTAAACATGATGTTATTATTTACTTTTCCTCTTATCGGACGGTTGTTATTTTAATTAAAACATCATTGATCATCATTAATCTTATGCTCAAAAGAATATTTTTGCTGCTTGTTCAAACTACTCATTTAAAATAAGCTGAATTAACACTTCAATTCTTGAGGTTTTTTTGGGGTCAACTTGTTTAATGTTAAATCTACTTAAATTTGCAGAAACGATTACGTTAACTTAATGGTTTTGAGTTGAGACAACATGAAGGAATTGAGTGGAACCCAGCATTTTTTTTACAGTGTAATGCAGCCAATTGTTTGCAGCGATCATGTCTGTCAAGCAAAAAACAGTTATTTTAAAAGACTTTTTCCCATACTGAGAATATAAAATAATAATACAAAATCATCTTAGTTGATAGGGGTGTGCGATTTGGGGAAATTATCTAATTGCGATTATTATTTATTTATTTATTTATTTTTGACAGATATTGCGATTTCGATTTGATTTGCGATTTAATTTTGTAGTCAAGCTTCAGCTCAATAATCTGTATCGTAGCTTCTTACTGCTAAAATGCAGTGAGTTTTAGTTAAAAAAGGAACTCAAAAGATATTAACTTAAACATTTATTCAAATTTGTTTTAAATATTCAGAAATGAAACACTCTTTTTCACTAGAGCAATCGGTAAACATAAATAAAATTAACTTTCTGTAAACAAGTTGAACTGACGCTTATAATAAAAACTAAAAATAATAATTATAAAAATACACTCAGCAAACTAACAAACAACTGTAAAATTGTACTCTGCTGTTGCTTGCTACTAGATTGAGTGTCACTGGCAATACTTTCAGTTGACTTTTTAGCAAGACACTCCTCATATAGCCGCCTGTGTTGCTTTTTTAGGTGCTGGTTGTTGTATTTCCTCGTCCTGTGGCAACAATTATATGACAGCTCTTAAAAAATGACCTTTGTTTGTTTAGTGTCTGTGACTTTAAAACCAAAATATTCCCATATTACCGATGTCCTGTTTTTCTCTGATATGAATTTGTCTATTAATGCTTCTGAAGTGGCAAACGGCATCATCCCACTCATCCGCGCTTTCCTGTTTGTTTGTTTTTTGTAATTTATTGTGGGAATCCTGCATAGTTCGGTTGCGCAATTCTGATTGGGCAGAACGAAAGTGTGCTCACTCAATTGGCTAGTAAGTCTATCACACGCAGACAGCAGTCACACATTTACCCTGAGCAGGGGAAATTAAAGGGCACCTATGGTAAAAAATCTACTTTTCAAGCTGTTTGGACAGGCATATGTGTAGGTATAGTGTATAGATCGTCATATTTTAGTGATATAAACACATTTAGTCCTTTTTTTTCAATTTAACAACATAAAAACGGTGGACCAATTGGAGCGGTTTTGAGATCGACCGCAATTTGAAGTAGGAGTGCGGTCCCCCCACCCACCAATATTGATTGACAGGTGCGCATTACCATGTCCTCAGTATGTTGTTTCAGGTCCGCCATTTTCAGCGTGTAAGTCAAAGCGACGTCACCAAAGAAACACCCTTGCTCTATTTTTAGATCATGTAAGGCTCATTGGGCTCAACATTCACCAAGTTATCGCTCTCCTCGCCGTCAGTGTTTATGAGTTTTGGTGGGTTTGCATACATGTGTACTTTTCATTGCGTCTTTCTTAAACTTCAGCGGTTTGCATTTCCCGCGGTCACAGAAGCTCCCTGTCATCTTAACTAGGTGCAGCTGGAAAGTGCGAGCGCGTTGCCTCACGTGCGCGTCCCTCCATTGGAAATAACGAACTAACGACGCACAGCGCCATGCATTTCGCGATGTCGGGGATGAAAGTGAGAACCGCGAGGGTGTCGCGGATGAAAGTGAGGACCGGGGGGTTCGCTCACTATTCTGCCGCCTAGGTCGCCTCTATGGACGCGCTGGCCCTGCTCAGGACACTTCATATTTCTGCCGCGCCACAGAGCGTTATCTGAATAGTTTCATTTTAAATAACATGCGAATGTGCGCGTCTGGTATGCCGTGTCGTGGCTCTGAGCCCCGCATCCAGTGTATGACGCCCTTTAGTTATAGCCTCAAGCAGGTCGTACACCAGAAGCGCCGCTCGGCGACAAGCTACAGTGTAGGCTACAAGCTCGGAGCTTTAAACTAGTACACAGTTGGCTGTAGTAAACTATACAAAGACACAAATGATTTTGTAGTCTCTGCTTGGTCTGTGTCCGAGTCGTACATGTACAGCTGAATGCTGGTCCTCTCACTCATGTTGCCTCTCTCTGTCTGCCTGTCTGTAGCCATACACAAAGCATGGGAGCTCTTGGCTCCGCCCCCTTGTTAAGTTGGGCGGGAAGTCGAAACAAATTTTCATGTGAAGCAACACGCCCCTAAAACGACGAACTGTGTACACGCCCCCAAAATGACACTTTTTAACGCATCATAATAAAAAATCTGAATTGTGTTTTGAACTGAACCTAAACTGGCACACTCAGAAGAACCATAATATTAATATTACATCTTAAAAAAGGGGTAAAATAGGCGCCCTTTAAATAATACATATGTATTTCATATCGCAGACTCTTGCGATTAACTAATCGCAATATTGCGATTGCGATTTGATTTCGATTAATCGCACAGCCCTAGTGGTTAATAACAATTTTAGTTTGCAGAACAATAAAATAATATAGAAAATAATCAATATAAACAAACAATATAAAATAAATCAAAAAAGATTTGCTGAGTAAATAATAATTATTAAAAGCATTAGTATTTTTGTTGTTAATGCTGTAACTACTATTATTACTAATATTTTTATTATTGTTGCTATTACTACTGCTGCTACATTATTGTTATATATTTTATTTATAATTAATGCATTTCTTTAACTCAACGTGCTACAATATTAGAAACAATAAAAGAAAACTATTATAAAACAATACATTATACAACATTAAAATTAATGACCTGAAAACAGCATTAAGGGATTTCTTAAAACATTCAAGAGATTGAGTTACACAACATAGGAGCCTCATAGGTTTAAGTTAATTTTATTATTATTATTATTATTAGATTGTTTTTATTTTATTCTCATACAGTTCTACAGGCGACCCCATTGGACTCTCTGTATAAAAAAGTAAATAATAAAAAAGAAAAGATCAAAATATTCGATCGATCAAAATAATTTACTGCATAATAAGTTACAGCGTTTGCATTTTAGCTAAATGTGTCATGGCTGTACCTGTTTCTGAGGTTTGGGAGAATGAGAGAGTTTCTGTGTGCGCACACGTGTAGAGCCAATTGCAACAGTAGCACCGATCAGGAAGTACCTTAGGGCAGTGTCTGTTGGAGAGGACCCAGGTTTTGAAGGGCCAAATGACTGCCTCTCATCTCTAACATGTCTCCTTTTGTTCCCGGAGCACAGACACCCCCTGTTAGAGACCAGTGGATTGTGGGTCTTCACTTTACTTCTCCACACCACAGAGATGGGGACTGGACAGCCTTGTTAGGTGACAGAAGATACTAGTGCCCTTCAATCAGACCACCTGTCAGTGTACATGCCGCTGTTTTCCTCAGGCTGTGGACATTCAAGCTGTCATATAAGGTGATTCATTTTACATGTGCTTATAACAAAAGCTGACATCTGTGGTAAGCGGGGAAAGAAGTGAAGGTCTGTGGTCGTAATCGCGAAGTGACAGCCAGTAATGTGCCTTAAACTTCAGCTTAACAATTTTTTGAATGTACGAGGTCTAGATTGAGTAAAATGATACAAGTATGGTCTAATAATTAGCTAAAAGCACAATATGTATATGAGTTTTGCTTTGAAATATCTCAAAACCATCAGAACAATGTTAACTGTTAAAACAATGGATAATGTTTACTGTGAAAATAATTAATACAGTTTAAAAAATCAAGCAGCTTCAACTAATTACTTAGTAACGAGTTCCACAGATTTGTTTTCAACAAAGGCTCATTGGAAATACATGCCTCACCCTCTTTTTTAGTAAAATGTAAATGATCCGGGTACATTTTGTTGCACCTTACAGATGTCAAATTCACTAGAGGGCGCTGTCTACAATTTTGAAAATCTAAAATGCATTACCTTGGGCAGTGGTTCCCAAAGTTGGGATTGCGAGACAATAAGGGGGGGTCTCTTGGTGATTTCCAAAAATATCATATATGTTATTAAACTATTAGAATTACCATATTTTGTCCATAACCAAGAATAGTCTTGTGCTGTAAACATTGTGCCCACCATTTTTATTCATTCATTCATTCATTCATTTTCTTTTCGGCTTAGTCCCTTTATTAATCTGGGGTCGCCACAGCAGAATGAACCACCAACTTATCCAGCACGTTTTACGCAGCGGATGCCCTTCCAGCTGCAACCCATCTCTGGGAAACATCCATACACACTCATTTACACTCATACACTATGGACAATTTAGCCTACCCAATTCACCTGTACAGCATGTCTTTGGACTGTGGGGGAAACCGGAGCACCCTGAGGAAACCCACGCGAATGCAGGGAGAACATGCAAACTCCACACAGAAACACCAACTGACCCAGCCGAGGCTCGAACCAGCAACCTTCTTGCTGTGAGGCGACAGCACTACCTACTGCGCCACTGCGTCGCCACCATTTTTATTAAGTGAGGCTAATATTAAATAAAACAACTGAATAATGACTATAAAAAATGATATGGTCGTTAGACTGTTGCACTTTTTTGTGTTGTCAATAAGCTTGTTTATATAGTTTCTATTGGTGTGTGTGCACTGTTGTGAGCAATGTTTGTATGTTTATAACCACCTCCAAGGATAGTGAGGGTCGCGAGTCACTGGGATTGTTATTTTGGGGGTCGCAAGCTGAAAAGTTTGGGAACCTCTGACTTAGGGTATGTTTTATTCTATGTTTCACGTCCATGAGAAAGCGCGGATCTGACCACTGAAACCACTGACCTAAACTCTTCCTTAAACCCAGCCAATAGTGTTTTTCAAAAGCAAATGTAAGAAAAAAGTGCACCGTGACTGCATAGTTTTACCTTGATTTTACATCGCAATTTCCTCTTTTGTGGAAATGCACTTCACCAGATTTAAACCAATGAAAGTGCTCTGCATTATAAGTACAACATCATACAAAGTGAACCACACAAACGTATTCAATTACAAATTGAACTGTTAACATATACACTGTTAAGTTGTTTTGTGATATTTATTTGGTGCTGAGCAAAGAACTGCATAGAAACAGTCCTTTATTCCTCAATAATTTGTCCCTGTAAATATCATTAGTGTGAAAAGGAACAAACGTTGTTGTGTCATACTGTCATGTAGCATTCATTTTACTGAGAAACTGCAGTGAAACTTATGTTCAAGTTAGGGTTGGGTCGATAGGTCTATCGTCGATGGACATCACGCTGCTGAGCCGGCATCGCAATCCTCTGCCCTGCCCCTGTCGCAGCAGAAACCCACTCGCGAAAAATACACACAACCCTGTTTCCACTAATACTAATTTAAATGGCATTTTAGAACGAAAACGATCCGTGTCCACACTGGCGTTTCATCTAGCATTTCTGAAAAGCCCTCCTTCCACACTATACCGCTGAAAACGCACATCACGTGACCCCACACACACACACACACACACAAAGCGTATGCGCATGTCTGAGCTCCAGCAGTCAGCAGGTGCTTTGAGCACAAAACCCCAGAGAGCAGTGCACATTGGACAGTTTATCAAGGATGTACCGCTGAATCGTGTCTCACTATATTTAAGCATGATATTTAATTAATCTTGTCTCTATCTAACGACTCTTCTGTCTTTTCACTCTATCAGGTAACATGTCACAGCGTCAGTACACTGCTTCAATCTTTCGCTTTCACGCTTGTACTTTTAGCGCAATCCTCACATACTGTTGATTGCTTCCTGTTAGTTGTTTTTACCAACCAAGTTTGTCAACGCCATTATAACGACACAGATCGCTCTGCTTATTCATGCCAGAGTCCTGTGGAAAAAGTGATTGGCAGATGGTAATGTGTGTGTAACTTATCTTTATTTATTTATGATTTGGTTATGGGTAAAACAAAGACCATGCGGGTTAGGTAGTTGAAACGGTAGGCTACAAATAATTAATTCATTATGAATTAATGAACTATTCATAAATAATTTATTCACTGCTGCCTACGACGACGATGCCATCGTCCATCGCTGAAACAAATTTTTTAAAAATTTTAATATTGTATGTATTTGTGTTAATTACTATATCTAACATTTTACTGTATATTTTTGCTGACTTAATATAAAGTCTTTTAACTAAGTCCAAGCAACAACATTAGATATTGCCAATATCTTAAATATTAAATATTTTTGCTCTTGGTTAAAGTAATTGAAGTTTTTATAGTGTTGTTGATGTGCTTAGCTGCAATATCCCAAACGTTGTGAACATTGTTATAACTGAGATAAATCTACGAATTTAACTTTAACTTCCTAGTTTATAGCGGATTCAATAGGTTACATTATTTACATTTATTAAAAGTATTAATTTGATGAATTGTGTTAATTAAATTTTAATAAATTTAATAATTCAGTGTTATTTTATTGCCCATTTGGAGGCTTGCTGAGGCCCCCTAGTGGGTCCCGGTCTCATGCTTCTGAAGCCTTTTCTAAGAATTGCTCACGAGTCAGTGGTTTGAATCAGAAAGTTGTTATGCTAGGTTCACACCACAAGATAATTAGGCTGATTTTAAGCCAATTTCTCCTCTTCTGACAAACTCGGGTATGCCGATTATCTTAGTGGTTCTAAAGATTATCTTATCAGGTTTTCCTCTGGTGTAAGGTGTGTTAGATGTGACTTAAAGGGATAGTTCACTCCAAAATGTAAATTTACTTTCCCTCAAGTGGATCCAAACCTTTATGAGATTCTTTATTCTGTTGAGCACTAAAGATGTTTTGAAAAAAGCTAAAACCTGTAATTACTGATTTTTATAGTAGGAAAAACAAATGCTATGGATGTCAACGGTTACAGGTTTCAATCATTCTTCAGAATATTTTCTTTTGTGTTTAACAGAAGAAAGTCAAACAAATTTAGACCAATTGAAAGGTATAAGAAAATGACAGAACTTTCAGTTTTTAGGTTAACTATCCATTTAATCTGCTTAGAAGAATGTCGGAAGACCCAACATATTGAATATTTATGATTAGAAATCCTGATGTGTGGGGGAAACTCGAGGACAAATGCACATATGAGCTGGAAATTATAACGTGAAATGAAACAATATCTTTTCAAAAAAGCTGACAGAAGACAGAAGTAATGAACTACGCACTATATAAGCAAAACAACGAAATTTACAGGGTTTTGACCTCATGTTTGTGGTCTATAACATTTTGAAAATCTTATAAGATGTAAAAAAAAAAAATCTTTTATTGTGTTCACAGCATTACTGAGACTCCGCTACTAAACCGCAAGCAAGTAAAGTCCCGTTGGAAATGAACACAGTATTGTTAATGTATATATTTGATTTGTGGGACTGAAAAATGTTTTGTTTTGAGGAGTCAGTGGTTCCCAAGTCATTTTTGTAGTCCAAATTAATTGTCTAAAGAAAGATAGTTGTGGATACAGTGTGGACACATGATCACAAATGTGATCAGTTAATATGAGAAACATGAATAATTCCATGCGTGGAATAAGATAGCAAGCAATATCGAGGAACAGAAAAAAAGGAAGCAAATGGCCCAGTGCCTTTCAGCCATGCTCCTTTCAAAAGTTGTTTTCCTGGAAATTAGGCAATTGACTAATGGTGTAAAATGCTGTTAATTAGCTGTACAGAAGCCCAAACAGGCTTTTTTGCCTGTAACTAATAAGAAATCAATTAGCTAATGAATTGGTCATTAAGTGAAAAGCTAATCTTAGCCAGGGTATTTTTTAATGATTTTGCCTATGATCCTGTCTAATTGCCGTTGTCATACAGAGCTCTCAGCTTTCAGCATGGCTAATGAAGCTTCATTAGATCATAACTGGCACTCTTGGAAGATTTAGAGGCAAACCTGCTTCCCAATTATTTTTAATTGCCAGACATTCACACAAACAAGCGCTGCACCTTGCAGAACAGGAGAGGAGATCTGGCAACGCCGGTGTCTCCTTCATTACTTCATTTGAAGCGATTAGAGCCATGTGCAGGGTCGCCGTTACACTGTTGTTTTTTTCCTCCTAATCTAAAGAGCCTCATCATTTCAAACCTGTGGGTTATTGTGCTCTTCGTCACTTTGATTTGCACCAAGCAAAAAGCTGTTTCTTCCTGCTCCACAGCTGGGGCTGTGTCACTCACACAAATGTACACACATACACTGTCTATATTTATTTCACTTATAAATGTGTCATTTTGCAACAACAAGAGGCAGTGGATTCCTAACAGCCATGTGTAATTTAGAGAAGACATCAGGCTGTTTTTATTTATCAGTAGCCTGACCAATGCTGGCACTTATGTTCGTAGGCAGTGGCCTTTTTTAATAATAACAAACCATAGTAATGTTTTTAGTTTGACCAGAACCATAACATATGAAGATTATTTTATAAAGCTCCAAGATGCAAAACAGGTTTAAAAGCATAAAATAGAAGAAAGTACAATATGCTTAAAGGGCACCAATGATGAAATCATCTTTTGTAAGCTGTTTGGACAGAACTATGTGTAGGTGTAGTGTGTCCACGGTCATATTGAGGTGATATAAACAATAAGTCTCTTTTTTCAACTCTCCTGATGTTAAAATAGGATCCAAATCCCTCCCATTTTGAGGGCTACTGCAACGTGATGTAGGAGTGCGGTTTCCCCGCCCATCTAATTGATTGACAGCTGCGTATTAACATGTCTCTGTAGTAACGCGTATAATCATAACAAGACAGGACGTGCGCAAAGCAACTGGAATTAAAAGATCTGCTCAGCTCGCTGTGATCATGAAATGTGATAAAAAATTAGTTTTACAAGTTTAAAACATTTTTAAAACAGTGCATGTTTGTAATGAGTTACAGCGATTTTACCGTCTTTACTTTATCACCACAGCCGCATGTCAGTATAAATATAAAAGAAGATGCTTCAATCCCGGTTTGTGGACGTTAAGTGAAGTTTCATAAACTAACTTCGAGAGGAGCACGTGATATGATTGAGCACGACTGGCTGCTCATCTTTAATCAGTAATAATCCAATCAGATTGATCCAAGCTTACATTAAATGGACCAATTTTTTCCTACTGCTCTATCTTCGTTTTGGAAGAATCCCCTCTTCCACCCCATCTCCTCCTTTTCCTCCCTTTTTTAAGGGGAGCTCTCGAGACCTACCTGATCTCGGATTCCCTTATATGCTTATTGACCGGGCGGGAGCCTTGGGCTCAATTATCTTCGAGCTCAGGGTTCTCTCCTGGGACAGCATGCTATTAATGCAAAGCATATCTAAGTGGGAACTCTTGAAATTAGGTTTATTTTGTAAATTAACATAACGGATGTCCATACAGCAGTGGATATTAACGTGTGTCCTGTCACATTTGCCGTGTAAAAACAGTGCAAAGTTAAATGCGTGTTGTGTGTGTGTGTGTGTGTGTGTGTGTGTGTGTGTGTGTACTTTGTAACGACATTGTGTGTGACTCATCGTTGCAACTCCACAACAAATCCATCAAATAATTATTGGGAAAGTTCTTACTGTAGTGTTTCTCACAAACGTTATGTGAGATCTGTTTTCTTCATGTCTGTCACTGTGCTGTTTATCTGACGCAGCCGAGGTGGAGATTGAGGTACACTCTGACAGGCATGTGACAACAGTGGACAGGGAAAATTAGCATTAAAGGCACAGGTAACAAAAACAGCTACATTATGTTCAGAGCAGAAAATCCTAATATTGTGAAAGGTATAATAAATAATCTGATGGGTGTTTTGAGCTGAAACTTTACAGACACATTCTGGAGACACAAAAGACTTCGCTTAAATCTTGAAAAGGGGGTAAAATAGGTGCCTTTTAAACCTGTTGATTTTATGTTATTTTTTACACAAATACAAAAACCGTACTTTTTAATAACAGTCTTTATACTTTCTATTTTGAAATTTCACATAAATTATTATACATAAATAACATAATGTAATATATAACACCATATAAGTCTCTTCTCTTCTACAAGCTGCTGAATAGTATCTTAAACTATGACAGATTACATAATTATTACATGATTTAAATCTTTATTTTATAACAACTGGACTTATGCCTGGCTGGTGGTGGTTCTTTTTTAACAGACGTGTTGTTAAAGTGTGTTCCTTCCCACAACAACAAACACAGTATGGAGCCTGGAAATGCAGTCTGATTCATGAACAAATGACTCTTATGAACGGTTCTTTTTAATGAGCCATTCAGAAAGATGCATGAAAAAGCCTCAAGCACTAAAATTTAATGATGTATTATATAAAATGTATAAAAATTTGAAACTGGAACTCAGTCTCTTTTATTTTATAACAGTTGGACTCTTGTGGCTCTTTTTCAGCGCTCTTTCCTTTAAAAGCGAGGTGCTGAGTGCTGGCTATTTCAGACCATAGACCAAACAAGGTCACAATTGTTCCCGTCACAGAGAACTTCACTACCCAACACTCTCTGCCCACATTTGAATTAACAAATATATATATATCGGGTGAACACCAATTCATCCACTCCCAGTAGCCCAGCTAATATGTGTCTAGTGACATGCCAAAAAAGCATGCCTTCAAGGCACTTATTCTTGGAAAATGAGGGCCGTTTTAGCCAGTGTGTTGATTTATAGCGAAGCCAACTGACTTGCCCTCACATAGAGAGAGAAAGATAGAGCGTTTTCACCGAGTGGCGGCTCGTTTTTGATTGGGGATGAATGGAACACCAGATGTCCATCAATATTTAGTAGTAAACATCACAAACGTGCATCACAATGTGGCAGATGAATGAGTGGTGTGGCAAAGCACTGTGGGTAAAAATCTGCCAACACCTCTCTGATATGCTCCAACTTTGCAGTTCCTCTCTGAATGATTGACAATGGCTTTTGTAGTTCAAACATAAGGGTGTGTGTTATTATAGGCTTAAAACATTTCATTTACAGTATGATTACAGCTCAGGTGAGCCGCGAGCATTAATTTTATCACACAGAATAATCAAATAACTCCTAACGTGATCAGGGGAAGCGCTGGTAATGAAACGCTCGTACTGTGATTAGGACTTCTGGAAGGCTTCATTGGCTTAATCCAAAAACGCTCTGACTTGAACAGATGATGCATCCTAATTGACCGGTGCAAACAAATTTTGAAGGAAAGGTCATAAATTAAAAGTCTGTTTCATATTGCATTTTGCTCCATTTCAAGCTCCATAAACTGGATTAAATCGAATTATGCCATGCATAATTTAACTTATGATTCAGGGGTGAGCATATGCTCATTCATCCGATTCAATCATTTGAAATGTACACAGTAGGGCTTTGCAGCAGCCAATATGGCAGCTGAGGTGTGTGTGTGTGTGTGTGTGTGTGTGTGTGTGTGTGTGTGTGTGTGTGTGTGTGTGTGTGTGTGTGTGTGTGTGTGTGTGTGTGTGTGTGTGTGTGTGAGAGAGAGAGTGGATATTTGTACAAATATTTTGCTGTGATATGCAACATGCAATATATTAGGGCTGGGTGATGAATTAAAAAGTAATCGAAATCAACATTCAGAATCTATAATCAATCTAAATTTTCCATGTCAATATTTTCAGTTCCTTTCCCTGACATGTGTGCAGTCAAGGGTTTGCAGCCACATCTGATCTCTGGTCAAGTAGGACGATGGACCTATCCTTGAGCCTACTTTGCACTACATTGACGATGATTAGAAGCTGCGCTAGAGATGCTTTGAGATGACATATTTTTCATTATATTAAAATTATTATTTACATTAAAATATTTGTTTACAGAAGATTCAAGAAATGCACTGTTTAAAATATTATTTACATGATATACAAGAGTAGTTGTATTTAGAAGAGATCCTGCTTATTTTCTACGTTTTAATATGAAAAACATTGATTATTTTCACATTGGTTATTGATTTTCACTTTTTTATAAGAAAAGTTAGTTTTAGGCAATGTGTGTTTTCATTTCAGTTGTCCAACATTGATGTTCAATAAATAGATATCATAGATAGTAGATAGTGTGTATTTCCTTCAATTATTTTAAAATCAAGTAATGTACTCTTCATTCTATCTACAATCTCTCACTTGTAATATGTGATCTTATTTACTGTACAAAACCTGTCAGTGAACTAAGAGGGAAGAAAATAAATAAATAAATAAATAAAATAATTGTTCATTAATCATAATCAAGCTAACATGTTCAATTAATCGAGATTTTTGAGATTTTAATTTTAGGCCAAATCGCCCAGCCCTACAACATATGCAATATTTTCTTCCAAAATAAAAAACCCTTACTGGGTAAACGTCTTGCATTTCTCAATGCTGGCAGTGGACCAACAGTTTTGTATTTAGTAAATGTCAACACAAAAAACACAATTTTAGGTGTGCAGACTGAATAACAAAATAAGTGGTTTTACCAACTACATTTCATTTTTCTATAGCAGAAAGAAAATCTTTACTATCTATCTACACTGTAAAAAAAATGGAGGGTTCCACATAATTTATTCATGTTGTCCCAACACAAATCAATTAAGTTAATTCCCCAGTAATTGTGTTGTTTCAACTCATTTTAAATAATTAGTCTGAACGAGCAGCAAAAAAATGTTTGGACTGTACAGTGTCAAATTTATCATAAATAACAAATATTACAAAATAATTAGTAATTCTGATTTAATTTGTTTCCCAGTGATGGGTTGCAGCTGGAAGGGCATCCGCTGCGTAAAACATGTGCTGGATAAGTTGGCGGTTCATTCCGCTGTGGCGACCCCTGATTAATAAAGAGACTAAACAGAAAAGAATATGAATGAATTCATTTATGTGTCTTAAAATGTCTTTCAAAAAGCTATATTTCAGGCCTTAAAAAGTCTTAAGTCTACTGAAATGTGTTGTAGGTCTTAAATCTTTTTTTAACAGGTCTTAATTTTCCTTTGTTCATGTATAGCTACCCAATCTGGCCATTAACACCCATACAATCACCAACAATCCATCTCAATATTTTATTTAAAAATAGCATTTAATTACTTTCCTTACAGTAACATTTGCTTAAAAATTCTCAATTTATTTACTGCTGAGGATACTGACCTGACCTATATATTTTTATTATTAAATTATTATTATTGTAGACTGAAGTAACTGACAGCTATTCTATTGTTGGTAGGGGTTATAGGGTTTGTGAATGGGTATATTTGACAATTAACTAAAAAAATATTTAAACAAAATTATTATTATTATATTAAAACATTTATAAAATTTTAATAATGTTTTGACAGGACAAGTGAAAATCTTGTCTTACTGGCATATTTAACAAATCCTTAGCATTTAGCCCTGTATAAGTCTAAAATTTCATTCATAATAGTCTTAAAAATGTCTTTAAAAAAAGTCTTAAATTTAACTTGGTGAAACCTGCTGAACCCCTGATTATAAAATCCATTAATTTACTAAATATATAAAATTTTGTCTTCAATTAACACTAAAATGTATTTCTTTATTAAAATGAACAAAATGTATTGACCTTATTCTTCACGTACGAGCAGGCGCAGCCATTGGAAGCTTTTTGGCTTGAGACTTCCGGTCTCATTCACTTCCATTGATTTTCAGACTTTAAAAACAGCTTGTTATGCTGCTTGATGTTGCAAACTGATATTTTCTTATTATATTATATTTATTTTATGTATAGTCATGAACACACTTGTTTGTAGAGCAAGTAGTTTGACCGTTTTCAGCCGTTCATTAATCCTAGTCATTTCTCCCATAGGCGGCTGAATCGGAAGTTCTAAAACAATCGCAAAAACGAACGCACTTCCGAAACGCAGAATAAGGTCACTAGACTTACGAAGAGATGTTTCAGTTAAATTACCATCCCATAACTAAAATATCCTGTAAATTTAAAATAAAGTTAAATAGATAAATGTGCGTTTATGACATCTCATGCATCAACTAGTGTGAACGAATTGAACTCTATCGCAAAACGATACAAAGTTTTTTTTTTAGTTTTTTCCCCCCCTCAGCTCTCAGTCAGAGAGTAAGTACATGCTCTCAGTCTGTTTGTCCAGCCTACTGGGGTCTGGACATCTGGGCGCAGCGAAATATACTCACACATTCACACACACACATACACACACACAATCACTGGCGGCTGGAAGAGGCCAGTCCTCCCTTGCAAGTATTATGTAAATTGAATTTGTTAATTCAGTGCCCCTGTCTCAGGAAAATCTGCCACCAACACCTGCCACCGTTTCAAACGCAAGGACGCAGATTCACAATGACACGGTCTTCATTAAATAAACAAACCAGGTTCCCTATAACAGCATTTGGTGGAAGGCACCATCAATTCTTATACATTTAGATCACAGCAATTGGAAATGACACTGGGGAGCTCTATCAGCCCGTCTCCAGACACATGGGGTGAAGAAGACAGGCTGTGCGACTGTCTGCGCATGCTTTGTGCTTCTCGCTTAAGACGATGACTGACGTATTTTTCAGCCACAGTTCCAGTATCAAAGAAACTCTTGTGGCCTTCTGATGCATCATCTAAATTTCATAAAGACTCGGGCGACCAGAGCTCCTCTACAGCACGGCACTACCGGCAGTGCACTGTCTGTTTGCCTTTAACTTCGACAAGCGCTCTTTGTGCTTGTCTATCTCCTTTCTCCTCCACTTATATTGCCCTAACAGGATCAAGGCGGATCACTGACGTTCAGCATTGCATGGGAGGAAGTCAAAAAAGGTCCAGCACACCAAGGGGGATGCGATGCTTACCGGCGCAATATGACATTTCTTGCTGCAACTGTTATTAAATGTAGCACTATGCATGATTAAATGGGCAGATACGTCACTGTTAGATACTCTTTTTTTTGTTCTTTGGATAATACAAGTTCGATTTAAAAAATTCTTTGGATACAGAATGTTGATTCTAATGAAGCTCTTCAGGGTTGTTTGTGTAGCCCCTCAGGTTCGACACCTGCCTGCTCTAAACTCAAACCGGCAATTCCGGCATGGGAGGATAGCGCTCTTACAAGGATGCCAAAGACCGCAGCCTCTAGCATCTGTCGCCAGAACTCCTCTTGAGAGCAAGGGAGTTAGGTTTACCCGCAGTGCAAATGCTAGTCGGCCTTCATTACATGTGCAGCACTAGCACAGGTAAACGTTGTGAGTTAGTTAGTCAGTCAATAGACGTATAAAAGATTTGAATAACAGGAAACATTTTTGAAAATATATGCCTACTTTTAGTTTGATTTGTGATATTTATGAATATTAAATGATAGTAGCATAATCTAAATCAGCGCATTCTCTGGTTTCTACTTTTTACCTTCATCAATGTTAAAAAATAGGTTTAAAAGGCATTATAATTGTGTCATGAATATTTTTCCGATGAAGTTTTCAGTGAATCTGTCAATAAAATGTCTCATTAAAAGTGCATTACTATCATTTTGAACAGCGTCATTAATATTTATTGACATTTTAATGACAAATTTAGCTTGAACCACTGTAGGTCAACAAAAATATTAATGACAGTGTTATTAAATTCATGGCATTTATAATTGTATCATGTCTATCATGTTTATGACAGATTTATGACAAATTTAGCTTTCTTAGTAATGTCAAGGCTTAACAGATAATGTTATCTTTGCATTTAAAATGTCATAACTGAGCGAATAACATTTAATAACAGTTGTTATAAGCATGCATAAAATCTCATCCTCAGTAATGTCAGTATTATAAAGGTTTTATGACAGTCTTAGGAACACGCCATTCAAGTAAAGTGTTACCAATAGTTTAACGTGTTATTTATATATGAACAAAACTTATTTGTATTAGGGCTGCACAATATATCATTTCAGCATCGATATCGCAATGTGATCACATCGCAGTATATATGCAATGTTGAGTTTGCATTATAATTTATCATTTGCACATGTTTTTGATGCCTGTGATTGTAAAATATTCAGGTATAAGAAATAGTACCATTTATGACCTTAACTGTGATTAATTGAATTATTTAGATTTTTATCATTCATTTACTGTACTTAAATACGGATAGACTCGGGAAATGATAAAACACTATTTCAATTGCATCTTTTTTCTTGATTGTATTTATAGATTGTTATGCATGAAAATACTTACAACACATGCAAATACAGAAATGCACTGCGAATAGCACAGACCACAACGAAAATGTGTCAGGGGACCCCAAAAATTTGATAGATTGTTAATTAGATTTTATGGAGATGCACTCCCACTGCAGAATCATCCCAGTTGATCTAACATTATAAATTATTTCTAAATAGAGATATGTGGTCATACGGTGATATTGTATTCATATCGCAATATATATTGCAAAATAAAAAAATATGGCAATGTTAGAATTTTCCAATATCGTCAGCCCTACTTTGTATTATTAAACAATTCTTCACACTATGAACAGCTCACTCTTTTCACAAAATATTTTAGTATATGTATTACAAACAACACAACAGTCAATGTAGATCATTTCAGTGTTGATCGATTATAATTCTGATTGTTAATGCGACACTGGCGTGAATATAATAAAATAGAAAAGTCATTTAAAATTGTATTTTTTACTTTATTTATTTTAAGAATATTACTGTTTACTGTATTTTTCTATCTTAGTGCAGCCTTGATTGAGCATAAGAAACTTATTTCTAAAACATCAAAAAATCTTTCTGCAAAATATTTAACATTATTGAAATATATGATCAAATGTACATCTGCATAATCCACAAAAACTGCACAAGTAGGAGCTTATACACTCTCAGAAATAAAGATACGAGAGCTGTCACTGGGGCTGTACCTTATCAAAAGGTACATATTTGTAGCTAAAGGGTCCATATTGGTACTTCAAATGTACATTTTAGGTGCATTTGTTTACTAATATGTACCTCGAGGTACTACTATGAACTCTATAGGTACAAATATTGACCTTTTATAAAAAGTGACTTAACAGTTCCAAGTTACTCACAATTTGAGTAAAGTGATCTTGCTGCTTTTTAAGACAATGTGTTAACTCGCTTTTTTAAGTTAATAGCTTTTGTTTACAGTGTATTGGACACATTTATAACAGTAGCACGAGTGACTTGCTGTAATGCTCTTAGTTGGTTTTCTGAAGAAACACTAAGTACACTGAAAAAAACTGTTGCAAACAATTTATATGGGCTGAATTTAAACTAATTAATATTACTAATCTTCAACTTAATTTGTTTGTTTAAATTCAGCCCAAATAAATTGTTTTCAAACACCTTAAAATGTACTAAATCCAATGAATCATCTTTTTCAGTGTATAATAAGGTTGTCTTATGGGATCAGGCTGTGAAACGTACTGTTTAGACTGATAAAGTAAATGAGAAAAGCTGTAAAGCCATAGCAGATTCACACATTTTCGAGGTGGCTTAACACCTCCGGCCCAAGCTGTGAAACTCTGCGCTGAGGTTTGCTCTATGGTTTATTAATTGGCTTTGGTTCTGGAACAGGAGACAGCCAATACATCCTTAATGTTTTTACCAAATGGAGCGAACAAACCTTTGAAACAGCAGGGATATTAACACTCAGTTAACAAGAACTAATGACAGGCTGCAGTGTTCAGGATCAGACTATTATAGCTCAGGCTTTTTTGAAGATGAGGAAACACGGTGTCACAAACTCTTTATTCCAAAAAGATCCAATGATGATAATTCACTAACTATAAAATATTTGATCTTATGTTTAAGCATGAAGGCCGAAGATAAAATTGAAGAATTACATCATTTTGAACAAAATAAGACCAAAGTGACATTCTTTTGGAGTTTGGATTAAGAGTCAAAACAGCGTGTCAAAGCAAACTTTCTGGAAACTGTCTGGCAACTCTGTTGAACTACCATGACTGCTTGCTTTAAATCAATATACTGTATAAAATGCTATGTGCATAAATGACATGAATTGACTGGGATGGTTAAAGCTTAATGGTTTTTTAACAGTTGTTTTCTTACTGCTATAATTTTAGTTGTCTTTAATTTGTTGTTGACAGCAAAGTATGCAACACATACTTAAATATTCATACTTTCACTCTCAGCAGCTTGCAGTGTTGGAGATGTTCTTTTTGTCTCTAAATAAAGATTACAATATTACAGTGTAATGATTAGAAAAATGCAGTTTGATGAGGTGTCACTGATATTGATTTGCACACCAATAGACCCACATTAATAGTGGTGGCTTGGATTGATAGTATGTTTTTCTTTTGTATATTTGTGTGTATATATGGAGGTGTGTATGTAACTTTTTTTTTTTTTTGGAGAGGGGGGGGTTAAATTTAAATAAATTTATATGTTTGTTTATATACACATCTGCTTTTATATGTTTGGATTGCTTTTCTATGTATGTGATGACTGCAGCTGAGGGCAAGAGCCCAAGATAAATTTCCCTAACTGGGACAGTAAAGTTTTACCGTACCATACTTTACCTTACATAATTAGAATTACATAATTTGAATGAGTTCATTTGGCCTGCAGTGATAAAAAGAAGAAAACAGGGGGAAAAGAGTGTATTTGTTTCATAGGTCAAACCTAAGGAAATATTTTTGAAGTGATTTTGAAAAAAAAATTAAAGCATTTACAAAAAAGGAGTTATTTATTTAGTTACATTTATTTATTTATTTTGTTTAAATGGCACTAATAAATATTGGCATTTTAATGAGTTTCGATTGCTGCTCTACCATATGGTTGATCATATTTTGACTGTTTTAAATAATGACTGTTAAAGTCATTTAAAGAATGACCGTTTTAAATAATGGTTTACACTACACAGCATTGTTGGTTTACAAAAAAAAAACCTAACAAACCTGTTGCACTACACTTGATTTTGTTTTTTGTTTTTTTTTGTTTTTTTGTTTTTTACAAAAAAAAACAAGAAAACATGTTAAATGGTTGAGAATTTGAAATATTTTATGGCAAACTTCAAAAAATAAAGATGATTTAGTGTTTAAAAATATTCAATTTGATTATTTTTTATTATTCTGACACTTCGTATTTTAAGATTTTTCATAGCATATGTATTAATTGCAGTACTTTTACCTTTAAACTGACATATCAACCATTTGGTAGAGGCTGATATTTTAGAATTTATGGGATGTGTTGAAAATAAATGCATTGAGTGTGTTAACTAGCGACATTAGGAGTTAAGAAATGCAATCAAATTTTTTTTTTTCTCGGTGGGGCAGTTAAAGGTTTAAGGTGAGAAAGCTAGAGTGTTAACTAGATTTATATATTAATATTAGATTTATGAAACAAAACGAGGGTGAAATATTACAATTTCAATTCAAATAATCATTTAGGCAAATACAGTTGAAGTCAGAATTATTAGCCCCTCTTTTAATTTTTTTTCTTTTTTAAATATTTCCCAAATGATGTTTAACAGAGGAAGGAAATTTTCACAGTATGTCTGATAATATTTTTTTTCTTCTGGAGAAAGTCTTATTTGTTTTATTTTGGCTAGAATAAAAGCAGTTTAAAAAATTTTATGAACCATTTTAAGGTCAAAATTATTAGCCCCTTTAAGCTAATTTTTTTTGATAGTCTACAGAACAAACCATTGTTATACAATAACTTGCCTAATTACCCTAACCTGCATAGTTAACCTAATTAACCTAGTTAAGCCTTTAAATGTCACTTTAAGCTGTATAGAAGTGTCTTGAAAAATATCTAGTGAAATATTATTCACTGTCATCATGGCAAAGATAAAATAAATCAGTTACTAGAAATGAGTTATTAAATCTATTATGTTTAGAAATGTGTTGAAAAAATCTCTCCATTAAACAGAAATTGGGGAAAAAAATAAACAGGGGTCTAATAATTCAGGGGGCTAATAATTCTGACTTCAACTGTATATTTGCAAGCACAAATGCTTCGTTTTTCTCATATGATATCAAACCACCTTCCTGCTGACGTAGCAAACTCTCCCACTGACCCAAAGTTAAATAGGTAATTACAGAATTAAAGCAGACACCGGAGCTTTTGGGGTCATTTGCTCATGATAGATCTGAAGAAGTCAAATTGATCTAAACTGCAGCGTTCTCAGTCCGTCTTATAAACAGCTCCTTCCCAATAATCCGTGCTGGCAAGCTCACTTACACTAATGGAGCGGTACAGTGTGTACAGATGGTTAAATCAATCATGTGACTCTCATCTCATAAACATTAGACATACACATAATGAGAGAGCTGCAGGAGAATTCATCCTGGCCATAAAATATCTGTGCATATATTGGTGTTTCCAAACAACACATTTTGATCCTTGTTTGTTTAGGCCTGGTTTGGTTGGCTTCGGCAGCGGGGCCTCATTTGAGCATTTTTGCTGCATTTGTTTTTGCATGAACGTACAGGAATGTCAAGACATTTGACAGGTTCGGCAACATTCATTGCAATTAAAGGTCAAATGACATGCAATGGGAACGAGCTGAACCATCAGCCGCTGTTATAATTTTGAATGGGATTTAACAGTTGCAGCACAAGCGGATGCCTCAGCATTTGAGCATTTCCATAAGCGCTCGCGGCTGTCTCGCCATTACTATTTTTAAATGCACTTGGGCTAAATGCCCTGTCACATCATTTGCGTTTTTGCCAAATGCTGCAGCCATTTCCTAAAGGCCATATACTAAAACAAATGCCCATTACCATGAAGTCTGCCTCAATGAGCGAAACTTTGAGTCCTGGACTGAGATCATTGACAGCTTGATGTGAAGAAGGTCAATTGGAATAACAGGTTTGTGCTTTATTACGAATGTAGCGCCTGTGTTTCGCTTTGAAAGCGGGAGTAGGGAACATTGTGTCTGAGGAGTCAGGTAGCAACCACCCGGCCTCGGTAATGAGAAGGATATGCCGAGCCACACATGGCCCAAACCTGTGATTAAGATTAATCTTTTCAGAATATTTTTAAGCGGTCGCACAAGCGCGCAGCAGGGCTGACCTGGAGGCAGAGGGGCCAGGATATGTTTTGTATTAAGATGCAATTAAAGGGTCATTTTGCTGTATCAATATGGCTAGGTATGCAGACATATGGCGCTAAATGAATTAAGGTATTGTTATAATCAGGCAGAGGATTGGGGCTTTCAGCATGTATAGGAGTACACACCTTGCAGCATTAGTGCATTTATTGTTTACGTGCAATAAATACATTTGGGATGCTTGGTGAGCATTTGTGGAGTTGTGATTATTAGTATTTGTTCAGTTGTTGTCTAGTTATACACATGTATTTTAAAGTCAACTGAATGCTTAGCTTTTGTAACAAAATTTTGATCTTAGTATTTTACATTGTTTTTGCATTTTGAGATGTGCATAAGCCGGTAATCCTATCTTAATAATGCTATTAATTCATGCATGTATTTATTTACAGTAAATTTGCATATTGATTATATAGTGCGGTCTAAAAGTCTGAGACATTAGTAAAAAAAACTTATTTTGCATTATTTTAATGTAATGTAATGTAATTACTTCATATGTTAAATATGAATATTATTGACAAATGTAATTAATTTGTTGTTTTCATGTGTGTAGTATTTTAAATATTTCCTTCTCTGTTCTTTATTGCAGGTTTTCAATTTTTCAACTGTATTTTTTAAGCTCGGCCTTAGAGTTATGGACCCAATTTTAATGTTTTACATTAGATTTCCCTTGTACACTGTTCAAATTTGCTACCTTTTATTATGTTTAAAATTTAAATTTCAACTGCTGTAAAAATGCATCAGATACATTTTTTTCTTTCAATTTTCTTTGCTTTAATACAGTATGTTAATCAACCTTTGTCCTGAACAAAACAACTAAAGTTTGTAGAAAATTACAGGATTTTAACTCTTTAACTGCCAAATTCATAAATGATGGTACTGATTTGGTGGAAAAAAAACACACAAAATTACTTTTTATATTGAAAATAAGTAATTGTGGATTTTTTTACCTTTTATCACAGTCTTGGACAGGAGGTGAGAGATTAGTAACAACATTGCCTTTGATGCATTGTTAGTTTTTGTGCAGCATAAGATTACATTTTTTTCTCTCTAATTTACTGTTTGTGGCTGTTTTTGCCCCGTTGACTTCCATTATAACCACATTTTTTATTTTCCATAACACCATATAATCATGCGTTTTTGATTGTTTTAAGAAAAGGTCAAACTTGTCATTTTTACTGTTGATTATCAGTTGGCACCATTAACCTTTTAGATATGCCTGTGTAAAAAAGTTTATCTTTTCTGGATTTTATATGGAGTATAACAGCAAATTAAAGTGTGTTAAATTAACATAACAAAAGGGGAGAAAAACTGCCCAGAGTGTATCATTAAGTTTCTTTTTTTTCAAAGCATTTTCCAAAAATATGTGAAAACATGAGATTTGTAACCAAAAATCATTCCACTAGCTGAATCACAGAAAAAGTCATGGCCAAATTAAGACTCAAAATCACCCCACAGTGAATGAAAACATCCCCAACAGCACAAAAGGGTTAAAGTATTTATAGGGCAAAAAAGTCCCATTGGGTCCAGATATCCTAGAGCACTAGTGAAAATGCTTCTTTTGCTATATTACAAATCATAAAGAAAAGGAAATATTCAAAAAAAGTCCCAACTAATTTGGAACAGTATTTTATTAATATAAAAAAAAACAAAATTGATTACATAAAAGACATGTGTCACACATATATAATAGACTAATTCAACATATAATAACACTTAATATTAAGGTAAAGTGGGAATCCGAACCTAACGAAAAATTGAGGATGAGATTTGGGAAAACATATGTTCAGAATCTCATAAGGGGTGTCCAAACTCGGTCCCGGAGGGCCAGTGTCCTGCAAATTTTAGCTCCAACTTGCCTCAACACACCTGCAAGGATGTTTCTAGAAAGCCTAAGAGCTTGATTATAGCCCAGGTGTGTCTGATTGGGGTTGGAGCTAAACTTTGCAGGACACTGGCCCTCCAGGACCGAGTTTGGACACTCCTGTCATAAGCCGTAACTAGAAAAGAGTTTGACTGGAAAACAAAAATTTGTTTTTTTTTTTTTTAGAACACAATTGATGGTGTCAAAATATGTTAACAGTCCACAGTCAGAGGAATGCTGGAGGGGTTGTGGCAATATAGGTAATCACACACATATATTTTGGGAATGTCCGAAGTTACTGGCATTTTGGCAAGGGGTAGATTGAGATAATAAAAGTTATGCTAGATCAGGGGTGGGCAAACTCGGTCCTGGAAGGCCGATGTCCTGCACAGTTTAGCTCCAACTCTAATCAAACACACCTGCTTATAGATTTCTAGTGATCTTGAAGACACTGATTAGCATGTTCAGGTGTGTTTGATTAGTGTTGGAGATTGTTAGGACACCGGCCCTTAAGGACTGAGTTTGCCCACCCCTGAGTTAGATCTACCATTTACTCCCCTGTTTTTCTTGATTGAAGGGATACCCCAGGATGTACAGTAAATAATAAAAACCAGATATATTTACTGCAAATACTTTTACTAAGTGCAAGAAAGCCTATAACAATAAATTGAAGGAGGCCACGCCCTCCAACAATAGCACAGTGGTTTGTAAAACTTGAATCAATATACAGAATGGAATATATGACTGCTCAACTTCAATTGAAATTGGATATTTTTTAAAAAAGATGGGCATCATGTATCTGAACATGGCAACAGGACATTATTTGTTTTTATTTACTGGTAGCGTTACTTGTTAATATTACTACTATTATTTTTTTAAATAACTGCTGCTGTCAATTCAGTTCTGTAAAATGTTTGAATGTATAAAAATAAAATAAAAAAAATGCTTCTTTGTTTTTTTTTACATTTAATATTATATTATAATATATATCATCATTTTGTTTTTCGGCTTAGTCCCTATATTAATCTGAGGTCGCCACAGTGGAATGAACCGCCAACTTTTCCAGCATATGTTTCACGCAGCGGATGCCCTTCCAGCTGCACCCCATCACTGGGAAACATCCATACACACTAATTCACACACATACACTATGGACAATTTAGCCTACCCAATTCACCTATGCCACATGTTTTTGGACTTGTGGGGGAAACCGGAGCACCCGGAGGAAACCCACGTCAACACGGGGAGAAAATGCAAACTCCACACAGAAATGCCAACTGACCCAGCTTGAACCAGCAACCTTCTTGCTGTGAGGCGATTGTGCTACCGTGCTGCCTATATTATATTATATTATATTATATTATATTATATTATATTATATTATATTATATTATATTATATTATATTATATTATATTATATTATATTATATTATGTTTTAAATGTGTTTTCAATTGCATGGTTCATTTGTAATATGCAATGAAATGCAAACTTTGCTCAAATGAAACTGCATAGCTGTTACTTATCACAGACTTTGGTGTGTCTGAAATTGTGCCTTACATAAAAGTTTCCAGCTGCTCATTCAGCTTATCTATTGACCTCGCTTAAACCAGCTCATCCGCCATCTCCATGGGCTGAAGAACTAATTACAGCTGAGTTTAATATGTTTCAGTGAGCACCTCCCTGCAGCCCTGCCACCTTCATGCCAATTGGCCACGATGCATAGAGATGAACACAGAGAGCAGCTGTCAACTCCCGATCGCTCTCAACACAAACACATAAACACACCCGGTTAAATATTCTTTAGCGTAATCCGGCGTGTCAGTCAGTCTCTACCTTTACAAAGGTAACATGCATTAACGTCAGTCAGAGGGAGTCCCAGAAGCAGGCCTCCCCGTAGCCACCTCACTTTTAAAGTTCCAGCCGTGCCACACGTCACAGCCAGTATGAAGATACAAACAAGATGGCAAAGCGCATCAATCCGCCACTGACTCCCTCCACTTTGATCTAATTCCACGCTTTGCTTTCTGCTGCATGAAGCTGTCAGATTAAGGGCTGTTGTGGAGCCCGCCGTGGCTGTTGAGCCTGACAGCCTGTGTGATGGATTACAGACAAAACAAAAGGGTTATCACCTTCACCGCCAACATTTCTATCCTCTTTGAGAGATGGAGGGAGGAGAATGCCTCTTTGTCAGATAGCATGGAGGGGGAAAGGCGTGCCGTGTGAAAGCTCTTCCGCCTCTCCTATAGTTTTGGGTTCACAGAGCTTTAGGTTCTCTGGAGATGGACCCGTTTCTGGATCAGCATCCACATCTGTTTATGATGCATGTGTGAGAGCTATGAGTGGTATTAGACAGCTGGATTTCAGTCTGTGCGTTATGTGAGAGAAAGAGCTGTACCGAGGCTTTAATGAGAAAGGAGTCATAACCTGCGACTCTGCAGTGGTCAGTAGTTCAGCTAATTTCCGGTATTGGTGGTGAAGGGGTTTGGGAGGGTGAGTTTTGCACTTTGTTATATTTTCAGCAGTGGATTGGGAGTGTCATACACATTCAAACACCTATAAGTGGATTTTTTTTTTCAATGCTGGATGTTTGTTAATTTATTGCCTGTATTTTCAGTAATCGGATCACTTTTTTATGCTTTACTGATTTCACCTGCCATTAACACTCCATATTTTTGAATATAGGCTAATTTCACAATACCCTAGAGTTAAACAGTTAAGTTTTACCATTTTTTATTCTATTCAGCCAATCTCTCAATCTGGCGGGAGCACTTTTAGCTTAGCATGGCATAGATGAATGAATGGGATTAGACCATTAGCGTCTTGCTCAAGAATGACAAGAGTTTTGATATTTTTTTCTATTTAAAGCTTGACTCTTCTGTATTTATTTACATCGTACTGAGACCAAACAAAGTAGTTATTTTCTAGGCCAATATGATAGGTTACTTTTAGTCCAGCATAATAATCATGGAACTTTGTATTTGACTACAGTCTGGAGCATGGTTGGGACTATTTTCAGGCTCTGCGTAATATCACTGCACCAGCTGCAGCCATGGAACGGCAACAAAGTTCCTTGATAATTACACTAGAATAAGGCTCCGTTTATACCAATACGTTTTAAAACTGCATTTTAAAAAGAAAACGATCTACGTCCACCCTGGCGTTTCACCTGGCTTTTCTGAAAATATCTCCGTCCACACTATACTACTTAAAACGCACATCACGTGACCACAGACACCCTCTGTTGTGCGCTGCAGCATATGTGTCGTCTGAGCTCCAGGCAGTCGGCGGGTGCTTTGAGCACACCTCCCCATCTCACTATAGTTGTTAAACATGATATTTAATTCATCTTGTTGTTGATATCTAACAACTCTTTGGTCTTTTGAATCTATCACTTGTTCTCCGGTAACGTGTTTTGCCTGAGTGCAAAGATAAAATAAGATATTAATTTATGTAACCATGTACACTGATTCCGCATATTGACTGATTGCTTGCCTTTATTTCCTATATTGTCTAAACTTATTGTACGTTATAGTCTTATAATGGCCATTATTAATTAATAAAACTGATATTTAGCAAATGAGACAGGATATGTTTTATATTTTTCACTGAAAATGAAAGGAGGCAGTTATATTATAGGCTCCGTTTCGTTATAAATATGCATACAGTGAAGATGACGGTCCTATAAATATGTAGCTACACAACGCCTCAACATTTTCAGTGTCTGTTAAGTTGTTAATATCAAAATGAAAATAGGCAGTCCCTTATCATGTTTTTATTTTATTGTTAAGAAAGTGAAACAGCGTAGCCAGGGTTATGTGAATGATGTTATAAAGTACACTGTTCCCTTTGAAAGATTTACCCGACGTGTCCTGGGGAGTTTGTTTTCCATATCAAACTTGCGAAATCTGAACTTTCAAAGAAGGGATGCAAGACTGAACTTTGTGTAGGCTACTTAAAATTGAAGTAAAAGCCCCAATCAGATAGGTGAATGTCTGCAGCCACGCCTCCGTTTTCCCCCATCCGTACTGACATGGAGCAGCAGCGTTTAAAACCAAAATAGCCACTTCAGCATTTTCAAAACGCTCTGTTTTCAGGGCTCATAACTCCAGGGTAGTGTGGACGGAAGGCGTAACCATAACAAAAGTTATGTCTTTTAAAACTAAAATGCATTAGCGTAAACAGGGCCTGAGAGTATAGTTCCTAGCCATATCATCCTAGGAAATGGCTACTTTTATTCACAATATAACTACAAAAGAGTCCAGCTTTACTGTAAATAGGAACATTATTAAAACTTTTTGGTAATTTTTGAGCGAGATGCTAATGGTCTAATATGATTTAAGGATGGCAAAGCAAAGCTTAAAGTGCTCCCACCAGACCCGGAGGTCAGCTGAATGGAAAAAGAAAAGTGGAGTGTTTCTTTAACATTCATTCAAATCCATATCTTGTGAGCATATACAGTTGAAATCAGAATTATTTAACCCCCTTTGATTTTTTATTTTTATTTTTTTAAATATTTCCTAAATTATGTTTAATGTTGTTTTATTTCGGCAAGAATAAAAGCAGTTTTTATTTTTTTAAAAACTATTTTAAAGTCAAAATTATTAACCCATTTAAGCTATATTTTTTTCCGATAATCTACAGAACAAACCATCGTTATACAATTACTTGCGTAATTACCTTAACCTGCCTACTTAACCTACCCTAGTTACAGTAAGCCTTTAAATGTCACTTTGAGCTGTGTAGAAGTGTCTTGAAAAAAATATCTAGTAAAATTTTATTTACTGTCATCATGGCAAAGATAAAATAAATCAGTTATTAGAAATGAGTTATTAAATCTATTATGTTTAGAAATGTGTTGAAAAAAATCTTCTCTCAATTAAACAGATATTGGGGAAACAAAATAAACAGGGGGGGGGGCTAATAATTCAGGGGGTTTAATAATTCTGACTTCAACTGTAGGTTTTGATTTTGTTGAGACTCTTCTCTCTTATTTCATCATGCTCTGCATCCCCTTTGAAGGAGCACTTGTATATCTGCGACAACAAAGCAACAAGAAAGCGGGAAAGCAGCTGACTATGACTTCTATCATAATCCTTAAATTTCAGTACAACACAACATAGCATGTATATCTTGTTCTTAAAATAAGCTGCTCTTACAATGCATTCAACCACATGAGTGTTTACCTCCTCTGGGGCCCTGTTTATACAGGACAGTCCTGATTTCGAGTGTCCTGACTCATGATGTCCTAATCAGTTGTAGCCAATCATGTCATTGTGTATTCTGAAGAACAAAATTAGCATCCAATCACATTTCCATATCGATCGAGTTGTAGTTAATGAAGGCGGAACCTACACCATCTGACATCAGGCCAGTTCCAGGGATGTCAGTGATGGTAAACACAGATGAGATTAAGTCAGATTAGAAAGCACTTTACTGTAAGGCAAGGCAAGTTTATTTATATAGCACCTTTTATACACTATGGTAATTCAAAGTGCTTTACATAAACAGGAATAAAAGAGACAAGTATAAATAATAAAGAATAAAAATAATTAAAAACAGAATAAAATGTGTCAAAAACAGGTTTTAAAAGGAATGAAAAAGAAAAGAAAGACATAATAGTGCGATCTGTCGGACGTAGCACAGTGCTCATTCAGTAAAGGCACAGCTAAACAGATGTGTTTTCAGTCTGGATTCGAATGTTCCTAATGTTGGAGCGCATCTGATCATTTCTGGAAGCTGATTCCAGCAGCGGGAGCATAGTAGCTGAAGGCTGATTCACCCTGCTTTGACTGAACTCTTGGAATTTCCAATTTACTTGATCCTAATGATCTGAGGGATCTGTTAGGTTTGGATTCAGTAAGCATATCTGTAATGTGTTGAGGTCCTAGGCCATTTAGTGATTTATAGACAAGTAATTATCCTTTAAAATCTATTTTGAATGTAACTGGGAGCCAGTGTAAAGACCTGAGGACAGATGTGATGTGCTCTGATTTTCTGTTTCTCGTCAGAATCCTTGCAGCAGCATTCTAGATGAGCTGCAACTGTCTTTTTGGGAAGGCCATTGAGGAGTCCATTACAGTAATTCACCCTGCTGGTGATAAAAGCATGAACAAGTTTCCTCACTGGGAACAAAGCATTTAATTCTTGCAATGTTTTTGAGATGATAGTATGCTGATTTTGTTACTGTTTTGACATGACTACTGAAACTCAGATCTGACTGACACTAACACCAAGATTCTTGACCTTATTTTTTGTTGTTCTTTCTGCATTTTAGCTGTAGTTACTGCATCTCAAATAACTGCTGAATCAGTGTTTAATAAAATGTTTCTATTAATCAAAGAATCCGAAAAAAAGTAGCAGTTTTCAAAAAAATAATAATTAAGCAGAACGACTGCTTTCTACATTAACAATATTAAGATATGTTACACAAAATCAGCATATTACATTGATTTCTGATGGACGATGTGACAATGAAGACTGGAGTAATGATGCTTAAAATCAGCTTTACCATCACAGGAATAAATTATATTTGAATATTGAAAACAGCCACATTAAATTGTAACAATATTTCACAATATCACAGTTTTCAACAGTGTTTGTAATCATATAAATAGTCTCTTTTGCCAAGACTGCTTTGTGAAAAATAAAGATTTAGAATTCATTCATTCATTTTCTTTTCGGCTTAGTCCCTTTATTACTCTGGGGTCGCCATAGCGGAATGAACCACCAACTTATCCAGCACATTTTTTACGCAGCGGATGCCCTTCCAGCTGCAACCCATCTCTGGGAAACATCCATTCACACTCATTCACACTCATACAACGGACAATTTAGCCTTTCCAATTCACCTGTACCGCATGTCTTTGGACTGTGGAGGGAACCTGAGCACCCGGAGGAAACCCACGCGAACGCAGTGAGAACATGCAAACTCCACACAGAAACGCCAACCGACCCAGCCGAGGCTAGAACCAGTGACCTTCTTGCTGTGAGGCCGACAGCACTACCTACTGCGTCGCCCTAGGTTTAGAATATGTATATAATTTGGAAATTGTACCAAACTACATCTATATTTAGCTTTTTTATTTGCCACCGGCGCCCCCTCAAAATAAGTTGTCACTGCATGCCCACAGAAAACCTTGTGACTCTATCATAACTTCACTCTTCCAAAGCTGAATCTACTGTCCCATATAATCCTGCTGACAGGATGTTGCGTAATGTGTGAAAGGGCTAAAATGGAGCTGAGAATGATTTAGGAAAGGCAATTCTGGTGGTCTGTCTCACTTTTATGAAAGCGTTCATTAGTCTTGAGAGAGGCTTTCTTCTCCTGTCCTCCTTCAGGTGAGACATCTGTTATTTAAAAAGAGCAGCGTTTGAAGAGCAACGAGAGGGGAGGAATTGTTATTCCATATTGTTGAGCCACTGACAGAGAGAGCGCAGTGTTTTAAAGCACCAACGCTGAATGATAATGACAGAGGGAGATAATGAAGGCATTTGATGTGACACGTTCACCAGAGAGATTCAACAAAGGCAGTCAACCGCATTGACGAACCATATTACAGGTCAGTTTACCACACGCATGCAGACGCTTTTGCACTTTCTAGTTAGAAGAGCCTTAAAATAGCATGCTGCTGGTTACTCTACAGCGAGTAGAAGAATAGTACAATATACTAGTATTTTAAACAAATCTCTTGCTTTCTTTGAAATTGAATTCTAGCATAGTTATTACCTACTAGTTTTATTTGAAATGGTGTACTATATACTACAGTTGACATATAAACTATGATTCAGCAAGTCAATTAGCAAGTAATGTGCAGTTTCTGTCTTGGTTCAAATTTTGAATGCTGTTTTGTGTCATGTTTTTATGGTCAAATCAAATAATAATGTAAAAAAAATTAGGTGATTCACCACTCAATGTGTCCAATCAAGAATACTGCATTTTGAGTCTCTTGAGTCTCTTTGTATTCTACACAGTTTTGCAGATGCTTTTCTGGGCAGTCAATTTGCATTCTATTAAAGTAACCCCTTCATACTTTTGCATACAATAAATAAATAAATAATGCACAGGTATTTTTTTTCTGGAAAAACAGTGAGAAGCAGCCCCCACTGGCAAAGTCGCCTGAGCAATTGAATGACAGATGTGAGGTAATTCTTATTTTAAGTGATGGGGAGATCACAGTGAAACATGCCAGGTGCATCTAACAACACATAAAACACACCATCCGGCACCAGTTCTGCGGTCCTATCCGACAGCTGCACTGCTTAAAATCGAAATACACTCCTACTTACATACTGTATGTATATCCCTATAAATCTGTTCATAGGAGATTTTAGAGGAATTATTTGAATATGTGTGGGTGTCTGTAAAATGCAAAACTGAGTCATTAAATTCACTGAATATTTCTATAATTTAAATAACTTGGCATATGGTGCAAAATATAATTCAGTTTTTCATTCTATAAACTGTAGAGCAGATCAATTGCGTAGGTGTTAAAGGAAGCTGACAGTATAAAGGCATTTTTATTTAAAAATGAATAAAGCAAAATGCAGTGTTCATGCATTCTGATGATGCACAATATTTAGCTTGCATCCTAACGAGAGCGTAATTGTCAACTTAAAGCATGTGTGCTTTGTAAACCAATCATTATATCAGTTTTTTCATTGCATTGCTAAACATCTTGATTCAAATGCAGTTTTTTCTTATATAAACCTATTATATACACACTCACCAGCCACTTTATTAGGTACACCTTACTAGTACCGGGTTGGACCCCCTTTTGCAATCAGAACTGCCTTAATCCTTCGTGGCATAAATTTAACAAGGTACTGGAAATATTCCTCAGAGATTTTGGTCCATATTGACATGATAGCATCACACAGTTGCTGCAGATTTGTCAGCTGCACATTCATGATCCGAATCTCCCGTTCCACTACATCCCAAAGGTGCTCTATTGGATTGAGATCTGGTGACTGTGGAGGCCATTTGAGTACAGTGAACTCATTGTCATGTTCAAAAAACCAGTCCGGGATGATTCACGCTTTATGACATGGCAGATTATCCTGCTGGAAGTAGCTTTCAGAATATGGGTACACTGTGGTCATAAAGGGATGGACATTGTCAGCAACAATACTCAGGTATGCTGTGGCGTTGTCACAATGCTCAATTGGTACTAATGGGCACAAATAGTGCCAAGAAATTATTCCCCACACCATTACATCACCACCACCACCAGCCTGAACCGTTGATAGAAGGCAGAATGGATCCATGCTTTCATGTTGTAGATGCCAAATTCTGACCCTACTGTACCATCTGAATGTTGCAGGAGAAATCGAGACTCATCAGACAACAGCAACTTTTTTTCAATCTTCTATTGTACAATTTTGGTGAGCCTGTGCGAATTATGGCCTCAGTTTCCTGTTCTTAGCTAACAGGAGTGGCACCCAGTGTGGTCTTCTGCTGCTGTAGCCCATCCGCCTCAAGGTTCAACGTGTTGTGCGTACGTTGATGCTTTTCTTGCATTAACGAGCAGTTGAACAGGTGTACCTACTAAATGGCTAATAAATGTATATTTACTATGTTAAAATTTTATAATAAAACTTATTTTAGACCTTTGGGCCTGTTTAAATCTGGTATTAAGATGTACTAAATTAGAATTTTATTTGTAAACCCAATCACAATTCAAGTCCAAGTAGTCGATACTAAATTAATAAAGGTGGAAATGGGGTCCAATCGTTTTCATATTGCAAATGCTAATATAGTCAAATGCAATCAAACTGCCAAATTCCACCTACTGACAAAACATGATCTTTATGGGACATGTTGTGAGAAACTACACTGAAAGAAAATATTCATGCTTTTCATTCTACCACTACTCTCCTGCCTGCGTGATATGCTGGAATGTTCAACAATCTGAAATATTGTTATGGCTTTTATTATATTTTTTTCATCTGTGTTAAGCTGCTTTGGCACAACATTGTAAAAGCTCTGCAGAAATAAAGATGAATTTAATTGATTTGAACAAAAAACAGCTTGAGACTAAAATCATAGCAGCTATTCTCACAATTTTTTTATTTACTTGCTTTCCTGCACACCTGAAAGCTGCATAACATTGATTAGTTCAATTTTAAAGCAATTGGGTAAATAAATGGGCAAACCCAACCTCTGTGTAAATTTATTTAGTTGCATTTTTTCACAAAATAGCAGCACGTTTGGGATAGAAACAACAGCATTTTTAGATTGTACATCAGGATCTTGAAATCAGAGCAGAGTTGGTTATACAAGAGACTATTTGAAGGCATGTTAATACCAGATGGAAACAAGAACTTTTTGACATGTTTTTGTAAATAGTAACACATAGTGTCTCTCACTTTAAAATGCACCAGAAGAGTGAAGTCGTGTCATGACATTTCCTGCAAAGTGAGCAGTTTTGAGAACTAGTGTCTTCTTTTAGCAGTAGGTCTTGAAAGCTGTCCGTGCTACAGTACAACCTGCTGTGATCAAGAAACGGCAATAATTTCTCAACTTCCCTAAGCCGGGGTCTGCGTTCACCGAGGCCTCATTGATCCACCTCTCTCTCTCTCTTTCTCGTCTTCTCCTTCTCGCCCCTTCCCCTCTTGGCTGGCTGTGAACTCCAGCTGATTAGCACTGACGGGTCCTGGCATCTCTCCTGGGAACCAGAGCAGTCTCATGACTGCCTTTAGATAGAATGATCTAATGGGGTCACACTTTAAGTCAAGAGTCTATTAATAAGAATCAATAAATATGCCATAAGAGATGCAGAAGATGACAGCAGACACCGGAGCATTGTAATGAAGGCAGGAATGGCACAGAGCTGCAGGGTCTTGGCAAGCTAACAAAGTGCAGAGAAATGTATTCGGCATCACAAGGGTGTGTGTGCGTCCCTGTGCACATGTTCTTTTGGCCACACGTCATCCCGAGATCCTGCACTGCACGCATCAGAGCGTGAGGCTTTCCTGTGTCTCCACACAAAAAAAAAACTTGTTCATGAAAACTTTAGGTCCCTATTGTACAGTATGGTGCCTATGTAGATGCACCATTTCATATTAGCATAGTGTGCTTGTTAGCGTCTTGTCACATTCTGTAACATGTCATTCGCAGATCGACACTTAGTTAATGCATTCAATAAACTTGGAAGTTCTAAATCTGCACTTAGGAAACAATTAAACACCCATTAGGTTTCCTTGTGTTTGTGTATTTACTGTACTTATGAAACTGGAAGTTTCATAGAACATATTTTAGGCTTAGAATTTTTTTTTGTGCCACTAGTCTGTTATGCCATTGGCAGTTTGAAACATATTTCCTTGCTATTGCTAGTTACATGAATCTTGTATGCAAGAGTGTATTTCCAATTACTTATTATCAGTGGTGTAAAGTAACAAATTACAAATACTCAAATTACTGTAATTGAGTAGTTTTTCTCAAGAATTGTAATTTATTAAGTAGTTTTAAAATTCTGTACTGTTACTTTCTCTTGAGTTCATTTTTAGGGCTGTATCGGTACTTTTTAGTCCACTATTTTCCTTCAACCTGCAGTCACTACTTTATTTCTTTCTTGTCTATGGTGGTTGGCTAAAGTAGAAAAATCAGTCCTGCAATTCCTGTCCAATCAAATAGCACATAAAAGGTAAATCACGTCATACTGAACAACCCCAAGACATGGATGCTTTATAAATACAGCAAACCTTTTGGAAGCATTAAAATGTCCAAGATGTCCAAAATCTTTACACCCAAAATGAAGGATGTCGACTGTGTGATGACTGAAATGACCAAACAGCCTTAAACAATCACTAAATGGAACGAATGACGAAAGAAAGGAAGGGCAGAATTAAGAAAGGAAGGACCAAACTCATAAAGGAATTATTCAGGGAAAGACTGAACAAACTAAGGAAGAAGGGAAGGACTGAACAAACTAAGGAAGTAAGGACTGAACAAACTTAGGAAGAAGGAAAGGGCTGAACAAACTAAGGAAGAAAGGACTGAACAAACTAAGGAAGGAACGAACAAACTAAGGAAGGAACGAATGAACGAAGGACCTAATGAAGGAAGGAACAAAAATATGACCGAATGAATGAAGGGAGGAACAAAGGAAGGAACAGATGAATGAAGGAAGGAACAAACAAACGAATGAAAGAAGGAAGGAAGGCCAGGATGAACAAACAATGGAAGGACAGATAGAAGAAACGAATGAATATAGGAAAATCTTTAAATGCACTACAGAATCTTACGTTTACACATCCCTGCACAAAGTGCATGTAAACGCATCAGCTTTTCACAGTATAATACTCACTACTCTTGAGTACTTTTAAAAGGCCTACTTTTTACTCATATTTTGAGTAATCTTTATAACAGATACTTTTACTCTACTTGCACTACATTTTGAGCAACTAATGGTATTTTTACTTGAGTATGATGTTTTAGTACTCTTTCCACCACTGCTTATGAGGCTGTATAGAACATTTCCCCAATCAGAGAGCTTCTATATGCAAAGTAAGGAAAAAGATATCTTTAGTAGGGATGCAACAATTAACCGGTTTCTCTATCAACCAATCACTTTAATCACGGTTAATCATAAAGGCTATATGATAAAGGCTATATGATATATAGTTGATCAAAAGTGCCTTTCAGACAGGTTCAGCAGCCTTTCACTACATTTGTTCTCTTTAAAAGGGAAATACTTTGCTAATGTAGCTTAGATTTACATTAGACAAATCCAATTTTTTAAATTCTTATATTTATTTATTTATTGTTCTGTCATTTATTTTCAATGTACAATTATAACTTATGTTTAAATGCCAAAAACATGTTTAACTTATTTTTAAGTCCAAAGAGAAATGGACTATTGTTTGTTTTCTTATTATTATTTTGTGCTGTATTAATTGGTTACTGAGCAGCAATAAATAACACTTTAAAATATAAGGAGTTTTCATGTGATTTTCTAAACTAGTGGTGTTTTGAAATAATGAAAGCATAATAATTATGATAACTGTAACCGTGAATATTCGTCAGACTATAATCGTACAACCAAAATCTACAGTCGTTGCATCCCTAATCTTTAGTTCCCCCACTCCCATTAGGTAATCGAGTTGGTCACTCTAACCTGTCAAAATACTTTTTGCAATATGCTTGGAATATATTGTTTCAAAGACTATTAGCAAAGACTATAGATATACCAAGACGGTTCACTGGCATTGCTTTGAATGGAGAAAAGTGCACTGTTTACGCCACAAACAATGGCGTAAACAAAGGCGTGAGTCCCACTTTCTGGTCAAAATAGCCAATTATCTTTATAGCTACAGGCTTCTATGGGGAAGGGGTCTGTAAAGATTTACTTGTTTGTTATGGCAAGCCCCCTCACTTTGGCGATCACTATGTGTGATGCACTATATGTGCCTGCGTTGATTTTGACAGGAGAAAAAAAATCACAGCACATCACATATTGTGTCCTTCCAGTGTCGTTCTCCAGTCATTGCTCAGGGATGTCTCTGTTATTCTGATGTTTATAACCCCACCCCTGGTTACCACTGAAACCGCCATGAAAGAGATTGGTGTCGTTTCAATCTTTGCATATGTGCAGTAGCTGGAGCAGACTAGAAAATACATGTTTAAACTGTAATTAGAGGTTAAACAACAGTAATGGGACAGGTCACTTTAGATTTTGTTACTGATTTGAAATATGAAATTTCTTGTAAACTCAGCATTTAGTAAATATGGTCTCAGAGTGAACAGGCTTTGCTTGAAAGGGACTTTGACTGTAGTTCTTTCCTTCATTGTAAAAATATCCGTTATTTAACAGGTTCAATATTTTGTGTTTCACAGGTGTTTTCCATTTATTTTTAGTTGTTGACTGCATTATAGACCATTTTGAGGGATGTAAACAAAAACAATGGTCCTAACATATTTCCTGTTTTACATTTTTAATTTCCATTGCTTCTGAGATTCCAAAAACGTCCACATATTGATAAATAGTGTTATGACGGCGGATTTAAAATCAAGTTATGATTGAATTGCCTGTTGTTACAGTTAGGAAATAGTTTAACGTCAAGCAGGAAATGTTCATGGACCAATGACATGACCACATCGAAATGGTCTATAGTAGGGCTGAGCGATATGGCAAAAAAAAAAAATCTAGATTTTTTTGTAAAGTTTGACCGATTCAAGATTTCGATTTTTCTTTTTTTTTTACTGTGTAACTATAGTCAACTTAAAACATTACAACAACATGACTGAGGTAACAATCTCTTTATAAGTAACTTGAAAAACCATCTGGTTAAGGAACATCTATTTTTAATGGCCATACATACATAAATTGGTCAACAAGGTGTAGCCTATTACATTCCTATAGACAAATTCCTGCTTGACGTTTTAGAAAATATTTGTGCGTAGCTACACCACCCAGTATATATTAAAGATCATCGTGAACAACCAAAAACCCCACAGAAACCTGTTACATATCTATCTATATTTAAATGTCTATCTTATATTTAACTGAATCGTATAACAGCCTATAGCTGAAATGTTGAAAATTGCTCAATTTATTTTTATAAAACATTTGTCATAACGTATTGATATTTTTTTGGAGTAAAAACAATACCGACATTTAAGAATCCATATTTATTTTATTTATTCATTCATTTTACTTGTTTATTGGTGCATATATGGGTTATGATTTAATTCATAGCTACAGTACCTTGTACAGCTACTGTGCCACTCCATAAAGCTTTCAAGCAAAAGTCCAAATTAAAGAAAGATTTGACTTTCTGCGGTGACAGCCGACATTCACAACACGCCATAACCGTCCTTCAGGTGGTGCGCAGGTATAAAATACAAAACCAGACATCTGGGCTTTGAATTAGGTGCAATTATTTCCTCGTTGTTCAAAGAGTCTGCAAGTTCGTGTTTCATGGATATATGTTGTTGTTGATTCGATGCGAGGCAGAAAAAAAGTCTTTCAGCAGTGCATGTAGTCGCTGGTAAAGTTCTCACCCAGATCAGAGCGATCTGTGCTACCGAATACAGCGCAGCATGCAATAAACTATGGAACCCTTCTCTTACAGAACATTCATAATTAAATCAATAGATTGACTTTAAATACTATACCGATGAGATTACGTAAATTATTTAATGTGTGGTTCAGATTAAAACAGCAACAACAATTTTATGTGTTCCATGTAGACTAAATGTCTGTTTAAAACCCACCAAGAAGCCTAACTTTAGGCTACACTACAGTCAATATTATTATTTTATTTATTTGAAAACCTAGTGCGTTTTAAAATGCGTTTCACTTCTTGTTCTTGCTTTATCCATCAACATAATAATCCTTTTGCATTTAAATCAATTATGGCCTTTAAATGTAGATTGAGAATGCTAATGAAAGTCTATGAGGCGGTGCATTTTTTGGCACAACAAACCATACACACTCATTCACACACACACTTATACACTACAGACAATTTAGCTTATGCAATTCACCTATAGCGCATGTCTTTAGATTGTGGGGGCACCCGGAGGAAACCCCCGTGAACACAGGGAGAACATGCAGACTCCACACAGAAATGCTAACTGGCCCAGCCGGGACTCGAACCAGCGACCATCTTGCTGTGAGGCACCACTGAGCCATCTTGCCACCCCCAGATTGACTTTTATTGACATTTTAATAATTTGTATAAGAAAAATATCTACAAATAATATACTATATAACTAAGTATGTAAAAATGTACAGACAAGTACTGACGATTAAAAAAAGGATATACAGTATATACACTTCACACACACACACATATATATATAGTTTTTTATTCCTAAAAATTATTATTTACTATCTATTGGAAGATGAATGATAAAAATACTTAAGAAAATGGGCAGACACTAATGCACTCTGGATTACTTTTGCTGTCAACTAACACTCACTTAAAGAAAGATGGAAAGTGAGCATGCACAATTAAATATCCAGTATTGACTGATACTGATCTGTAATATTTGATAACCATATTGTATATCGTGCATCTCTTATAATAAATATATCGCTATGAATGGCGAAGTCATCAGCATTTGTGGTTTGTATTCCAGCTACCTAAAACATTACAGCATGGCGCTATATAGCAATGACAAGGTCATGGTTTTGATAGCCAGAAACATGAACTGATAAAACGTATATCTTAAATGCAACGTAAGTCGCTTTGGATAAAAGCATCTGCCAAATGCGTAAATGTAGATGCCCTCAAAGGTAACCGACGTGGATTAAAAGCCACAAAATGGGGTCTTTAAATAGACTTGGGCTACATGATCTGTGGTTTAAGTGGATGTCATTGTTCCCTGGTGGAAACAAAAAGAGTGAGTCTTGAAGTTCATTGAATAAATGGGATCTATCATGTAGGAAATATTTCAAGCCCGGACTGCAAGTGCTAGTCAAGGGATGATGCTAATATAATGAAGACATCCTCTCAGACAGTCTGTTGTGTTATACTTCGCTGGTTACAGAGGGTGTCTCTTAATTTGGGGTTGCAGTGGGACAGTGAAATAAATCAGGCCCAGCTGATGTGTGTTTTCCCCACGCCCCAGGGAGTCTGGGTAATTGAGCATGTTCACTGCAGCAATATAAAGGCCTTTTAACAGGGTGATAAAACTATCGGTGCTGCTGTATTCCGAGCTCTGTGGGAGGTGTGGGCCTAGTCAAATCGAGCACTTGAGGAGTTTAAAAATTGCATCCAAAAATTGCATTAGAGGTTCTGTTACTGATCAAAAAATAGGGTCGTACAATGAAAACAATTCCTGTAAATGGGTTAAAACTGTGTTGCGTGCCGTAAGTGCTAAGAGCGACTGTGGGAGTGTGGGGTGTCTATATGTGTGTGTGTGAACGAGAAAGAGTTTGAGTGTGTGGACCACAGGCATGCATGCCGTGTTGAGTCAGTTGAGTTGCCATACATTGGGAATTCAGCTAGCCGGAGCATGCTCTGATGTGAAGCATATGATATTACTTAAGTAGGCATGAAAGCAATCTTTTTTAATATCAGACACTTTGCTGAATGGAATGTAAGGGTCAGCAGAGGTGAGGGCCAGTCTAGTGGTTGAAAAAGCTATAAAATATTTATGGTCCCGGCCCATTTTTTGAAACAGCCACATAAAAGCTTGTGGTCAATTATTACAAATGCTGTATAAAAAGGTTGTGAAACCCAAATGTGTGTATAATTACAGTAGCTCAATAGAAAAGCAGTTGCACTGCAGTTAAAATAACCTTGTAAATGCTGATATGTGTTAAGATTTGCTTTCCTTTGCAACGAATGAGGTGATTAGCACCACGGGTGTCGTGCGCCATTTAAATGCAGCTGAATTGACAATGTCTTCTACATTCCAGTTTTATTGCAGTAGCAAGACACAGATTTTCTATGTAATTTATCTAATTAAATGACCTGAAATAATTAAAGTTCATTTAAAGTTAAAAAGAAGTGCACTTTGAAGGATGACTTCGCTGACCTTGCTTGAAATTAATTTAGCTTATGAGCAGTTCCATGCAAATGTCAACCTTGCCATTAAACAAAATAATTTTCACCAAAATAGCAAAGCCTTTCTTAGTTTAGTATTGTAGGCTTTTATTTTACAATACTGTAAAATGACCCTGTCAATGTTTTCAAACAATTATATTTGATTTACTGAAGTCACAAATGTGGCAATTTCACATCTGTCACATCCATAATGGAGAGATGTCACATCCATAATGAAGCCTAAGCGAAAAATATCAAATAAAATAAAATCAATCTATTTTGCTCTATAGTGAGCTGACTTTTATCCTTTTGATAAGCATGATTTCTTTTGAGTTGTGCAGTTTAATTCACAGAATTTCTACTAAGTATGTTGTATACTGTAAACTCGCTAACTTTTTTGGTCACATCCATAACGCATGCTTATTTTCCTCATTTAAAGTTTAAAGATTTATATTTTTCTGATGCCATAACTCTGTGGTTAATTGTTTATGAAAATATAAACATAATGTTTCAATATAAAGGTAACATATACAGTGTTTCCTCTAGGATTTTTTTCAGCTGTGGCGGCAGGCCTTTTACACAGATCTACCAACTACCTATGGCATTATTTCAATGACAAATGGAGAAATGTCATGAACTCTTTGCTTGTGTGCCGATTTCCTCTGTTCGTGAACAAAACTTCTTGCACGCCCCCTCAAATATACGATGCTCAAGGGCTGATTTTCTTGTGCGCTCTCAAATAAAATCTGCTGAAGTGCGATTTAGTGTGTTTATGTAACAAGTATGTCTCCAATATTTATTAGATTTGCTAGGAATATTTATGAAATTTCTCCAATAGACCTACAGAACGGCATTAATGCATCCTGAAGTAAAGTGAAACAGCTATAAACTCCAGCAAGATAAAGTCATTGTATGCAGAGCCATAGACCTTTATCTATAAATAAAGTATAATTATACTGTAGAAACTGTTCATCTTAACTGAAAGCTGCATCGTGTTTGCTGGCCTCACGCATCACGCACCTGTCAGTCAGTCTGTCAGTCAGTCAGCATGTCACTTTAAAGGGTTAAACAAATAAAGCACAGCACTACTACTATTACAGAAAAGTCCGCGCTGTTATAATTCACTTACATTTTAATACGTTTTGGTGCGATTATAACCCGCTATTAAAACAACAACAACAACAACAACAACAATGACTGAATGTTTTGAATGAGAAGCTGTATGGTAGCCGCAAGCGGCAACCTCCCGCTCTCCCTCGGGAGGCCAGTACGGAAGTAGCTAAAACTGCAATTCATCGACTCGCCTTTGGGGGCTGGCTCCAGGAAATGGAGATGATTTCTGACTGCAATGGTAAATTGGTCGCAGGTAATGAAGTATTTAGCATTTCTCCCTAAGAAAAGTCTGTCTGAGCAAAATGCCAGCATGTGCCTCCGCTCACGCTCCGCCTCCTTGCTCTTGTTTAGTATCCAGCAGTTGGTGCGATGATGCGCAAACAAAATGGTGACGGTTGGCCACGCCTATACTTGTAGCTTCTTTTGCGTTTTTCAGAAACCTATGGGTGATGTCGAGGATACTATCTTTGACGGATACTATCCATATCTTTTACAGTCTACAGTATGGGTAGCCTTGGCGGGATGAATTTTGGTCTGGTGCCCTGCCATGGAAAAATGAATGTAGCGGAAACCATGATATACTTTCTATGTGAATTTATGTTTAGAGTTTTTTACTGCAAATGTCACATCCATAATTCTGGAATTGCTCTTATATATTTTAATCATATTTTACCAATTTCATGTATGGAAATGACTGAGGAAAATGCTTAATTTTCCAAAATGTTTAAGCTGTCTTGAAATAACAAATCAGCAAGACCCTTATCTTATCATTCCAATTAAAATCCAATTCATCTTCCTGTCTGATTCAATTCTAATACATATGAACTGAAAGGGAGCCAAGTCTTTAATTTGTGAATTTGCGCATCCCTATTAGCGCAGGCAACTTAATGTAGAACTTCTGACTCATTTGAAGTGCAAAACATCTTAAAGGTTGACAGATGGGAAATTCAGCTTTGTGTATAATGGCCCACCTGTCTGTCATAACCGCAGTGGGAAAAACGAGGCAACAAACAGTGTAGGGAAACCATGAAACAGCTACATTCACATAACAGCCATGTTAATTAATAGGCCTATTGTAGGTGCTGGATAAACAGGAAAAGGTTTGTATCGGGCAATGGGTAGCTACAATGCGTTCATGTAATTGTGGTGCTTCAGTGCAATGTGTGTGAAAGATATGCCCTCTCCGTAGCTCTGTTGCTCTGTTCTGCTGTGCGCACTTGTACCCGTGTTCTGATGTGATGAAAATTCATGATGCGTGCATGTTAACTACATTACAGAGTCTCCCGAGTTCCTTGACATGAATAAAAAAAGGGCCTCATCTTGATGCCTAATTATTTTTGGACTTGACAGCCTTGTAGCGGCCAACGCGTTGTAGGTCACAATGGTTTCATTGGTTTCCTGAAAAGATGCGCAGCAGTAAGCAAACCCATAATTGCCACCCATAATGAGGACATTCCTGGTACACGATGGCCTACAGAACCTCTAGTATACTCATGCCTTGGTGTTTTTCTAAATTCCAAACATTTCTGTGTTGCTTTGAGACGATCAAACCCCAACTGTTGTTTGTTGGACGTATCAAAGAGCCATAAAGCCAAAGTTTATATATACGGAGTTACCGGGGAAAAAAAATCCCATCGGTTTTGATTATCTCTCTCAGAGCAACTGATCTCTAAGGTTTATGATAATACTGTATAAAAATAATCCTGCCGCAGCATCTTCTGAATAGAAGTATACACTATTAACTGATTCGGCACAGCACAGATTCCTGATGAAAATAGCTTCCACTGGTGTATGCAGTGGTTTTAATTCTGAATGTGTTTTTTTACAGAGGCAGAATGCAGAGTGAAGACTATGACGGACGCCTGTGGGCATTCAATCACAGAGGATGAGGTTTCCCAGCACAGCCAGCTCAGCAAGGCCCATGTCATTCACATGGCTAATGACCGTTTCAGTGACGGCTTCCTATCAACGTAATAAGAAGCACCTGTTAGCGGGGGAGCCCAAACTTCGAGAAGGGTGTAATCAACCCCGGGGGACTGATTGAATCCTTCCTTCTGATGGTGGAGACGCGCTTCAGCGCAATGCTGCCTCCACCCAGGGCCACTGGAAAAGGATCTTCCCGGATTACTCGAGGACGGGCGCACCGGATGAGCCTTATTGGTTTGTGATTGTTCTACATTAACCCTCTGATTGTTCAAGAAGGCATTATTAAAGGTTTCCAGAGAGAAGAATTGCTGTCCTAATCATCTCTCTTTGAGTATGACGACTGTAAATGTGACGCAAAGGAAGCGTGCGGAAGTCTCGGCGGAAAACCTGGGATGGCTCCTGGTCGATTAAGGCCATTGTGTAATTTCATGTCTTCCTAAGTACAATGAGCAACGAGATTAAGTTCAATTTGGACTTGCGCTTGGATTTCCCCACCTCCGTCAAGGCCCGAGCCCCCGCCATGTCAGGCCGGGCCCACTGGGAAATCAGAGATCTCCAGACAGGTCACCGCTGGCCCATGTATATATTCATGGGCTTAATCTCGCATCATTTCGATGGTGTGGGGAAAAGAAATGCATTCAATTTACACTCTCTCCATTCGACTCATACAGTAGACACAGGGGAGGCATCCATATGTGTGTCTAACATGCTAAGGATTCGTTCGGTTAGTGCAAAACGGTTTGGGAGGCAGAATCCAGTTTGTGAAATTCAGCCTGTATGCTTTAACTCAGAGCGGAGCCTCAGTGGGAGTCTGCTGGTTGGAGTGGAAGGCTTCAAGTTGTCTCCGGCAGATGCTGAGTGTGTATTAAACAGATTAATTATTAAAACATGCTTGACAGATGAAAAGTGGGACCTCGGGCTAAAGAGAGAATGTTTATTCTTCTGCCATATACTGTAGTCATTTGGCTCGCGCTCACAAGTTATTGGGCACCTTGTTGAGGATTTGAGGGCTTGGTGTCATATGTGCGACGCACAAACCGTTTGGGGCTGTCCAGACTGGTACAGCTCTGATGGAAAATATGAGGCCGTTTATAGGTGTGATTTACTGATTCAAAGAGTCTGTCTGTGGGTATTGTGTTTTGACATGGTGACATCATATTATAGTGCTCTCTAAAGCAACATATAGATTTTTCTAAATTATTAGTACTATATATCACTCTTAATAACTTACATTTATGATTTTAGTAGATGCTTTTAAATGACGTTGTTTTTTTATTTACATCATTAAATTTGAATATTTTTCCCACATTGGTATCTTTGGCTTTGCTAGCATGATGCTATACTGTTTAGCAGTGTTGGGTAAGTTACTTTAAAAAAGTAATAGATTACAAATTACTGGAAAATTGTAATCTGATTGTAGATTACTAATTACTTTACTTTGAAGTTACTTTTAAAACATATAAAATATACCTATAAAAATACAAAATAAACTGTAGCTTTATCAGTAATTTAATATTCACTGAAAAACATTTTAATGAGTTGATCACAGCAGCTTGACATATTCAAAAGACTTAGAGTTTGCCCAAAACTTAAAATTCCCTCATCATTCACTTGTTCCAAACCTGTTTATCTTTTTTTCAAAAGAAAAAACTGTATAACTGTAACTACTGACATCCATGACAAGGCACTGCAGTGTTTGGGTGTTCTGTGTTTGTCTGAGGCAATTAGTCTACCTAAATGTGTAAATTCCAAAGTATGAATCGGTCAGTTCCTGTTACGTGACTCACGGTTTTCAGCTGAGGGCGCCTGGAATATTCGAGCGTGCCAATATGCGCCCGCGTGCGCTGAAGACGTGACATGTGAACGGTCCTCTAAGCAGCTACGCTTCTCTTTACATTCAGAAGATACACTCCCGATGCTGCACAAAAAAAATTAATTTAGCCTGTTTAGGGCTAAATTAGAGTTGGGCCCCTGTGTTTTAGAGCGTCTGTGTTTTCCTTGGTGATGAGTATTGTTGTAGATTTCTTTCAATTCAAGTGCAAGGACAAGTTGCTGGTCGAGTTAAAAGCAGTTAAAAGTTCTTTAGAAACTGAACATAAACTGCATTTAACAGCAATATTTTTGTTTTTATGCACAATGAAAGCAAAGTAATGTCTATTTCCACTTAAAGAAGCAGCCACTCTGGACAGCAACCATTTTAAAAGCGCATTTTAAAAGCAATTTAAAAGCGCATGCTAATTAACTCACGTTGTAGCAAAAAACGGGATTTAAAAGAAGCATTTTTTTTCTTCTAAAAACTATTTGTAACGCAATTACATTGACTTTAGTAGCTGTAATCAAATTACACATTTAAAATGTAATACGTTACATTACTGCGTTTCTCAAAAATGTCATTAGAATTCAGTAAGGCTTGGACCGTGGAATGCGTTACACCCAACTCTGCTGTTTAGGCTAAAAGAAAGTTGTAGAATATGACTAAAAGTCTAAAGTTTTTTACACAATGTGAAACTATAACAATATATTTCTACTCCAAATTCGTGTTTGAAATAATGTCCTTCTGTGAACTGATTAAATTGTTAGTATTCTACACAGAGATAAAGGCTATGCTCTTCAGCATTGCCTTCTAAAACATATATTATTTTAAGGGAAATACCTGAAATAGTTTTAAGAACACTTAAAACATGCTGTTACATTTTATCAGCCAAAACAATTCTATCTGCATTTTATCCAACTGTAGCTGGATGTAAAAGTTTGTACAAATGATTTCTTTCTGATTTTTTTTTCATTCCTTTTAGTCTGTTTGTGGACTTTGTGTCCACAAACAGACACAAAAAAGCCACAAAAGCACACTCTCCGATGTCAAGTATGAATTCAATATTAATTACATGTTGTTAAATGTAATTACATGAGTTCAAAACTCCATAATGTAGCTGGTGTTCAAATGTATATGTATTATATGTGCACCGGTATCAGTGTATTATTGTACCCATATTAAGACAATATGTGATACAGGGCTATCGCAATACATTTCATGGTTCTCAACTTTAACAATACACACTAAACCTAAACGAAATAAATAATATCTATCTGTCTTTAAATAGCATTGGGGTAAGTATTAAAGATACTATTCTTTGTTACGTTTTCAATGGTATCAGTGTATTATGGCACCCATATTAAGACAATACGGATATAGATATATTTGTACCGACAGCAAAGCACTGAAACATTTCTCAAAATATTGATTCTGTTCAAGATATTAAAGAAAGCTTTCGATTGCCATGAACAACAGTAAAAGAAGGAGATATTTTGGACAATTTATCCCTTTTAACTGGTGTAGAAATCAGATTTTTCCTTTTTCAGAATACATGTACTGCACTACTGCAGAAAAATAAAGGGGAACCAGAGGGAGAACATCCTCTTTTGTCGGTCTTCATGATAAATTTTGCATGCATATTAACCAGCAGGGATGGCTGCCAACATCCTAAACAGTGGTGATTGCAATTTCTGTTTTATAGAAAAAAAGAGAGTAGATGTGTTGCAAGTGGCTCTCTCTGTTGTGTTTCAAGGCCAAACAGAGCTGCATCTGGCAGTGGGTCTGAATGCCACCTGCTCCAACAAGTCCCTGAGCTTTCCTCCAAAACATGTGACCATGCAAATTGGGAACAAATTATTCTGTCCGAGAATGGAGCGTTTGCTGCAGCAAAAACGATCAAGAAAGGGCCCTTCTCCCATTAGACAGCGAAGACATGTGGTGGCAGCCACCGGTTACCTGGCCTCCCTGTTGACAGGGCTGTTGCTGATGGCCCCCAGCCCCCCTGGACCCTGGGGAATGGGCCTCAGATGCAGATGATCACTATTAGGAACCGGACAGCCCTCCCCTCAGAGCGATTAGCATTCCCCTGGCGTGACCTACAGGTGTAGCCCAGATTAAGTGAATAAATTCATCGCCCTGAGGATCACTGGGCCTGACCCCTACTGCTGGCGCCTGAATTAGAATGTGTTTGGAGCTGGCGGGCACGGCCATGATTGCAAGCTAAACATGGACGGCGGCGAAAAGAGGGGGAAGGAATGATGCTGATGGCTAAGGTTTATTTGCAAAACAAACTAACTGTTTCGTTAGATTTCTCACCCGTCCAAGGAAGAATTGACTACATCTTTTATTTTGCCAGTGCATTTGAGCTTTGTAGGGAGAGGGGGGGTTGAGTAATTCAGGCTCATGTTTTGTTTCCTGTAATTTAATCTGAAACTAGCTTGTTTTTCTTTCCCCATCGGACTTGCCTGTTCTGTTGACATTTTTCCTGTTATTTGTATACTGCAAAGTGGTCCATTTTTCCCCCATCAAAACCGCTTTTCTCAGTATGTGTCAGGATGTCTTTTGAATTTACCTTCAGCTCCTGACAGACTTTAGAACGGGGCGCGTGTACACAGACGAGGGGAAGATTCCTTTGTGCCCTGAGCATTTTCGTGAAGGCAGAGCCTGGCTCAAAGGCTGTCAGCACAAACACTGCTGGTTTGCTCTCAGTTGCACTCCCTGTAAAGACTGAGCAGTTGCAACGCACATGGGTTAACACCATGCTCATTATGTACTTTTTCATCTCAGCGTTGATCTTATTCAGAGAAAAATAGCCAAGGAAAAGAAACCAGAAGCAATCACAGTGTTCCCAAAACAGTGGTGTGATATGGGGCTATCGCAATACATTTCATGGTTCTCATTTTCAACAATTCACAATAAATCAAAAATAAATAAATAATATCTATCTCTCTTCAAATAGCATTGGGGTAAGTATTAAAGATGCTATTCTTTGTTCAGTTTTTGTCATCAAACTCAAAAGTAATTTTGTACGAAAAATATAAATGGAGGGCAACGCAGTGGCGCAGTAGGTAGTGCTGTTGCCTCACAGCAAGAACGTCGCTGGGTCGAATGTTCGAACCTCGGCTGGGCTGGGTCAGTTGGCGTTTCTGTGTGGAGTTTGCATGTTCTCCCTGCGGTTGCGTGGGTTTCCTCCGGGTGCTCCGGTTTCCCCCTCAGTCCAAAGACATGCAGTACAGGTGAATTGGGTAAGCTAAATTGTCCATAGTGTATGAGTGTGAATGTGTGTGTGGAAGTTCCCAGAGATCGGTTGCGGCTGGAAGGGCATCCGCTGCGTAAAATCGTGCTGGATAAGTTGGTGGTTCATTCCGCTGTGGCGACCCCGCAAGGGACAAAGCCGACAAGAAAATGAATGAATGAATGAATATAAATGGATCTTAAATGAATAATTGACCCAAAATGAAAATTGTCATCATTTACCCACCCTTCACTCATTCCAAACTTGTTTGAATTCTTTATTCTGTTGAGCACAAAATAAAACATTTTGAAGATAGTTGGAAACCTGTAATCATTGACAGACTATGGATTTCAATGGTTACAGGTTTTCATAATATATCTTCTTTGGTATTCAACAGAAGAAAGAAACTTGTATGATTTACAACCACTTGAGGATGAGTAAATAGGCCTAGTGAGTACCTATATGTTCATTTTTGGGTGAATGTCAAACTCTTAAATGTAAACAATATTTGATTGATTGCAAACTTTAAAATGATACAGTACTTAAAGATGAAACCAGTAGGTGGCGGAAAGCCACTGTGTTTGGCACTGATTCTGATTCATTCGTTGAGTTGATTCATTCAAATGGCCGATTCAATCAGAAATGAATCGTTCATTGCATTATTAACTCACTCGAAAACACTGATTCATTTATCAATAAAACACCGAGCTCAGCTGTTGATGAACTTTTTCACCAGAAGCAGCCAGTAGACAGCTGTATGAAAACCTATTTTAGTATTTTCACAGAGCTAGCATACATGTAATGAAGCGGTGGTTTGGAGTGTATTTTTTCAGTGTATTCTGCCGAGACGTGTCTCCCTAACGATGATCAATAAGAACAATGACTGAACAACTCGAGATCATAACTTTTTCTTACAGCCTCGTAATGTTGACGTTAGCCCAGGACGTCGAGTAACGTTCGATTTAGCAAGCTATTTAAGTATAATTGAGGGTTTTACTTCAGAAACCGTTCCCTGTTGCATCAAATATGTAACCTAACGTTACATGTTTCTAGGTAAGTAGTGACTATGTAGTAATTTAACCTACCTTTTTGAAGTAGTCTTTAACCTTTATCCTCTTTCATGTCACAAAACTGAAGAGAATGTTCAACCATGTACTTTTGCCTGTCAAATGACAATGATGATATATCGATAGCGCTGACGTAATCTCTCTAGTAAGGCAACCCCAGTCTATAGGGAACACGTTAATAATTTCTTGAATTAGTAAAAAATAAAAATACTGTAGTGCTGAAAATGTAAATGTACTAGAAAAGTACTTTCCTTGAATTAGTAGATAGATAGATAGATAGATAGATAGATAGATAGATAGATAGATAGATAGATAGATAGATAGATAGATAGATAGATTTACCTTTTTATTTACTCAGAATTAACAAAGAAAATTTTATAATAATATTTCTCATGGTTTCCACAAAAAAAAAAAAAAAAAATCAGCACTGATTGTAATTATTGAGCATAATATCAGCATATAAGAATGATTTCTGAAGAATCGTGTGCCACTGAAGACCGAAGTGGGATTGCTAAATAATCAGTGTTACCAGAGCAGGAATAAATTGCATTTTAAAAACATATTCAAATGGAAACATATTATAAATTGTAGCACTAATACAGAACTAATGCATTTTTGAGTGAATTAAATGGAGCCTTAAATACTGAGCATTTCAAAACATTTTAAAGCATCTTACAGACCCCAAACAGTTGTTTTGTTTCTGATAGCATCCACTAATTTCTCTTGCTCTCAAATATTAGACAATTCACATGTTGGCTCCTAACAGGCAATGTTTCTGTAATAGAGAACAGAACTGAACTTAACTATTTACTTGGCCAGAATTTTCATAGCAATTTGCCAGGGCATACTTTTATTTCTGCGGTCTGTTGAATGCTGTCACTATCAATTACAGTATCCCAGTATTCATTACACCAATAATGAACCCCTTTATATAATCTTTTTTTCTGCAGTGATTCATCCTCTTACATGGATAAAGTGATTGTTAGTGGAAAAATTGTATTAGAAACCATTTGTCCCAAGCCCAGAGTTGCTGTAAGGGTTGGTTGATGGAACCAAACATGGAGAAGAGACACTTAATTCAGCAGATATCACTGTGAGTATGACATACATGTGAAAGAAGTTGTGAATGTGAATGTAAGTTTACTTTTTCATAATAGCAGAACTGACTCTTCCTTCTCTTTTCCATGACAGTGATTTCCCTCTGCGTCTAAAAGACATCAAACCACTAACCATCTCTGGCACCCCATAGACAGCCTATATTGACTGTTGCTGGTTTTAACTGGTGAGTTGATATCTGTGAACTCTATGCAGAGCAGATGCAGTGAAGGGAGAGGGATCTTTTATACCACAGCTATGCTCTCTTTGTGTTGCATCACATGTACATGCATATTTTGGTTGAGGCACTCAGTCAGAGAAGCTGTAAATGAGGGTTAACTGCTGAGTTCACCTCATCTCCTCTGCACTTTCTCTGGACACCACATGGTGACCATAGTTTCAAACTGTGTTGTGTAGTTGATGAAAGGAAGTGGTTTAAGTTTTAGGTTATGTTTTCCCTGTACTGTCATATTTTATCATTCAAAAGCAAGGCGAATACCAATGGCCTAAAGTATTGGGCAAAGATTAGAACTAAAGAGTTCTTTCCTATTAAAATTTACTAATCATAAGATGGCTCCACCCCAGAAGGAAGTGTAAAAAGTTGACAGAAAGAGGCATTTAAATTTATTGAAATTGGAGAGTGATATCAAGTCAAATACAGTACTTGGGTTAATAGTGGCGTAAACTCAAAAAAAGCTTTGCAGCATGTTGCCTTACAATTTTAAGTTGAGTTTTACAGTGTGCTATCACTCTCCAATTGCAATAGACAAATTAAATTTACTCTTGCCTTAAAATTTTAAGTTGAATCCCCTGTTTATTTTTTACAGTGCATAATGCCAACTCCCACATAAAAAAACAACAACATTCCAGCATCATATACAACTAATATTGTACAATTACTCCTCTCTATCTGTATGTCTGCCTGTCTGTTTATCTGTATGGTCTATAAACCTTCATATTTGAAGGATTTTATCTCAAAACAGAATAGTTTAGATATTTAGTCACTTAGGGCCCTATCATACACCCGGCGCAATAAGGCACAAGATATGTTTGGCGCAATGTGTTGCTATTTTCAGACCAGCGCAACCCTAATTTTCCCAGTTTGCACCACGTTGTTTTGTCCACTTTGTGGACTCATGGGTGTCCCGGTCTAGAAAAGAGGTGTGTTAAGGTGCATTGTTGGCACGTTGCTATTTTGAGGAACTAAAATAGGCCGCACCATTGACCAACTGAGGGCTGGTCTGAAGTCCAGCGGAGAGGGTGCTAGTTGTGCGGCAACACTTACACATTGCTTAAAACACACTGGATGTACAGCAATACGCAAATATCTTTACATATAAAAACAATTAAAGGATTAAATATTACAAAAATTATTACTTTCTACATAAGTATAAAAAACACTGCCTCCATGCCTTCTTCATCTCGGGGGGCTTTTTTTTTGTTTATTCATGACAACTTGCTTTTGTATAATGTTATTATTATTATTATTAGTATTATTTATTATATTAATATTTATATTTGTTTCATTAATACAAGCTTCGATTTGTCCACCTGTCAGGTTTTGGACCATATGGGGCATAAGAATAGGACGTGTGTTTGGATATAACTCAGTTTTTTGACTACACTTTGTTATTATTGTTCATGTATTAGTTTTCTGGAAATTAAAACTGAATTTAGAAATAGTTTTGAAACAAATCTTTGCGCTTAACAAACGAAATTAAATATGTAGCCTAATGGATGTCTTCAGTAGAGTACTTACAACACTGTTTCCTTATCCACGAAAGAGAGAAAGAAAAAGTAAAGAGACCGAATGGAGGAGGCTTGTTCTTTATCCTCGTCCTGCAGATGGTCTATTTAACTGTTTTCTCGCTAGTGAAGCGTTCAGTTTTTCCACTTACAAACTCCGCCATGTAAATAGCAAATGCATCATGGCACAATGCAACTGCCTCTTAAAAGGGAATGGGAGTTGAGACTCTGATTGGTTTTTTCTCAAAACACATCCATAACTCATTAAGAGAATAAGCACAACCCTGTTAGACCATGCGCCGCGTCCTTAAAATAGCAAATGCTTTTGCACCATGCGCTTTAGACTTTGCGCCTAGATTGTTAAAATAGAGCTCTTAAATTCTTCTATATATTCAAATTTGAATGGCAATTTTGTATCATATTTCCTATCTAATATTGAGTGTAAATTCTGGAGCTGATAATCTTTCTGAATTCTTAACGGTTCACAACCCTCATGGCCTGAAATTTGCATTCTATTAGCATTCTTATTCTTTTGAAAGGTTTTCTTATGATAAATTACTGAGCGAGCTTTCAATTCAAAGCCAGAATCTCCCAGTTTGCTAGAGTCAGCCAAATCGCTTTACATACTCTTATTATTAATTACACTGAGCTTTAGCAATGAGACATTTAAAGTCTCATTTAACCCATATCATTCTACATTAGCCTGTATTAAAGCACCCTCTTATTCCCTGTTGATTTTGGGGCTTCAAACAGTAAATTTTGGGTCTCAGACTCGTCTGGTTTGCCTCTTCATATGCAGTATTAATTAAGTAATGATATAGTGGCGTGCTGGAGATTATGTCACCAGAGGTGCATTAATTTCAATAGAACAGGGTGGATTAGGGCACGCGGAGGAACCGTTTGAGAGCTCAACTGGCCAAAGATGAACATAAGGCCCATTTGCATAAAGGTCAGACCATTTGTGTGTGGTTGCCCGTCCAGATCTCACCAACAATTTCCACCAATTTCTAAGTGCAACTCAAATTACTCTACAAGATTGAAATAATGGAAGTTGGTATATTAGAAAAGATAGGACATGATAGTGAGACTTATTCCAGTCCTTTATCTGTCTACTTCTTCAGCTCTTGTTGTTATCAAATGATACAGTTGCTCAAGCACAGCGTTTGAATCCTAAGGACCTTAGGGAGCGGATTTGTCTCTCGCAAACCCCCTTCTAACGGGGATTAAGGGGATTAGACACCAGAAAATGACCAAGCGCAAACTCCCCGAGCAGCCTGGGCCTTCCCAGCGCCCCCCGTCCAGGGATGGACCTGAGGCTGGTTTACAAAGTTGCTCTCAAAGGGCCTCCTTTCCATGACAAAGGCCCCAACAATTCACCGATCCGCCAGAATGGCAGACAATGAACTTGCTGCAGTCCACCCAGCTCATTTTCATCTGAACAAATGGCATTACACTTGGCAATGACATTGTTCTAAATACGAACATGGCGCTCCTCTTTCTTAGCGGAGCTCAAGGTGTCATATTAATTATTTAAATCTGCAGAAAATTTCCAGCTCTATTCCTCCAAGGCCTTACCCAGTGCCAGAAGGTCTGGAATCTGCATTAGTTTTGTTAATTAGAGCTGAAACAAGGCTTTGATCTCAATGAAAATCTGAAAAAAAGGAAAACTTCCAGAATGAATTATTTTCTTTCTAACCTATTTTTCTGCAACGATTTTTTTTTTCCCCCAGTCTCACGCATGTTTATTCCTGCTGTGTCAAAGTTTGATTTAACTCCAGATAATGGTAGGCGTGAGGTCAAGGGTTTGTGCAGTTAACCAGCTTTATAAGGTCAACGATGCATGCAATCACACTACAATTCTGCTAATTGATAGCAATATTTATCATTTCATTATTTTATGTACTAATCAATATCTTACACTTGAATTGAGTCCTTTATAGAGGTATTTTTCTCTATTGCCTTCAAACGTCAACAGCTTTTACAAGCTTCGTTTTCTCACCACTTCGTACTTTGTTGACTCTCCCTCAGCGAGGGTCAGTTAAATCAACGTGCTTGCCGAAATAAGTGTTTGTCCACTCAGACAGCGTGGCCAATTTGGTCCCGCTTTATCCACAGCTTAGATAGAGATCAAACTCCCTCATCTCCCGGTTTCCCCCTTCTGTCTTTCAAATCTGTCTGTTTATGTATACCCCCTCCCTCGGCAGCCCACGTAAAGATTTAACGATGGAAAGTGAAATAATTACACTGGAGCGCAGCTAGCCCATGGCACCGGGGCTTGATGTTGACCCTCCGAGCCCTGAAGTCAGCCCTCTCCCAAAGCTCACGCGAACAGGCGTCAATGAATACAAAGGATTGAGGGGATTAGCCCATAAGACATTTGGTAGGCATTGTTCTCTAGCCGTAAATGAGTTTCGCCAGTCGCATGCGGCACGGGCCAAAGTCGGGACATCTCGGTGAGGAATTCTTATAATTAACCCTCTCTCTCTCTCTCTCTCTCTCTCTCTCTCGCTGTCTCTGAGAGGGGGAAAAAATGACAGCTTTGGCCTCTGGATCCCGAATCTTGGACATTAGCAATTGAATAGAGAGCTTTCATACTGTATATCATTTTAATCTTTCATGTTTAGATCCACCAGATGGCTTATTATTAGCAGAGCTGAGGAGAAAGAGAGACAAATGGTCTTGTCTTTTTTAGGTAGAGATCAGCAGGAAAATGGCATTCATATAGGCTGAGCATTGGATAATTGTATATGTGGCTGTTGAGAGCCGCATCCAACCTCTGCCTATAAATCATAAAACTATTAATAACAGACAGATGCAGGTCCAAAGAAATGATGTGCCGTTTGATAGGGAACAAGAAATATGGGTTGGAAATGGAAGATGTATTATCGCCACGTAATGTCATATATCTCGTGCCAGTTTGGTGAAACGTTACATAAAAATGCCTTTACTTTTGCCTTTTACCATTCAAATCCATGAATTTGAATGTCAGCAGTTGACACAAAGGTCACTCTTTTGTTCGCACAGTGTTTAATTTAAAAAGTTTTACAACATTTATATTTTAGTATTTAAAATATATATATTTTCCTCACTAGTCAGTTTTATTTATATAGATTAGGTCATTCATAATTTACAATTTCAATGCATTCATGAGCATTTTATTGAATCTACTTATTGCAAGATACACTGGTGGATTCTATGAGCTCTGGATGACTTGGCCAGGTTTGATAATTGAATTTCTCTAAGATCTGGTAATGACATACTTTGGCAGACGTGTAATGGTGTGATGGTATTCAGGGTGGTGTGTCTGGGGGGGTGGGGGTCTCTCTTCTGTTTTATTTCATCTCTGTGCACTTTGCATTTGGCTGTCCTGCTCTCCACCTCTCTGTCGGCCCTCCAAAAGGAAACAATAAGGTTTAATCTCCTCCGCTGACAATGATGCATGGCGGGATGAAAAACACTTTTCAGGTGTTGTCATTAAAAAGCCATTTCTCCATAGCCCTGGTGAAAGAAACCCAAAGAAAGGCCCCAAAGTGTAATGCTTTAATACCCCTCAAGCTTTTCATTGGCATCTGCAGAGAACAAGCTGTCGGGATTGTCTTCTCTTTTTCAATTACCTGATCTTTTCAACTTTCTTCCAAATGAAAAACGCATCCACGGCGGAGCTCCGGAGCAAAATCCCTGTCCTTGTTTCCAACTGTTCCTGTTCTGTATGTGTGTGTGGTGTGATGTAGTGTGGGTTTCTTTAATCAATTTTTTATTGTTTATGAGCTGTTTAGCTAGTTGTTTTGAGCTGCTATAACAATTTTGTTTGAATTCCATGCTGTGAAGCAGATTCGTTTTGAGAATAAACTCGCGCTGGGGTCCAAAATTCACACTTGTCAAACAAGGCAGGAACTTTATGAACAACAACATTATAACAGTCGGTTTAACCATCATAATGTATTCAGGCGCACTTTGAAAAGAGCTATGCAAAGAACGAAATTTTCCAAATGCTTAGTTATCTCAACAACCCTCAAAATACACTTTCACATACAGTACCTAACACTTTTTTTGTGTTAAATATTAGTATATTCTATTGACAATCTATTGTCAAATCTTTTTATGAAACATCACATTTTATCTGAAATATAAATTTAGAAATAAATATGTAGATTAGATCGAATTAATCTTCTTATGCGTTTTTTGTATACTTAAATTTTATTAATATTTTCTAGATATATACGTGTGTGTGTGTGTGTATGTGTGTGTGTATGTATGTGTGTGTGTGTGTGTGTGTGTGTGTGTGTGTGTGTGTGTGTGTGTGTGTGTGTGTGTGTGTGTTTAGATTTTGAATGCATTATGAGCGTTAATCACATTAAACAAAACATACAGTAATAAAATTCCTATCAACATGGCCACCATTCTCTTGAAGTAGCAGTAGCATTACCAAAAACATGCCTTATTTATCCCTAAATGGTACAAAAAAGTACATGTAAAGTAGCACCATTTTGGATAAAAAAGAAAAGTGGGTAAAAAAAAAATCAGGATTTATAGCATAACATGTGTGGAAGAGAACACTGTTTCTTGTTAGATTATATTTATTGTATTATTTTCACCATATTTTTCTGACTTGTTAGCTGCTGTAGAATTAAAAAATGATGTGTGTGTGTGTGTGTGTGTGTATATATATATATATATATATATATATTAGGGGTGTAACGATACACTAAAGGCACGATTCGGTTCTGTTCACGGTTTTGGAGCCACGGTTCGGTTCGGTTTCTGTTTGCTGTGGGGTTAGGGTTGATGTCATCTTAACAGTAATGCTAAGGAACAATAGATTCACTTAATAACAAGAACAACTAAACATTTTCTTTATTAACTTTGCCATCACATTTTAGTACAGTCAGGATACCGGAGTAAACAACAAAAATGAAATAAATACCTCCAATATAGACAAGTCAGAAAAAACAATTCTCTTTAGTGCAGCCATCTTAAGAAAGTAAACTCAAATTAAATAAATAACTGCAGTGTAGACTATAGTGAAAGATAAACAGGCTTGTCCTCTCTAAGAACATATGAAATCTTCAGTTAATTTCAGTTAAGATGAACACAGTTTCCATAATTATACTTAACTGATAAATGTCAATGGCTCTGCATACAATGACTTTATCTTGCTGGAGTCTATAGCCGCCTCACTCCACCCCAGGACGCGTTAATGTCGCAAAACGCACAAAAACGCACTAAATCGCACTTCAGCAGCGGTTATTTGAAAGGCCACATAAAGATCTGCACTTGAGCGTGTATATTTGAGGGCGTGCAAGAAGTTTTGCGCACGAACAGAGGAAATGGGCGCGCAAGCAAAGAGAATACACTGCAGTTTTGTCTGAAACTAATGTTACGGTTCTAGCTGGTTGTATTTTAGCCTCCCGTTCGCTCTCGCTCTCTCTCTCTATCTCTCACTCTCTCTCTCTCTCTCCGTGCCTGTCATTTCTGTATTTCCACCTTCACGACAGCTGATTGGTCAGGAGAACGATCTATCATTACAGGGCGACTTGGCGCGGGGATATAAAAAGCCCGTCAGGAAAAGCGGAGAAGAGCGCATCTTCCTTTGATCTCGTTTTTCGTGTATTTTGTCAACATGATTATGATTTTCGTTGTTTTTGCTTAACTTTCGTTTGGGCAAAATTATTTAGCATTACTTTTGCCCACTTTGAGATATTTTGTGATTTTTGTACATTTTTTATTTAATTGATTTGTTTGTTAGTTTTTGGCTCAGCTATTGTTGGCTATTTCCCGTTACATTGAGCTATACCTCCTCAAGTTCACTCTTTTCTCAGAGTAAGGTGGATAGGGAAGATGTCTTACAACTTCCATTTTGCAAACACATAGAAAATGTATTGTTAAAGACATCAGGTAACAGGTGAACGTCATATTTGTATTTATTTCATTCTACAGTTCAATATAGGGAAGAATGCGGTGCACGGCGCTGAAAACTGCAATGTCAATATATTGCCTGCGCGCCTATTCTCTCCGTCCATGCACAAAACTCCTGCGTGCCCCCATATATACTCCGCTCAAGTGCGCCTTAGTGTGTTTATGTAACATGTATGTCTCCAACCTTCATTAGAAATATTTATGAATGTCTCCAATAGACCCAAGCGGCATTAATGCTCCCTGTAAAGTGAAACGGCTATAAAGTCCAGCAAGACAACGTCATCTATACATTTTCAAGTATTATAAAGCATTATCTATTATCTATAAAGTATAGTTATGGAAACTGTGTTCATCTTAACTGAAAGCGGTCGTATTTGCCAGCCTCACACGCTGCATGCACCTGTCAGTCAGTTACTGATGCGTGATGCGTAAACACACTAAATCGCACTTCAGCTGCGTGTTTTTGAAAGCGCACTTGAGCAGAGTATACACGAGGGCACGCAAGAATCCCGTGCACCAACAGAGAAAATCTGCGCGCAAGCATCAGTCAGTGGCGGGGTGAATTTTGGTGTGGCGCCCTGCCATGAAAGAATGAATGTAGCGGAAACCATGCAGTAATCGAGTGATCGCGCACTCACATGACATGACATGCACTTGGAAAATACTAACTTTAGAATATAATATTTAGAACAAAACCTCATTACTAATACAATTTAATCAAATGTGATCAAATAAATATGTGCTTAAATTTGGTTTAATTAGTTAGAGACAAGTGACGTCAACCTCAACAATGGGCAGCAGGGGGCGTGAGAGTATCGCGGTACGTATATATATATGTGTATATGTGTGTGTGAAATAATATAAATATATATATTTATATTACTGTACTATTCTCTCTACACTTATGTATATACAGTTGAAGTCAGAATTATTAGCCCCAATTCAATTTTTTTTTCTTTTTTAAATATTTCACAAATAATGTTTAACAGAGCAAGAAAATGTTCACTGTATAAAACAAAGTTTAAACACCATTTTAAGGTCAAAATTATTAGCTGGTTTAAGCTATATTTTTTTCGACAGTCTACCGAACAAACCATCGTTATACAATAACTTGCCTAATTACCCTAACCTGCCTAGTTAACCCAATTAACCTAGTTAAGCCTTTAAATGTCACTTTAATCTGTGTAGAAGTGTCTTGAAAAAATATCTAGTAAAATATTATTTACTGTCATCATGGAAAAGATAAAATAAATAAGTTATCAGAAATGAGTTATTAAAACTATTATGTTTAGAAATGTGTAGATCAAAATCAAATCAAATTGCTTAAAAAGTGAAATTATAAAATGAAGTTGAATTGGAATGAAAATAATGGAAATAAATAAATGATACAAATAAATATATGCACAAAATATGAATTGCATCTACATTAGGTATAGTTGTACAACTCACACCAACTGTTGGCAGTTATAGTGCAGAAGGTCAGTTTTTTTTTTTGGCCTTTCATCAGTACTGGGGCACAGGTCCCTCATCCAAAAAGGGAGGGGTCAATATTTTAATAATAAAAAAAATAAAAAATTCAAATGTTTTGCAAGCTGCACACACAATAAATATTTGTTGTTGTGAAGTGATGGTAGAGATTTGCAAGTTATTTTTTTTTCTTACATTGGTTTATAGATAAATATCCACCTTTTTTTAACACTCTTTTTTCTGTCTTATACAATATCCCAATATTATTTCAGTATGAGAAACCAAAATGATCCAGTATGTCTGTGAACTGTCCAAACTAATAAAAAAACAGTAAACAATATGTGATTATTACACAAATAAGGCACCAGTATTGATTCTAAACAGCTGTAGAAAATACATACAGCTGAAGTCAGAATTATCAACCCCCCTGAATTATTAGTCCTCCTGTTTATTTTTTCCCCAATTTCTGTTTAACGGAGAGAAGATTTTTTCAACACATTTTTTAAACATAATAGTTTTAATAACTCATTTCTAATAACTGATTTATTTTATCTTTGTCATGATGACAGTAAATAATATTTTACTAGATATTTTTCAGGACACTTCTATACAGCTTAAAGTGACATTTAAAAGCTTAAGTAGGTTAATTAGGTTAACTAGGCTGGTTAGGGTAATTAGGCAAGTTATTGTATAATGATGGTTTGTTCTGTAGACTGTCGAAAAAAAAATACATGTACAGCTTAAAGGGGCTAATAATTTTGACCTTAAATGGTTCTTAAAAAATTCAAAACTGCTTTTAATCTAGCCAAAATAAAATTTTCTCCTGAAGAAAATCTTATCAGACATACTGTGAAAATGTTCTTGCTCTGTTAAACATCATTTGGGAACTATTTAAAAAAGAAAAAAAAAATCAAAGAGGGGCTAATAATTCTGACTTCAACTGTATGAATCGACTGCTGGTATTATAAAAAATTAAATAAATAACAAAAGGATCCTCAGGTCAGTTTACTTCAATCCCATTAACACCAGAATTTATCAGAAATATTTTAATGACGTTGAATCAGCAGCACTCTTTGTATTTGCAATAAGTTGTACATTTCAAAACAACTTTACTCACTTTTCTTTGACCTATTTCCTTCTTATCAGGGGTTGGCACAGCAGAATATTGATCAATTCAAATCTAATTTTAATTGATAGTAAATAAATGTAAGGAAAAAGTGCAAAAAAAAAAGATCAGCCCATTACAACAATCCCTGCTCCTTTCTAAAGAGTTGAAGTCAAACTGAGAATGATAGTTTGAGTCTCGCTGATGCAAGAGACATGAATTGATTCAAATCAAAAGGATGCAAACCATATCCTGAAGAAAACATCCATTGTTCACCTTGCTTGCACACATTTGCTTAATGATGTGCGATTCGGTTTATCAGAGTTGACTTTGGTCACTTTAATGTCTATTGGTATGGGCTGCACTTTTTCAAACCTACATGCCTATGTCATACTGAATTTTTGGAAAATGCACTCCAGTGTATTGTATGAACACAAACTATGATGATGAAATATTGTGCAAAAACAAGTGGTTCTGAAAGCAGCCCATAAATGGACTACAAACTCAAGGATTTGATGTAACCTGTCAAACCTTTCATTCACAGTGTGAGACATAAATGAGCTCCTATGGGTTTATCACCGTTCACTTATAATCTGACACTGATATCAGCCATCGCATTGCTGGAAATTACATTAATCTTGATCAACAAACATGAAGCTGAACTAGAATAGATGCGACCTGCTGCACGGAGCCTGTGCAGTCTTGCATGTCGCTTAAGGTGAAACATAAGCCTGAAAATATCTGCTTTAAGATGTTTGACACCTGCGTCATGGTGAGCGTTTTGATCTGAAAGGGGCAGGTGGTTAAGTGAGCAAAGCGTAATCCATGCGAACGGGGCACGAGCTTTGGCAATGAGACGTCGTTTACGAGATCACAGCTCCGCAAATATTTATGTTACATGAGATGAGATTAAAGCCAAGCTTCAGTGAGAGTGCATGAACTGCAGTACAGATCAGATGAAGAAATGCCTTCTTCTCTTTGAGCGCATCCATACGAGTTCCTTTATTCTACAAAAGATGCAGAGCATTTTGCAAAACAAGTGTGGGTTTACACCCCTGCAGTCTTGCGCCAAAGCAGTTGCATGATGCTTTGGGGCAAACAGTGTTACAGAAAGCTTTTGATTTCAAAATGAAAAACAAAATGTGTATTAGTGTGTCTGTGTTTTTTTTTTTTTTTTTTTATTCTCCCTCCCCTTTGTGTGTTTGTTTTTTTGTCTGTCTGTCTGTGTGTGTGTGGGTATGGGTGGGTTGACTGCTGCTCAAACTATACTCTCCCCATTCCTTTCAAAGACGAGAATTTCTTTATTTTTTCAAAGCCAGATGCAACCACAAGGGTGCCATGCTTTAACAACTGGTTGAAGTTCAGATTTTCAGACTGATGCACACATCGAATCGCTGATGTGGAGGCGTAAAGATGCACGAGACAGATGAGAGACGCGAGGAAGAAAGAACGAGAGCATCTCCATTCATCTCCCATCTTCCTGGAGTCTTAAACCTTATATACGAGCGTTTGAGCTTATTATAGGCGTAATCCTGACTAATGAACATGTGTTTTCATTTAAGCGAGCTTTGTGAGGAACACCTCGGCAAAGTAACGCGACATCAAACGGCAGCACAAAGCGCAACTGCACTACTTTCTTTGTAAAGATGCTGTTTGTGTTGGTTTAACGCCCCCGTGTTCTTGCGACTCGGCTTAATTTTCCGCCAAACAAGTCATTTTATTTATAACAGCAAAAGTCTCCAGTGGCTAATTACAGCATGGCTTCCACAGTTAGAGAAGCTGCGCCCAAAAAACGAAGTGACGTTTTTGCCGGCGCTGTATTTGTATCTCGGAAAGGGCCCGTGTCAGAGTTCTTTTCGTTGCGAGTGTTTGGCCAACAAATCGCTTTACACAGCTGCATGAAAGTGAGATCACACAGTGGCAAGGTTGCTTCCTACTGTGCCGCATTAAGAGGATCTGAAGAGTCTGTGAGAGCAGGGCTGGATCGTTGGCTCTGTACCGAGCTCCAGCACTTAGTAGATCATTAGCTGGAGTTTTATTGGAAAGTACACACACACACATACTGCACACGCTCAAATGCTCACGCCTGCATGCTGAGGTTTGGAGTAGTCATGATGTTGGCCGCCAGATGGTATAGGTGCTTTTGCAAAGATGCATACAGTGTGGAGAAGTAAGGTGTCTGTTAGCATGGACTTTTTTGAAATGGAAATCTTGGCTTGTGTTGAAACTATCACTCAAATGACTTGCTATATATCTTGGGATTAGTGCGTAGGTCTACTGGAGAATGACAGTCATTGCTTTAGTTATAATAATCCAGTAGGTAATAAAGTGACAACACATTGCTACCACATTAAATTGATACAACATTAGGTAGTAAGAAGGTGACAGCATTACTAGTTTACTAGTTTTCAAATTATTTATACAGTAGCTTTCCAGTAGTGCTGATTAATTGAAGTAGTGTTGTATTGAATGCAACATCAAGTAATGATATTTAAGTTCCACAATTGTTGTAGACTATATTGAATATATATCCAAAATCAAACCAAAAGTGCTTCAGGAGTAGTTAGGCGCAATTCTTGGCCCTTTAAACAGAGTGTGAAGGGGAAAGGCTTCAAAATTGACCCCTAAGAAATGGGACAGCACTACAACACTTGCACACGTCATCATATGTCATCTCGATCTTATGCTTCATATGAGATTGATGATAGCGACTGCTGTAGTTATTTCAGTTGCATTATTTTTTGGTATTCATCTTCAGGAAATCACTGAAGGCATATATCATGTTATCATAGCGATCTAATGTGGCAATAAGCTTGTAACTGTGCTGTGCATTTACACCATGGCCATATTCATTTATTTAATCACACGAAAACAACATTAACATTATACTAGACACTGTAAAAAGCTTATTCCCAGCCACTAGACTTTTCTGACAGAGTATTCGAGTGTCAGATGGGAAAGTATGTTGTGGGACTGCTTTACAGTTATTATTATGGATTAAAGATAGCAAAATTTAGCAGTTTGTTTTTTAGCATTTTTTTATTTTTTTTAAACATGACTGTAAAACACGAACACGGTTATAAATGTATGAAAACATATGCGTGTTTGTTGTAAAAATTCGCAATGATGACAAAAAATAGTCCTTTGTGCATCTCCTTACTCCATGATGCCGTTGTAGCTGGTGTGTTCTGGGAAATTGGTTTTGAGTGTGGTCCTGAAAAATCTCAGTTCCAAGGGCTATCTAGCCCTTCCCCTTAGCCCTACGCCTTAAGAATTGGGACACCCCTACCCTTTCATGTGAATGCGCAAAAAAAGGGGTAGGAATAGGAGGAAGGACTAAGGGGTGGAATTGGGATTGGGCCTAATTGAAGTATTGTTGTATTGAATACAACATCAAGTAATGAAATTTAAATTCCGCAGTTGTTGTAGACTATTTTGATTATTAATCCAAAATCAAACCAAAAGTGCTTCAGGGGTAGTTAATGTGTCAGTGCTCTTTGGGTAAAGGATTCATAAACATAAACAACGAAATCATAAGTCCAAGGCACTCGAAAAGTAAGTGAAAAAGTTAAAAAGCCTTTATTAACATGGCTATATAAAACAGCCTGTTTTATAGAATAGCCATGTTAATAAAGGCTTTTTAATTTTTTCACTTACTTTTCGAGTGCCTTGGACTTATGATTTCGTTGTTTATATTTATTATTATTTTATAATGGAAAACCTATTTAAACTTACTCACAACAGACACATTGCTAAGCAAAAGTATTTTAAAGCAGCACTAGGTGTGCAGCTTTAATGTAACAATCCCTGTTTTATATTTCTCTCAAGCCTCTCCTCCATTATAGAAGCCCATGTTGACAGTTGTTTTTGTGAGGTGAATTTTAAGATACCAAATAGGTGCATGAAAGAAAACCATGTCTCATGAAAAGTCTCATGTTTCTTTGAAAAACCATAAAGAACAGCCTCTGATATGGTGCAGTTTTATACTTGTTGTGTCCATTACCTATGTTGTAAATCCATTTATTTCTGTGAGTACATGCAGGTATTACAGGTCTACTATTCTTAATATGCTGTAAAAGTGACAGCAAATTATTTCAAAGGGATAGCTCACCAAAAACATTCTGTCATTATTTCCTCACTTTTTTCAGTTGAACACAAAAGAAGACTGAAGAATGTTGGAAACCTGTAACCATTAACATATAGTATAAACCAGGAGTGTCCAAACTCAGTCCTGGAGGGCCAGTGTCCTGGAGAGTTTAGCTCCAACCCTAATCAAACACACCTGAACCAGCTAATCAAACTCTTACTAGATATACTAAAAACGTCCTGGCAGGTGTGTTAAAGCAAGTTGGAGCTAAACTCAGCAGGAGAACCAGCCCTCCAGGACCGAGTTTGGACACCTTAGTAGGGCTAGGCAATAAAATCGATATCGGTATTTATTGATCGAACACTATTGTCAATAACAAAGTTTGGTATGAATTTGGTATGAAGCACTATAGTTTTATTAAAATGTGGCTGCTGAGCGCAAGCCTTGAAAAGAGAGCAATCGGCGCACACTTGACACACGCGCATTTTCCAGGTGAACCTAGTTGAAAAACATCTGAATTTTTCTGAATGCCACAAGTGCACTGTGATTCATGAGAGTAGAACTAACCATTCTGCTTCAAACTTTGTATGGAATATACACATTTCATTAATAATGGTAGACTAACTACCTCAGACAAACACAGCACATCCGAACACTGCAGTGCTTTTTACTTTTCTCCATTAACTTGTATCGGAGCTGCAGCAATGGTTTCTTCGTTTGTCATCCTCTGAGAAAGCGTTTGATGGTCGCCTAGTCACGAAAGACGCCAGGGTAGCGCGAGCGCAAAGCGCATAGAAAATTGTGAAGGAAACCACATGCTCGCACTTGTCACTTCAGGTCAGTATAACAACACATGCGAAAATGAGTGCTGTATAGCAGCTGTGAGGAGATTTTAAATTAAAAAGATGCAAGAATGTCACCAGAGTGGCTTTTTGGTTTCTTTTCTTGTGCATTTCAGCCACTAGCCCCCCTTCTGAAAGATTTTTTAGCATAGGGGGTAATGTAGTCATTCAACTTCACAAATTGTAATGTTGCAATGTGTATTTAAATAATGATGGCTGGTTCCTTTACTTGAAAGCTCGGATTTGATCATCATAATTTGTTTTGTTTACAGAGCTACTGTATCACACTCTACAATCTACATTTACCATTGCACACACTTGTAACATTTATTTATCAAATTTAAGATTCTCTTTAACACGTATGTTTATTTTATTTTAAAGAGATTTTTATTTTTGACTACTAAAACTATTTGCCTATAATGTTGGTAAATTAAAATACAGTGGTTAAATAAAAAATTGTAATATTCCTAAATGTATTGTAAAAATGATTCAATAATTTTCGATACCGAATAATATGAAACATGATAATTTTTTTTGCAATATCGCCCACCCCTAAACCGTAGTATGTACTTCATGTGAACTCACTGCAGAAAGTTTTGGGTCCTGATGCATTTTAGTCCATTGTATAAAGAATTTTGGGGTGTTATATGTCACTGTTTACTTAGGTATTCTTGATTACATAAATGGACTATAGTAAAATAAAAGGATATCTTGTGTCTAAATAATTGTTGGTTTGAATGCATATGAAATCCCACAAATAGCCATTTAGCTTCATTTCTAAACGATAGTTTCCATTAGCCACTATAGCAGGAGTTATGTACATGAGTGAGGTGTTTGAGGAAAAAGTGAGCTCAGCGCTGGACTATGTGCAGTATGTGTCATTAATGTGCTCTGGGGACGCCAGCCGCTCCTAGTCTCCCGCTTCATCTGTGACATCACCAGCTGGCAGAGTAGCCACCCGGCTGTAGTGAAACCCAGTCATGTTCCTTGCTTCACCCAAAACCAAACACACACACACACACACACAGTGATTCCTCAGCCGCGAGAGGAGGGCCGGGAGAATTGGCAGGCCTGTCCGCCTAACGAGGAGGGGCTCTGGGATCAAACGCGGTACCCGCTCTGTGTCCCGCCCCGGCCGGGTGTACTGTATGCGTGTCCACTGGCACCCAGACACCCTGCCAGCACAAGGCAATCTATCAGCTCCTCTTAAATTCCTTGCGTCCCGGCCCACAATCATACACCTGCCAAATTGCTCCTTGATACAGCTATTTTGAGAATAGAAATATGACGGCTGAGCTGGTGGTAACTGTGTCAGGGATGGTATTTAATTGGCCCGGGTTGTCCATTTTCTTCTGCCTGAAAAAGACCAAACGGAAGAGCTGGCGGAACCCAAAAGCTCTCCCTGCGGTGATTAAGACGCAGAGTGCGACACGTGTGTGTGTGTGTGTATGTGTGTGAGATTGGGTGTTCGAGGCCTTCAGACGGGCACCCACACGAGTCTAGCAGGTGCCCAAATCAGCGGTGTTAGATCAGCTGACAACTGGTGCTTTCGTGTGACCCTTTTTAGTCTCTGATGAAGATGTCATGTTTTCATTTGCACCGCTAAATATATGACATCCGATCGGAGGTTTAAAGTCATTATCTAACCTGACAATGCAGATTTGTTTTTATGGAATGTTGGGTGTGTTTGATGTCAATTTTATACATGTGATTTATATTGTTATTTTTTATTGCCTGTGCCCTCATGGTGTTCCTGTGTTAACCTACAGTGCTTAGCATATATAAGTACACCCCCCATAAATTTATCTTTTAAATTCATATATTTTTAATGGGAAGCTACAATATTATATTTGTGCATATACAGTACATTAGATCAGTCAGTACTGAAGCCAAATCTGGAGCTTATCTAACCAAATAACTTATGATAACGGTCCAAAAACTAGTACAGCCAAATTTATATGTTGTAGAAAAATATTGAATACAAAAAAACAAAAAAAATTACAAATTTAGTTGAAATTTGTAGGTTGTACATTTTATTTTTGCAATATTTAGCTTGAATTTAATTGCATTATCTTTCAATTTCTAAATATGTTTGGTGACAAAAAATATTATTTTAATAAATATATCTGTTTAATAAATCTGTTTTGTTTAAATGCACCAAAATACATTGCCTATATTCACTGTAAAACGGAAAAAATATTCATTTTTAAAATGGGGTGTACTCAATTATGCTGAGCACTTTTTGACATTTACATATTACAGTAAAGTAGAAATTTAATTTAATAATATATAAATATATGCTATAATAATAATAATAATAATATATTACTGATATTGTTATTACTACTATTAATGATAATATGAAAAGCTTGCTATAGATATGCACTTTTTTACAAATTAAAATAATTCTAGAATCAATAATAATATTAATAACAATAATATTAATCAAAATTGTCAAATTTATAAATATTAACAACAATTAATATATTGGCTATGTTATAACAATATTTTTATAAAAAGTTTTGTTATATTACTTCTAAAATAATTGTGAATATAATTTGAAAATTATTATAATAAATACTACTGCAGCTGCTACAACTATACTACCAACAATAACAATAAAAATAATAACAATAATAATAATAATAAATAAAAAAAGATAATAGTGTTATTGCTAGTAATAATGATATTATGGAGATATCAATAAAGTTCTGTATAATATTTTCAAGTAGTGCAATAAAATAATCATAGAACGACTAATGATAATGATAATAATAATAATATGAATTAAAAATAAATATAATAAAAATAAAATGTAAATAAAATATTTTTAAAAATTAAATGATATTTTTTTAAAAATGAGCGTTAACAATTACTATATTTGTTATGTAATAACAATATTATAATATAATACAAAACAAATATAATATAATAAAATATTATGACGTAAGTGTTATATTATGCTGTAACATGCTGTAATATTGTTATATTAATACTTTAATATTAATTATAGTAATATAACAGTAGTATAGGCGGCACGGTGGCACAGAGGGTAGCGCTGTCGCTTCACAGCAAGAAGGTAGCTGGTTCGAGCCTCGGCTGGGTCAGTTGGCATATCTGTGTGGAGTTTGCATGTTCTCCCTGTGTTGGTGTGGGTTTCCTCCAGGTGCTACTGTATCCGCCACATGTCCAAAAACATGCGTTATAGGTGAATTGTGTAAGCTAAATTGTTCGTAGTATTTTCCATTGATGCAACTGGAAGGGCATACGCTGTGTAAAACATATGCTGGATAAGTTGGCGGTTTGTTTAGCTGTGGCGACCCCTTAATTAAAAAGCGACTAAGCTGAAAAGAAAATGAATGAATGAATAATAGTAGTATAATTAAAAGTAATAATTGTTAGTATTGTTGTTATAATAATAATAATAATAATAATAAATGTATTTATAGATTATGTATTACTAATTTATATTATATATAATTTATATTTATATTATTAATTATATAGGTATAATAGTTATATTATTATTATCATTACCAAAGAGTAATATGGCTGTTTTGCACAGAAGTCTAAACCAGCTCAAGCAGCTGCCAAATTCAGCAGCGTTAAATCAACTGACAACTGTTGCTTTCATATGACCCTTTTACTCAATAAAGACGACGATGTGTTTTAATCATCACTGCCATAATCACTCCACCCCTGCTCTCGCAAAGACTCCAATCCGCCAATCCATCTCCATACGATGGCCCTAAAACACCCTTTTCAAAAACATCCTCATCGCTGCGCAGAATATCAAGCAGGGTGCCGGGGCACATGGGGTTCGACCCCACGTTTAGGTGACGTCTCCAGTGCACCAGAGCTCCTCCATAATTCAGCACTTTCTGTTGACAGTGGCGTGATCAAGGCCCGTAATCACATCTGACTGAACCGCGCAGAAACTCTGGTTTGATAGCGCTGGAAGTGGGTCAGAGTTCAGCTCCAGTGGCAGGTGTGTGATTTCGGGACCAGGGGACGGCGGTGCGACCCCTGGGACGGCCGTTTGGGGGTCAGCGAGGCGGTCGGCTCAGTGATTGATTGGATGTATCAGCGGCAGGGTTATTTTCGGTGCTAATCCCTCCACTCACTACCTGCTGTGGCACCGCATGCCCGCCGCTGACTTAAAACAAGTGTAGTGTGCCAGTTATGAGGGATGACATTGAGCTTAAATTAACTGCGGCTGAAGGCCTCCCTCCCACGCCTGAAACATTATCTCTTTCCGCAAGAATATATAAATATATGTGTAAAAAGGAAAAAGAAAAGGGTTAATATATTCAAAAGCAGATGTACTGGAATGTGCCATTAGGAACATGATGGTGTTTTTGACACATATGAAGTGATGCAATAGATGTATAACCGTGGTGATATGGGTTTTCATTTAGTACGCTAAATTTACACAAATGCTGCCAGAGACATCCTACAGATTCATCATAGTGATGTGAAAAGGATGGATTTTATATCCCAGATTAGGGGTAAAAAAAAAAGGAAATGTCCAGTTGTTAGTTTAAAGGGCGGGTTTAATTGCTAATGTGAGATTTTTTTTTTTGGTGACATGTATATCTGTGTGCGTATCTATAATAAATATTAATAATAATAATAATAATAATAGTAATAATAATAATTATTATTATTATAATTATAATTATTATTATTTGTTTTATTATTGCAATAATAATAATAATTGTTGTTATTATTATTATAAAACATTATTATCATTATTAGTATTACTTTTATTATTGAAATAATAATAATAACTATAATAATAATAATAATAATAATAATAATAATAATAGTTGTTATTATCATTATTATTATTATTAAATATTATTATCATTATTATTAGTACTTTTATTATTGCAATAACAACCATAATAATAATTATAGTAATAATAATATTATTATGAATAATAATAATAGTTGTTATTATTATTATTATTATTATTAGCAGTAGTAGTAGTAGTAGTATTAAATAGTATCATTATTATTGTTATTAATAAATAATATTATCATTATTGTTATTGCTACTTTTATTATTGCAATAATAATAACCATAATAATAATAATAATAATAGTGGTTGTTGTTATTATTATTATTATCAAACATTATTATTATTATTATTATTATTATTATTATTATTATTATTATCAAATATTATAATAATAATAATTATTATTATTATTATTATCAAATGTTAGTATCATTATTGTTGTTATTACTTTTATTATTGCAATAATAATAACTCAATAATAATAGTTGTTTTGTTGTTGTTGTTGTTATTATTATTATTATTATTATTATTATTATTATTATTATTATTATTAAATGTTATTATCATTATTATTATTATTAGAAAGTGTGCCAATAATATTAAGAATATTCCAAATTACACCAAATAATAGAAAAAATAATTTAATATGATTAAATTAATATAAATATTAGAATAAATAAATACTTAATTAACATTTTAAATAGATTAATTGTTATATTAAATATATTATATATATTATATTAATATTATATTTATTGTGAATATTTATAGTATTATCATCTTTAATAATTTAGTTAATGTTTAATCATATTTTAAATGTAATAATTAATAAAAAAAATTTAAAGTAGTTAAATAATTATGTGATTGTGTAATTAAAGTATTTATTATTGCTGTTATATTATTATTAACTTTGTTTAATTTTCCTTGTAATATTTAATTACATTTATTAATAGGTAAGTAATATCATAATAATGTTTGTTTTTATTTATTATTCATTTATTTATTTTTACTTTTAATTCCTTTCTGTAACAGGAGGCGATGGACATTGGAGTTGAGGATCCACGTGCAGGTTTTATTAACAAAGAATAGTCATGTGGGCAATGGTCAAATACAGAAACAAACAGTAGCATACAGGTTATTCAATATCGTAGTCAAAAAACAGGCAGCAAAAAATCAATAACTGAAAACCAGGCAAAGATCATGACTAGATAGGATAACGCATTGTAATGCTACAATACAGTGAACAAGACTCAGCAATGTCTGTGAGTGTGTGTGCTCTTTATATGGTCCATGTAATCAGTCTTGAGTAGCTCCCAGCTGTGTGTGGGAAATCAATGGAGAACTGGAACAGGTGTGTGTGGTGCCTGAAGGAAGTTGTTGTTCATATGGTGGCATAACTGTAGTCCGAGTGAAAGTGAATGTTCTCCAGCGATCTATGAGGGTTAGATTGCTGGTGACTGTAAGAATTGCAATATAATTAACATTGATACAAAATATAATAATATACAGACATATACAACTTACAAGTACACAAAATACATAGTGCCAGTTTTGCAATTTACATATTCATCAACACAAAATGTATTCAACTAAAAAATTTATTTATTTAATCCTATTAATTATACTTGACTCTAATTATTAAATATAACATATTTTATATTTGTATTACTACTATAAGACAATTGAAAGGTATTGAAAAGTAGCAAATTAGATATTTAAAAATATTGATTGATGGCACCGTATCATGGTCATATAGTAATAATACGAACATAAAAGATGTAATATTTAATAATTAGTGTCAAGAATAATTAATAGTTCAATAATAAGAACCAGTACATTTCCATATTTCCATCTTATGCATATTTACTTAAGACAAATATATATTTATTAAAATCATGTGGAATATCATTTTAGAAATTAAATTCTACGTTCTTGTGCTCTGTTTTTACTCATTGGATAAATGAGTTACACCGTTCCCCTGTCTGTATTTCATTGTGAGCTGTTTGTTTTCAGACTCTTGCTTCAGACGCTGCTTGTGTGTAGACACTTGTGCTGCAGCTTGTGTGTATGTTAGGATGTCACAGCTTGTTGTCTCGCTGTATCACATGGTTCCATGTCTCGGGGAGAGGAAGGGTTTGACACTGTGCTTTATAGTGACAGTGCACTTTGTGTCAGCAGGGTTTACAAGGCCACCTCTGCTGACCCAATATGACAAATAAGAGATGATCTCTCTGGCAGAGTAGCCATAAAGAGACAAGCGTACCACTTACTAAAACCATGAGCCCTGTTTCACCTCCAGCCAGGGTTAGCCAAACCAGAATGGCATGCGCTGTTCATGCTACGTCTCTAACCCCAGGATCAAAAGCCTCTCATTTTTTTTAGATTCTCTGCCTCTCTCCTATTACCTTGTCAGTCCACTGTGTGTGTGTGTGTGTGTGTGTGTGTGTGTGTGTGTGTGTGTGTGTGTGTGTGTGTGTGTGTGTGTGTGTGTGTGTGTGTGTGTGTGTGTGTGTGTGTGTGTGTGTGTGTGTGTATCAGCCATCAATGTCATATTTCAGCCAGTTGCAGTCACCTGTAACATCAGCCTGAGCCAGAGATATGAACATACATACAGTACATATGACAGTATACTCACTCCTTATACTCAGCTATTCCAATTCTGTATAATTATTGATATACTGTTACGTCAGATATGATAATCTGATGAAGAATTAGATCCAATAAGGTCTCAATTACCAATTTAAGAAGAGATTTCTTGCAAGACAAATTATTTTTATGTGTGTGTGTGTGGGCAACCCAGTGGCGCAGTAGGTAGTGCTGTTGCCTCACAGCAAGAACGTCGCTGGGTCGCAGGTTCGAACCTCGGCTGGGCTGGGTCAGTTGGCGTTTCTGTGTGGAGTTTGCATGTTCTCCCTGGGTTCGCGTGGGTTTCCTCCGGGTGCTCCGGTTTCCCCCACAGTCCAAAGACATGCAGTACAGGTGAATTGGGTAAGCTAAATTGTCCATAGTGTATGAGTGTGAATGTGTGTGTGGAAGTTCCCAGAGATGGGTTGCGGCTGGAAGGACATCCGCTGCGTAAAATCGTGCTGGATAAGTTGGCGGTTCATTCTGCTGTGGCGACCCCGCAAGGGACAAAAGCCGACAAGAAAATGAATGAATGAATGTGTGTGTGTGTGTGTGTGTGTGTACTGATTTTGGTGGTTTACAAGGACATACATTTGTATAATGACATGGGATGACTTAGTTGTAGTCTATTACTGTGGTTTATGAGGACATACAGTACAGTACATTGTGTCCTCATAATTCAAAACGCATAAAAATCATACTTACCGGTAGGGCTGGGCCGATAAAACGGTATCGATATTTATTGACTGAACAACATTGTCAATAACAATAAAAAGTTTTGTATGAAGGCTATAGCTTTAATAAAATATGGCTGCTGAGCACGCACCTTGGAAGGAATGCCAATAAGCTTAGGGTTATTTCTAATCGATGCGCACAGCTTTGAGCGGCGCAAGTGGTGTGCACCTGATGCACACGCATTTTCCAGGCATCCCTAGTTGAAAACTTTTCAGAATGTTGCATGTGCACTAGGGCTGGACAATAATTCGATATCAATATATATCGCGATAGATGTTTTTCAATAACGGTGATATGATTTTTAAACCCATTTCCTGTATTTTGATATAAATTTATACATGTATCACTTGTCTCTGAAGGACGTTTAGTGCTCAGCCGTCAGAAAGAGCGTGATGTCACTTGCATGATGACGTACACCACTGACACGCTGCCAGCATTCAGCACAGCAGTTGGTTAAGCTCGGTTAAGCTCCGTCGCAGAAAGTTTTAGCCACAAAATGAGTGCCCTGAATACAGATGCGAATGAACAAGCTTCCACAAGTAAGAATGCAATGAAATAGTTGATAAGAAAGGAAAGACTAATGCAGTGGTGTGGAAGTGGTTCGGCTTTTTAAGTTCCGATAAACTTAGTTTCGGTGCTCTGCAAAGTGTGCCGGAGAGTGTTACTGACTAGCGCATGACTGAACACATCAAATCTGTTTCACCATTTGAAGCAGTTCCACCCGATAAAACATACTGAGAGTCAGAAGATGAGGCAACATAAAAGTTTAAGCCAACATGTGGCCTTACCATCACCACCCTCCACCTCCCCGACACCGAAACCAGTAGTGTCAGAAGAGAAGGCAATGAAGCAAACACAGATGACTATGAGGCGCCGTGTAGGATTTAAATCAAACTTCGCTTATCAACACATGCATATACACCTTTAAATTACTTGCATATACACCTACAGTGTTTCCTCTAGGATTTTTTTCAGCTGTGGTGGCTGGACTGGTAGACACAGATCTACCAACTACCTATGGCGATAATGGCTTTAATTCAATGACAAATGTCATGAACGCAGTATTACAATTTGAGATCGCATTCGTGTAATACTAGCATGTGAATCTTTTTGCTTCCGCGCCGATTGCCTCTGTTCGTGCACAAAACTTCTTGCACCACCTCAAATATACCTCAAATATCCTCAAGTGCAGATTTTCTTGTGCGCGCTCAAAGAAACGCTGCTGAAGTGCGATTTAGTGCGTTTATGTAACAAGTATGTCTCCAACATTTATTAGATTTGCTAGGAACATTTATAATTGCGTCCAAAAGACCTACAGAGCGGCATTAATGCGTCCTGAAGTAAAGTGAAATGGCTATAAACTCCAGCAAGATAGTCATTGTATGCAGAGCCATAGGCTATAAAGTATAATTATGGAAACTGTGTTCATCTTAACTGAAAACTGTCGTGTTTGCTGGCCTCACGCATCACGCACCTGTCAGTCAGTCTGTCAGTCTGTCAGTCAGCATGTCACTTTAAAGGGTAAAACAAATAACGCACAGCACTACGATTACAGAAAGTTTGCGCTGTTATAATTCACTTACCTTTTAATATGTTTTGGTGCGATTATAACCCGCTATTAAAAAAAAAAATGACAATGAATTTTGGTGTGGCGCCCCGCCATGGAAGAATGAATGTAGCGGAAACCATGTACACCTATACTATTGAATGTTCAAAACATGGATGAAACTTGCGCACATTAACACACGCACAAACAAACTTGATCCTTGCATAAACACCCAAATTAACACTCACATATACAAACTCGCTGCATGCTGGCATATAGCACTCTTATAAGCGCAAACTTATAAAATAAAATTCACAAACATATTTATCAGGAATCAGGTTATAGCAAAACTGATGAAATAGAAAGAATGTGATTAATAGAGCTATTAAATCTGTTAAATAATGAAAACGTGTTATAAAATAAAATAAATTATTAGTCTATATAAATAGACTATATAAAATATATAAGAGATATTTATGTTAAACCTTTTAATTTAATGAGGTAATTACATACACAAATGTAAATAGACAGATAAAACTCTTAAAGGACGTTCAAGATGAAAAGCAATCAGAATTATGAATATACTCAAACAACTCTTCTTTTGCAAATATTAATGTAGCCTTTACTCTTTATGATTTTTTATTATTATAATTATTATTGTTTTTCAATGTGGATGTCATAATTGTAAGATTTTTGTATTATTTTGAATGTTAAATGTTCAGCATATACAAAAAAAAAAAAAACACTAATAAAAGTTTCTTTTCATCACGTTGGTCAAGCTAACCCCCACAAACTATAGATTTAATATATATATATATATATATATATATATATATATATATATATATATATATATATATATATATATATATATATATATATATATATATATATATATATATATATATTAATATAATATATATATATATATATATATATATTAATATAATATATATATATATATATATATATTAATATAATATATATATATATATATTAATATAATATATATAAGCCAAGTCTGAGAGTTTTTTTTATTTGATAGTTTATTTTACATTTCTTGTTTGTAAAGGCTAAATACAAATAAAAAGAGCCTGGAGGTATTATAGACTTTGCAAATTCACGTTGCAGATATTTGTGGGTACAGACATCTATTGTGTGCGTTCTTGGCAGTTTTTTCCTGTCTTTTTAATATTGTCCATATTGATATCGGAATTATATCGTATCGACCGAAATTAAGAAATATATCAAGATATAAATTTTTGCCATATCGTCCAGCCCTAATGGGCACCGTGATTAATGTAAGTAGAACTAATCAGTCTTCCTCACACTTTGTATGCAATATACACATTTCAGTAATAATGGCAGACTTAGACAAGCACAGAGCACCCAAACACTGCAGTGCTTTTTCACTCTCTTCACAAATACAAACTAGTATCAGAACCGCAACAATGGTTTGTTCGTTTGTCATCCTCTGAGAAAACGGTTGATGGTCGCCTAGTAACGAGAGACGACAGGGGAGTGTGAGCACAAAGTGCATTGAAAATGGTGAAAGAAACCGAATCCAAGTGCTCGCACTTTTTACGTGCTTTTACAGTATACACAACATGTGAATGGGCTCCAGTTGGGTTTCGCCTCCTCAGGTTAGAATAACAACACATGTGAAAATTAGTGCCGTATAGCAGCAGTGAAGAGATTGCAAATAAAAAAGGATGTAAAGATGTCGCCAAAATGGTTTTTTGTTTTTTTTTCTTGTGCATTACAGCCACTAGCTCCCCATCTGATATTTTTTACCCTATTTTTTAGCATAGGGGTAATGTAGCATTCAACTTCACAATTTGTAATGTTGCAATATGTATTTGATTAATGATGATTGGTTCCTTTACTTGAAAGCACAGATTTAATTATCATAATTGGTTTTGTTAATAAAGTGTACATTTTTTGGTCCTAATGAGGAAAACTGCTCATAGATCATACAGAATGTACTCTGAAAAAAATGATGTCTGCAAAATTTTTGCAAACTATTTAAATGTGTAAATTAAATTTAGTAATGTTCAACTTAATTTGTTTGTTTAAATTCAGCCCAAATAAATTGTTTACAACCACTTAACTTAAAAACATTTAGTAAATCCAAGGAATGATCTGTGAATAATTTTTTTCAGTGTATTATTTTGAAAAAAATATTTTAAAAAACACAGAATGTTTTCTGTAAGTGTTGGTTTTGGGGTAAGGGCATAGAATGTAGAGACTGTACAGTATATGAATCAATAGGAAGTTCACATATCACATGAAAACTACTGTAGTATTGGATTGGATTGTTTTGTGCATGTGTCAGCGAAGGATAATATTTACCAATACCATGTATAATATTTGAGATATGGGCATACTTGCATATTACAGTATATATTTACTCCTTATACTCAGCAATTACAAGTAGCATCTTTTTGTCCAATAATATGATAAATTGATGCCGATTTAGATCATCCAATCAGATTACACATGTTGAGAAGAAATTGATTGCAAGGTTTACAACAGTTTGAAAAAGTCACGGTTTTAAATCGGCTAACATTTTCTGTTATACCATTTGAAGGTATATGTAAGTTGTTGTTGTTTTGTCAAATTTTATTGGGTGTTTTAATGCAACAGTATGTCCTGCACCAATGGAACATCCACATCAAAAGCTACTGGTCAGCCTATGATTCAGCAAACATTTAAAAACAAATTGCTTATACACCAACATCCTATAGACCTGAACAGTTCAGCGGCTTAATTATATCCATGGAAAAGAAAGATAAACAAAGATATAACAAATAAGATGCTGTTTTTTTTTTACCTAGACCTTTAAAAAGAACATATTTTAGAGCAGTAATCACTATACCGTGAAACCATTATATCTATCCGGTTTACCGTCATAATCTTATACCTGCCCATGCCTATGTGTGTCTTGTAGTCCTCACATTGTAGGAACACATAAAAATAGGATAATCAGTCAATTTTGAGCTTGTAAAGACATGTTTTGGTCCCCATGTGGAAAACAACTCATAAATCATACAGAATGTAGTATTATGAAAAATGTAAAAATGCAGAATGTTTTTGTGAGGGTTGTGTTTAGAGGTAAGGGAATAGAATGTACAGACTGTTCAGTATATAAATCATTATGTCAATGGAAAGTAAGTCTGTCAGCCATCGATGTCATATTTCAACCATGCAGTCCCCTGTATCTTCACCCAGACTGAGATAGGAACATACATACATATGGTACAATATATTTAGCCCAAATATTATTCTATTCAAAGTATAATCTTTTGTCCAAGTACTAATTTGCTGTTATGTCAGATAAGATCATTTGGAGGAGAATTAGATCATCTAATCAGGGTTTAATTACATGCGTTGAGTAGCAATTGCTTTAAGACAGACAGTAATGCATGCATTTACTATATTAAATCAAGGTCATATCTTGATTTAAAAAAAAAAACACTTGAAGTGGTCATTACATGAGTAATCAAAATTTGCCTTTGTTCTATTGACATAGTAGAAGTCTTTGTACTATTTAAAAAACTTGCTTGTTTTATAGTCTACAGCGTCCTTCTCATTATAAATAAAGCTTTTATTTAATTGCACAGTAAATGACGTGACCTCAAATGACCCCTTTAATTTTGAATAACTTAAATTTTATATTTCTGTTCCAAAAACTAACAAATTAATTTGATCCGTGCGTCTCTCAACAGTGTTCAGCAGATGCATCTCTACTAATATTGAAGCTGTACGTTTAACAGCAGCATTACGACCTCACTGCTGAGAAATCTTGTGCTTTTAAGTTACAAAACCATTGTCCTGAGGAAATCACAGTGCACTGCTGATAACATTAATTTATGCATGCATTTTTTGCATCAGCCATCATTTTTGTGAAACTGCTAAAACATACCTCAACATGTAACTTTGACTGCAGTTTCTAAGTAAAATGAATGCTATGTGGCAGTGTGACGCCAAAGTCTTTTGTTTCCTTTTGACACTAATGATACTTACAGAAACGTATTATTGACAAATAAAGAGTTATTTTTGTGCAGGTCTTTGCACAACACCAAGTAAATACCACGTAACATCTTCATATTATTGTCTTTGATTTGTTACTGAATACGTTTGCCTCACCTATCATCTGTATGGACAACTTCTTTGGCATGGACAGTTTGCTTGGTAGCTCACTTTGTATGGTGTACGATGCAGTGTGTTTGGATTTGAGTTAAACATGGTTGCACAAAAGAAATAAAAGCAATGTAAAATCAAGGTAAAACAATGTCACAATGCACTTTTTTCTTACATTTGCTTTAGAAAACTCAACTTTTAGAAAGGGTTTAGGACAGTGGTTAGTGTAGCTAGGTGATGCCTACAAATAACAAGAAGGATGTGTATCTGAAACATACAGCAAAACATAACAGAAGTAACATATTTCAGACTCAGATTTAGGCAGCGCTCTCTAGTGGATTTGTTTTCTGAAGCATGTAACAAAACGTACCTGTAGAAAAGCAAAGATTTTTGCTTATCTGTTGTCTTGTTGCCTTATTGTTCAATATTTTAATTGTTTTGCTCAGTGTCTTTGTGGATATTTTTGGTTCTTTTGCTGTTGTAGGCTGTAATGACCTTTGAAAATACTAAAATCATTTAGAAATTAAGCGATATGGAATTGTACTGTACATACTGTACAAGATCTATTGGAACCTGCATGGACCCAACATTCTCACAGAAATCAGTCAAGTTTGGTGAATCATGGTTTGGGGTTACATTCAGTACGGGGGCGTGCAAGAGATCTGAAAGCAAAGAAGGTCAAGATGCTCGAGGATTGGCCAGCCCAGTCACCAGATATGAATGTTATTGAGCATGTCTAGGGTAAGATGGAGGATCCAAAAAATCTTGATGAACTCTGGGAGTCCTGCAAGAACACTTTATTTGCCATTCCAGATGACTTTATTAATAAGTTATTTGAGCCATTGTAGAGTGTAGATGCAGTCCTCCAAGCTCATGGGAGTCATACACAATATTATTATTTTTTCAATGACTTTATATTTTATACTGTTTATTATTCAAGCCTTTTGTCTAAGCAATATCAGACGTTACATTTCTAATTAAATATTTACAAATCAAGGCATGATCATATTTTATTTTGATAAAATAAGCATAATTTTGAGGACTTTGCATTTCATATAAACCACTTCTGATGTCAAATGATCAACTAGAAGTCAAGTTATTATTTGTTGTTCCTAAAACTTGGATAGGCAACAAGACTTTTGTCAGGTAGTGTATGTTAAAAAGTATGTCAGTGTACTGTACTGCTTATTTAAAGGGATAAAAAAAAAAATTCCAAATCAGTTAGATTTTTTTTTATTGAGCACAAAAAAAAACGTGTAACCATTGACTTCCATATTAACTTTTATCCTACTACAGAGGTGAGTGATTAAAGGTTTTGATCAATGAAAAGAAAATGGTTTGGAACAAGTCAAGGGTCGAGCTTCAAATTTTTGTTTTGATATTTTTTTATTGAACATTTTGATTTTGAACAAGCCCCAAGATCCACCCAACAAAAATAAAATAAAAACAGTAAAACTGTAATAATAGGTACAAACATATCTGATACAGTCTCTCTCACATTTAACCAAAACTGTACAGTTTTTTACTGCACCATTTATTTTGGCTGAGGTGTATTCCAAACTAATAATGTCCAGTAGATAGAGCCTCAAGGATAGATCAGTTGGAGCAGATGGATCCAGCCATAGTTTCAGGTTTTTTTTTTTTTTGCAGCAGTCAGAACAACTAACAGAATCTTTCTTTGGTTTATGGATAAGGAGAGTGATGAATAGTCCAACATAGGAAAAAACAATGAGTTCCATTGGATCTCAGTTTCCATTAGTTCTGATAGAAGGTCTCGTACCTTAATCTAGAATAATACAATTTGGGGACATTCCCAGAACATATGTATATAAGTACCTTGTGTAGAGTGGATACATAGTGACCAAAAGGGTCTGTTTTTCTTTTCATTTTAAATAGACGAGATTCAATTTTGAATAGACTATGCCTTTAAATATACTGTAATATTCACAATAAACTGAAGATCTGTGTGTTTCAGTATCGGAAACTCAGATAAATCAGGACATCATGACGACTTGACCCGTTCAGCCGTGGAGTAGCTGGAAAAACACCAGGAGGAGATACTATTACTCTACCTAATTGGTATTTAAACTCAACTGTGCTATGTTTGACAGCGAACCCACAATCTATAAGCGCTGTTACTCATTTCGTACGCTAGTGAAAAGGGCTAGTATATGAAGCTAAATTATGACCGTTATTGGCGCCAGAAACCTGAAGTAAAGTGATAAAATGTGAAATAAAAGGTTCACGATATCCAATCCAAGCTATTTTTGATATCTATAAATGTTTCTTTCTTTGTTTATCAGTTCATCTGTTTCCATTCCTCAGGGTAGCTGAATGCTAATATCGATTCTCTCCTGCAGTACATTGCCATCAATAATCCAGGTTTGGTAATGAAAAGGTCTGGAAGCGTGTTCAGATAGTGTGGTATTAGCTGGCCTCTCTCTCATCCTCTCATGGACTCAGCAGTGTCCAGAGGAAGAGAGACAGTGACCTGGCCGAGTGATAATCGATAGCGGCCCGCTCTGCCTGGATTATGTTTCTGTTCTAGAGTTCTGTTTTAATGTTGCCTTTTTTCCCTCTTTGGCCTCATTAAAGGATCTGGTTACTCTCAAACAGCTTTTTAATTTAGCCTAATGATTTTTTGCATAATATAAGAGATATGCAGTAAGCCCCAGGGAGCGGACCCCTATCTTCAAGGTGCCTTCAATGTAAGTGAGCTCTGTGTTTCCATGAGGCTTTTTTTGTATTATTTTTATTCGAAACTAACTTGAGATGTCATGACAACAATACAGCATGACATTAAAACTGACGTGAAAACAACACAACATATTATATCATTTGTTGCATTAGTAATTGCATTTGGCTACAAGAATTTTTATATTTAAGCCCTGATTATGATCTAATATCATTCACATAGTTTTTCCAATAACAATCAAAAGACACACAATTCACAATTAATTTGCTGTTTGACCACATCTATCCATCCATCCATCCATCCATCCATCTATCTATCATCCTGTCTATATACCGTTCTATCTATCGTTTTATCTATCTGTCGTTCTATCATTCTGTCTATCATTCAATTTATCTATTGTTCTATATATCTATCATTCTATTGTTCTATTTATCTGTTGTTCTATCATTCTATAGAACATTCTATCTATCTATCTATCTATCTATCTATCTATCTATCTATCTATCTATCTATCTATCTATCTATCTATCTATCTATCTATCTATCTATCTATCTATATCTATCTATCTATATATCTGTCTGTCTGTCTGTCTGTCTGTCTGTCTGTCTGCCTGCCTGCCTGGCTATCTCTGTCTGTCTGTCTGTCTGTCTGTCTGTCTGTCTGTCTGTCTGTCTGTCTGTCTGCCTGTTTGTCTGTCTGTCTGTCTGTCTGTCTGTCTGTCTGTCTGTCTGTCTGTCTGTCTGTCTGTCTGCCTGCCTGGCTATCTGTCTGTCTGTCTGTCTGTCTGTCTGTCTGTCTGTCTGTCTGTCTGTCTGTCTGTCTGCCTGCCTGGCTATCTGTCTGTCTGTCTGTCTGTCTGTCTGTCTGTCTGTCTGTCTGCCTGGCTATCTGTCTGTCTGTCTGTCTGTCTGCCTGCCTGCCTGCCTGCCTGCCTGCTTGTCTGTCTGTCTGTCTGTCTGTCTGCCTGCCTGTTTGTCTGTCTGTCTGTCTGTCTGTCTGTCTGTCTGTCTGTCTGTCTGTCTGTCTGTCTGTCTGTCTGTCTGTCTGTCTGTCTGTCTCATGTGTTTACACTTTATTGTCCCCAATGGGGAAGTTTTGTCTTCGACTCTAGGCCCACATTTGCATACACTGAACAGAAACAGACATTAAAAAATAAATTGACACTAACATTCAATCATTAGCAAATATTACATATTTAAAAGTCTGTCTGTCTGTCTGCCTGCCTGCCTGGCTGTCTGTCTGTCTGTCTGTCTGTCTGTCTGTCTGTCTGTCTGTCTGTCTGTCTGTCTGTCTTTCTTTTTTCTATTGTGCTGTCATTTTGTCTATCATCCTATCTATCTGAACCATTTACTGTTTGGCAATAAAGCTTATAACTAAGTCAGTAACTCTAATAGTTGTTAAAAATGTACACATCTAAGATGTGTAAATCTAGTATTTCCTTTACATTTCAAGGGTTCAAGCAAAACAAATAAATGGAAATAAATGTGACAGCTGGTGACCACAATGCACTTTTATTGTATGAAAAAGAGCAGCTTGACATTTTACCCTAATGTTTCTTGGGGAAAAGTCATATGAATTTTAAGTGACACAAAAGTGAGTAGACAATGATTTTTCAGTTTAAAACAAATGATACACTTCAAAGAAGATACATTTTAAGTGGTCAGCTCAAATTAGCAAATGCAAAAGAGGTTAATTTTGTTATACTAAACTCTTATTACCAGTGATAATCCTGGAAAGTATTGCAAAGTAAGTTAGACACAAAATCCACGTCCCTCACTCAATCTGAATGGCCTTGACGCCTCTGTGTTTATGATAGTGAATATTTGGAGCATGAGTGGTGATGCTGAGACTTGGGGAAGGATGGGCCGCGTGTGGTTGTGAGCATTAGTCAAACAGACGGGCCCAGTCCCTGATCATCACTCATCCCCACTTCCTGTGCTCTACATGATCCCTCCCTGTCATTAGTGTGTTTGGCGTAAATAATTTAGCTGTGCACATGTTTGGCGAAGTATAAACACAACCGACACTCAATGAGGCAAAGTGCTTTCAAGCCCCAGTTGAGAGCTGACACACTCACAGAAATGGACTCCAAACAACAAACAAACATGCGCGCCACTTCAATCAAGCCCAAATTAAAGCAGGCTCTGGAAATTCGCATGTAGACTCATTGATGCGTTCCGTGCTTATTTTGGCATGCCGTTATCTACATGCCTCACAAACTCTGTATTCCCAGTCATGCCGTCCTGCCACTCAACATGAGTCCTGCTTCTCTCTGTCTGTGAGCGGCACTCTTAGAGGAAATGATGGCTCTCGGCGGACGAAGAAAAAAAAAAAATCCATCAGCCCTTTTTCAGAGCTGCCAGAGCTGAAGCCTCGTGTAATCACCAGTGCGTGCATGCCGAACAAGGCTATTCCCTGCTGAAGAGCATTGTACGGCAGCAGTGGCGCTACAAAAGATGACATCACACGCAAAGTGGGTAAACACTTCTTGACATGTTTTCAATACGATTACATTAGAACAAGCAGCGTTTGATTGAAAAGCTAATATTCAAGCCATGCAAATCATCAATCACAAGGAGCGCCGTATTAATTATTCAATAAAACAGTCTAATTCAAGAATCAATGTTGGGACCGGGAGAGAGACGAGGGGGCTCCCAGCAGAGAGACAGAGGGGGGATAATAAAAAAGGAATAGGGAATTACCCCGCTCTCAGAGCTGTGGCCCCGCTCATCCCCAGCTGTCAAAAACAACTGCCGCGCTTCGGTTTCATCTCGCCAAGTTTAAAGATGACTTTGGAAACACTTGATTTTCCCCACCAAACTCGTTAGGCCTTTGTACCTCATTAGTTGCGCTTTCTCTTTATCCCCCTCCTGTCCTTTCTCCTTGCCTACCTGCCTCTTTACATTTCCCAATTCCTTTTCTTTTCGTCAAAATCATCATTATTCACTCTAACGCCTCACACTTGCAGTTTGAAGTTTGGAATTGAGGGCTGTGATCTCCAGCAATTACCGACCAGGCCACAATTAATCCAGGGGAATTCATTATTTACATTCCCTTAAACAAACTGATCAATCGGCCCTTCTGTATGGGACCACTGTAACGAAGGGGGCCGGAGCTGGCAGGTCTAATCTCATCTAATACAAAGCCTTCTGATATATTCTACTGATGTACAACCTCAAAGCTTGTTCTCGCCAAACTCATATGGCATGATTTTTTGGGGGGGTTCATAAGGGTCTCATCTATTAGTTCTGAAACATGCAATATTGATGTGGTAATTGAACCCAGAAGTCCATTCAAACTTTAAGACCATTAAGGAGCTTAGTTTAGCTTCAGTCCCCTAACGACTATCTCCTGCCTTCATCTGTGATTGACTTGAGCTGAACACATCCCAAAGCTTTCCTTGATCACACTTTCTAACTTTTTATACGTTCTAGTGCAGAGATGCCCAAACTAGGGCCTGCAGGCCAAAGTTAGCCCATGGTAACCTTTGAATTGACCCACCATGCAATCTGAGAAGAGTTGGAGATTGATGAGGATGGTTTAGAGACTGTAATTTCTAATTTAATGCAATTTTTGTTTATTTATTTTATTGCTAAGCTACAAAAAGCTAACTGAAATGAAATGTTGTAAATAAATCAGATTTTTAAAAATGTACAGAATGTCACCATGCAGCAACTCGCGCTCTCCCTCGTGAATCCAATACGGAAGTAACTGAAACTGCAATTCATCGACTCGCCTTTGGGGGCTGGCTCCAGGAACTCCAGATGTTCACTGACTGCAATGCTAAATTGGCCAATTTTACAGCTGATAAAACATGTTTACAGCCTAGTACAAAAGATAATTTTGGTGCATATAGCTAATATTACCCTTCATGACAACTGTGAGGGGGGTGAATTATTTTATAAGTCATCCGTTTCATTTTTATTAAGTTACATTTAGTCTGCATAATTAAGGGCGTGGCCACTTGAATGACAGCTAGGTCTCGCTGGTCGCTGTCATGTCATTCTGACTGATTATCTGACTGAATTTGGCATATACATCGTATTTTTGTTTTGTTTTATGTGGCTTTACACAGTCAGTTGCCTTTTGGAATTCATTCATTCATTCATTTTCTTGTTGGCTTTGTCCCTTGCGGGGTCGCCACAGCGGAATGAACCGCCAACTTATCCAGCACGATTTTTACGCAGCGGATGCCCTTCCAGCCGCAACCCATCTCTGGGAACTTCCACACACACATTCACACTCATACACTATGGACAATTTAGCTTACCCAATTCACCTGTACCGCATGTCTTTGGACTGTGGGGGAAACCGGAGCACCCGGAGGAAACCCACGCAAACGCAGGGAGAACATGCAAACTCCACACAGAAACGCCAACTGACCCAGCCCAGCCGAGGTTCGAACCTGCGACCCAGCGACGTTCTTGCTGTGAGGCAACAGCACTACCTACTGCGCCACTGCGTTGCCCCTTTTGGAATTATTTCCTACAATTATCAGATAATATGGCATGCTGTGTGCACTTAATTGTGCTCACAAAACATTCAAGTTGCCTCCATTTCCCAGGTGAGTGAAATTATATACTTATACCAACTCTGTAAATGTATTTGTTTTATTTAAGATAATTTATAATTTATATTTTTTTAGACCTGTAAAGCACTCCAGAATCTGACAGATTGATTAGCTGTAGGCTCTAGAACAGTCATCTGAAGCGTTGTCATACAGTGTTATGCCTGATTATGATAAATAGCCTTGCATTTACTAACACAGACTATATCTGAAGTATTTGAAAGTAATTTGCGTTTTCCTCCAGTAGAAAAACATCATAAGAACAATGTTTGGTGGCTCAATGTTTTACAACAGTGTTTTTTAAATTCTAAACACTTTATTGGCATAGTATACAACCAAGCCCATGTGGTCAGAACACAAACAAGTTGCAGGTAATTAAGTATTAAGCGTTTCTCCCATAGAAAATTTAGTCTAAGCAAAATGCTAGCAGGTGTCTGTAGCTCCACTCACGCTCCGCCTCTTTGCCCTTGTTTGGTATTCCCCGATTGGTGCGATGACGCGCAAACAAAATGGCGACGGTTGGCCATGCCCACTGGTAGCTTCTTTTGGGTTTTTCAGAAACCTATGGGTGACGTCACGGATGCTACATCCATATTTTTTACAGTCTATGTATAGTACACAACCAAGCACATGTGGTCAGAACTCAAACGATTTGCAGGTAATGAAGTATTAAGCGTTTCTCCCAAAGAAAAGCTAGTCTAAGCAAAATGCTAGCAGGAATCTGTAGCTCTGCTAATGCGCCGCCTCTTTGCCCTTTTTTAGTAACCCTCGGTCGCTGCAATGATGTGCGAACAAAATGGTGACGGTTGGCCGCGCCCACTTGTAGTTTCATTTGCGCTGTTCAGAAACCTATGGGTGACGTCACAGTCATGGATACTACGCCATATCTTTTACAATGCAGAGAAATCAGTGAGCAAATAAATGCATAGGCAGTTTCTGCTTGACTAGTGTATACAGCATTGAACTCCACCGTGCTATAAATTGTTTATGTTTTTATTGTAATAAATTATAATTATACTGCATTAGTTAATACTATTTAAAGTAATGTTTTCTATTTATTTTTAAACATTACTAAATAAATTAAGAAATGACCTATGGCAACTCTAACTTTCAGCCTACTGCTTTTAATGATATTTGGTTTTTGGCCCTTCATACGAAAAAGTTTGGACACCCCTGTTCTAGTTCTTTTCTTTAACCCCAAATTCAAAACAAAGACAAAATAGTTTCTGTGTAATCTACATCTGTTTGTCGCTCTTGAGATGAGAATTGGATATAATATATATGGATGGGAAATTTTAATATTGCAACAAGTTAACTAAACCATCAGATCATCAAGAATGTTATCCTGAGATAGAAGCGAAGATAAAATCACTAAACTTGGCTAAAATACTTAATGGACAATTTTTGGGAAGAAAAAGGCAAACTACAGGTTATGACGGAAAAAGGGTTTTATTTTACTACGCCAAAAATGCATGGAAAAAATTAGTCACAATACATTAAGTGACTACAGAACAATCGGTTATTAATATTTCACTGCATCTCTCTTGTATTTGATTAGCAGCCATTCTGCATATTTCTCACTAAGCATGTTTCCTCAGTTAACACAAATTAAACATCGAAATGTAGAGCACATTCAATGGTTTTACTCACCAACTTAAATACTTAACATACACTATTTATATCAACAGTTAGTTGAATAAATGCAAAATAATAAATTTACTTAAAGTCAGACATCACTTTAGGCCTCTGCTGTACATGCTAGAGTAATTAAATTTTACATAACCCATCAGTAGGTCCATACGGAATTTCCGCGCACAGAAATCCGCAGATTTTTTAGCCCATCGTCAAGTCTATTTTTTACTTTTGTAAGTTTATATTGATTGAGTTTTTAAATTAATTTCAGTAATATTATTGACTTATATAAAAATGTTCATTTGATTTATTTACAATATCATTTGTAAAGTAACATTTTCTGTCTTTTAGTAGATATATAATATGAGAGACTTGCTTTGTTTACCAAATAAGAGGGTCTAATTGAATTTACATTGTAAACAATAAATAAAAGTTAAAAAGGTGTTATAATTTTATTTTATAAGTTTTTAGTTATGATACTCCTAAAATCCTTCTGCGTAAATAAACAGATTTTCCACAAAATTTTCTGTATAACTTGCAAAAAATGTCAGCAGATTCTGTCTGGCCCTAACCGTTAGTAATTTTTTAATTTATACACAAAATAAACGTTCTTTATTGTCATCAATGGTTCCTTAAAAACACTTTAACATTCTTACAAACCTAACAGTGGAAAAAGTATTTCTTTAGATTGTTAATGTTCTTCACACTACAAAAATGTTCATTGGTCAGCGCCAGTAGCCTAGTGGTTACTCCACTGTCCTATAAATAAAGGTGAAAATCCCTAAAACTATATGTATAAAAAATGTTCTTTGAAGAGCTCTTCGCTAAAAGGTTTTTTGAGGAATAACAAAAGTTATTGTATAGCATTACTGTGAGGACCTCTTTTGGGTTCTACCTGACACCTTTTCTAAAGACACAGTGTGTAATTTTCACTGCTAGAGGGCGCTAATCACAACAAACAAAGGTGTAGTTTACTGACACTATTGCTGCATCCAAATTCGCATACTTATACTACGCCCTAAAAGTATGTACTTTTTTGTGGAAAAAGGAAAAGATATACTTTTGAGTGAGTAACAGAATAGTAAACTTTGTGACATAATACTGCCTCGGTAACAGATCGTTGTGTTGATTAGTTATGAGCCCTGTCAATCATCCACACATCATCCACATTTCTTTCATATTTAATTTCCTACCTTATTGGAGAAGCAGCAGCTGGTTAATCTCTCATTCACGAGTCTCTCATGCAGAGAAATCTCCCCAGGTCTTTGGATAATTATGCGTTCAGACGTTAATGTCCAAACATCTTTATATAAGTTCAGTATTGTTGTAGCAGAAGAAAATATAACAAAGAAAACGCGATTGAAATATTTTCCAATTGGCTAGATAATAAATAACAGTCATACAAACATCTTTACAAAAGCCTCTCTACTTGACGGTTGGGCTTACGCAGCCTTCATGTTAGTAGTTAATTTACACTTTTCATCCGCATTTGTAGTTCTAATCAAATTCATGACCAACGCTCAATGTACTGTGGGCAATATCAGTGATTAGATTATGGACAGTTCTACACTTAAAGTTTTTACTGGAAATAGTAAACCATCCGGGAACCTTTGGCATACTCTTTTAAACATACTACAATTTGGGACATGCTAATTCTATTTTCAAATACTATTTAGGATAAATAGTATTGCAAATTGGGACGCAGCACGTGACTGACTGTGGATTCATGGTAGTTGTTGTCTTCATTACATCCAACGGGACGCCAGCAGAAATTATTTTCATGGATGATCTGAAGTATTCGAAACTTATTATTATGGTAGTATGAAGCAAGGTAAGACTGAAAGCCGTCGAAACAAAACAAGACCACTGAAGCAATTGCTGTAGAGAGACAAGCAAAAAAACGCATAAGATTGAAACTGTATATCAATTATCTCTTTCCATTACCATTTACTTAAATGAGGATGTCTTTATATTCCCTATATATCAGCCATTTTTCCTAAACCTTCCTGAAAATATCTGTTTTCATCCTCAACATAAATGTCAGTTTTTCCATTACCTGAATTTCTTAAATTATCTAAAACCACTGCTTATATTTCAACATTGAGTCTTTAAGTCAAATGTATGCATATTTTTTAAATGACACCTAATTTATTAATAAAATATATTTAGGTTTTCATTGTTTTGAGTAATATTTTGTGTATTCTGACCTACAGTAACCTCTGATTAGTTATTTCAGAGGTTACTGTATGTCAAACTATACAGTATGCGTTTAATTTTGCTTTACTTTTAGGCTATATGTGGATACAGACACATATTTTATAAGAAAAGTGTCTTGTGAACACTTACAGTGTCCATCATTGCTCGAGATCTGCCAGTTTCAGACTGAATTTTTATTCCCTCGCATAGATTGACTGGCACAATTATGCATTCATAATGGTTTGAACCATTATAGGGGTGAACAAATGTATATTTATATTAACTATTATTTTAATTATTAATGTTCTTAATTAAGCAACAGATCAGAGAAATTTATTTCTCACCTAAAACCTGGTGAACCACCCATATATCTTGTTTTGGCATTCTTCAGGATGGATCAAACGTTAATTAAGAGGGTCGATCCCCCCCCAAACCCCCTTTTAATTCGCACCCTGGTCATATCAATTATTTTTCTGGATTTGAACATTCTTAAAAGATTTAGGGGTAATACATAAGTCAGCAAATACAGTACCCTTTTGTAGTGTGTTTTATATATACTTTATTAAAGCTATTTAATAAAGCTTTAAAGCTATTAAATATTAAAGCAAGTGTAAATTATTACAATTCAACGCACACATATACGTATATGTATATATATATGAAGTAGGCTGTGACGTAAATGGTCTCTCAGGCCTTAGCAAACAGGCTTTCTGCATCCTTGTTCATTATCCTACAAGGTCAGAATCAGCTGCAATTTTGAAATGCAACTCAGGTCCTCTGGGTCCTTATATAGACAAGGTCATTGTCTACAGGAGTGTGAAAAAACCAAGACCAGGGGCATTAGTGCAATTCGTTGACCGGCCTGGAGCCTTTCACACACACACACACAGCTCTATCTGAAAGGCAACACCGCAGCCCCTCACCATGCATGTTAACCTATACTCTGACTGTCAACAATCACACGTTTATTAACAGCTACAGCCTCCACTGTATTTATTTCTATAATTATATCCCTAGAGGGAATCTCCATGGCATGTCAGCCCTGGCCGCCTGTGGTATTTATGTGAAATTGTTTGTGTATATGAGCATACGTTGTTAAACTGAGCAGTCTGACAATATAAAATGGAAGTGTACAGCTGGACCTACACTGAATTAGCATCAGATTCACAGACACAGTATTATGTCATATTTCACTGTCAAACCACCATCCGCTGAGGCTCGGAGAGAGCTGAGTTATTGGCTTGCTTCAGACTGATGGATACAGAGAACGTTCCAGTCCTTCACAAAGGGAAGTATTGATTGGTGTTGGCTTTGTATTCGCTCTCCATTTGGTGATCAGGCTTTGGGCCTGAACAGCGTGACACGGAACAGTCGATGCCGGGTTTTAGACGTTGACCAGTTAGCTGTAGAGAGCATTTGGAGAAGAGAGAACACAGGGAAAATGCTGATTGAATACTGGTGGTTCATATAGACCAGTTGAAACAGTTCTGCTGACTTTCCTTCATTCTGTGAGGTGGTTTATCATTGGAGCTAACGTATATAAAGTGACAATCCAAAAAGCAATTTATCAAGATAATTAGATTAATTTAATTAGATGTGTTAAAGGTTTTTGGCAATATTTTGTAACAATATTTTGTTCATTCATTCATTCATTCATTCAATTAGTCCCTTATTTATCAGGGGTCGCCACAGCGGAATGAACCACTATTCCAGCATATGTTTTACAAAGAGGATGCCCTTCCAGCCACAACCCAGTGCTGGGAAACACCCATACACTCTCACATTCGCATATGCACTCATACACTACGGCCAAGTTTAGTTTATCCAATTCACCTATAGGGCATGTCTTCGGACTGTGGGGGAAACCGGAGCTCCCAGAGGACACCCACGTAAGCACGGGGAGAACATGCAAACTCCACACAGAAATGCCAACTGGCCCAGCCTGGACTCGAACCAGCGACCTTGTTGCTGTGACTCGACAGTGCTGACCACTGAGCCACTGTGCTGCCCCAAAAGCGCTGGGCGATATGGCAAAAATGCAATCTCGATAATTATTTTCCCTATTGAACGATAATGATATATATTTCGATATAAGTTGTTAATGCTTTCAGATTTAAAAGAGAACCCCAACAATGACTGAAGCCAGAAAATTTTGATTTTTGGTGGCCAAAAATTCGGTACATCCCTAATATTAACACATTTTTAGATTCCCATTGTTGCACATTTCTGCTGTGCAATTGGCTCTTAGATCAATATAGAGTAAATAAGTCCAGAGCTTATCATTGTTATTGACAATTTTTATCGTGATTCGATATAATATCATTTATCGGCCCAGCCCTACACCCCAATATTTTGTTATGTTATTTTATTTTTCTTTATTTAGGGCTTAGTATGTAGGATTTCTTGTGTTGTTTTCTGTATTTTTTTATGAATATGTAAGTTGTTCAATTTATTAATGTTTATTTTTCTTTTGTTGTGAGATCATGTGATCCAGAGGTGTATAAAAGAGCAACATGCTGTGATTAATATTGTCTGATGAAGAGCCGGTGTGCTCGAAACGTCAACGCTTTGTGATAGCTTTTTTTTAAGTTAATAAATTTATATTTTTGGAGCTTTGGTATTGCCACCTATATGAATATTTTTGCACTTTTTGTTGTATAGCTGAGCACCCATTTAGATTGATGTACGTGCTTTCATTATTATTGAAGCGCCCATTTTGGTGTAAAGCTGCACAATTAATGGCTAAAATATTGCAATTTTGATTCAAAATCCCATACAGTGAGTCTTATTTCAAAAGATTATGATTTGCATATGTGAGTTAAACAAGCACAGTGATACATTCAAATCTGAGAGATGTCATGTGAAAACACCTGATGAAACACCTTCTGTCTTTAGTATTTTACACTGAGAAAAAAGATTTTTGCATAATTGTTGCAAACAATTTATATGGGCTGATTTTAAACAAAAAATGTCATTTAGTAATGTTCAACTTAATTTGTTTGTTTACATTTAACCCATTTAAATTGTTTGCAACCACTAGCCTTAAATTTAGTATATCCAATGAATTTCAGTGTATTATTATTTCTGTTTTGACAAACTGTTATAGGATGAAAGTTCATTGTTTAGATATAGACACTGATGTCTTGGAACAAAATCATGAATATTACAACAACAACAAAAACAATTGGAGAAAATGTTATCTCACCATTATAAAATAAAACAAATATTAACTTGGTTTGACTTTATTTAAATACGCTCCAAAACTACAATTGTTTTGTTTTGTTGTTGTTGTTTTTTTGTTTGTTTGTTTTTCCAGATTTTTTTCTCTTTCCATTGGTTAATTGCTTATAATTTAAAGCTTTGCTTATAGATTCCCTAGTACCCTTTTGTTTTTATATCTATTTCTATATCAAATGTATATTATTAAACTTTAATTATTCTATTTTTTAGAAAGGGCCCTGTCATCCTCCCAGACTCTAACGTGACAAAAAAAATACATCAGAATTGTCAACTCCTGTGCCTATGTTCCTAAATTTATAAACAAAAAGAAAAAAAAGAGAGGATTCTCCTTTGCATGTCTGGAAATAATTATAACGAGATGAAAGTGTTTAAATTCTTCGCCATGTTCTCTGCGGTTCAGAAATGTCCCCATTGTCAAAAATGGAGATTGTGTTTTATGTGGCTGTCATCTCCTGTGCTCTCCCTGTCTCCTGTCTCCTCCTCATTCCCACGCTGGAGAACGGGAGCAGGGATAACAGCGGTAGCTGGAGACGCTGAATTCCCTGACAGCGTGGCATGACGGGAGAGGAACTGTATTGGCATGTTGATACCATGCCGAGTTCAATCTAAGTGCCAGGCTCTCCCTTCAATGCAGCTGCATAGAAAACAGACAGACTTTTGCATAGGCTAGCACAGGGGAGTATAATTATCAAAAATCCAAAAAAAATATGTAAATATACCCAGTAGGGTGTGTCAGGAGGCCTGAACGTTATCTTAACTGATCAAACAAAAGGTCAAAATGCACAATGAATGAACATTTTGCACACAATTTCTTCCCAGAATTTAAGTGCGGCATGCTATTTAAATATGCGCTGTCAGTGTAAAAGTACAAGTTGGCACTAGGGCAGTACCTTTTCAAAAAAGTATACCTTTGTACTTTATTTACTCCTAAATGCTTCATATTAATACCTTAAAGATTCCTATAAGTATCTAAAGTGTACATTTTAATACCTAAATGGCAAATAATATTAAGTGCCATGCCAATGACAGCTTATTTTTCTCTGAGTATACAATCATTAACAAGAATACTTGTCATTATTGAGTGTATGCAACATTGTTGACTCAAGTTTATCTTTTTCTGCTGATCCAGTCAAAACAAGTTGAGTCAGACATTACAGTAGCAACATGGATGATGGTGGATTTTTGGACCCACATTATATTGTTGCTAACTTTAATCTAACATTTCATTTAAACATTTAATACAGTGCACAATTTATGTACATGTTATGACACTGTATTTATATTAAATATATGGAATATTATTGTACGATTTAGCCTTAAACTTTACCATAACACAAAATCTTACAAAAAAGTGATTTATTTAATAATTTAAATAATAATAATAACAACTGTAGTAGTAATAGTAATAATAATGTATCGTAAAATATGAAATATCTCCTATTTTAGTGCAGTTACTGTATATCCATTTGATTATTGACTGGTCTGTTTCTGGTTCCACAAAATAATGTTTCAAACATGTATTGGCAATTGAATTTTTTTTAAAACAACATTTAAAAGATGACAGAAATAATTATTAAATAATTTCATTATGAATAATTTATTGCCCTTTTTTAAAAATGTGAAATAATTAGTGCTGTCAAAAATTTAATCACATCCACAATCAAAGATTCTCGTTGAACTCGTAGCAGTGTGATATGGCTGTATATCAGCACTGGTAGGGAGGCATGTGTTGGCTCGAGGCTGCAGGCCGAGTGCCTTAGTGTTTACCAGTGAAGAAATACAGCCATATCGCACTGCTACGAGTGTGATATTGCATCCATACAACAGTTTGACGGCATAATCAAGTATGTAAAAAAAGAAAATCAAACTACTTTTTTTCGCCGTTCATTCACATCTGCAACTGACGTCAGAACAGCAGAAGCCGTCACTAATTCACCAACGTCACTTTTGAGCTAGTATTTAAATGATTACGTGATGTCTAAAGTGATGACAAAAAGGTGATTTTGCTCACATTTTAAGATTGTAAAGCTTAATGGCATGAAATGTCATCAGTCTACAGAGATTTCCCAGTATTTTTCTCTCAAGGTGAATGCGTATCTTGGCTCTAAAGGTCAAACAACAAAAAATAAGGTCAAGAACCTTGGTGTGACTCTGGAGTCAGATCTGAGTTTCAATAGTCATGTCAAAGCAGTTAGTAAATCAGCATACTATCATCTCAAAAACATTGCAAGAATTAGATGCTTTGTTTCCAGTGAAGACTTAGAGAAACTTGTTCATGCTTTCATCAGCAGCAGGGTGGATTACTGTAACGGCCTCCTCACGGGCCTTCCCAAAAAAACACTCAGACAGTTGCAGCTCATCCAGAACGCTGTGGCCAGGATTCTGACCAGAAGCAGGAAATCAGAGCACATCACACCTGTCCTCAGGTCTTTACACTGCCTCCCAGTTACATTCAGAATAGATTTCAAAGTATTATTACTTGTCTATAAATCACTAAATGGCCTAGGACCTCAATACATTACTGATATGCTCACTGTATACAAACCTAATAGATCACTCAGATCTTTAGGATCATATAAACTAGAAATTGCAAGGGTTCAGTCAAAGCAGGGTGAATCGGCTTTCAGCTACTACGCCACTTGCTGCTGGAATCAGCTTCCAGAAATGATCAGATGTGCTCCAAGATTAGGCACATTCAAATCAAGACTGAAAACACAAAGGCTGTGCCTTTACTAAATGATCACTGTGCTATGTCCGACAGATCACACTATTGTGTCTTTCTTGTCTTTTCATTCTTTTATAACCTGTTTTAACACATTTTTATCTGTTTTTAATCATTCTTATTATTTGCTTTTTTATTTTCTTATACTTGTCTTTTTATTCTTATTTATGTATAGCACTTTGAATTGCCACTGTGTATGAAATGTGCTATATAAATAAACTTGCCTTGCCTTGCCTTGTTGCAATCGGGATATGACCATAATTAACCCCGAAAAAGCCAAAGCAAAGCAAACACTACCAGATTACTATGTTATCTACAGCACTACAACATAAAAAGAGAGAGAAAGTCACTTACCTGTTTTATAATGATTTTACCAGCTGCAGTTCGAAATTTACGCTGAATTTGTCTCCCCTAAGGGCTTATTATGCGGTCTTTGTCGCCATCTTGTGGCAGAACATCAATCGTCTTTGCTCTGCTCAGTATGACAGGCTATAAATATTTAAAATAGGCACTATTCTTATAAATAAACTGCATAGTTGCAATCTAAACAACTACATTCCTGCCTAAAAATGCCTCAAAAGTACATTGTTGTCCAACAGCCGCAAACTGTAGTGAGTTGTTTAGTCCCTCTTCAGTCCTAGTGTGGGCGGAATAATACACAAGGGTGAAGAGACTGTACTAGTGCTGTTATTGTTTTAATATCTCATGGCTATCAACAGTTCTGTCTGGTTCTTGAATCTGATTGGCTGCTAGCTATGATGCTCACATTTTAAAGAAGGTAGAGAATATATACAGTTGAAATCAGAATTGTTAAACCCCCTTTAAATTTTTAAATGATCTTTAACAGAGCAAGGAAATGTTCACAGTATGTCTGATAATATTTTTTCTTCTGTAGAAAGTCTTATTTGTTTTGTTTTGGCTAGAGTAAAAGCAGTTTTGAATTTTTTAAAAACCATTTTAAGGTCAAAATTATTAGCCCCTTTAAGCTATATTTTTTATTGATAGTCTACAGAACAAACCATCGTTATACAATAACTTGCTAATTACCCTAACCTGCCTAGTTAACCTAATTAACCTAGTTAAGCCTTTAAATGTCACTTTAAGCTGTATAGAAGTGTCTTGATAAATATCTAGTAAAATATTATTTACTGTCATCATGGCAAAGATAAAATAAATCAGTGATTAGAAATGAGTTATTAAAACTATTATGTTTAGAAATGTGTTGAAAAAATTTATAATTCAGATTTCAACTGTGTGTATATATATTGGTTTTGCTATTTTTTTGTATTTTAAATATGTTTTATTGATACACAATATTTAAACCCAGTGAGTACACACATATAAATAAAAACTTTTACTTTGGATGCGATTAACTGCAATTAATCTTTTGACAGCACTAGAAATAATGTAATTACATGCATTTCATTTTGAAATCTGACTACATCTGTTTTTTTGCATATTGTTCTCATCTTTGGTGGTTGTGGGGCAAAAGTACAATTTTAAGAGTTATAAATAACCAAAAAAGATACCTGTAATTGTCTGTTTTGTCTAAGACTAGCCATTTAAAGCTGTAAAAGTCATTTTCCTCTGTGCTGGGTCTGTGCAAGGCCCTTGTGTTAGTTTTAAGTGAATCCCCTGTTGCTGGCTCTGAAGTGGAAAATGTACTGGGTCTTATTTAATAGGAAAATCAAGCAAACTGCTTATAAAATGGCCATTTATCATTCTACGGGCCCTAATTGGTTTCCTGTGTCCATGTGGTGCGGTAAATTGAATGTGTCCTTTCTTTTGCAGCTCAAGCGTTGCAAATGTGGTAATCAGCTGCGTTCAGCTCCAGTTCATGCAGGCGGTGAAAATATCGGGCTAAACATGCACGCCACATTCCACTGGCAATTAATGTTCATTACGACTTCAAGGAAGAAAAACAGCCAGGTTGCTTTGTGCTGAATTTAGAGCCTTCTTTAGAGAAAGTGATGCCAGGCTGTTACATTATCAGGCTCGTACACCAATAATAACTGACCCTATAAGCAGTGACCTTGCAGAAAACTTAATGGCATGTGATTATGATACGCCAACGTTCACGCTTGGAATTTTTATTATTGTCAAATTGTCAAATATTGACTCAAGCCTAATTACTTTTACAATCCTCTCTGGGACTTCCGTTCCGCAGGTTGTACAAGTTCCTCTGAGCACCATTTAACAGGTGGCACAAATCTCTTCGTGCAAAGCTGTAGTGTTTATGTAGTAAAGTTATAATGAGGTCTGCAAGGGGACCAAGTAGGGTGGGCGAAATCACGGAGCTTCCCATTGGATTTATTTGGCAATGTAGTGCACGTGCACAACACAAAACTTGTGCCACTATAAGAGAAGTAATTGGCACTGATAAAGCATTGGGGGTTAAAACCGACCCACGTCCTGCAAATTCCAAGGTATGCGGCGGAGTTAGTGAAACCACATGAAAACATAACAAAACACACGTTCCACAAACTCATTAAGCAGCAGAGCAGAAGTCATTCATCATAGGCCCATATGAGAAGGCTTCACACCCTTGGCGCAGACTCCGGAGGGAAGCAGACGGGGCTCGTAGGTTAATAAAGGAAAGAGGGAGCTCCACTGATGGCCATTCCAGACCAAACTGGCCCGGAGAAGGGTATGTGTCAGGACAGGACATACTGTACCTCTAGATTAGCTTCCACCATATGTTCGAGTCAGGCTTGCTCTGTCTGCTAAACCAACGAGTTGTCATTTTACAGGAATGTCCATATGGACTGTGCTCCAATGGATTACAGGTGTGCATGTGTGGAGTCAATGAGAACTTGTGCATTGAAGGCAATTGTAATGTTTGGAGCTGTCAAATTCGTGCATGTACTAGATGGATCTTTTCTTGAAAAGTGATCAAATTTCTTGACCTCAAAGTTAAATGTATAAAAAAAAATGGCAAACATTATGGATAGACATTTTTTATGCCATGTTTTACAGTAGTTCTAAAATGTATGTAATTTTCATTAAATACTATATTGAAAAACTGGAATAAGTTTGTATTGTACATTTTTTTGAAGTCATAAATTTTCTTTTCAAGTGTTTTAATGTTTGAGGCCCTGTGAAATAAATTTTGTTACTACTATTACCACTACTTTCAGAAAAACATTCTACCGTACAATAGTAATAATACGCCTATTCAACTTATTTTACAATGCAGAATGTGCAAACTGCTAATCATACAAGAGAGACACAATTAAATATTAATAACTGATTATTCTGTATTTGCTGTGTATACTTAAAGGTGCAGTATGTAAGTTTGACACCCGGTGGTTGAACTTGGTATTGCATTCCTGGATCAAAACAAATGCAAGTGCCGGTTGCCAGATTGACGACACTAACAGGTGTGAATTTGACTCTGGTCTGCCGATCGAGCCTAAAGGCTGATTTAAATCGTGTTCTAAATAATAGCAACAGCACGCGATATAAGGAATATTCTCCATATTAAAAGGAGTTTTTGCTCTTTTGTTAATGTTAGTTTGAATGCCATTTTACATGACATTTATTGGCATGCTACTGAAAGCAGCTGCAGATAGTTCACCTCAGATCTTAAAAAAAAAATAAACCGTTTGAAATTGAACTTTAGAATTGTGACTCAAAACCAACACATATCAGTGATTCAGCATGTACATTTAATAATGTTTAAGAGGTTTAATATGTATTAGTTAGATTATAAACCTTACCATTCCATGAGTGAGTGCATATTCTGTGCTTCTGAATGGTTGTATTTAAATTTCTGTCGTGTTTCGTCTGGTGCAAACAACCTAATTACTTATCACTGCAAATCTCGTCACGTAGCATGTTGTTAGGACACGCGGTTACAATGTAAGCTGCTCTCCTAATGTTTACATTCGTAATATTTATATTATTTGCTAATTAATAACCTCATGTTGAACTCTGAATCTGTGTCTCATATCGCAGTCTGCTACTGTCCAGCAGAGGTCACATTTCACTCACAGACGCATGCTTTGAGAGCCTTTCTTACTGAATGAATAAAATATGCGGTTTTCCAACAAGGCAACCCAGGGTGCTGAAATATAATTGGCTAAACTGGCATTGGGCGGGTTAAAAAAAACCAAAACAAAGACAGCGTTCTGGCAGGTAACACACATTTTCAAAGCACATTATCTGACTTCAGCATTGTTTTTCCGATAAACAAGAATGTTCACTTAGCATGCTCTTAAATATCTGCAAACACAGTATGGTATTTTTATGCTTTAGAAGAGTGCAAAACTTACACCTTTAATGTATTGTCAGCATTTGTTGTTCTGTATTTTTGGTATAGCAGAATAAAACCCAATTTGTGAAAAAAAGTCTTAACAAAAGTCTCTCATAGTCAACTGAATTAATTGAACTTGTGGGGTCATTAAAAGGAAATATTGTACCAGGTCTCATTGGGATATCACTTTTGGTCACAACTGTACAACATTTACTCTTCTCCGTTTTAGAAAATCCCTATTCTCAATTTGTGTTTTTTGTTTTATTTTTTCTTTAAGAAAATCTGGTATTGGACATCATGGAATAAATTATCTGCCATCACAAACGGCTCAAGCGTATTTGGTTGTGTTTGCGACATAACTAAGCAGGCTGTAAACACGGCATAAACAATGTTTGGAAATGGAAAAGAACAAACACAGTAAACGGCATGATGACGAACAGCTCATGGTTTGCTTGTTGCCCTGCTAGGTCACACAATTTTGTTTCTTTTTAGCCTTTTTTACCAGCCTTAATGCTAGTTTACAGCCAAAGGGTAATAACTTCAGAATAGGGCGTTCTTTCCATGCAAGTATGAATCTCAACTAGCCAGGGCCCAAGTCCATTGCAGCGTATACTGAATCCTAATGGTCGGCTAAGAAAGCCTGACAGCAATACTTGACATGGGCATTAAATCATTGCCCCAAGGAATCCTCCATCCTGCACCTCCTGACAGGAACACTGTCATCTCTGCCAGGGCATTTCCTATGCCTCTTGACAACACTGGATCTGAATTAGTCATTGCATTAGATGTAAATTGGTGCTGTTCAAGGATAATAATGAGCACCAAGATACATGTCGGTGTCACTGACATGACGCCATTTTGATACTGTCTCCCACCGGTTTATTATGTCTAATGGTATTCAGGCCGCGGCTGGCCGGAAAGTTTATTTTCAGTTTATGCACTTGTATTTTTGTGTTTGTTTGGACACTTCTCGGCACAAAGTGTCCATAGCGGAGCTCTTCTCAGAGGGTCAGTCTGGCAGTGTTTATCCAGCTGTCTGCATGATGGCTGACGGCTTCCCACTTGACATGGTTTGGCATTAAGGCTGACTAGCCAACAAGTCCGACTGCATGGGCAGCTCGGTGCCACAAACTGGCATCACTACCACTGCGAGGTGAGACCAGAGACTATAGCTTTTGGCACAGGATTGTTCACCGCGCACATATGATTGCAGCCATAACATAGCTGGCTTATGTTGAAGCCTGACCTATCAATCGTGCGCAGACACGTATATAATAACAAGATATTTTATTAAAAGGCATAACCTGGTTGCTTTTCTTATTCTGCACCAAGCTGAATTATCAAGCGGGATAATATAGATGGCTGTGGGATATTAGTAATTAGGCTCAAATTATAACTAAGTGTGCTGTAATTAAAATCTGATAAATATTTGATGCTATTTCTTTTACGATAATTGCAGCCTCGTTAATATGTGAGCGATGCTGAATAATGCACCGCGAAAATCATTATTTCAAATTGTTGTTTTTTTTTCTTTTCTTTTTTCGTTGAGGGTTCCCCCCCACCCCCTCCTCCTAGAACGGCTGACAGACACACTATTTCATTGAAAAGAATGAAGGGCATAAACCGATGGTTCGAGCGAGATGGACAACATGTGCTTTATATGGAGAGAGGGAGGTCTTCCTGCCAGACTCCTAATTGAGGCCATTTAGCAAACATACATTCAGGAGGCTGAATGCTGAAGTATGAGCCAGAGGCTCTGTTGAACCATTAGCATGTATTCCCAGTTGCTCAAGTTAGCGAAGAAAAAATAGAGGTCTACCACTGAAATAATGTCTGCCAATTACCGCTGTACATAGTAGATAAGGATGTGTTTTACAGCCTAAAACTGACAAAATCTGCCGCTATGAGAAAGCTCCTCAACCCTGGGAGTGGAGAGCGTGATCAATATCGGTCAGCTTTGTCCTCTATCAGGCTCATTCGGTATTCAGCAAAGCGCTGCGCTCTGTTTTCTGCTTTTAAAGTGCACTGTAGTTCATAAACAGACTTTTATAACCATCGTTCTGCTTACGAGGTGTAAAATCCAGGGTGGCCTGGGAAAGCGCCGGGTGGAACTGAGGACGAGCGCTGATGAGTTCCTGGGAGCAGGCAGAGGGCAGAACATGACTTTTGTCAGATTCCCAAATGGAAAGGAAAAATGTGTCCAACGGTGAACAAAGGCGATTCGTCTCTACGGAGTTTGCCCCCACATGATTTCAGGTCTAAGTTGTCCTATCACATGTCTGAGTTAATTTCGTGCAACAGTGCAAGACTATGGCAGTTCTGTCAGATTTATGTGGAAGTTGTAGGTTTCAATTCTGGAGATTCGTTTCTGCAGGCTAGCACATGAGCACTTGAAAAGCTGTGAGATCTCCCCTTTCAAACATTATCATTCTCCTGTTGTATGGATTTCCTCCCAGACGGCCGGCATTGGAAGAATTTATTTTTCCGGCTAATTATATGACAATATGATGGATTTTTTTCCCCTCGATGCAGACGCAGAATTGAGTAGATGGTACCGCTGGAGGTGCGCTCGTTCTGCCCTTTATGCGTGGTGAATGTGCTGAATGTGTTGCCTTGTGTTTTTTCTTTTTTTTATAGATGTTGCTTACCTTTGAAAACCCATCCTCTTGTGTCTCCTGCTGTTTCCCCGTGTTTTAAGTATCAGTCATACAGGTTAGGTAATGCACAATAGTGACTTGGATGGCAGTGCTTTTACCATTGAAAAACTTTTTGTACTCCACCTCTAGCACTCTGCGTAAGTGAAATTGACATGCCTTTCAATACGTGCTGAAAGTGTTTTATTAAAAAAGACGTCTTTTATTCTCTAGCCTTTGCATCACATTGAGTTGGCCACATGCTCTGATCATTGTTCTCTATAGGGGAGGCTGGGCAAATTCAGCAGACTCAGCCTAATAAATAAGTAAACAAACGAATAAATTGATTGATGAAGTACAGTATGTGTTCTAAAGTTTACTTTTTTGGCGGAGAAGTTCACTCTTTTTATTTCCCCGAGTTGTTGATGATATTCAGCCTTTGTTTTAGCTTTTAAAATGGAGTCATCACATACTGTAGGACAGACCATCATGCATACAGAATAAAACAACACTGCCCAGAATAGACCCTTTTCACATTGCCGGGTTTCTCAGTAGCGGAAGACGTCATAGCTGGGTAAACTTAGAGCGCAGTGAATGGGAGAGTACAACAAATAATTTTTTTACAACCCTATTTGCTGAAATAATAAAAGAATAACTCCATGATGGTGTTATCAAGACTTCCAGAAAAAAGAAAAAAATAGTGTGAGACTGATAAACACAGCCAGAGGAGAGAATAAAGTGAAATATACTCTCAGCCCCATAGAAGCTGCATTAGAAACACCTCGCTTAAGCGGTAATTCATTTTTTGTAATTTGATGCAAAGATGATATGATACATTCATAAATGCATATAAATGTTCATACTGGTTTTTTTTTTTTTATCAAAATATTTAAAACTTTCAAGGATTTAAGATTATGATGACCGTTAAACGTGTCATAACAGGCCTGTGAAAAGGGTCCATCACCTGCTCGAAATAATATTTGAGGATTAGTGGCTGTCATTTGTTTTTGAATTTTAAACTCTGTGCCCTTTTCAAGCTAATAATCCGTGCTGTACACATTTAAAATAGTTATGATCATGTTTAAATGTGAATACGGCAGGGGTTTTCATTCTGTTAGATTCCCCAAAATAAGATCATTCTCCCATGAGGGACCCCTACAAATATTTTACAAAGGTATCCAAATTGCTTGTAGGAAGACCCAATTTATGCTATGAGAATTTTTTTATTTATTATTATTATTTGTAAAGTTGTTTTTACTTTTTCTGCTTATTGAAATACTATTAATATTTTTTTATTGCAAATTTATTTTCTCATTGTAAAATTTTTTTTTAAACTAATATGATATATTTTAATAAAATATTTGATTATTTCAGTTTCATTTGATATTCATTTTATCTTTTATATAATTATTTTTTATTGGTATTATTATTATTATTATTATTATTATTTATTTATTTAATTAATATTATTATGTTTCTTTGTTTCATTTATAATAATGTTTGCGTAATATTTTTTTTTTGTATCTTTTATTGTATTAATTTAGTTAACTTAAAAAAAAAATACTGTTCCACAACTTTTTGTTCCCCCATGTGGCCCTCTATATAAAATGCAGTTGAAATCAGAATTATTAAACCCTTTTATAAAATATTTTATATTTAAAATATAATAATAATAAAAAAAAAAAAATCTTCTTTTAAAAATTCCCAAATGATGATTCTTTAAATGTCAATTTAATCTGTATCGAAGTGTCTTGAAAAATATCTAGTCAAATATTATTTACTGTCATCATGGCAAAGATAAAATAAATCAGTTATTTGAGATGAGTTATTAAAACTATTATGTTTAGAAATGTGTTGAAAAAAGTCTTCTCTCCGTTGGGGAAAAAAGTAAACAGGGGAGCTTATAACTCAGGGGGTTTAATAATGCTGACTTCAACTGTGTGTATATATATATATATATATATATATATATATATATATATATATATATATATATATATATATATATATATATATATATATATATATATATATATATATATATATATATATATATATATATATATATATATACAGGGGGGCTAATAATTCTGACTTCAACTGTATATATATAAAAATGCTGGGTTGAGACTGCTAGGTCACAAAATTGGGTTGAAAGTCGATCTTGATCTATAACCCAGCAGTGCTGGGTTGGGAACGCGGACGTGAAAGAGAACATGCACGTCACGTCAACATGCAGGGACATCAGCGTGAGAAACCGACATTTTCTTTGCGCCATCTTTAGAGGGAAGCGAGTGAAATTCTGTCTAAGACGTAAGTTATTCAGTGTGTATTTAACAACTTTCATAAGAAACAACACATTTAGTTTACAGTATAATGTATATACGCACTTTTTTTAAACCTCACTTTTTTTAAACCTCACTTTTTTTTTAAACCTAACCACTACGCGACGACCGCGCTTCGCTTTGGCGCCGGACCTGCGTCGCCTCGCAACCGGACCTGCTTCGCCTCGCGGCCGGACCTGCTGCTCGCCTCGCGACCGGACCTGCTACTTTACTTCGCGGGCAGACCTGTTGCTTTGTGGATGGGACAGCGTGCATGACATCAGAAGGAGCTTGGAAAGAGAAGGTAATTTCCTTAATTTTTTAATATTATTTTTGTATAGGCAAAGTCTCTTTATTCTAGAGTCTTTGGTATCTACTTTGTTAGATTTTATAAGCCCCACACCAAGGATAATTAGGATCATTTAGGAGCTTTTTGTTGTAATAAAATGCCTTTTGAATGACAGATTTCTCTGTGTAGTTTAGGTAATGGCAGCAACTACTGTGATTTGTAATCTTAAAACAGTAAGTAGAAGTTTTACTCCTGTAGTTCTTAAATTTGTTCATTGATTTTTGTAACAATACTTTGATGCATAAGTGTTAAATTCAGCTTCTCTAACAATGTTTTTTTTTTTTGGTCAGAACATACTTAATAATTTTCCTGCTCTGCTTGTACATGTTGTTTAGCTGTACATTGAATAGTAAATGTTATTAGTTTACTGTGAGCCTTTTACATTGTAGACGTGATTTGAGCTAACTGTTATCTTTAATTAATCCTGTACGTATGGTTATTTTGATGCAGACGTCTCAGCGTAGGCTAAATCCAACCTAATCATCTTCGACTGCCAAAAAGAAAAAGTTTGACCATCATTTTATGTGACACCCTGGATAATTATGATCATTTAGGAGTATTTTTGTGATTAGGTGACTTTTGGCTGATCTTTTTTACTTAATTTTGCTAAAATGCTTCTGCTTCTGTTATTCTTTTTCAGATGGATGAATATGTGCAAACCAAACGAGAGTGGAAAAGAGTGGAATCTTCAAGAGTGAATCGTCACATTTGAAGGTATGTAGTAATATTTTACCTGGTTCATTGTAATCATTAGAGCTGCCCTTGTCTAAAGATTTGTCTGGTTGACTTGTGATGTTCATTTGAAGCATTAGTTGAATAATTACACATTTATTAATAAACCATCGAAATCATAATTATTAATAATAATTTCATAATGCTTTTCTTACAGTTATTTTATTAATAATGAATGTTATTTTTATGTTTGTTATTAGGGTGCCATGGGGGTGCAGTGGTTAGTGCTGTCGCCTTACAGCAAGCAGGTCGCTGGTTCAAGCCTCGGCTGGGTCAGTTGGTGTTTCTGTGTGGAGTTTGCATGTTCTCCCCGTGTTGGCGTGGGTCTCCTCTGGGTGCTCCGGTTTCCCCCACAGTCTAAAGACATGCGGTGTTGGTGAATTGGGTAAGCTAAATTGTCCGTAGTGTGTGTATGTGTGTGTGTGTGAATGAAAGTGTATGGGTGTTTCCTAGTGATGGGTTGCAGCTTGAAGGGCATCTGCTGCGTAAAACATATAAGTTGGCGGTTCATTCCGCTGGGCTGACCGCTGATTAATAAAAGGACTAAGCCAAAAGGAAAACAAATGAATGAATGAATGTTTGTTATTATAAAATAAAAATGAAAACTTTAACTTTAATTTTAAAAAAAATCATGTAAATATAATTTCTTTATTGACAAATAATTTTTAGTAAGTAGGGAGTGATTTGGTCACAGCTATGGCTTATATTTCTCAATTTTTTTTGTGATAAGATGCTTTATATTGATAGTGAATGCAACAAACTCTATATGCAAACTCTGTATAAGTTTAACATGAATTGAGAAAGCACTGGGTAGCAGTTCTGCATTATTTTCATTAAAGAAGTCCACTTCCAACTAAAAGATTCACACATAATGTACTTACCCCCTTGTCACCCGAGATGTTCATGTCTTTTTTTTTCTTCAGTCGTAAAGAAATTGTTTGTTTTGAGGTTTTTTTAGGAAAACATTTCAGCATTTTTCTCCATCTCCATGGACTGAGATGGTGCCTCAAGTTTGAACTTTCAAAAGAAAATTTTAATGCGGCTTCAAATGATCCCAAATGTGGTTGCAAACAATCCCTGCTGAGGAAGAAGGGTCTTATCTATTTTCATTAAGAAAATACAATTAAAATACTTTCTTTCAAATGCTCACTTTACCTTACTCTGCCTGAACTCTGTGTAAAATACAGTCAGTGTTCAGTACCCAAACTTTCTTGAGCTAGAATACACACAGTTCAGACAAGGCAGAGCAAGACAAGATGAATGTTTGACATTGAAAAGTATTTAAATTGTATTTTTTAATGAAGAAAAAGAAAGAAGATTGTTGTGCTATTTACGACCCTTCTTTCTCGTCTGAGATTGTTTACAACTGCATTTGTGATGGTTTGCAGTGGAATTTAAACTGCATTTTGGAAGTTTATGCATTAAGTCATCTGCATCTGGGCCAAGAAGTTGCAGCATAGTGCCATGGTTGGTTGTTAACTAATGCCAACACTGGCTGATAGCTTGGTGTGTTATGATCTTATTTGCTCCTACAGGTATTTTAGGTGTTCTAAAGTTAACTAACTTGTACACTTTTGAGTTCTTAATCAATTTTTTTTATTTTTTATATTTTCAGATTGGGATCAATATGGCTGAGTATCTTCGTCCATTCAATTCAAGAGTCCATTGAATTTCCGTATGTTCTTATGCTTGGAGACCACCACTGCTTTCAAGCCTTTGCTTTAATAAATGGCACAGCACGTGAGCAAAGTACATTTTATGCTGCAGTGGACGTTTGCTTTAAAGCATTCTACATCTTTGGTGTGAACTACCCCGAGCAGTGTTCCCTGGTTTGGCAGTTTCTACAGACTGTGGTGTATGGAGTTCCTGTGCAGGGGACACTGGCAGTAACAGTTCTGCAAGCAGTAATTTTTGCTGACAAACAGTAATTATTAACACCGTGACCTCACCGCTTCCTTGGATTCTGTGTACTTTAACTTGTACACCTTTACTTCTAAATACAGTTGAAGTCAGAATTATTAGCCCCTGTTTGTTTGTTTTTCCAATTTCTGTTTAACGGAGAGAAGATTTCTTTAACACATTTCTAAACATAATAGTTTTAATAACTCATCTCTAATAACTGATTTATTTTATCTTTGCCATGATGACAGTAAATAATATTTGACTAGATATTTTTCAAGACACTTCTATACAGCTTAAAGAGACATTTAAAGGCTTAACTAGGTTAATTAGGTTAACTTAGGCAAGTTAGAGTAATTAGGCAAGGTATTGTATAACGATTGTTTGTTCTGTAGTTTCCAGACTAAATAAAACAAATAAGTCTTTCTCCAGATGAAAAACTATTATCAGACATACTGTGAAAATTTCCTGAATCTGTTAAACATCATTTGGGAAATATTTAAAAAGAAAAAAAAATCTAAGAGGGGCTGATAATTCTGACTTCAACTGTACTTCAAAACTGCAGTAACATTACAATCAATGAATCGTACTGTGACCGCTTTTCTCACATGGTATCTTGATGCTCATGCATATAAATGTTTGTGCACGTTATCAAATGTTTCATGTTTTAAATGCATATTTTCTTGTAAGTAAATTTGACTTCAGTCCGTTTGATACACTTTCATTATTCTAAATATATATTTTTTTCTACACTGCAGTTACATTGCAATTAATGTGACTTTTATATCTCAGGATCTATTGATGTTTGCACGTGATTGTTCAAGTAAAAGTTATGAAATGTTTTCCTATTTTAAATTTGTTTTCTCAAAGTCAATGCTTCTATCTTCAGCTTTCATTATTACTTCTGCAGTACATCTGGTTTTTCTTCTAAACTGCATTTACATTGCAATTGATCATCTTTACTAATGAGTCCTTTATGTCTCAGGATATATTGATGTTTGCACATAATTGTTAAAGGGAAAGTTATAAAAAAAAAAAAAAATTTCCTATTTTTAAATATGTATTTTCTTAGTTTTTTTGTTTTTTTCAGTCAGATTGATGTCATTTCATAATTACTTTCACATGTTTTCTACATTGCAGTTGATGATTTATATATATGAGGATATGTTGATGTTTGTGCACAAATTTGTATTTGTAATTTAAGTTAATCATTCTGACTTCAGTCATTTAGAAGCATTTTCATTATTACTTCTACATACTTTTATTTTCCTCTACTCTGCAATTACATTGCAGTTGATTCTTACTGATGATTCCGGATTTATGCATGATGTAAATGTTACTATGACTTCAGTCTGATGCATTGTTACTGACTTTAGTCACAGTGTTTCTGTCATTTCTGTTATTGAATTTTTTATTGAAATGGTCTTAATGCTGAAGTGAAGATGGGAAAACTGTTTTAAATTCATATTGACAGATGTTTTGTCATAAATAAAGTTACATTACTAAAGTATGTATTGCTGTAGAATTGTTTTTATTTTAGTGATTTTAATCACCAAGTTCTAGATTAAATTTCTTACCCATTTTTGGGTTACATTCAACCCAGCAGTGTAGTAACGTTTAACTAATAGTTGGGTTAAAAATCACAACCCAGCATGCTGGGTTAAACGTGTAACCCAACTTTTTGGGTTAAAGTAACCCAGCGTTAGGTTCGTCACTTTTTTACCCTGCGTTGGGTTACCAAAACAACCCAAATTGGGTTGTTTTTAACCCTGCATTTTTTAGAGTATATATATATATATATATTCTATTGCATTCCAAGTGCTTGGCTGGGCCAATTCTACAGCGTGATTTTCCTTCTCTGAAACCATTTGCTTTATTACTATTGAGAGATTTCAGCTGCTGTCTGGGCTTTCACTGAACTTTCTACAACTTCTTGTCTTCATGTGTTCAATACTTTTTTCCTGCGTCATTTCATACTTACACATAACTTCATTTGTAAACTAATTAGTTTTGTTTGCATATATGATTCATTTTTTTATGGTTTACTGCATTTATTTAGCTAACTTTAAAATTTTTTTTATAGATTTCTTGGTGCTTTTTCTTTGAACAGTTCCACAGAATTTTTGCACTCCCATGTGGCCCTTTGAGGATTTGAAAAAATAAATACATACAAATTTATACATACAAGATTTCTAAGTAATATATTAGTTTGCATAAATATTATCAGCGGTGGATAATAAGAAGGTATTTTTAACTTGTTACTGTTTTTCCAAGTTAGGCTGAAAGTTGCTTTCTAGATAATGTTGCCTTCTGATTTAACTCTTTATGTTTTCTGTGTATTTTATTGCTGTTTTTTTTTTTTTTTTTTTTTTTTTTTTTTTTTTTTTGCTCTATAACAATTTTTATATGTCTGACATTAGTCTGACCATTTAAAGTTTACATTTTAATTATGTTTTCCAAAATATGCATATGATTTATTTACTATATGTTTTCAGCTTGTGTTAGAGTTAACCCCAGTTTACAATGACAGCAATGAAATCGCTGGAGGTCACCAGTCCATTGTAATGTCAGCCGTAGGCGGCAGATCCATTTCTGCACACTGTATAATATTTGCTGCATCACATTTGCATAAAGTTGATCTTTGCTCATGCCACGTATGTCACCAGAAATGGCCAGTTCTCAGTGGAAGATTTAATGATTGGTGCAGTAAATTGCTCTGTCCTATTGATATGATTTTACAGTGCCGTTCATTAGTATTGGCACGTTTGTTAAAATGTTTTAGTGTTTCAGTGTCTTTAGTGTTTAGCATTTTGATCTTTTAAACATATTAACAAAACAACTCTGCTTTCATTAAGAATAAACAAACACAGGACATTTTTTTTTTTAAAAGAACAAATATATTTTATAAATGTTTGTATGCCAAAATGATTTGCTCCGCTATAAACAAATAAGAGCAAAATATTTTGAAGTATGTTCACAATGAGAGCAAAGAATAAAGCTGTTGTTTGAGACAAAACATTGTTGTAGCTGTAAGAAAATAGCAAAAATCGGTTTCAGAACTCGGTTTGGGAAAATGGTTCGATAGCGCCACCTATACAGAAGTGCTCCTTGAGCTATGTTTTCTGTACACATGCAAAAATCGACAGACATGAGGACTCTTGGAGTGTAAAATTCAACTGAAATTCAAAATTAAACTGGAAATTTTTACCATTTCCAGGCCTTGAAAATGGAAATTTCCACCAGCAGGGCAATAATTAAGAAATTCCCGTTAGCTGGAAGAATTAGAAATCAGCCTGGAAGAGCACTTTTGTAAATCTTGTCTTAATCACTGTCAGGAGAATGGTTCCAGAGGCCCAATAATGTCCAAGAATTACAGATGGAGATTTGCAGATGTTAGTTTGGTCAGAAAGTGTCCAAAACAACAGTCCAAATAGCAAATCGCTGGAAGCCACTACTCTCATCCAAAAATAAGAAACTGAAGCGTCTTCTGTTTTTATAATAATTTTTAGCAAAAAAAAATAAATCAAAAGAATAAATGATAAAGATTATTTTGAAAAACCTTCTTTTATCATATTTACCAAGAGTGGCAATGTTAGTGGAGGACATTAAATATTCATTCTTGATGATCTTTAGTTTGGGAACAAACAAATAATATGCTCACATTTTACTTAAAGGGGTGTTCATAAGAGACCTTTATAATCACATGTCATGCATGTGAATGAGATTTTATGCATGCTTAAGACAACTGTTATTAAGTGTCATTTGCTCAGCTAGGTCATTTTAAATGCAAAGATGACATTGTTTGTTGTGACAACTTATGACACCTTATTATGACATAAATAAATACTTCCAAACCAGTTTTTATCTTTGTCACGACAACTTGATATTATCAAGACAACAAAACTTGTCATAAGTCTGTCATAACATGATTGTCATAAGGCATTATAATTGTGTCATGAATATTTTTCTCATCACTTTTTCAGTAGAATAAACTGTATTTGTCACTGGATCATTAAAAATGTCATTCATTCATTCATTCATTTTCTTGTCGGCTTTGTCCCTTGTGGGGTCGCCACAGCGGAATGAACCGCCAACTTATCCAGCACAATTTTACGCAGCGGATGCCCTTCCAGCCGCAACCCATCTCTGGGAACTTCCACACACACATTCACACTCATACACTATGGACAATTTAGCTTACCCAATTCACCTGTACTGCATGTCTTTGTACTGTGGGGGAAACCGGAGCACCCAGAGGAAACCCACGCAAACCCAGGGAGAACATGCAAACTCCACACAGAAACGCCAACTGACCCAGCCCAGCCGAGGTTCGAACCTGCGACCCAGCGACGTTCTTGCTGTGAGGCAACAGCACTACCTACTGCGCCACTGGGTTGCCCTAAAAATGTCATTACTCTGTCAAATAATTTTTTAAGAGCATCGTGATTATTTTATGACATTTTTTTTATTTATGATTTATTTAATATTTTTACATTTTACAAACATATCAAACAACACTTATAGAAATAATAAAAATTAATAAATTAAAATAAAATAAAACTCTATTACACAACTAAATCAGGGTCAAATGTCTGCATTTATGCAACAATCTCAGTGTTACAATTCGAGTAATGAAAGATTACAAACTGATGTATTATTATCATTGTCAAGAGCTAGCAAGGGTGATCAGTCTAGATCCAGCTGGATTTCATGACATGACAAATTCAACTTGAATCAATGTAGTTAAGGTCAAAAATGTTTAATGATGCTCATGACATAGCTACAATGGCTTCATGACAATTATGTTTATGACAGATTTATGACAAGTTTTGTTGTCTTAGTAATTTCAAGTTGTCATGAAGAAAACAAAAACAGGTTGTGATGTATTCGTTTATGTCAAGCTGTCATAACTGAACGAATGATACTTAAAATCATACATAAAATCTTATTCACGTTCATGACGTGTCCTGTCATGAATATAAAGGTTTGATGACATTCTTTTATGAACACTCCTTCAAGTAAAGTGTTACCAATAATTTTTCATTCATTCATTTTCCTGCGGCTTAGTACCTTTAATATTCAGGGATCGACACAGCGGAATGAACCGCCAACTTATCCAGCATATATTTTACACAGCGGATGGCCTTCAAGCTGCAATCCATCACTGAAAAATAATTATTTTTATAAAAAATAGCAATAATCCAATAATAACTCAAATGAAAAAAAAATATATATATATTTTATTATGTGTTATTATCTTTTTTCATGCAAGTTAGAAGTCTCTGTACCATCTGGACGGTCTTTCTTGGTAGGGTCTGGAAGTGCAGGTGTGCTGGGCAGTGCTGGAGTCTGGCTGAGGAGGCAGTGAGGAGAGGGTGGGGCTTTCTCTCTCTCTCCCTCTCTCTCTCCCTCTCTCTCTCTCTCTCTCTCTCTCTCTCAGAGATGCTGATACAGGAAGAATCTGACACGTGTCTCCCTCACGCATTTTAATGAGTGTACTGCTTCTGTGAAGCTATTAAACGAAATGAACCATTTGAAAGTGAATTTTAGATTTCCGGTCAAAGCGCTCTCCTCCAAGAACGGATGAGGAGATCGGCGATTGTCGAGTGCCCCTCTCCTACCCCCCAGTATCCACACTAGAACCTCTCGCACACAGCATGGATGATCAAAAGAGGCCAACGGCGGACGACCATTATGCCAATGACACTTTGAGTAAGAGTCTGGAGAACAAAATGACATGACAGCCATTAGGGTTTGAAAGTGGGACTTTAAAGAGAGGCTGAAGGATGAATGTCACGAGGGAATCAAAGGGAGAAAGTTAAATCTTCATAACGTTTGCCGCTCTTCTCGAAAAAAATAAGTTCTTTGCAAACTAGCTCCCATTCAAGTCCCAAAACACGAAGACGAGTGTGTCCATGTAGAATAAAGCAGATGAGGAACTTGAGTCTGGAGGTTCAGACATGAAAGCTAATAGGGCAACGAAACTCCATTGTGCAGGTGGTTGATCATTAGTGGACAGGTTTTTTAGTCAGCGAGACGAGATGCACAACAATGGTTCCAGGAGCGCAAATGATGTGCTGGCTTTCAGACGTAACGTCCAGAAGTTCCGCTGAAAAAAAGAAAACAATGCCAAACAAAATGAAAACCAATTGCACTCTTCAAAAAGCAAAGCTTCTATATTGGTATTGATGGTACCATGAAGAAGATTTAACATCTTTATGACATTTCATTCCACAAATGAATGCTTGCGCTCTTGAAAATAAAGTTTGCTCGTTTTGTTGCAGCGATAACATAAAAAAAGCACTTTTGGTTCCACAATGATCCTCTTACTATTGTTAAACACGCTGCAAATAATCATTTTTGATATTGTTAGAATATTTTTAGAATCTCTACAAACATTTCCAATACATTCTTAAAAATGAAATATTGGCATCAGTGGTTCTATCAAGATCTTTTAATAACCAAGAAACCTGTTCTTTACAGTGCAAAATGTTCTTCAGATTTTCCTCATACAAAAAACAAATGGTTCTGTTAAAAGGATGTTTTTGCAGTAATGCCACCAATAAACATTTTGCAGGGTGTCCGCGGGGTCTTATAAAGTATTAAAAGTTGATAGATCAATTATGAGAAAATGAAGGCCCTTAAAAGATATTAAAAAGTCTTAATCCCGTTTTTACAAGGTCTTAAATTTTGTTCAAGCGTTGTCCAAAGTGTTTGACTCCAAAAAAAGCATAAATATATTTATTTTACTCGAACCGCGCGATTGGTTCGAGCCAGGTGCGTCCGGCCAAGCTCCTCTGTCTGGGTGATGTCACGTAACTTGCGACAAACGTGGGAAGGTGATGTGACGCTCTCCACATGTAGTGAAACCATAGGGTGAAACAGACGGCAAAATGGGAAAATGTAAGTTTGTGTACTCCTGGTTGGAGAAAGACGAGTTTAAACGGTGGCTGAAGCCTGCCACTAAAAACAACCACGTTATTTATTCTTTTACGCTTTGCTTCTTCCTAGCTTATCTTCTGTTGCACGGTTGTGCTCCATTTATTTATTTTACTACAACTATTTTTTAACAACTATTTATTAAGTTAAAGGTTTGATACGGATTAGAACTTGAAGTGGCGATGAGGTCTTAAAATATTGTGAGAAAAAGTCTTAAAAAGGTATTGAAATTACCTTTAGGATTCCTGCATATACCCTGTTTTGGTTCGCCAAAGAACAATTCACTGAACACTTCTTAAAATAATCTTTTTTTTCCCTAGCATGAACATTTTCATAATCTAAAGAACCTTTTTTTCTTTATGAAGAACCTTTTGTGTAATGAAAACATGGTTCTTCACAGAACCATCAATGCCAATAAAGAATCTTTATTTTTCAGAGTGAGCTCACTGAAAGGTTCATTAAGAGACCCAAAATGGTTTTGCTATGGCATCACTCCAAAAATTCTTTCTTGAAACCTTAATTTTTAATAGTGTGGATAGAACAATGAATTCCAAAATGCGTCCCTGGGCCCTTTTTCTACTTCTAAGCCTTCTTTTTAACCTAATTGCCAAGAAAATCACGGGCCTCTGTGTTCGGTTTGTGCAGATTCTAATTCCCCTCCTCAGTCAAATGCCACATTATGCCAGCAAACGTGGCTGATCAGCTGGATTTTTCTGGCACTGTCCATGCAGCTCATCTCTCCCTGCCAGTGCAAGGAAAAATGCATCTAATGTGTCTCCATGTCACATAATCAAGGATTTTAGAGTGTAAATCTTTGATCTGGGAGAACATTTTCTGATAGGATCAACCCCCCACCACCCCCCTCTTGGCTGAAGTCTTCTGATCTCCCTCCAATTACTGGTGTCAAATGAGTCTGTTTACAGGCTGATTGGATGAGTGCTGTACTGACAGTGCACCTCCCTCTCTCTGGAAAGCCTCTTTCCGTCCTCGGCCACCGTCGCACCAAGGGCGAGGACCCCGGCACACAGCTGGAGCTGTTTGGAGCCTCTTCAGAGCCAGTTGTAAGGCGGCCAAGTCGGGGGTCTCGGGGGCCTTCCATCTGGTGTGACAGGGCAGGCTCTGGGGCTTGGCTGACAGAGTGCGAGAGAGCCCACAAACCTTGCAGAGCCTCACAAATCTTTTATTTATTGGCCTGCTCGGCTCACATTTGCAGTAGTTAGTTAATATGCAGACTGGGCTCCAGGACTTCAAATGGCGCTGTGGAGTGAAGCTGGCTGGAGTTTAGGGGAGGGAAGGTGGGGGCTCCTCAGCCAGCCGTCCCGCTGAGAACTAAAGGGGGGAGGAGGTCACTGTCCAGCTGCAGGGGAGATCTGGGGCTCTCGTATTCAGCCATATTCATCACTATCACCGTCATCATCAGCATCATCATAATGAGGATCCCAGCATGTGAACAAGATCTTAAGAAGCATATGACTTACATCATCGCTGATTTTTATGCTGTTTGCTGTGCCCTTAAGGGCAGCTCCTGGAGAATTTGTTTCTACATGCAACAAACGAGGCGCACAATTAAGGTTTCTTAATTATTCTAGACTCACATTAAGGTAACACATGCTTTAAAGAGATGAGAATTTTGTCGTCATTTACTCCAAACCTGTATGGTTGAGGAATAAGATTATATTTTAAAGGATGTTTAAAACATGTTGTTGTCCATATAATGAAAGTTGTTGGAGTCCTAACATCAACATAGGCTCATTCTGAAAATGTATGGCTGCGTTGCGCCTTTAAAACGAACAGTAAGCGTGAATGGCACTCGCAAGAGAAATTTGAGATCTAAAAAAGCATACACAACGACCTCTGGTGGATTCAAGAAAAAAAAACTGAAAAAAAACGTAGTTCCTGGGGCATATTTGGCAGTCTCCAGAAATGTATATAGAGGTACGTTTTTAGAATGAGCCTGGGTTGCCTAACATTGTGTCTGCGGGGTCTTAAAAAGTAAAACAAAATGTTAAAAACTAAATTTTAGGCTTTAAAAAGTCTTAAATTCACTAAAATATTGACTTGTAGGTCTTTATATTAAGCAGGTCTTTAAACCCTAAACAACATTAGACTCCATTGTTTTTCCTATTTGGTATCAATCAAGATTAGCTAAAGTGTTTCTATGTACAATAAAAAATATATAGGGTCGGCCATTTATATGGATACACCTTAATAAATTACATAGACAATTGCCTTCAGATGACCCCAAAAATAAAAGTTTAAGGGGGTCAGATCGGGAGACCTTGGGGGCCATTCAACTGGCCCACAATGACCAATCCACTTTTCAGGAAACGCTCCGGTTACTAAGGTAATCCTCGTTCCCCGAGGGGGGGGGGAACGGAAATGCTATGTGGAAACTTCCACTATGGGGATTTCATTCAGAAAGGCAATCATCTGAAAGAGTATGTAAACGGGCCAATGAAATGCCAATGAGTTGGCAGCTTCAGCTTGCGCACCTGATGCTCGTTGCAATTAATTTGGCTATAAGAGCACATGTGCGAGCAAAGCCGAGTATGCGGATGCCTGCGAGCCAAAGGGGCACTAGGGCACCCTCCGCGAGCTTGGTGAGGACCCGCGGGACAGGGAGAACCCGAAGGGGAGGACTTGTATTGCCAGGCTTGACCTTAAAGCAGACCGCAGAAACTGACGGTGGCGTGGAGTATGAAGACATGAAGTACGCGTCCTTCAGGTCTATTGCTGCAGACCAATCCCGAGGACGAAGGCACCGGAGGATGCGCTTCTGCATAAGCATTTTGAACGGCAGCTTGTGCAGACAGCGGTTCAAAACGCGCAGATCTAGGATTGGCCATAGCCCACCGCTCTTTTAGGTACGATGAAGTACAGGCTGTAAACCCGCTCTCCGTCTCGGCTGGAGGGATCGGTTAGATTGCATCCTTCGCCAGGAGGACAGCAATCTTCTCTCGCAAGACAGGGGCGGGCACAGGGCTGACCCTGGTGAGAAACACCCCCGTGAACTTGGGAGGCCGTTCGCGAATTGAATCGCATAGCCGAGTCTGATCGTGCGTATGAGCCACCGTGAAGGGCTGGGCCACACTAACCAGGCAGGCAGAGCTCTCGCTAATGACTGCATCGCTACGATCGCTGACGTACCAGCAGTGGGGCAGCGCGGAGTGGAAGTGCTGATCCGGGGAGCGCTGGGGTCCTGCGGAAGAGCTGGAGGCGAGAGATTCACTCACCTTACACCCAGACTCAGGAGGGGAGGGCTGGAGGTGTGAGAGAAAGGAGACCGTCCTCCCAGACCTTGTGAGCCACTGGCGAAGTGCGCCGATCCTGCGAGCTGGAAGGCTTTTCATCGCGTGCCAGACTGGTTCCCTCTTCTCTGGATGGCCCGTCTCAGGAGCGCTTTGCGGTCTGTTAACTGGACTTAACGGCTCACTGGGACAGGGAGCGCTGGTTGCCTGTGAGGTGCTCGGCGCTGCCGCTGGCCGGAGGCGCAGGCGGGGACGGAGCAGCACTCGTAGACGGGCGCTCTCAGCGACAAGCAGTGGATGTGGATGTTTTGGCGGGGGGGGGGGGGGGGGGGGGGGGGGTCTTACATCTCCGCCGATGGATGGTCCATCGTATCCGACTGCACGGTTGTGAATTCCTGGGTGAATCTACAAACGGTGTCGCCGAACAGGCCAGACTGGTATATGGGGGAGTCAAGAAAGTGAACTTTGTCGACTCCGCACATATTTTTGCCAGGTTTAGCCCAAGGTGGCGCTCCTGGACCACTAACGTGGCCATCGTCCTTCCCGGGGCACACGCAGCGGACTTGAGGTCCGTGGAGCTCAGTCGGGTGCGGTGCGGGGCTTGAAACAAGCCTGGGTCGGAACCCCCCTTGTGCAGCTGGGCCAGCGCGCGCGCATGGACCCTGGCATGCAGGGTGGAAGCAGCCTGGCCTGCGGCTGCTTTTATTCTAGTTGAAATGAAACAAATAAGACTTTCTCCAGAAGAAAAAATATTATCAGACATACTGTGAAAATTTCCTTGCTCTGTTAAACATCATTGTGAGCATGTATTATTTTACAAATCATACACTATTGCAAAGTTTAATAGGACATAACTAGGGCCAGACAGAATCTGTGGACATTTTTTGTATATTTCTGGAGAGAATTTGTAAAAAATCAGTGGATTTACGCGGAATGATTTTGGGAGTATCATAACTAAAAACTTAATATTTAAAATAAAAAATAATACCTTTTTAACTTTTATTTAATCTTTACAATGCAAATCCAATTAGATCCATTTATTTGGTAAACAAAGCAAGTCTCTCATATAATATTTCTACTAAAAGACAGAACATATTACTTTACAAACTGTATTGTAAATAAATCATATGAGCATTTTAATATTAATATTATATCACAAAATATTAGTGAAATTAATTTAAAAACTGAATAAATATACATTTACACAAGTAAATACATAGACTCAATGATGGGCTAAAAATCTGCAGATTTCTGTGCATGCAGATTCTGTGTGGACCTAGTCATAACATAGTAATAAGTCTTTATTCTTAAATCTTTGTTAATAATCTGCCCATTTCATAATTTATAACAAAAGGATGAAAGTTGTTTTACTGCCTTAGGTGTTTATTTAATCTCAAAATGTCAAAAAGACATACATTTCATCAGTGAAATGTATGTGTAGGTAAGTTTTGACAGTTTTACAGAAATATGCCTTGAGTCATCTCTAGCCAGTGAGCCTGGATTGGACCTATTCCTTTAAAAGTGGTAGGGAAGCATGTGCAGCCCTCATTTGCATAGTCACTGTCAAGCATTAGCATGAATTCTGGGATATTCCTTACTGCCACCTAATGTTTTGATATGTGAGTGCATTTGGGCTGATGCTAACTTTTAAGTAATCAGTGCTGGGAAAATATGTGTAAGAAGTCTAGATTAGCAGGGGGAAAAAAGCAATGCTAATAATAGTTATTTTCCTCCACTTAGCTAGAAAAAAGCCCTGACTCGAGTCAAAATATTAACATTTTATTCTCTCACTTACTAGAAAGTCGTCTAAAGAAAAACACTCTGTCCCAGGGAGACAGTTTCATGCAAAAGGAAGGTCAACACAGAGCTCCGCGTGACATTTTCTTCAAATTTATGGAGTAACAGCGTGTCACACTGCATTGTCATGCGATGACACCAATTTGACGTGATGGCTCTTTACGGCTGTCCCTTTCCTGTCATATACTGCATGCACAGCAGATACAAGAGTTCAACAAGCGCTCCAAAGGGGGCTGTCTCATCACTCACATCGCCACACACACACATCGACGCAAGCCAATGCCTTCACCATCCCCATATATCTCGGAGAAAACAGACCTGACAACAAGTTTATAGCATGTAAAAAGTCTTCAGCATGCGTGCAAACGCACATTTCATACAGTACAAGTATGCTACAAAGGCATCGCCATTAAGACAAATCAGTCGCTGGGCTACTGGGAATTTAGAAAGAGGTGAAGCGATGCAGCCTTTCTGTGGCGTTCATGGGAACACAGATGCCAGTATAGAGCATCTGTGCTCAGAGCAGCCAATCTCAGCAATTATTAACTAGGTGGCATCGAGAGCGCTGCTTAGCCTGTTCAACAGCTCCCTGAGCTCTTTAAGGAGCTCAAGACATATTTTCCAGCAGGCCCTCTGGAGCATCGCTCTTCACACACGCTTTCTCTCTCTCTCTCGCCTTGTCACTCGTCCCTCTCCTCCTTATTTCTCCGGTTGTGTCCTCTTGGATCCAATTTGCAACTTAGCATCACCCCTGTTTGCTGGTTTTCTTCTGGTCTTATCTTATCTTGTTACACACTCTTCAGGCTTTGTGGTTAAATTATGTATTAAGGTCAATGTCAAAACATGGAAGATATGTAATCTACGGGGAGTTTCCTTTTATTCATTATTACAGTGAAGGCTGAGCACAACTGTCAGAGAGCCGAGGATGTGCGCAGCATGGAAGCTTGCTGCACAGCGGGGCTCTTCATAGCCCCCTCTCCCGCCTCTCTCCCAGGACAGACCCCTTGATAGATTTACCCAGCTAACCCATCTCACTTAAAAAGTTCTCTCTTCTCTGCTCCAATCTGAAAGCTGTCAAGCGCACCTATATAGTCGTGTCATTTATCTGAAGGAAGACGCGCACACTTGAGAAGATGTTCACTCGCGTTTTGGGATCTTCTAATGGGGAGGCGCTTTCTTTTTGGGAGGGTCTTGAGGAATGTGACTCCCTCATACGTAGCTACAGTATATGTCTCCGATTACGTTGCGTTTTGTCTGAGGGTGTCTATCGCTTGTGCGAATGTGACCCCCTAGTGTGCTCATGGACTGATCTCTACGGCATGCTTAGTGGAAGAAGAAGGGAAAAAAAATGAATGCTTGATAAATTTGAGCCAACTCTCTCTGGGGCAAGCATAATTATTTTCTGATTAGATTAATTCAGTTATACTTTGGTCCTTTCCAGAGCCACCGGCGTGCCTGGAAGAAGCGCACTCAGTCATGCTAACAATTACACAATTAGCTGCGCAGCGCAAACCATGCAGGCGAATTCAGCTCCGGCTAACAATCCGCCCTCCTACATTCATTCCATAGACCATAACAATTATCATTTGTGGGGTTTTTATGGGTCTCTGATGCTGATGGGGGTTGGAATAATGCGAGATCGCCCTCATGTTTAACCCACCCACTCCTCTCTCATTATTTCTGCTCCATTGTGAATACCATAAACGTCTCCATAACCGCAATGATAAACAGTCGAGACCGAGAAACAATCCTTCCCATTATGGGGAGTGTAATTGAGAATATCCCTTTCTCAGATGCTCTTCAGGGACACATTGTCCAAACGGTCAACAGAAGCGATATTTTTTCATCTATACTCACTTGTGAATGTCATTACTTACAGAAGGATCCTTACTAGGGGCTCATTATGGCTGTAATATAAAATCAAGCTGTTTATTTTATATTGTACAGACACTTTCAAACACAATTACGTCAATGTAGAATCTAATTTCAGCCATGAATTACTTATTTCCATACACGCGTAAAAATAAAGGCTTCAAATGGAGTTTTTGTGGTTCCTTTTGTGTTGTAATTTCATTCATCTAGATTAGAATGGATTATATATATCCCACAGTTTCGTATTTTCTGGGGGGGTTTTATGAGTATGATATCTTGACATTGTTTTCTAAAGATCTGTTCAGTATTGTCTTTCAAAAATTGTATTAAAAGCTTTATGGTGTGTTTATAATATGGTAACTTATGGGTAGGCCTGTTACAATAATCAATATATCAACTTATCACACAACACATGGACATGACCAATCATTTTTGATGATGCAATATATATCGCCCATACATAAACGTAAATTCTAGCAACATTTTTAGCTGACTGCGTAACCTCTCTATCTCTATTAAAGGTGTCAGTATATGGTTAAAAAAACACTATTTACTATAAATTACTGTAGTATATTTTCATGTGGGTGTCTGACAACTGAAAATAAATCTGGTAGCAGATATCATAGATATCTCTGTTACTTTTAACCTTGAACTTTTTTGTTAACATTTATTATTATTTATTTGTTTAGGATATACGTTCTGATTCTAATGCCTAATTATTCAGTTGTTTAAATGACTATGAAATATTCTTAAGAATAAAATATTATGTCTTCTTTGGAAGAATGTACTTGCATTATGATGCTATTATATTGTGGGATAAAATGGTATTAAAATGACAATAATATCATTTATCGCAATATATTTCGGTGCAATACATGATACAACAAAAAATAGATATCGTGACAGGCCTACTTTGGGATTAGATAATTGTTTATTGGCTTCCATGTTGGCCACTTATTAGCACTTATTAATGCATTATCCTGCATGACCATATTCTGCATCCCTTATTACATTACTAACTATCAATAAGTAGTGCATTAGGACTTTACTGAGACAAAAGGTATAGTTCATGGCTGTAATATAAAATCAAGCTGCTTATTTTATATTGTACAGACACTTTCAAACACAATTACGTCAATGTAGAATAATATAAGCCATGAATTACTTATTTCCATACATACTTAAAAATAAAGGCTTCGGTCGGCGCAATAGCCTAGCGGTTAGCGCGTGGACATATGGTGCAGTAGCATGTCAGGGCGTCCCGAGTTCGAATCCCGGCTCGAGGACATTTCCCTACCCTACCCCCTTCTCTCTCTCCAAGTTCGCTTCCTGTCTCCATACTGTCCTATCTAATAAAGGCAAAAAGGCCAAAAATAAATCTTTAAAAAAATAAATAAATAAAGGCTTCGAAAGGGAGTTTTTGTGGATCCTTTTGTGTTGTAATTTCAGTCATGTAGATTAGAATGGAGAATAGAATAGAAAGATCTGTTTGGTATTGCACTACATCTGATGGTCATTTATTGTTTAAAGTGAGAAAAACAAAGTTATCTTTTAAACAACTTTATTAAAAACTTCATGGTGTGTTTATAATGTGGTAACTTATGGGTACGCCTATCACAATAATGAATATATGGACTTATTGCACAACTCATGGACATGACCTCATCATTTTTGGTGATGCAATATATATCGCCCATACATAAAAAACAATACAACATTTTAGCTGATTGTGCAACCTCTCTATCTATTGGAGGTGTCAGTGTCAGTATGGTTTAAAAAACTACAACACTATAGTATTTACTATAAATTACTGTAGTATTTTTCAGGTGGGTGTCTGACAACTGAAAATAGATCTGGTACCAGATATCCCAGGCTCTGTTACTTTTTACCTTGGACTTTTTTTATTCATGTTTATTATTATTTATTTGTTTAGGATATAGGCGGTTCAGTCCGCTGCGGCGACCCCGGATTAATAAAGGGACTAAGCCGAAAAGAAAGTAAATGAATGAATGTTTAAGATATACCCTAATTATTAAATTGTAAAAACGACTAATTAAATGAAATATTAAGAATAAACTATTATGTGTTCTATGGAAGAGTGTACTTGATTTATGATGCTATTATATTGTCATTCTGGCATTATATAATGGCATAAAATACTCTTTAAATGACAATAATATCATTTATCACAATATATTTTGGGGCAATATATCATACAAGAACAAATAGATATCGTGACAGGCCTACTTTGGGATTAGATCATTGTTTATTGGCTTCCATTTTGGCCGCTTATTAGCACTTATTAATGCATTATCCTGCATGACCTTATTCTGCATTCCTTATTACATTACTAACTATCAATAAGTAGAACATTAGGACTTTACTGAGGCAAAAGTCATAGTTAATAGTGAACATGTCTTCCTCATTCAACAGTATACCATATATAACATTTGTAAGAGGTCTTTGTCTTCTTTAAGTAACTTAAGTTATTGTTGTTTTAAACAGCCATACTGTAAGATATCATGAAGCGATTCGAAGACATTTCCCTTAAAGTAAAATAAAATAAAGCAACAATACATCCAGGATGCAAATAAGTTTTACTCATAAAAATAATTACTAAATTATTTTACAAGAATTATATGCAACTTAGTGCTTTTTTATTTTTAACCAAAGGCTCATTATGCCTGTAATATAAAATCAAGCTGTTTATTTTACATTGTACAGACTCTTTCAAACACAACTATGTCAATGTAGAATCTAATATCAGCCATGAATTACTTATTTCAATACACGCTTAAAAATAAAGGCTTTAAAGGGGAGTTTTTGTGGTTCCTTTTGTGTTGCAATTTTATTCATCTATTAGAATGGATTATTTATCCCAGTTTCATATCTCTTGGTTTCCTATGAGTATAATATCTTGACTGTTTTCTAAATATCTATTCAGTATTCTACTACATTTGAAGGGTCTTTAATTGTTTAAAGTGACAAAAACAAAGTTGTCTTTCAACTTTATTAAAAGCCTCATGTTGTGCTTCTAATATGGTACCTTATGGGGAGCAATCCTCACTTTTAAATTATTAGTTTTTGGCTTGCATGTTGGCTGTTTATTAGTACTTTCATTCATTCATTCATTTTCTTTTCGGCTTAGTCCCTTTATTAATCTGGGGTCGCCACAGCGGAATGAACCGCCAACTTATCCAGCATGTTTTTACGCAGCGGATGCCCTTCCAGTCGCAACCCATCACTGGGAAACATCCATTCACACTCATTCACACACATACACTACGGACAATTTAGCTTACCCAATTACTACTGCGCCACCACGTCGCCTTATTAGTACTTATTAATGTCTTATTCTGCATTCCTTACCTCGTTACTAAATATCAATAGGTAGGCAAAAATCATAGTAAATAGTCAACATGTCTTCACCATTCTATACCCATAACATTTAAAAGAGGTCTTTGTCTTCTTTAGCTAAGATATCACAAGGCGATTCAAAGAAATTTCCCTTAAAGTAAAATCAAATTGTGTGGAAAGATAAAAAGCAACAATATATCCAAAATGCAAATGTGTTTTAATAATAAAAAATAATTACAAATAGCTTTTTTTGTTCTTATCCAAAGACACGTGCATGTAAATATACAAATAAAAGTTCTGCATGCATTGATGCATTTTCAGTGCATTATAAAGCATTAATAATACATGTTTACTATATAATTATTTATCAGATGATAAAACATATTATAGGTGTTTTAATGGGTTATGCACATTTTAAATACTCTTTTAAAGTGTTATACATATCGGTTTCATAGAAAGTGTTACCAAACATTTCAGTAAATAGCATTGAATTGAAACTGTGTCAGTCCAGTTTTCAGAGTTGAAGTTCAGTTTAGTTCAGTTCATTGTAGTTTAAATTTCATTGCTGAAAGTCCAAAAACTGAAGAACAAATCCATCGATGTGAAGTCCGAACCATGCAAGCCAGTGGAGGCAGCAGCGAGTAACAAACTTCACCAACTGGCGAAAGTGAAGGGAAAAAAACCTAGAGAGAAACCAGGCTCAGTTGGGCACGACCATTTCTCCTATGGCCAAACTATTTATTCTTACTGTGTATCATCTAAATGGCATTTTTTCCATTATAGACCATTTCAGTGTGTGGTCATTTCATTGGCCAATGAACATTTCCTGCTTGTTATCAAACTATTTTATAACTGTAACAAGAGGCAATTCAATCAGAACTTAATATTAAAAGAGCTATCATAACATTATTAATTAATATGTTGCTCTTTTTGTATTCTCGGAAGCTGTAGAAATTAAAAATGTAAAACAGGAAATACGTTGGGACCAATAATTTTGTTTACATGCCTCAAAGTGCTCTATAATAGGCATTTGTGCAATGGAAAGGTTTTGTGAATGTTAAAGATTCTTTGTGGTATCATTGTTTTCCTTAAAGAACCTATAACAGCGTTCTTTGTTTTCTCCTGAAGGTTTGCCCAAACCGGAGGGTGAGCAAATGATGACAGAACTGTTGATTTTTGGGTGAACCATTTTTTAAAGTGTAAAGTATTATAGTGTGTCTGACCGCCACCCTACGAGACTCATTTGACGACACCACACAAACGTGTTAGATGTTTATGTATTTGTTGACTTGAACACCAGCCATGATGCAATTATAATGATGCAATATTTACAGTCGCTAAAATGTGCTCGATCCACCACCCAAAAGCCGAGCTTGTTCTTGCTCAACACGACGACGCAATCCAGCAGCTCTCAAATGACACAAATTTGTTTCTAAATACCAAGTTTCTGACACAGAGGCCTGAGAGATTATTTGTAGTATTATTATTTGTCTTTGCAAATGGTGGAACCTCAAATCTCTTGCCTCTGCGGAGCATTAGCATCTCTTTGTTTTGCCATGTAGTTTGATGATAAACTCTCTGTAGTCGAGCCAAACTCACAACCCAGTTTTGTTTTGGGTGTTTTTGTTTTCCACAAACTGGACATCAGCATTTGAAATCAGCGTTAGATGAAATAGTATGAACCTTCTCATCTGGCCAAACAAACGCGTAATTAATGAACGTAGCCTCACACTAAGACGTCTTAGAGATAGAAGCCATGTTTTCTTTTTATCCTGGCTTTTTCTCTTCTCGTCCTAGAGGAGTGCTAGCACGTTGCGTTCTTAACCTCGCATGTAGAGCGTTGAAAATAACTTGTGACTTGTAAGCCTAATTAAGGAATCCTCCCTGACCCGCACACCCAGGCCTCGTCAGAAATCTAACACCAGAGCTGATTCAACATGAGCTACACACCGGGCAGGACCCAGCACTAATGAATACTAATGAATAATAATTACAGGCTCTTTGGCACCCAGACGCACTGCAGGGACAAATGCTAATACGCTTTAAATGTACACCGCTAGGAATGACTAGCGGGTTCAACATGCGGCAGATTAGCCGAAGGGCCGATGCAAACTCAAGGTGAAGGATGAAACATCTCTGGCGGACGAAATTATGAGCATATTGGTTTGTTTTTCGGTGACGCGGGCGAAGCCATTGATCTAGAGAATTCGGGCCACATGAGAGCAGACGAATCTCGGGATGTGGCGCTCCTAGCGTGTCTGTTTGTGACACCTTTTAATTGGCAGCATTAGAGCTCATCAGCGAGCAGACTGTTGTTTGTGAGAGCGCTCTCTCCTCGCGCTTTTGTACTCGTTCTCGCATGGCAGGGAAATTAAACTTTGTGGTGTTTTATTTTTTCTCTTTTTTTTTCTCCCCACTGTTTATTCTTTTGATCTGTGTGTACATTATTCGCCGCTCTTTGAATTTAAATTTCACTGTCATGTTTCTCTTTTCATCACAGTGATGGTTGCAGCTCTAATAATATTCAGCTTTTAAGTCACTGTAGAATGTTAATTAGATTCTCTCTTTTTTTAATTAATACGTCCCTGCAGGTTTCCTTATCAAATCATTTTTACCAACGTAAAATCACGCACTTTGTGTCAGTGAGTTACTGTAAAATCTTCCAAATGAAATTGCATATGAGCAATTCTATGCAAATGTCAACCTTGCCATGAAAAAAATTATGTTTCTGTCAAAATAGTGAAACCGTTTCTGCGTTTTTTGTGCAAGCAAGTATATTACAGTGCTTTAAAAATACTTAAAAATGTCTCTGTTAATGTTTTTAAACAATTATATTTGATTTACCAAAATCACACAAGTGCCAATATCACATCTGTCACATCCATAACGAAGCTTTTTCCTCATAAATGCAAAAAATGTCAAATAAAATAAACTCAATCATGTTTGTTCTATAGTGAGCTGACTCTTATCCTTTTGATTAGCAATATTTCTTTTTGTTTGTGCAGTTTAATTTACAGAATTTCTACAAAGTATGTTGTATACTGACCAAATCTTTTTTGGTCACATCCATAACGCATGTTTATTTTCCTCATTTAAAATATAAAAAATGTTTACAGATTGATTTTTTTCTGCTCCCATAACTCTGTGGTAAGTTATTTTGGAAAATATAAACATATCATTTCAATATAATGTTAGCATATGCGTTCTCTATGAATTTATGTTTTGAGATTTTACTGCAAATGTCACATCCATAATGCTTGAATTGCTCTTATGATGTCTGAGAACTTGGTTCGCATGCAGTATGCAGAATATGTGTTTTTTTTTTTTCACTTAGCGAAATTAAAGCTTAGTGTGCTCTTGCAAGGTTATCGCAATGCGGCTTCCTCGTGCTTGTATTGTGGGGTATTAGTGGTAATGTGTTGTGCTCTGCCTCCCTAAATGCTAGTGTTGTCCAGCAGCTTCTACTGTCCCATCTATCATCTTCAGCAGTGAGCCAAGGATTCTGGGATAGAGGAGCCACGTACTGGGCTGTGATAATGAAAGGTCACAAAGGGGGTGGAGTGTTGAAATTGCTTTACTTTACAATGAAACATGTTCAGCCCAAGCAGTGCCATACCCGAGGAACGCTGTCTGGAGCAGAGCTAGAATTTCAAATGCTCTTATGGCCAATGAGGCAACAGATTTGTTTTCGATATAGAACACAATGAAGCCCATTTAACTTTTTTATGTTATTAGAAGTCAAAATGATTTGTTTGCATGTAGATTCATTCGCTGGCTTAATTTTGGGGAAATTCTGTGAAATGTTTGGAAACTTGTTTAAATGCAGTCCTCATTCATATACTGTAGAAAATGCTAGGTTCCACACGATCAATTTGTGTTAGGGCAACATGAAACAATAAACTTATTAGTTTTTACAAATTTAAGTTGATTGAACATAAAACAATCAAGTTGTCTAAAAAATAAACTCAACAATTATGTTGTTTCAACTCATTTTAAATAAGTAGTTTTAACAAACAATGAAACGTGATAATGAAAGGTCACAAAGGGGGTGGAGTGTTGAAATTGCTTTACTTTACAATGAAACATGTTCAACCCAAGCAGTGCCATACCTGAGGAATGCTGTCTGGAGCAGAGCTAGAATTTCAAACGCTCTCATGGCCACTGAGGCAATATATTTGCTTTCAATAGAACAAAACTAGGCCCATTTCACATTTTATATATGTTATTAGAAGTCAAAATGATTTGTTTACATGTAGATTCGTTTGTTGGAATAATCGAGGTGAAAATCTGTGAAATGTTTGGAAACTTGTTTAAATGCAGTACTCATTCATTCATTCATTTTCTTTTCGGCTTAGTCCCTTTATTAATCAAGGGTTGCCACAGCAGAATGAACCGCCTACTTATCCAGCATATGTTTTGCACAGCGGATGCCCTTCCAGCTGCAACCCATCACTGGGGAAAGTACTTATTAATACACTGTAAAAAATGATGGGTTCAAAATATCCAATTTGTGTTGGGGCAACATGAAATTATCAAGTTAACTTATTAGTTTTTATAAATTTAAGTTGTCACAAAAAACCTCAACAATAATGTTGTTTCAGCTCATTTTAAATAAATAGTTTGAACAAACAACAAACATCATTTATTTAGTGTACTATGTCTTGTTTATTTGTACACTTTTTCACAGTGATGTCTTAAAAGTATCATTTAAATATTCACAACGAACCTTTCAGAAAAAAAGTGAAGAATATTTATATTGATTTAATGTCTGTGAATGCTAAAGCTTCTTAATAGAACCGTCAATGCCAATAAAGTGTATATACAGTGCATATATAAGTACACCGCTCTTTTAAATTCATATTTTTAATAGGAAGCTTTACAATATTATATTTGTGCATATACATTAGATTAGTCAGTGCTGAAGCCAAATCTGGAGCTTATCTAACAAAATAACTTACGTTAACGGTCCAAAAACTAGTACACCCAAATTTATATGTTATAGAAAAATTTTTAAAAGACAAATAGACAAATTTTAAAAAGTGGAAAAATTAGGAGAAGCAAACAAATTGAACAATTTAGTTGAAATTTTGTAGGTTGTAATTTTTCTTTTTTTGCAATATTTAGTTTGATTTTAATTGTATTATCTTTAAATTTCTAAATATGTTTGGTGACTAAAATGTTATTTTAATAAATATATCTGTTTAATAAATCTGTTTTGTTTAAATGCACCAAAATATATTACCTATATTGACTGAGAAATGGAAAAAATATTTATTTTCAAAATGAGGTGTACTCAATTATGCTGAGCACTGTAATTTAACGAATATAATGAATTGATATTTGAATCTTTTTTATCATAAACAAACATGCAGTACAGCAGTGTTCCGACATGCCTATTATTAAAAATGTGTTTCTGTATATTTCTATAAATAACTATGCCTTCATTGTAAGACATAAAAATCAGTTTCCTCTGAAAATACGCAAGGAGGAGAAACATTTCACTGTGCTCACCGAGGAAAACTGATATTCGCAGAAAGAGCAGAAAAGAATATATATATTTGGCGTTTATTATACTTTATAATGAACTGATTCACATCTCGCTGAGAGGTAATTAATACGGGGAAATCTTGAATTAAAGATGTAAATCTTGACACTTTGGCAGGGGGGCCGGTAAGGGACAGTAGTCTCCAAGGCCTGAATTATTCTTAGCATAGACCAATTAACACCATGTATCTTCTTTTATGTTCAGTTCAATTAAGAGCCTTTACGGTTTTTAAGTTCTTTTCTTCTTTATAGTTGGAGAGTGTCAGAAATGCAGATCAAAGCCAAACGCAGCAGTCCGTGCACCATAGGTAAATCTGCTTTGCATAAGAATCTGCATGTTGCTACGAAGGTTTTATTCCAATTTTGCATGAATTAAAAAACAGGAAGGGAGCAGAAATGAGGGAGAGAACCCACAAAGCAGTCTATTAATCTGCTCTCAAATCTCCCTATATCTAGCACTCTGACAGCTGAGTACCTCGATAGCTCAAACCCCAGTAGACCGACGCCGGCTGTAGAGAACAATTTTGCTTTTTGTCATTCCACGACCATTCCGCGTCTTTTATTTTGATTTTCAAGCAAGCCGGGCAGAGCTGAAAGCCAATGAAGTAACATTTCTAAACACAGATAGTCATTTGCAGTTTTATATTTCAATACGTGACCAACAAGCTACTTTTTTGAAAGTGTTTCTCTGTCCTCTTCGCTCTTTTGTGTTTCATTTTGCATAATTATTGAACTGACAGTTGTGTTTTTCTCACCGCAGGAGCTTTAAACTCGATGCTGAAATTCAATTTCAAAAACCTGGTTCGAAAATTACTGCACTCACTAATATTCCTGCCGAACGTCATGACGTGCTTATATTTATTTTTGCACTGGCCACTGTAGATCTCCTTCTTAATTATTTTCCTCAGGCAAGATGGATGGTTTCTTGAAGAGATCTCTGCTGCGTGCTGCGTTCGAATCACCCAGTGATATGATATGGTCAACATATATCATAATCATATTGAGAGATGACATCCAGGGAGGGGCACAGCCTCGGGGTGGATGGATGCTTTCAGGGCAACATAATAACACAAACAACCTGTTTTTCAGCACCCCTAATTGCTGCGCTTTAATTGCATTAAGCAGTGAGATATCAATAAATCAATGGGCAAATGAACTGGGCAACTATGAGCAATGACTGTTTAGTGTTGCTCTGTATTATTCTATTGATGTTCCACTAACGGCCGTCCTTGAGATATTGAATGCTATTCAAGCCGGGTGCTGACATCATAATAGAAGGCAGTCTGGCCGCGTGGACGCTCGTCTCTGCCTCATGTTTTTCTCACTTATATACAGTGCTCAGTATAATTGAGTACACCCTATTTTGAAAATTAATATTTATATTCATTCCTTAGTGAATATGGGTAATATAAATTGGTGCATTTGAACAAATCAGATTTATTAAACAGATATATTTATTAAAATAATATTTTAGTCACAGAACATCTTTAGAAATGGAAAGAACACATTTAAATTCATGCAAAATGTTTCAAAAACTACATTTAAACTACAGAATTTCAACTAAATTGTACATATTTTTTGTTTCTCTTGATTAATGCTATTTTTGAAAATGGTATTTAATATTTTTCTATAACATAAATTTGGGCTAGTAATTTTTGAACCATGATTGTAAGTTATTTTGTTAGATTAGCTTCAGATTTGGCTTCAGAACTGACTCATCTAATGTATATGCACAAATATAATATTGTAAAGCTTCCTATAGAAAATATTAATTTAAATGAGAGATTTGTGGAGGGTGTACTCCATATATGCTGAGCACTGTACATGCTTTTTGAAACATAGAGAGAGAGACACTGGTATTATGAAGAGTATATTTGGGCTTTTATGTCCATAATATAAGTAAAAGTACTGTCTTTATTTATAGCCGTGCAATTGATCTGCTCATTTTTATCTCTTGGATCTGTGAGATCTACTTTAGAAATATAGAATCGTGTAACACCATGCATTGAAAATTATATAAATATAATTATAAATATATTGTGTTATTAAGACAAATAAATACCCTAAATAGCTGCCAAATATTTAATCACATTAATCCTATTAAAATAATATATATAAATAAACAATTTTATCACTCATAATTACCCAAATATGGGTGAAAACCTAGTCCAAAACTATGATCCTGTTTTATTAGTAATGAGCTTGACAGGAAATCTTTTAATACGTAATATCTAAAAATATACACACTGTATTAAAAATGTGTCGTTGTATTCTATAATGTTGTCTCCAAATTACATTTAGAGCAAAACATGTATATATTTTAGCTTGTAGGGTGGCATAATAATTATATGATATTGATATTAATTTTACATATGCTATAGTATGTATATTGTTATTGATACAATGTGTAACTATACAATGAAAATGTAAAGGTTGACCTGTGCTTTAGGACACGTTCCAGGTAAAAATAAATGTTGGAGACATTCATTCATTCATTTTCTTTTCGGCTTAGTCCGTTTATCAATCCGGGGTTGCCACAGCGGAATGAACCGCCAACTTATCCAGCACATGTTTTACGCAGCGGATGCCCTTCCAGCCGCAACCCATCTCTGGGAAAATGTTGGAGACAATTATTTCAAATGTTGTCATTATCAGTCTTAATGTTTCATAAAATTAATCCATTCGCTAATATCTGTTGGTCAAAATTATTATTATTTTTTTTTTTTTAAATTAGCTGTTTCTTGAATTTTTGTTTCATATATTACATTTTCACTAAAAACATTAAATATGCTTACAGATTTATTGTGACAGCATACCGAAATATAGTTTCAAAATATGCTCAATGAACAAGAACCTTTTCTTCTTATTTTTTGGAAATCTCAATGAAATTTACCTGTTTCTATAAACATAGTAAAGTCTGGTTATTGAAATACCATAAGAAATTTTCAAAATGTGTAATAAATGAAACAAATCCTGTGACAACTAGCCTGAGTGTGCCCTACATATTCCCCATATTTTCATTTCAAGACAAAGGAACAGTCGATGTCCCTCTCTCATAAGTAATAAGTTAGACAGAAAAGCTTTTAATGTTTGATATCTAGGGATATGTAAAAAGTCGTGTGAAATAATTTTGTCAGCTCGTTCTTGACCCACTATTTTTAAGAATTGGTATGAAGTGTGTGGTAATAAAAAGCTTTGAAGTCTTTTTTTTTATCTCAAGTTTATTTTAAGCCTGTTTTACTACACTTTCACCTTCGTGTGAGTCTTTCTGACTGTTGACAATTGCCATTTTAATCCGACGTTCAAAGACATTTTTTTATAGGACAGCAGGCTAATTCAAATATCAAAATATTTTGGCAGGTGTGATTTCTTTGTTGGATTGTTTTCATAACCCCGTTGTCTCTAAGTATTATTAAGTAAAAATCTTTGCTCAGGCATCTGTTTGAAGATATAAATAGCGCGTACTGCCATCTAGTGGGGTTTTGACGGTACAGCGATCTACAATTGAACTTCAGACGCTGTTTGTGCTAGTCATTAAACTTCTGACTAGCTGTTCCACTGACAATACTCATATTTTTTGTTATAATATTAAGTCACTAAACAAATAAACGTTCTTAAACTGTGAAAAGCTGGCAAAATGAGGAGCGCGTATAATCAAATTTTACATAATGGCCCTGAGGCTGCCAGCAGCTTTAAGAAGGCCGACGTTGATCCGCGTGTCCTTTAATTGTCTCGCAATTTGAGTAAACAAGAACAAAGAACAGCAAAAAACATGTTGCAAATCAGACATGCAAATAAGTGGATTTACTCGCACATCCTGCGTGCTCGAGCTCAGTGGGAATCAGTCAGGCTTGTTCTCGATGGCCCTCTTTTTTCCTGCTGTGAACAACGTGCTCTGTCAGTGATTAGCAATAACACAGACAATGGATGTAATTTCGGTAGGAGGGAAACATGCAGCATCAGACCTTGCATAAGCGTGCACATAAGCAAGCTTTCTTGTCTGTACCACCCACTTTTTATACTTTATTCATGGTTTTGAACAACAAACAACCATACATGATTTAAAGATTAACATGACAGACAGAGATTACACTCAATATTAGGGCTGCACGGTACTGGAAAAATCTGATATTGTGATATTTTATTTTTCTACGATAAATATTGCGATATGAATACAGTTTCATGAGAGAAAGAACTATTTGATGGTTTTCTGGGGAGTCTAGCAGTATTCAGGTACAGAAATTATGCTTTGCATTGTCTCGTTTTGAGTCCAAATATTTTTTTCTTTCGAGTAAAAATATTGTTTTGTTTTAACTGTCAGAAGAAATAAATCAATCCAAGATTTTCCTTAAAACAAGCAAACTTATCTTAAGTAAAATAATCTTGTTTTTACTTTGAAATATTTAGACTATAAACAAGACAAAAAATCAATATGTTTAAATTGGCATAAATTTGATAAATTCTATATAAATAATTAAATAAAATTAATCTTTGTTAAACATACATTTTGTGAACAAATGTTTTAAACTCTCTTGACATGCTCAGTCACAGGCATTAAAAACACATGCCTATGCTAAACCTTTATTATAGTTATAGTTGGCAGTGACACTATAAATGCCATGTGTTCTGTAGCTCCTGTAGCTCAAATATAATTCAGTCTCAACATTGCACATCCTGCGATGTGACTATTGCAGATGCAATATCAATGCAGAAACGTTATATTGTGCAGATCCACTCACATCTTTCTTATTATAGTAATAAAACAGGTCCTGGGAAGCATGGTAGAAATAAACAATCCCTCAGAAATGTATTTAAATTATTTATTTATTACAGTTTTTTCAAAGCAAGTGTTCCTATCATGATGAAAAGTTGTTTTTAACTCATTAGGTAATTTAATCTGTATACTCAATACATTTTATTAATATTTTTTAAAGGTAAGATTGTATGTAGTTAATAAAACAGTTTTTCAAGTTGTTCATACATTAATCATCAATAATTTTATGTTCACTATATGTGGGTTAAAATTATGTTTAAAAAATATATTAAAAATAAATAAATATAAAAATATATATAAAATATTACTGTATTGTTGGTTGAAAAGCAGTTTCATACACTCTCAGAAATAAAGGTACAGATGCTGTCAGTCATTAGGGTAGTACTTTTTCAAAAGGTACACATTTGTAACCAAACTGTCTATATTGGTGCCTCATTAGTACTCAAAAATACGTTTGAGGTACTGTTGTGGACCTTTTAGGTGCAAATATGTCCCTTTTGAAAAGTTACTGACCCAGTGACATCTCCTAAACCTTTATTTCTGAGAGTGTAGAGAGATTGTAAATTTCCAAATCACATTGCAACAAAACCATTCCACCACATTTTTGGACTGTATCCGTATGCAGATCTCAAACCAAAATAAAGATTCTTTATTTGTTATGGACCCTTTAGGTGCAAATACTGTATGTACCCTTTGAAAAGTTACTGACCCAGTGACATCTCCCAAACCTTTATTTCTGAGACTGTAGAGAGATTGTAAAATTCCAAATCACATTGCACCAAAACCTGTATTCCACCACATTTTTGAAATATATCCGTACGGATCTCAAACCAAAAAGACTCTTTATTTATGAAATCCTGTAACCATTTAAGTTTGATGACCCCGTTCATAATATCAAAGTCAATGGTTTTAAGACCACCCACTTAATCGTGCCACTTTTACATAAATAAAACCTTTTTGGTTTTTTATACTCCAAATCGGAGTGATTTTGTATGCCTGTGGAGCTGCGGTCTTCCCTGTCTACATGCTGTACTGGTACACACATGCTTCCAAGGTTGCTAATGTAATTGCTTTACATTGATCCTGTCCGACTATTTGGCTTGTTTTCATCCATTTTTAGGGAGCAGTGCCAGCGCTTTAGCCTCCTGTGATGTGAAAAGTGTGCGTCCTTTTCAGCACGTATAAAATAGATACTTGCTCACATGGCTGGGAAGGGTGTACTGTCCTCGGAAAGATTTTTTAATGTCTCATTTTACCATACAATCAGCCATATCTGTTGCCATGATACCGCACATTTGTAACTGAAGCATTTTGAGTGGATTGACTCACGGTCTAATTATAAGAACCAGATCTTTACATCCCACACGTCAAGACAACGTCTCTAGTAGATGAGGTGGAATAATGTTTTAGGAATAAGACAGAACGTGTTTCCATGAGATCATGTGATCTGACAGCCACAAGACCCCATTGCTTCAGGTATATACTGTATATATGCATATATATTCAAGCTTTTATTTAATTTTTACATATGTTGAATACTTTAATGTACCAGCACTTCAACCAAATAGGAACGTGCATACATTTGGGTTAATTTTAGAACTTTATAATCTCATATAGTGAAGATGCTCACCAATTAGATACTGCTTAAATGAGACATTCTTTGGCAGAGATAAAGAGAATTGAAAGATCACAGCTAGTTGCCTTTGATAAGACATTGCTGAATTTTCACGCTCATTAAAGAAATTAGGTTTCAATAAGTGATTAATTTCATGACAAATTGTGGCCCTTTTAAAATAATAATAACATAATCTCTCACGTTAAATGATTATTATTAGTACTTAGGCAAAAAAAGTCATTTAGCGTGGTATTACAGTTGACAATTTGCCTCGTTCAATTCAGGCTCTGATTTTGTGGGTCATTAATGCTGTTTAATTGCAGTCTCTTTTCATTTATTGCGTAATCTAGTGCATATTGGTGGATAATAGTTGCATTTTACCTTCACAAAAGCTAAAATAACTGTATAATGTAACTGCATATGCTGAATATCACATACTGGTCAGCCTTAAATGAGGCAATGTTTTAAAAACTGTTCTGTTGTAAATACTATTGTAAACCTTATTCCATTTCCATTTTTTTTAGTGAGTTAGTTAGTTAGTTAGTTAGTTAGTTAGTTAGTTAGTTAGTTAGTTAGTTAGTTAGTTAGTTAGTTAGTTAGTTAGTTAGTTAGTTAGTTTATATAGCACATTTTTTACAACACAACGTTGTCCAAAGTGCTGAACACAATCAATGCTATTAAAATAAAACCTACATCACATACATAACAATTAAAACATAAGACAAACCCCTCATCATTAAAAGGCTCAAATGCTAAAGAACAAAGGTGGAGTTTCAGAAGCTTTTTAAAAACAGATAGAGTTGGAGCGTGTCTGATGTGGGGTGGAAGACCGTTTCAGAGTTTTGGGGCAATAACAGCGAAAGCTCGATCTCCACTACACCAGGACCTTGGTACCGAAAGAATAAACTGATCAGAAGACCTTATTGACCTACCAGGATTATATACCTGTAGGAGGTCTGATAAGTAAGGTGGTGCCAGATTATTTAAGGATTTAAAAACAAAAATTAATAGTTTAAAATCAATCCGTGACCTGACAGGCAGCCAGCCCAGAGAGGAAAGAACTGGGTATATGTGTTCATACTTGCGAGTCCCTGTCAGAAGTCTCGCAGCCGCATTTTGGACTAATTGCAACCTATTCAGGGCATTTTGACTAATACCCACATATAGAGAGTTGCAATAATCAAGTCTTCCCAAAATAAAAGCATGGATCACCTTCTCAAGGTCATTAAAAGAGAGAAATGGCTTCACTTTTGCCACAAGTCGTAAATGGAAAAAACTGGATTTAACAACTGAATTTACTTGTTTGTTAAATTTCAGATCACTATCGAACTGAAACCCAAGGTTTCTAACAACAGGTTTTTGATAAGTTGATAGCTCACCAAAACCTAATAAATGTAGAGGGTTAGGATCACCAAACCAGACGAGCTTTTTACACACTGTAAAACCTAACAGTCAAAATCACTAAATAAATGAGTTAGTTTAACTTATAATTTTTTAAAAAGTTACTTTGACTCAATGAAAAAGAGTTATAGTAACACATAAACGGATTATATTAAGCAGAACTCTAATCGAATGAGTTATGAATAAATTAATTGTATTTTTTGTGTTAACTTAACTCTAATGCTAGAAGGAAAACCAAACCATTTGAGTAGCTATATAGTTGTTTGGACTTAATTTGTTTAAGTTAATTAATAGTGATTTGATGACTGAAGTTAAAATGTTTAAGCTACTAATACTGTAAAAGTTTGATGATATCAACACAAATGATATATGTCTATGTGACACAATATATAAGTTTACAGTCCTCAAACCATTTGGTTTCAAAACTTAAATGGTTTGTCGCAATCGGTTTCCTCAAACAGTTTGAGTTAACTTTATCGGGTTTTACAGTGCACTAAAACATGATATTTTTGCATTTAGCTTAAAAAAAATATTTGTTATCAGCATCAGTGGTTCTGTGAAGTTAAATTGATGGAACCTTTCAATTGCAGAAAATGTTCTAAAGTGAGAAAAAGGTTTATTTTAATTATTGAATATTCTTTAGAGACTTTTCACTGAAAGTTAGCCCCCCCCTCTCTTCTCTTTCTAGATCTAGAATGTTCTGTAGATTATTAAACGTTCTTCGTACTAGGAAAATTAATTGTTTTAAGAACGGTAAAAGAAAAATGGTTCTTTAACAATCTTAAAAATAATGGTTCCAATTAGGCCTGTCACGATTTCTATTTTTTGTTGTATGATATATTGCACTAAAATATTTAGCAATAAACAATATTATTGTCCTTTTTAGACCATTTTATGCCATTATATAATGCCAAAATGACAATATAATATCATCACAATGCAAGTCCACTTTTCCAAAGAACACATAATATTTTATTCTTAATATTTCATTTAATTATAGTCATTTTAACAATTTAATTATTAAGCGTTGAAATCAGAATGTGAAAATGCATTTCCTAAATAAATAATAACAATAATAAATGTTGACAAAAAAGTATATATGGTTAACAATGAATAAATAATGTAATATATATATAGTGTAATGTAATATATTTAATGTAAAATAATAAATATATAGTGCTATATAAACAAAATTGATATTGACATTGACAAAAGGAACAGAGGCTGCGATATCTAATACCAGATCTTTCAGTTGTCAGACACCCACATGAAAATATACTATAGTAATTTATAGTAAATGCTATAGTGTTTTTTAACCATACTGACACTGACACCTCCAATAGAGATAAAGGTGTTGCTAGAAAAGTTTTTTTTTATGTATGGGCGATATATATTGCATCACCAAAAAGGATTGAGGTCATGTCCATGTGTTGTGCGATACGTCAATATATTGATTATTGTGACAGGCCTTGTTCCAATGTGATTTTTTTTTTCACTGATGCCATAGAATTTTGGATACAGTAAAAAGTTAAAAGAACAATGTTTGTGTTTGTGGGGGGGAAAAAACTTTTTTCAGTATAAAGAAACTTTTGTGGTGGAAGTAAAAAGTTCCATAAATGAGAAAAAATGGTCAATCATGAAACCATCAATGCCAGTAAAGGACCTTTATTTTTTGTATATATGACATCCCATTTGTTTTAACACGTATACATTTTTCAGGTAATTCGTATTCTAAAAATCTGAACCTGAGCTGTGCTGAGAGCTGTGCTCTGACTATATCTGAATAACGATGTTTAAACTGTTCCATTGATTTCCGTGATGCAGAAGTGAGTTAAATTCTCGATCTACACCTTGTCACTCACATGAATGAGATATTACACCACAGTAAATACATTTGAACCACAAGCTACCACAGTCTGCCTGAGCACGGATCCACTGATAACTATGATGGGAGTTGTTGGACTGATTCTTCACGCAGTCAAATCCAATGCCTTCTAATCTTCTCCTGCTTTTTCTGAATTATTCAAACAGATCTTGAAGCAACAGAGGCGTCTCGACAGCGAGCAAAGCTCCCTATGAGAGAGCTTCAGATAATGTGAAATGAATGATGAAATTCTGGGAGCTGAAATGAAAGACTGATGTGATGCGTGTTCAAAGGTGGGGCCCGGGTCCCCAAAACCCCTGGGGGCATCAACGAGCCTCTTTTACCTTTTTTTTTTTTTTAACCAGGGATGAATATACTGTAACGTCTTTGGCAGAATTAACCAAAACCCATTTCCACATTCACATGGCATACGGGCATGTCAAGGAAAGAAACAGCTCTTTGTCCAGCATTAGAGGGGGAATCGCATGACTTTTCTTCTTATGTTTGAGGAGAAAAAAAAATCTAGATTGAAATCTCACGTCAATTAATAGATGAAACACATTTTTCTAAAATAGGTTACTCGTTTATGTAGGAAGCATTTAGGGGCAATTTAGTTAATGCATGAAATCATTCACGCCGTGATGTAATGTCCATTGCTTTTTATCTTGAAGGGAAACTGGCTTATCTGCCTTTAAATACAGTTAATAGCACATCAACAAACAAATAGCCTTAAATAGCGTGATGTTCTTCGATTAATATTGATGACATGCTACTTGACCTCGGTGCTTAAGTGCGATTAAATAAAACAATAAAAGGAATATGCGCATAATTATGTTTAGAGTTCAGTACCTTGCTGTAAAACAAACATAAAGCTCCTCTGTGAACTCGAAATGGAAATGTATTTTTAGTGCAGTTCTCATGCAATATGCTTGTAAATCATATCCAGCGCTCAAGTCCAAGACCTGAAAGCTTTCATAAAGTTGAACACAAAATTAGACGGTCTTGTCTGGCAACTGTAGCCATCCAAAGATCCGTTTCAGATTTCTGCCCGGACATTTGATATATGTAATGTGTTTTAGCCATTAATGTACTAACTGATACTGGATGTAATGCTACTTTAAACTAGGTCATGTGTGTGTGCTAAAGTTTGTGTGTATACTTCGATGACATTTGATTATTTATGCGTTGTTATATCAACAACAAAATAAAAAGCAGGTGCAATTACAATACAACTAAATCATGTTGCTTGTCTACAATCAGTAACGTTTTCTTTTTGAAATTGTATTGAGCAATGAAAGTTCCCCCCCCGTACTGTACCATTAACATTAATTTAGCATGAGAAAATCTCCATGGATTTTCAAAGGCACAAGCATCGTTTCCATTCCCCATTGCGATCTCAAATGAAGAATCCAAACATCTGAGAGCAATTGAAGTGTCTTGTGAAATCCATTCTTCCCACCACGCATTGATTTATTATGTGAATTACAAATCTAAATGTTTTTTGAATAAAGGGGGTGTCCTTTTGTGCTTTTATTAAAAATCATGAGGTACAGGGTGGAATAACTATTAAAGCCCTTTTCAGACTGTGCTGTAGATCATATGGCTCTTTGTGTTTCTTGAAACATCATGTTATGATAGTAGTAGATTTAAACAATTTATACACAGCGGTGGTTATAAGGAAATCATTAGACGAACAAGAAGTTTCCTTCTGTTAAGTAATGCCTATTGTGGTATTACTGTAAATTTCAAGAACATTACAGGGGGCTTCATCGTAATTTGACCAGTATAATATTGTGGCCATTTGGATACATTTTTCAGGACACCTCTATTTGACACCAATACAGTTGTCTAGTGCAATTTCCACTGCACTTTGAACACTTTATGTTTAAATAATATTCTGTCTTAAACAGAATATGGCCACATTTTAATATCAATAAGTAAAGAGAGCGTTGAAATACTTACTCAAGATACTCGAAATATTGTGGTAACATTGGATGAATAACATATTTGCTAATTGTGATTATTCATGTGATCAAAATCTAAATAAACATTAACATTAATATACAGTTGAAGTCAGAATTATTAGCCCCCCTGAATTATTAACACCCCCGTTTATTTTTTTCCCCAATTTCTGTTTAACGGAGAGAAGATTTTTCCAACACATTTCTAAACATAATTGTTTTAATAACTCATCTCTAATAAATGATTTATTTTATCTTTGCCATGATGACAGTAAATAATATTTTACTAGATATTTTTCAAGACACTTCTATACAGCTTAAAGTGACATTTAAAGGCTTAACTAGGTTAATTAGGTTAACTAGGCAGGTTAGGATAATTAGGCAAGTTATTGTATAACAATGGTTTGTTCTGTAGAATATAAAAAAATAAAATTAACTTAAAGGGGCTAATAATTTTGTCCTTAAAATGGCTTTTAAAAAATTTAAAACTGCTTCTATTCTAGCCGAAATAAAACAAATAAGATTTTCTCCAGAAGAAAAAATATTATCAGACATACTGTGTAAATTTCCCTGCTCTGTTAAACATTATTTGGGAAATATTTAAAAAAGAAAAAAAAATCAAAAGGGGGCTAATAATTCTGACTTCAACTGTACATGCAAATTTATAGCATTGTGTTTGAAAAAAAAAAAATGTTTTTTCCTCATACTTACTTACTCCTAGGGCTGTTTATATCGAAGTTGATATTTAGCTCCACCATGTTGGTGTTTCGTGACATCTAATTTTTATGAGGTGGGTCGTTAGCCTAACGCTCAACCCCCAACCAGGACATACACACATACACTACAGACAATTTACCTTACCCAATTCACATGTTTATACAGTATGTTCACAAAACCAAATGTCTTTTATCCGGGAACACCTGGAGGAAACCCACTCGAACACAGGGAGAAAATAAAAACTCCACACAGAAATGCCAACTGACCCAGTCGGGCCTCGAACAAGTGACCTTCTTGCTGTGATGCGACAGCGCTACCCACAGCGCCACCGTGCCGCATATTTTTTCTTCATAGGCTATTAAAATTTTTGCTTAATGATTGTGTTGTGATGGAAAGAAATGGATATAAATTAATTTTAATTGTAATTATTTTTTAATAATGGAAATACATGTGAAATGTTTAGAATTAAGTAAAAACACAAGAAAGAATTTGCATTAAAATGCAGGATCTGGCAGTGCAATGTGTATTTTTTAATTGGTTTAATTCAGACGAATGTTTTTTTTTTCATAGTAAAACATTGTATGGAAAGTTTGGGAAATTAGCAGGGGGAGAGCGGGGACAAAGTAACCTGGGACGAAAGTAACAAAGCGATTTTCTTGAAGCTCTGACAACATTTGATTTCCAGGCTATAACAGCACATTCTGCATGCAACCCTCGATGAAGCTGCCAAATATCATGTGATTTCAGAACCATGTCCCACAGTTATCTCCAATTTCTGTTTTTAAGTGCAATAAGTAAATTATTGTGCATTCACAGAAATAAAGGTACGCAAACTGTCAATGGGGTGGTTCCTTTTCAAAAGGTATTTGCACTTAAAGGGTCCATATTGGTAGCTCAAAAGTATATATTAGTATCTAAAAATGTTAAGAGGAACACTTTTGTACTTTTTTAGGTACTAATATGTACCCTTGAGGAATTAATATGGACCTTTTAGATACAAATTTGTACCATTTCAAAAGGTACCACCCTAGTGACAGCCCATGTACCTTTATTGTGTAGTGGGTCTTTTTTTCTTATTACAAGTTGTTTCTCATGTGTCACACTAATGATCAATCTAGATTATTTAGTGCAATAACACATCCTTGAGTCTGCAGAGTTTTTCAGTTTAAAAGTAAATCAGGTTTAAATGGCAAGAGATCTTGTGGGGGCAAAAGTAGCATTGTTATTTATGTCCCACTGCTAATAGCCATGCCTTATTTTTTACTTCCATGTTAGTTTTCAGTGTTTTGACTCATGTTTTATAAAATTAATGCAAATCACCAATAATAATTTTTCAAAATTCAATAATTATAGATAATGTTAACATTTAGCATTGATTGAATTGCTTTTGAAACATTTGATTAAAGTGGCATTTAAAATGAAAATGCAGTTTAGTTCATTAATTTTTTTTTTTGCAAAAGGACAAAATATGTTTGCAGTTAACATTAACAAGGTCATCGTTAGCTATATTTAAGATTAAGTAAATCTAGCAAATATTGTTGTGTTACAGTAACAATGTGTTAAACAAAAGTAACTTTTGTTTAAAGTGAAGTTATATTGAGTTGTTCTACATCAGGGGTGCCCAAACTTTTTCTTATAAAGGGCCAAAAACCAAACTTGATTGAGGCTAGTGGGCCGAAGGTAAATATAGTTGCCATGGGTAAATTCCTAATTTATTTAATAATGTTTAGAAAGGACTACAAAACATTACTTTATATTAACTAATACAGGGTTTTATTTTATCTATTACATTTGTAATAACTTATTACAGTAAAAACATTCATTCATTCATTTTCTTTTCGGCTTTGTCTCTTTATTAATCTGGGGTCGCCACAGCAGAATGAACCGCCAACTTATCCAGCATATGTTTTATTCCAGCCACAACCCATCACTGTGAAAACAGTAAAACCAAAACAATCAAATTGATAACAGAATTACACTGGTTTTTGTCTTGATTTGCTTGCCGATGTCTTCTGCATAGTCCTCTAATCGTTGAGTGACAGTATTTACTTTTTTTTTTAAGTCAGATTCATTTACAACATTTAATTGAAACATTTAATTTCAGTTTGCTTTTTTTTTTGTAGCTCAGCAATAAAACAAAAAAGGTTATGTCAAAAAAGAAATTATAATCTCTGTTAAAGGCATTCACTCCAACCCTCTCCATCATACACACTCTCCTCTCAGATGGGATGGTGGGCCAAATTAAAGATTACAGTGGGCCAATTTTAGCTCGCAGGCCCTACTTTGGGCATTTCTATTCTATATTGATACAAATAAAAACACAACAGATTTGTTGTGAGCCAGTTATCACAGCAAAAAATATGTTTCTGCGAAAAACATTATCTTTTAAAATTAGGTTTTTATGTATGTCTTTGGACTTGTGGGGGAAACTGGAGCACCATAAGGAAACCCACGCGAACACGGGGAGAACATGCAAACTCCACACAGAAATCCCAGCTGATCCAGCTGAGGCTCAAACCAGCGACCTTCTTGCTGTGAGGCCCTAATATTATTATTATTTTAGTAAAATAGAAAGAAATTAGTAAATACATCAGTTAATTAGAATTATTCAAAGCAAACTCATGCTTTGTCATAAATGTCATGTTTGTTGTCATATAGGCTATGTTAAACTCCTATGCTTTATTTTTTATCAATTAAATTCACCTCAGTGGCAAAATAATGTATAATAATTAATACTGCTAAGTAATATTTATTCTATAACTACTAGTAGAATATTTTACACCTTTAAACAGAAACCTTTTTGTTCAATGTTTCGTTCGGAGTCGAAACGTTTTGTTCAGACAATGAATCGGATCATTCGACTCTGTAATCCAGTCAAATGCAATTTCTTTTGTGAATCGATTCCTTACAAGAACCGCTTTAAATGAACGAGTCTTTCGCGTGTGTTCGCTACTCTCGCGATATAAACTTTTCCCGGTTACCTGAGGAGACGAGAGTTTGGTTCAAAGTGTACTCCTATTATTTCAATGAACGATAACAGGCAAGCCTCTTCTTTATAACTTCAGGTAGAGTAATGCAAACCAGTTACCTTTCACTTTGTCGGGTTGGCCGTACGTTTCTTTATCTATGTTACGAAATACTGGCGGTGTTTATGTAATAATTTGCCCGTTAGCAGTGGGAGTATATGCTGCGTGTTAGTCTGCTAGCAACATCAACAAACCAGTTTATTTCTCTCGTGTTTCAGCTATATGGGGTTCTGTTTAAACGCTTAACGTTACTGGTTTATGTGTGGAATTGTGAGTTAAATAAAGTGAACTTGAATAGGGATATTTTGGTGTGTTCTCCACTTCGCCATCCTCGGTGGGATGTTTAGAAACCGCAACGTTAGTTTACAAAAGCATAGTTAGTTCAGATACTAGTACTTTAAACGTATTATAGAATTAAATCAATGTACATCTTGCTTTCGTGGACTTAAAAGTTTGTTGTTTGTGACATTTGAAGCCAACGGCAGGTTATAACACCCTACTGGGGTAAAATTAACCTGTGAGACGATAGATGTATTGTTTTCCATGCTACTTTGAATATTCGGTCTGAAATCGCATGCAATTATGACTTCAAAACGACATTAGCACTATTTGATTCACTGTGAGCAATGTTGTACTTATATTTTTTTATTGAAATAACAACAAGAAGATATACAAACAGATAGAAGTATAGCACAAACAATACAAATATTACTTTTTTGCAATAAGAGAAATGTGACAATTTTAAAGAGATATAATAAAGGTAAAGCAAAAGAAAGACAATGAAAAATAAAAAAATAAATAAATAAATGAGGGCACATGAAAAAAATAATACCAATTAATGCAGGATATTAAATAAAGCAAATGTTTTATACGTTTTAATTGCTTCTTTGTTATGAGACTGTGATGGCAAGGTTGTACTTAAATTGTCATTGGCTGCTTATATGCAAATAATCTTTTTCTGAGATTATATCGTTAAGAAGAAAGTCTGAATGGGCATATATAAAACCAATTTTACCCTATATTAATGCCCTTTAGGGAAAGCTAATATTAAAAGTGATCGTAATTTTTTGGCAGGGAATTAATTAACGTTACAGTGCTATTTTGTAAGGACCCAGTGATATATGTTGCTTAGTTGTTTGAGACCATAATCAAAACGCTGTCTATTTTTATTCTTTTTCGATGCATAGAAAATAAATTGTATAAAGATTTTTGTTGTTGTTGTAATGCATGTATTTGCATAGTAATTTGTTAAATTGATTCCATTTCATTCATTTTCTTTTCGGCGTAGTCCGAAATTAATCCGGGTTTAATCTGGGTTCACCACAGTGGAATAAACTACCAACTTATCCAGCATGTTTTACGCAGCAGATGCCCTTCCAGCTGCAACCTATCACTGGGAAACACACACACACACACACACACACACACTTTCTCTCTCTCTCTCTCTCTCTCTCTCTCTCTCTCTCTCTCTCTCTCTCTCTCTCTCACACACACATACACTACGGAAAAAGTTTAGCTTACCCATTTCACATATAGCGCATGTCTTTGGACTTGTGGGAGAAACCGGAGCACCCGGAGAAAACCCACGCAAACACGGGGAGAACATGCAAACTCCATACAAAAATGCCAACTGACCCAGCTGGGGTCCAAACCAGCAACCTTCTTGCTGTGAGGCGATTGTGCTACTCACTGCGCCACTGTGATGCCTAAATGTATTAAATTTAAGTAATTGTTTTCCTGAACATTTTTTTTATTGTGTATCATATGTGTATGTTTTATCATACACATACCCTTTTTTTTAGACATGGTTGCATTGAGTATTTGTTCAGTTTGTTACAAATATAGACTACAACACACATTGATGCGTATGAACAATGCAATTGTTGTTTGCACGTTTTTTATGCACTTTAAAAAGACATTGAATTTTGCAACATGGTTTACTAGGGTAAAATTGGTTTTATATTTGCACATTCGGACTTTCTACTTAATGATATAATCTCAGAAAAGTATTCTTCGCAAATTCTAAATGGGGAAATCATATTAGCAGCTAATGACTGTCAAAGTACAGCATTGTTCACAGTCAATCAAATTGTTTTGAAGTCATACTTGCATGCGATGTCAGAGCGAATATTCAAAGTAGCATGATGATAAATATTTGTATCGTCTCACAAGTTATGGCTGAACGAATGTGAGAATATTTAACCAACTGTACCCAAGTACATAGTTTGATGGTCCTTTCTGCTTTCTTCTTCAGGTATTTTTCATCTTTATTTATTAATTTTTTTTTACTTTTATTTATTTATTTAATGTTCTTTTGAGTGAGAATCTTGTCTGCATGAAGAAAACCAGAAATGGCATCACCACAAACACTTCAACCTGTCCTGAAGATGAAGGTCGACGAGCTCTTCCTCTTTTGGTTGAGTGAGCCGAGTACTCAGGCGATGCTAAAAGACTACCTCAACAAAATCAAGAGTGGAGAAGAAATGGATCTAAGCCATGGTGAATTCAAGGGCACAGGCACTTTGATGTTTACTGAAAACAACAATAACAATATAGCATCAAAGATTAATGCAACGGAGAGAATGAGTGCGGCCCTTTGTGCCCCATGCAGTCCTCCTTCGGCCACGCTGCCATCTGCGAGTGGCAGCAATAACAGGGCAGGAGTGAATGCGAGGGCCCTGCGACGCTCTGTCAGCACTAAAAAGGTAAAGCCTTTATGCTCCACGTTCTCTTCACAATACAGCATGACCCTGGTTTTGTCACTTTGCAGACTGCTGTCAGTCTAAAGAAATGTGCGTTCTACTTTTTTCATATGTGGCAATGGCTCTATTCCATCAGTCCCTCGTATACATAGAAACATTACTCAATTTCCAATGTTAGCGTTTCATGTATCATCTTTTTTAGATTATAAATGTTATATTAATAGTAATTATTATTATAACAGTAACAACTATTTTGGACCATTTCAATGTGATCATGTCATTGGCCCTTCAACATTTCCTTCTTATCAAACTATTTCATAACTGTAACAAGACGCAATTCAATCATAACTTAATGTTACAACCGCTATCATAAAATTATTATTTATCAATATGTGTCTCTTTTTGGATACTCAGAAACTAAAAATTAAAAATGTAAAACAAGAAATTTGTTGGGACCATTGTTTTTGTTTACATTCCTCAAAATGGTCTATAGTTCTTTGCTGTTCTTTAAAAAAAGGGCAAATAAGTTATAATATATGTAATTAAATTTATTATTTTAACTAGTATAAAATCAAATTACTATTTAACAAATGAATTTAGCAAACATTATAGAAATTGAATAACCAAATGTAATAATACTGTTTGGTTTTTATTGTATTAACTACAGAGAAATCTATTATTATTGAAGCTATAAATGTTCCATCAAATCAATGATTTCTCTTTATTTTGTGTTTAATTACATTAAAGTTAATGACAGATGGAAACTGGTTTAAATTAAAACCTAATGCACAGATCTGACATGTTGTAACTGTATGTAGTAGTTATGTCTTTTACATTTTCAGTGTTAATATTAGAGATAAATGTAGATTATTATACATGTATAATGTAGTTTAATGTACATTAAAAGTGCTTTCTTTACATTAAAAAAGTAATAAATGAAAATGCTTAAAATATCTATTATTTAGCATCAGTGCAGATTCAGCAGCATTATGCATCATTAGAAAACGCTTATTTTCTACAGCTCTAGTCTATATAGTTTTTAGAATCTATTGGATTTTAGTACGTCAAGGTAAAGTTAATAAAAAAAGCTAGCTGAACTAGTTTTTTAATTCATGTATTTAATGTAATTATTTATTTAACATGAAGTTCATTTGCAAAAACAAAGTATTGTTATTCAATTTACTTAAATTTAAAATTTACATAAACATACAAAAATGTGCAAGTGTGAACTCTTCATTTCTCCTTTTTAAAACATTTTATTTATTTTCATAATTCTTGGAGTTATGTTTTGCATAAACTCTTCATTTTCTTAACAAGAAAGTGACAAGAATGTGTTTAATTAACTGTAAAATGATTAGCTCATTCTGGTGAAATAGTAGGAACTGTTGTCATCTGTGATGTTCCCACACTCTCTATTTTATTAACAGCCAGTTTATCACAGAGTAGGGCTGAACACTATATTAGATTAGATTAGATTAAACTTTATTGTCATTACACATGTACAAGTACAAGGAAACGAAATGCAGTTTAGGTCTAACCAGGAGTGCAATAGCAGCAAGTGCAGGATACAGGTATAAGTTATAAAGTGCAGTTATAGAAAAACTATGGTGATATTGACAAATGGATGTACTATGAACATTATATACAGGTTGTATTAGCTATGAACAGAGATTTACAATAAATGGATATATGTACAGGTTGCTATTAATAATCAGAATCATTTGAGCATTAATATCGCTATTGATTATCTGCAATAGTCACCTCACAGGACTAGATTTTTTATTAAAGATTAAAAGATAAAGATATTTTAAAAATGATTTATACAGTGACGATGACCATGTTAATTTATGTTTAATTGTTCAATTTATGTACTTAAATATGGTTGCACTCCTCAGAAAACCTTTTTTTATTTTTGTTCTGTCATATTTATTTTTACTTGTAATTCATAATATTTTATGCAGATGCACTGACTTTATCATACCAGTCAATCTAAATTAATGAAATATTTCCAAATAGAGCTATTCAAATCATCAGGTGACATTATAGACATATCGCAATATATATCGCAGCAAAACAAAACATTTCAGTGTCAGATTTTTCCAATATCGTGTAGCCCTACCACAGAAGGTAAAGTACTTTTTCCTGATTTAGCCACAAGAGGATGCTGAATGGCTTTTGCAGCTTCTGGTCAGTGCAAGTATAGGGCTCCTGCTCTGGTCAGATGAGCTCTGTGAACTCTGCATGTCTTTTGCTTAAAGAAATCCTGTTCATGTGTTCAACCCTGGCCAGAGGTGGGCGAACCTCTATGCGGTCAATCCCTGGAATGGTAATGACTCTGTCATCATGTACTGTCCAGTGATGCTGGTGGACTTCACTGCTGATGCTTCAGGGCCCATAAATTGGATTAGGAAGAGATATCTTTAATTAAAGCATTTCCAGAAATAAAATTAGCTTCTGCTGTAAAACATAATATGGACAAAGGATAACAAGCATGTTTTACATTTTGCCTAGTTGGTCTTAAAGTCTTATTTTATTATTCCAGGTATGTACATTTTATTTACATATCAATTTTTTTAAGGGAAAATAAGGAAAATTTGTAACGCTGAAATGGCAAATTAAAATTTTCTTAACAGATGACAAAAATAGTTGCTTTTTAGCAACAACATCTGTTTATAGGGAATGTACATCACAAGTAAGAGACATTATCTGACCAGTGTGATTCTTTATTGTGAAATGCTAAGCAGATGTGAGGAGGCTTTGATTTCTATGTCCAGTTATTCTCAGATGCTTTGGTAATCCTATGTGTTGATGGAAACAACTGTTGGGTATTTTATGTTTTCTGGCATGGTACAATCAACAGGCGCCCACAACTTGTCACAATGTATTATAGGGATTTTGATCCTGCATGTTCTATTTTAAGAGCCTAAAGGAATTCCTGAATACAAATGCATTCTCTAAAGTATTAGTTAAAAATTCAATTAACGTCATGCTGATGCTCATCGGAACAACTGTTCCAACTCTGACACAGGACACCGGTAAAGATAGCCTTGGTTCCACAGTGCAGGAATTAACTACTGGGAATTTGGCGTACACTTCAGAGGCAGTTTACATATTTGTCTATGGTGTAATACAGTATGCGTAAACTCAGTCAGATGCTGTTAATGGTCAGAATTATTTAGTGTTTGTCATGCCTGACAGACACCCAGTTGCAAGGTGAGAGGTCATTAAAACATTGCCTTGAATAATATGAGCTAATTGGAAATATTTTAATTGTAAAGTGCTAAAGTGAAAAAGCTATTCTCGTGACATTTGTGTTTATTTCAATTGTGCTCAATGCTGTTTCTGTTTTTGACACAAAATGCTATTTTACTGCTAATCTGCTATCCCTACTGTTTTTCTTTTCTTTTTGAAGTGCAGATAATTAAAAAGATCAGTTTTAGCAAAAGTGTTTGGCAAAATCAAGCTGTGTATTGGAAGTTGAGAATTTTGCGTCTTGTTTTGGTTCTCCCTCATTGGATGGTATGCAGCCTCAAAGAGATTTTGATTCGTATTTTATTTTTTTCCGGAACTACAGTTTGACATTTTGATGGTTTACAACTCTTATAGCATCCTGTCTGAACATTGTTTATATTTTTCTCCCCCGCAGCACTTGAATTGTAGCATGTTTGTTAGCATTCCCCACTTTTGCTTTGCTGGTCATCCTCTCTTCAACCGCTTGGCTCTACTGACTGGACACAGAGCTTTGTTTGGAAATTGGCACTGTCGACACGGACAGCTGCCACCTCTTGTTCAGGCAGATCTTTTGCTCGTTCTGTTAGTACCAGCTTACTCTGACAGTAGAGAGTTGTTTTACGTATGGCATACACACTGAGGCAAATGTTGTTGAAAGTGCTGTTAGGAGAAAACTTTCCAATAGGTCCAATAGACACAAAAATATTTACAGGTTTAACCCGTTGTGTGTTTTTTTTTTCCATATTTCTAACAGAGGGATGAGTAAAGAAAGCAAAATCAGTTAATGATGAAATTGGTCTTATCAAATGTGTACAGTATCCTGCCATTGGATGGCAACAGGAACTGTTTCTGCTGGAATGAGTGGAGGAATGTGGACCCTATGATATGGCATCTAAAAATACTTATTTAAGCCAGGCAGGGCTTTGTTTTTGCACCACTTTGTTTGTTAGATGCTCTGGCTCCAAGCCTTCGTTGAATATGCATTTACTTTTATGGCAGATCACTTGTCACTAAAGTCTGCTTTTATTAATCCAATTAGTTTTCAGAACAATAATGGGCATAAGAAAGGGATTTTCAGATGCACAACGCCCAGCCTCAGAGGCTGAGTTTCTTTGGATCAACGCAGTTAGAGGGAATTGATGTAATTGCAGTCAGTCTGGGAGCGGATGTTTGTTAAAGGACTGAAGATACATTTGTATCTTGGGGTTGCCCAAACAGAGCATGTTGGGTCTTTTAATAGTCCTCAACTGCTTCAGCCATCATTCTTTGAATTCAGTACTTCCACGCTGTGCTGCTAACTAAGACTTGTCATCTATAATAAGCCACAGAATGCCTGGTAGCTGTAGCCTTGGAAAGCAAAATAAACAAAACATAGGCAATAATGCACGTGTAGATTTTTGATTTTTTTTTCCACATTTCAAGGAGGGCCAATACACTTTTTTTTTCTACTGTAGAGAATATAAATTGACAGTGGTGCTGTTGTTGTGGCTAACATATTAATTTATTCAACAGCGTTTTTATAATATACCACCATTTAGCCTATGTGTGCTAAAATATATCTGTACACTCGAAGGTGCTGTAACATGTAAAGCAATTCTTCTTTGTGTGTTAATTGAGTGCTATTTCATCAATGGAGATCACATGGGCTTGTCCAAATTAAATTCCATAATTTAAATTAAACTGCATTAGTAGTTCAGTTAGGGCTGCTCGATTATTGGAAAAATCATAATCACGATTATTTTGGTCATAATTGTAATGAACTGTATATTGTTTTGTACAATTGTGAAGTCAAAATTATTCGCCCTCCTGTGAATTTTTTTTTTTTTTTCTTTTTCAAGCATTTCCTAAATGATGTTTAACAGAGCAAGCAAGTATTACCTATAATGTTTTTTCTTCTAGAAAAAGTCTTATTTGTTTTATTTTGGCTAGAATAAAAGCAGGTTTAAATATTTTGAAACCTACTTTAAGATCAATATTATTAGCCCCCTTAAGCAATATATTTTTGTGATCTACAGAAGAAACTACTGTTATGCAATGACTTGCCTAATTACCCTAATTAAGCCTTTGAATTGCACTTTAAGCTGAATGCTTGTATCTTGAAAAATATGTAGTAAAATATTTGGACTGTCATCATATCAAAGATAAAACAAATCAGTTATTACAAATGTATTATTAAATCTATTATGTTTAGTAATGGGTTTAAAAAAAGTCTTCTTTCTGTTAAACAGAAATTGGGGGGAAAATATAAAGGGCCACTAATAATTCTGACTTCAACTATATATATAAAGTTTTTTTCTTTCCGTGTAAATAAGGAACGAGAAATAATTGCAATAGAATAAAAATATGAAAAACTGTGCTTTAAGCATCTTTACTGTAAGAAAAAAACTTCAATTCTATCTACAAAAGTCCTTCAGTCAAGAGCAGTGAGTGATTTTGTCCTTTTGTTGTTTTATTAAAAATGATAAAAACAGTCTGCAGCAGGAATATTGCGCGCTGTCACTTTAAGAGCATCACTGTTCTGATTTATGGTTTCACTTTCACATGTCTTTTGATTCTCAACTCTTTATTACGTAAATGAGGGTTAATATAAATAATCATAAAACACAGCGTTTTGACACAAATTTGCATGCATTTGACCATTAAAGCGCTCACATTAAGATGACTTTAGATGTGTGTGCTCTGCTCGTCTCTGAGGCTGAGCGCATGCACACAACAGCATGCGATCTCTTTCACGCTTTTAAAAACGTGAATGATTCGAATGTACATCAATCAATGATGCGCATCCCGTGCTGCAAAAGATACATTACAGTACATGCTGTAAGTCATTTTCACGTGAAACTGAGCATTGCAGAGCAACAAATGTGTACAGCTGGAAAAAGGGCAGTATATGATGCAATAATCACTTTATCTCGATTAATGTTTTTTCATAATCGTTAGAAGCTGAAACTGGAATTTCGATTAATTGCACAGCCCTACATTCAGTAGTAGTGTGATTGTGGGTAGCAAAAATTATAACGGACTTGCCTATTTTTGATTGGTTGCATAATGCTTTTTGCTGTTACTTTGTTAATAATATTATTAATCAAAACATGGAGCTTTTTGAATTGGTAAAAAGGTAGATGTTGCATAATGTAATGTTATACAGTAACCATTTATATTTTAAAATGTTTTGTTTTCTCTGTAAAGTTAGTGCTTTCATTTGCAAAGTGTGAGCACTGCCATCTGAACCTTGGTGTACAAATGGGCCTAGATCTCTGTAAAGGCGATCTTGGTCCATTTCCAAATGAACTCGGTTCAGTACAATTGAAGTATAAACAAAAATAAAACAACTTAGACTTGTCATAGTGTTTATATATGGCAACTCTCTGATGATTTGAAGTGCTTCTTTTTTTACTTGTAAGTCGCTTTGGATAAGTGTCTGCTCAATGAGTAAATGTAAATGGGACCACAGCCCGTAGTTCAGGACCAGTGCTATTGCTGGTTTGGCGCTGATTTGTCTGGCAAGTGGATCCTCGATAGGCTGGATCTTATGGACTGCTTATGTCTTATGCCTTGATCCACAAGTATCGCTGTAGCTGAGAGAAGAGAGGAAACCTTATCTCATGGACACACCACCAGGTCAAAGTGTCCTGAGTGACAGAGAGATGGAGCTTAGCTGTGCCTCAATTTCCTCCCTAGCAATGGAATAGGGGGTCTTGGGTTCTACTGTACCTTCAGTGTCAGTAAAAGTCTGTTCCAACAAACTGACAAGCGTTGAATTGTGCAGTTGTCGATTTAAGTAGTTTGAACATTTTAATCTACTCTCATGCTCTCACATGTCTCTCCTCCCTTGCCATAGTATGTTGCTGCCACATAGCAAATATGTTACAAATCTATGTTATCAGTAGGCCCACACGGAATCTGCGCGCGCAGAATTCCGCAGATTTTCCGCAGAATTCCGCAGATTTCTGCAGATTTTTAGCCCATCATAAATTCTGTTTATTTACTTGAGTAAATGTGTGTAAATCTGAATTTATTCAGTTTTTAAATTACACATATTTCACATATTAAGGTTTTAGTTATGATACTCCCAAAATAATTCCGCAGAAATCTGCAGATTTTTACCAAAATTCTCCGCAGAAATTGCAAAAAACGTCCGCAGATTCCGTCTGGCCCTAGTTATCAGTTATGATCTATTACTGAACAAATATCAAATTGTTCTTAACAATTAATTTTGACACCCTTTCAAACAATGTTGACACATTAACTTTCATTGTATGGGTTTAAAATATGTTTTTGTGAGGGTACAGTAGACAATCTGAGGGTAAGTAAATGAAGAAATGAACACATTAAGTTTGCTTTCTAGACCTGAAAGTATGCTGGTCATTTATAATGTTGCATTCTATTGCAGTTAGTGTTCTTGGTAGCTGCTGCATCTTCTGAATACAGAATCACAGGGTTCCAAGTGAACAGGTTTGTGTCTTCACATAACCTCTATGAGAGCTGTGGAATGCACACTGAAAAGGGCAGATCCACACCCCCTCCGACTGTCACCCCCCTCCACCTAAACACAAACACCCTCGTCCTATCTCCCCAGTGACTTTTCAGGATAGGACTGTGTGACCTCTGCCAGCCACTATTGGATGTATGGAGCAACAGGCAGGACTGTGATTCCGGCTACTGCACGGCTGAGAGGAGCAGCTGCAGTTCACCATTAAGAGAGCTGACGCTCTGATAAAGACAGACAGAGGAGTGTCCTGTGTGCGATTATCCTGACCCTGGAGTGCGTACTCTCTGCCACACTGGCTCCATTAGCAGACAGCAGCATGAGAATGAAGGAGATATCTTTACGGCAGGACCCTGACCTGAGGAAGGAGCTGGCACTGCTGGCACGTGGCTGTGACTTTGTGCTGCCCTCTCGCTTTAAGAAGAGGCTCAAAGCCTTTCAGCAAGGACAGGCAGGTTGTCTTATATGTTCTGTGTGATACTGTCACACTGCTTTTGTTCACCTATTCCTGTTGTATACCTTAGTGGAATGTAACCTGATTTAGCATGCGTTATATATGTGTGATTTGTAGCTGTGGTGTTGAGCAGAATTGTCCTTTTCATAAATAACTCAGAGTCTGATGGATTATTGGTGCTTTTGAGAGCATCCAAATGGTTAGGATCAGGCAGAAGGCACTGTGCTGGAGTGGATGATGGTCATTCCCTTTTATAGACATGGCAGACACTGACTGGAGAAGGCAAGATTAAATGTATTCATCTCTCACAGTGTGTTACACTAAGCAGAATCATTTGCATGCCATATCAGAGGGAGGCTTTACAATTGTGCTAAGCTCCCAAACTTCCATGTAGGGTTCTTTTAAGTTAGCCTATTTTAAAGCAGAAGCTTTGTTTGTTGGCTAAAGATCCATACAGCATTTATTTATGAGCAGCAGTGATCTACTTCTCTACGTCCATCCTTTGTGCTGTATGAGGTGGTGTAATGGCTAATTTATAGCAAGACACTAGAGCAAAAAGTAAAGACCTTTGCTTGTAAAGTTGTATGTTTTTTCAGGCATATAAACGGGTAGGGAAGGTTATGTTTACTTAAGCATATGGCAATGTGTTTGTTTATTTTATTATTTAAATACAAATTTAAATAATAAAAGGTATACTTCATGATTGCACATTATTTTCTATATTATTTTCTATATTCTATATTTTTTTGTCATGAAATGAATCGGTTAAAATATATGATGTCTTCACTTTCTTTTCTTTACTTTTTGCTTTATTGTTATGAATAATATGGTTAAAAATCTTGGAGAACATTTTAAAATCCTAGTGAATAAAATTGATAAAATATGTTGAGAACAAAGGCAGCTAAATAAGTGGGCATTGGCCTTTCTTCTATACAGCATGACATATTCATGCTGAGGTTTTGAAAAAAATATGAAATATTGTGTGAAAACACCAGAGTTTTGTACATTGAGAGGGCAACAGTGGTTAGGACTAAAGTCGTAGCATTAAAACTGAAATGTGGTCCTTTTTTCCCTCAAGAATAAAGGCATGAAGGTTAGGAATATGCTTGCTTCCATCTCCCAGTAACCAAATACTGCCCCTTAATTCTTTGTATGGGCATACAAAACACATACGTTTCTCAGGGTAAAACGGCTGTACACAGAAGGTTGGCTGAAGCCTGCATGTTCATGTGATTGTCTAATACAGAAAGTCTAAATGGGTCTTGTTTGGTGTAATGTTGCTTATTTTAGGGAGATGGCTTTGATGGAGTTTTTTTCCTTTATGGAAGTTCTAGGGGGTCAAGATCATCACAGCTGCAGCCTGACACTCAAATAGTTGAGGTTTTAAGTTACTGTGGGAAGCTGAGCCTTTGGAAAATCAGTAATAAGAGAAATTTTACCACAACTGTTCACAAACATTTGGGCATGAAGGACGTTTTGTCATCTGACAAAGCTGTCATGTTATTATGGACACTTGGGTAGAGTGTCTCCCCCTTCCCCCCAAAAAAGTAACTTTTGTTGCTTTCAAACTAGGTCCACCCAACTCCACACAATCATTCTGCATGTTTTGACTAACTTCAAGGCTTTTTAGAGTTTGTCATCAACTGTCAAGCCAACATCAACGTTTATCTCTGATTGTTATTCCTTTTGATCCTAATTTGATTTGTTTTTAAGTCAGTCTTAACTCAAGAATTTAGAAATATTCCAATAGTATATTTTCCAATGCTATTTACCCTACTAAATGAATCTATTCCCAATAGTTATTTATACAAGTCTAAATGTGCAATCCTTCACAAGTTGTGCAACTCTTAAAAAAGATTCCTTTCAGAATATGCTGCCTTTTACACAATCACAACAGGTTCGCACTGGTTTTCCTTTTTTTGCACTTCGTCCAGACCTAGTCAATAGACATGCATGTTTGTTTACTAAAAAAATCAATTAAGTACTAGGACTTTTTCTGTGAACAGGTGTAAAGGGTTTTATCCATAATACCAATAAATAAAAACTTTTCATTTTTAGATTTGTTAAAAAAGAAAAACATGAATGAGATGGCTTATCATTCTTTGAGATGGTGTGTATCTGCCAGAATTGTTCAAATTGTATTTCATGCACTCTGACATCACAACTTAAGCCATCACTGTGCAATGCTGATTGAGCTGTAATTTTCAGCACAGACGTACATCTCTCCCACGACGAGTCTTATGGCTAATAGTTATTATTTCTGTATGTTTCAGCAGGCGCAGGCTAAGAAAGAGGAGCCCATTACACCAGCCTTAAGTGAAAGCATTCCAAAGTTCTACTTTCCTCGAGGACAGCCCCAGGCCAACATCAACATAGACAATCTCATTTCCAAGATTGAAAAAATATTTTCTCAATTTCCTGATGAAAGAGTCACTATTAAAGACATGGGGCTGGTCGCCAAGGTAAGTGTGGTTTGTAACGTGCCACTTTTACCCATTCTGCAAATTGTTCATTTGTGTAACTAGCTTCCAACTGTTTACAAGTCTGAGGGTTGTACTTTTCCTGAAGTCAGTGGAAAAGTATCACCACTGTTTATATGTTAAATTACTTATCCTGGGGAGAACCCGTCAAGGTAAATGATGGGAATCAGAAGTTTAAACAAAATGATTTCTAAACATAATCTTTGCTAATTAGCCCCATTTATAGTTCCTACAGCACATGTGAAAGATGTAGTCATAATGTTCAAACACTGATTGTGCTGAATTGCGTGTTTAGGGGAGAATGGTTCTACTGTTACATTTTATTTCTGAACCCTTCTTTAACTTTCAGACCTCAAAACCGTATAGCTTGATTTGCACTTAAGTATGGATTTTGAAATGTGTTACATCTTGAACTATTTTGACTCATTTGTCTGCTTACAGGCCTGCGATTGCCCGTTTTATTGGAAAGCTCCATTGTTCCATGCTGCTGGAGGAGACAGAAGGGGATATGTGTCTGTTCACAAGTTTGTGGCAATGTGGAGAAAGTAAGACAATAGTTTTCTCACTGTGCACTGTCACATTAGTGTTTGTTGTCCTTTTCATCAAGAGCTGAAGTGAAGTGAACTTGTGTGTGCGATTGTGTGGTTATTTTATACAATCATGCACTGTTCATTTAGTGTTTTGGATTTTCAAGTGAGGGGGAATTTACACAATGCAGTTTTTTCACTAATAAAGACAAATCTGAAATGTTTTAGCTGTTGATTTTCACAACACTGCTTCGTGAACCAGAAAATAAGGATAAAGCATCATCATTCACGTGCACATCGTGTCTATAGACATGCTTGAGTACTTGATAAACAAAACAACAATGGTGGGCTCCAGAACTGCGCACTTTTTTTTTTTTTTCTAAAATAGTGTCACCAACATCTGGCCTGACATGCATATATTTTGTGAATCTATGGGAATGGAGAAATGTGTGACAATGATGTTGTCTTTATTAGGGCTGCTCGATTATGGGAATAATCATATTTATAAATATTTCTCAAATGATGTTTAACAGACCAGGGTATTTTTCGCAGTGTTTCCTATAGTATAACTTTTTTCTGGAGAGTCTTTTTTTGTTTTATTTTGGCTAGAATAACAGCATGTTTAAATATTTTAAAACTGTTTTAAGATCAATATTATTAGCCCCCTTAAGCAATATATTTTTTTTGATTGTCTGAAGAAGAAACTACTGTTAGACTTGCCTCATTACCCTAACTTGCCTAATTACCCTAATTAAGCCTTTAAATAGCATTTTAAGCTGAATGCTTGTATCTTGAAAAATATGTAGTAAAATATTATGTACTGTCATCATATCAAAGATAAAACAAATCAATTTAGAAATGTGTTAATAAATCTATTCTGTTTAGAAATGGGTTGAATAAGAATGATAAAAACAGTCTGCAGCAGGAAAATTGCGCGCTGTCACTTTAAGAGCATCACTGTTCTGATTTATGGTTTCACTTTCACATGTCTTTTGATTCTCAATTCGTTTGTTTATTACATAAATGAGGGTTAATATGAATAATCACTAAACACCGCGTTTTGACACAAATTTGCATGAATTTGACCATTAAAGCGCTCACATTAAGATGACATTAGATGTGTGTGCTCTGATCATCTCTGAGGCTGAGCGCATACAACAGCATGCATCTATTTCACGCTTTTAAAAACGCGAATGATTTGAATGTACATCAATGAATGATGCGCATCTCGTGCTTTTAGTAATTTTCATGTAAAACTGAGCTTTGCAGAGCAACAAATGTGTACAACTGGAAAAAGGGCAGTATATGATGCAATAATCACTTTATCTCGATTAATGTTTTTTCATAATCGTTAGAAGTCGAAATCGAAACTAAATTTCGATTAATTGCACAGCCCTAGTCTCTATGTAAAGGTTTTCAAAAATACAATGGAAAATTATACCTTTATTTCAAATCTTTGTCATTAAATGACCACTTCTAGAAATGCACAAATATAAATATTTGAATATTTTTAATTAAATTATTAGTGTTTCTGGGGTTGTCCTTGGGTTGGCTGAGCATTTGGGTTGGGGCGTCCCTGAGTTTGTAGTCAAAAACCCTTGTATTAAATCATCACTCCTCTGTCATTTTATGTCCGAACTGGTTGAGCGTGAATTCCAGAGCCTCATTTGTAGATTCCATTTAATATGAAGCCACATATTTGAAGTGAAGAGTTTTGGAGTCTATATTGCTTTTTGAAAGGCTGAGAAGGAGCCTGAAACCATCTGTTTCCTCCCCATAGAGTGCTTCAGACCTGTCATGATGACGCATCCAAATTTCTTCACCTTCTGGCCAAGCCTGGCTGCAATTATTTGGAACAAGAAGACTTTATTCCATTCCTGCAGGTACAGAGTGCTGGACCTACCACTGAGAACACAGACACGCGCATATGTCAGAATGCACTAAGCATCTATTATTTCAGCTACATATATTTGCTACACTATATGCCCTCATTCCTTGCAAAAATCCAAATATGACTCTGTTATAAAATAATTGTGTGCATTCTTTGAGTTCAGTGACGGACATGTCATTTATATTCTCTGGCAGGCGTTGGTCACAGTGGGAGGATATGTATTCTGGCATCCACACTTTAATTTGTATTGTGTAGCTTTAGGAATTGCTTTGACTGTTTTGATGAATGAAAAAAGTATTGCAGTGGAGTAGATTGGCCTGTTCCCGTCTGCTCCTTTACAGCCGTGATTTATGTGTTTTTCTATTGTTTAATTTCACATGGGGAAGGGTCAAAGAGTCCCGCACCTCCCCCAAAATAAGTTGTCGTAATTTATCGCCTTTTACGCATATATACCAATATTTGACTATGAAACATGCATGAGCGGAATCTTTGCTGACGAAAGCACTAGATTGAAGACATTGGCCATATGTATGCAGAGATAGATAGGCTAAAACCAAGGTACACGTCTGAGCTTGGCCTTAAAATCAGCCCTTTGTTCTTAGAAGTTTAATACCTTTAACATTTCCACACATCTTGCACCAACATATTATCCTCTTCAAGTGGACAGACCAGAATGATTTTGCCGCTTCTCTGTAATCTAATCCAGAGTCTCTTTGCACACAAATGGATTTAACATTGGGTTTTTTATTCTGAAAGCTGTGTCCGTTATTATATGCTGACTTTGATGTTATATTGGTGTGTGAATCATTTTTATGCCTTTTTTTTTAAGGATGTGGTGGATTCCCATACAGGCCTGGCGTTTTTAAAGGAGGCTTCAGACTTTCATTCACGCTACATTACCACTGTAAGGGATACTTCCAGTTGTGTATTTTTCTAGTGAATGAAACACTTTTTGTATATTAAACGTAGACATGCACCATTAACTGAAACTTTAAATAACATGAACAGACTGCATGTATACAGAAAATATTATGTAGCTTAATTTTATTAAATCAGCATAGTTTTGGTTAATGATTTAAATGAGCCAACAAAGTGTTGTATCTGCCAACAGGTCGTCCAGAGGATATTTTACAATGTAAACCGCTCGTGGACTGGAAAAATAACATGTTCAGAACTCAGAAGAAGTACTTTTCTGCAGGTAGGTATCTTGTTATTCTTATTCATTGTCATAGAAATAAGACAATTACATTTACCTATCAATACTAAGATTCCAAATAATTTTTGTTGGTTTTGTTTTATTTATATTTTTGGCAGTAAATTTAACTCTATAGTTATATTAAGGTCTGTTTGAAGCTAGTCTTTTTTTTGAGTGTAAATAGAATGTATAGTGCTGCTGATTTTATTTTTATTCAGTCAATTTAAACTCTGTCTGCTTATTTCAAACTGGGGCCCAAGGTGCTGCAAGGAAGTGCAGGGTCTGTGGAAAAATTTAGGGAAAAAATTTTAAATAGTAAATGTAAATTTTAAACAAGCTATTGAGTAAAAATAATGGCCCGTTTCAACTGAGTGGTACTGTACGGGTCTCCTTTATCAGGCTTGCGTTTCATTGCTACCCTTTTGGTGGGTGTGGTGTACGACGGAAAATTTCAGTCAACGTCATTCTCGTTCGAGGAAATGTCTACAGTAAAGCTGTACGGTCATTCACGTATCATATGAGAAGCACTTCACAAAACAGAGGCTTTATACACATAAATACTTGTGTAAAATTTTCATTACTAACCTTTCTACATGATTTGATTATAGCTGCAAATCAATAATGCGAAATAACCTAGTACTGTAACGCCTGCAATTATATAAAATAAATAAATGCAACGTATATGAACACATACAGCGCCTTACAGTCTCCTGTGTTACCAATTACAGAAAAATTACACACAGTTTAGATGTTGTAGTTCCTAATTTAGTTCTTATTTGTGTTCAAAAACAGCACGCAACATATAGCCCAGTCAGTGCAAACCTCTCATCTGTATCTTTCATCTTCACCAGTACATGTAACCTCTGTTAGAGAGTAATTCCGTCATTCCGAGTTCATAATAGTCCAAAAGGTGATTATCTTAAGGCACGTTATTATTATCAGCTCAAGAAGTTCGTTATTTTAAATATAGACGCGCGGCAAGCTATCTGGAGAAAGTGAAACCGCTCGCACTTTTAGACAGTATTGTAAAGCAAAAACAGGACACGGCAGATTTTATTCTTCTTGGCTTTGTGGCTGTTCATAAAGACAACGACAAGGTTTGAATGAGCTCGTGTCGACTATGGCTCTTTATTATATGTATGTAGCATTACAATGTAATGTCTCTGCTGTGTATTTAAAAATGGCGGTTCCTTTGTTTTTATTCTCCAGGTTGTTTACACGCTAGTGACGCATCTTTGTAAACCAATAGCATTCAGTTACGTGTCTAGCTCCATCTTTTGTTTCCCTTTTGTCTTGCTAGGTACCCTGCAAAGATTAATTAAAAAGTGGTACGTTTCGCTTTTTGGTACCTTTTGACAGTGGAAACGGCCATAAAAGCATACCGTACGGTACCACTCAGTGGAAACAGACCATAAATGAACTTCAAATGTTTTTTTTTTTTTATTCAGTTCATCTTGATATTATTAAGAATGTCTGAATGTAAATACAAAATATAAAGATACAAAACATAAAGATATGTTGAAAAATGTCGGAAACCCGGAGCCATTGCCATCCATAGTAGGAAAAAAATGTCTACCGGTTTCCAACATTTTTTCAGGGGAAAAAAAGAAACTCAAACAGGTTTTAAACTAGCTTGGAGTTATTGATGACCAAACTTTTTTTTTTTTTTTTTTTTTTTTTTGGTGCTCTGTAGTGTCTAGATTATTGATAACCCCTGATTTACCTTTTGTGTTGTGTAATGATGAAAATGTTTGCCTGCAGAATGTGGCACTTCTTGAAGAGGATGAAGAGATTAACCAGTTGACAGAGTTCTTCTCCTATGAACATTTCTATGTCATCTACTGTAAATTCTGGGAGCTGGATACAGATCATGACCTGTACATTGAGCAGAGAGACCTGGTTCGACATAATGATCAAGGTGACCGTTCAGATGCTCACACTCTTCTGACATGCTCTTTAATGATTGGCTGCTTATTGCTGGAGGTGTCGTTGAATATCCGTCCCCTCCAGCAGCACTTGACTGCATATGTTTCTGTTTGCAGCAGTATGAGTTTACAGAGCCGAATGAAGTGCGGTCAAGTTTTAACATCAATTTCCTCTAGAATGACGCCATGTCTGGCACTTTAATCATTTTATCTCCTTTTAGACAGGGTCAATAATCGCTGTGTCTTTTAAAATGATAAAATAAGGACATTAAATCATTTTTTTTACTATTGCAGCATGCAAGATTTACAACCTTTGACTGCAAATTATTGGCATATTTAAGAATATGTCTGTGATATGAATTGTCTGTTGTCTTTGACAGCCATTTCCCACAGAATGATTGAGAGAATATTCTCGGGAGCTGTAACCAGGTACCATCTTTCATTTTTCAGACATTTCAGAAAAAGCATTTTTCATTTTGTTCTTTTCAGTTTTTGAAAGCTTGCATGTCACGTATCAATTTATGGAGTTTATGAGTGCTGTGGTTAATTATACTCTGATGTTCAGGGGCAGAACAGTTCATAAAGAGGGCAGGCTGAGCTACGGTGACTTTGTGTGGTTCCTTATATCTGAAGAGGACAAAAAGACTGAGACGAGGTCAGTCAAAATACTCTTAATGTTTCAATGTTTTTTTCTTTTTTTTTTTCTTTTGTCATCACCAAAAATGTAGTGTTGCCTTGCAAAATATTGAGTCAGTATATCCACCAATTTAAAAATTGATTAATATTGTATTAAACTTGAAAAGAAACATTTGAATTCCAGACATTGGATTTTTTTTGTGCTTGTTCTTGATTAGTAACTCTATAAAGTTACATGTTGTAACAACGCTGCTGTCGCTTGTGTAGCATAGAGTACTGGTTTCGCTGTATGGATCTGGATGGAGATGGAGTTTTGTCCATGTATGAGCTGCAGTACTTCTACCAGGAACAGTGTCAGAAGCTTGAGGCCATGGCCATTGAACCATTGCCTTTTGAGGACTGCCTGTGCCAAATGTTAGATCTGGTTAAGCCAGAAAACCCAGGTATGATTTGAAATTAGTAATATGTTGGTGTTAGATTAAACGTTGAATGTGTTTGATAGATATTTGCATGCTCTCTTAGGCTTTTCATGCTCATTTGCCATAATTTTAATGTAGTCATTGAATTATACGGAGTTCGGTTTAGATTTTGGGTAAGATTAGGATGCAGAATTAGTTCATACAGTGTGTCCACGGTGTCCTAAAATGTCTTAAATTTCCATAACAGTGGCTGTTTCTCAATTCCAAGAACGCTGAGAACGGACTTGCGTTCTTGTGGAGACTGGTCTTGCCAGGTATCCTCGGTAGAACGAACTCGGGAGACCACGAGAACAGAGAACGCGTCCTGTGAGAAATGAGATGCTGCGTTCTTCCCAGGTTGTTCCTGATGGTCACGTGACCTTCACGCGTTTTAAATAAAAAATTGTTTAAACATTACAGCATTCATACAATGATTTATTGTTTTTCCCCTTTTCAAAATATATATTATGCATAAAAACATTATAAATATACGTTGCACAATACAAATAAAACTGATTTAAATACGAATTTGAGCAAACAAACACTCTTGATGTGTTTATTTCTTTATTAAGATGTCCATGGTAATGTGTATATTCACCGTTTCATTTAGGGAAACTCTTGAGGTAAATAAGTTATATCTCCGAACTTTAATAATAAATCTAAATAAAACGCTGCGCTTCCCACCTCCAATCGCAATGACTTCTGGGACTTCTTGAGCGAGATCGGTGCTCAAGTCTGCATCGGTGCGTCCTCGATATCAAGAACACATCCGGGAAGTTTCACGCGTCCTCTGTACTTGCGATCTTGAGTATTGGAACTGAACTTTGGCAGCTGATGATGACGTTACACGAGAACACGAGGACGCAAGACCGCTGAAGAACGCATATTGAGAAACAGCCACAATTTTAGACTTTAAAAAGCCTTAAATTCACTGAAATACTGTGTTGTGGGTCTCAAATCATTTTAAACAGGTCTTCAATTTTCCTCTGTCCAAGTAAAGCTACCCAACTGGGCCGACAAAACCTTTTTTCTATATTTAAGTTTTTTTTGTAAAGACATACAATTTACCACAGCTGTTAGACATTTTTACAGCAATTTCAAATTAAATTCCTTAGAGAAAGAAAACTAAAAACAATGACAAAATTCCTCACGATAATAATAGAGCAAACATATCATATTACATGATAAGGTTTTATAACAGAAACACATTAGGTTGAATAGGAGTTATTTACTTTAATCCATTTAGACCAAAGGTCAACAACTATTTATTTTTGATTATTTATGTAATTGTCTCCATAATAAATATACATTTAACAATGTTAAACTTGTCATTTAAAAATAAAAATGTTGTCGAAAAAGTGTATACAACTATATAATATATAATTTTCTTGTTTTGACACATTAAAAATGTGGCTAAGAAATAACTTCATTTGATTTTTTTTTTTCCCATTGAAAAAATTATTAGCATTAACCCTGTATAAGTCTAAAATTTCATTTAAAATGGACTTGGAAGGGTCTTAAAAAGGCTTCAATTTGACTTGATGAAACCTGCAGAAGCCCTGATCATGCTTTATATCTACTAATGAGCAGTTAATATCTTAATAATAGTGAGGTAATAAGCCAGTAGATAATAGCATGAATTGTGACTAGGTATGTCCTGATCAGGTTTTTTTTGCCCTCAAGTCATTTGATTTTGAGTATCTACCGAAACCCGATCCAATATTTCTATAATACATAATAAAAGAATAAAGAAGAGCGAAGTAAAGACCGAATTCACCTTATTTTAACATTCAACAGCTTTGTGTACAAACAGAGCACTTTTGTGAGGTAGCTTAAACAAACAATCAAGTAATTAATGGCATAAATTCTTTACTTTTGGACTTTAGTGCAACAGTAAATGTAAAGAAATCTAATATAAAAACAAATAGCTCCTCAAGTTAAAATACCCGGCAGGCAATCCCAAGTTTACATTTCTCACAGTTTGCTATGGCAATATTGTCGTCATCAACTTTATAATACCTCCAGACTGCAGACATACTCGCGCTTTCTGCTTCAAGCTGCTTCCATGTTCTACTTTGTTGCAGAGACGCTATTGCTTAAATGCTGGCAAAGTGATGTCATGCCGCACGCGTTGCTGTTTCTGTGTGAAGAAAGAGGTCTAACTCTGTGCATATACACATATATTTGAGTCCTGATCAGGAGGTAATGCCCTATTCCGAGTCTGAAACCGTGTGATCGGATCTGGACATACCTAATTGTGACCTAAACTAAAGTGTTATAGGTTTTTCTAATTATGACTGACGTGCAACTCGCATAATAGTTTCAATGTTTTTAAATGATTTTTTTTTTTTTTTTTTTTTGCACATCGTGTCAACACTGGGGTAAAAAACAAGATGGCATGTGTTTGGGTGTCCTACGTCTCAATGTATACATTTTTTTTGTGTTTTCAGTAGGGTGCAAATTTCATCAGAACAGTATGCATGTAATGCATACAGATATTGCAAACACTTTTTTTTTTTTATATCAGAGAGACACTGGACACAGTCGGTTGATCGTCTGTGTTTGTGCACACTGTCAGATGGAGAACATTGCATTGGACTGTGTGCGGAAGTATACTACTGTTGTGCCAAAATGTAGAATACTTTAGGCGTTAAACCACATCCTATCACCAGCAAAACTGCATATCACTTGCAGCTTCTTTAACCAACTTCTCTGTTTTGACCAGGAAAGATCACACTCAGGGACTTGAAGAGGTGCAGGATGTCCCATATTTTCTTCGACACGTTCTTTAACATTGAGAAGTATCTAGACCATGAACAGAGGGATCCATTATTGGCTGCAAGGGTAATCAACAACTTTTTTTAATTTACTTTTTTTGCTGTTATGGTCACTTTGATGCTGACTTGTGTTTATTTTCTGCAGGACGCTGAGGCAGTGGGCCAGGAGATTTCTGACTGGGAGAGATATGCTGCAGAGGAGTATGACAACTTAGTGGCTGAGGAAACCGCAAATGAGCAGTACAACGATGGGTAAGACTTCACTTCTCACGACTCACCTACCCACAGACCACAGCTTTATCTCTGCACAGCATCATAGAACGTCTGCTGCAAGCAACATCTAAAATGCACATCTATACTTCAACTAACAGGAGTTCACCTCGTCCTATGAACATTAAAAGAATAATTTATAGATGTTAGGATCATTATTGTTAGTTTTTAGGATATCTATAAGCTAGTGCGCACCAAAACAGTGACAAAATTTACATTTAGAAGATATAAAACTTATTTAGTTTTTCAGTTTTTCATTTACACCTAAATAGATCAGCGGTTTTATTCACATCACCTCCTACATCAGTTTCTCATTAAATCTCTGACCAATTAAATGCTCTCTAATATCTGACATGCCCCACCCCCTTCAAAACACTTCACATTTGATGGACTTGAGCTCAACCACTCACTGACAGAGCAGTGATAAAACAAAATGCTATTGGCTGTTTTTTTTTTTTTATTTTTTTTTTTAAGGGAGGAGCTACACTGTCCTACTATCTCTTCATGTTTCGGTTGAAATTGCATCAAACATCAAATAAAAATGCACATTTCAAAGCACTTCACGGGACCGTTAAATTCTCAATTTTAATTGTAGCTCTTAAAAAGTCTTTAGTTCACTAAAATAGTGTTGTTGATCTTAAATCATTTTAACACTTTCTATTTTTTCTATGTCCATGTGAAGATACCTGATTGAGTTAGAGATGCATCATAACTAAAGTTAAGAGTTTACCCGTGACCATTCATAAATAAAATTTGTGTACTGAAGCTAAGGCTGGGCGTTTTTTTTCGATTTTTTTTTTTCGATTAATTCGAATTTACGTTTTAAGACGATTTTATTTTTTACAAAATCGAGGAATCGCGGTTTTTTAATAAAAATATTAAAGCCGCTTTTCCACTATCGTGCCAAACCATTCTAAACTGTTAGACAACCGTGCTGAATTGTGCTGATTCTGTGTGTTGACGTCGCGGCTCTGTTGATGTGCTGCCACAGCTGGTAGCGGAAGCGCGCCAGGGCGGACCGGCCATTGGGAACACCGGGACATTTTCCCGCTAGAGCAACAACAGCCCCGCAGTCAGCCAGCCAGCTTCGCGAATGTTTCGATGCGATTCGTGCTGTTGTTCGCGTCCCGCAGCCGTCTGTGTCTCCCGCGCGAGCTGCGAGACGGGGACCCGCGCACCACCTGAAGGACGGTTACGGCGTGTTGTAAATGTCGGTCACCGCAGAAAGTCAAATCTTTCTTTAATTTGGACTTTTGCTTGAATTACGGAGTGGCACAGTAGCTGTCAAGGTACTGTATGAATTAAATCATAACCCATATATGCACCAATAAACAAGTCAAATGAATGAATGAATAAAATAAATATGGATTCTTAAATGTCGGCAGTTTTTACTCCAAAAAATATCAATACGTATCGACAAATGTTTTATAAAAATAAAGCAATTTCCAACATTTCAGCTATAGGCCATTATACGATTCAGTTAAATATAAAATAGACCTTTAAATATATATAGATATGTAACAGGTTTCTGTGTGTTTTTTTTTTCACGGTGATCTTTAATATACACTGGGTGGTGGAGCTACGCACAAATATTTTCTAAAACGTCAAGCAGATATTTGTCTATAGCTCGTTAGTTATTTATGAAGACAAAAAATAATTAAAATAACACAAATAAAACTATAAAATTACAAAGATAAAAAGAGCAGCATTCTGCTAAATATAGTCCTTTATATCCTGATATGCTGTGTCGTTTCATTCGTTTTTTTATATTTAACTTGATGCATTCGTTATTTAATATTTAAATACAAAATCGTTTAAATGGTTATATTTTACCACCAAAATGTAGTATATTTTATATCATTACCAATTTTTGATATAAAACCGCTGTTATTTTATTGATTGTTATGAAATAATTTAAGTGCTATATTTTTTATTAGTGAAAGTGCCCACTCACTTTGACAAGGCCTGTCTAAATATATATTTCTGCCATGCCACTAATACAGATAAACTATTGTTGCATTATCATTGTTTATTTTTCTGTTATGTACAGAGATTTGAATATTTATTTCCCCTCCAATCCTTTTTAATCTTCAAGTTACATTTTGGTCATTTTCTCTCCAAATAAAATTTGCCCAAAGCTGCACAACATATGACCTGCTGTGACTTCTATTGTAGCTATGTTTAGCATCCCTATATGAGAGAGTGCCATAACCGCGTTTAGTCACACTATTGCTTTTCTTTTACAAGTGAGCATGAAAAAAACTAGTTTCAGCATTTATTTAAATTTAAATGAACAAGGTAAGCTGGTAAGGTAGTTACACAGTAAAAAAAAATTAATACAAAAATAAATAAAAAATCGAAATCGTGAATCGGTCAAACTTTATGAAAAAATCGAGATTTTTTTTTTGCCATATCGCCCAGCCCTAACTGAAGCTGATGGCGCCGCTCTTTATCTCCTTACTACTTTACTACTAGCCTGAGCAGACCTTTTTAAAAAAAAAAATCTTAGCGTTGTACCCTGTGTACTGTTCTCTTTATATGTTTGCTTTCTTTGTGTGAAATATAAATAAACAGCCAGCCGAACTCTGTTCAACAGCCAGGACATGAGCCTCTTGCTCCTTTAATCGTGTAATGTATTTACGCAATCAAACTCAATAGCCATTGAACCGAGTAAAACTATAAATGAAATGAAAGAAATATAGAAGACTAATTATAAATGTTACAACAAGTTATTATCACTTTAAGATACAAAATGTTTGCAGATTCATTGATAAGTCTGAAGCGTACTATGCATTAGTGCAGATCAGCAATAACAATCGTCTTCTATCATACATTTAAACTGAACATATTCTACTACAATATAAAATAAAACCGAGTAAACATTCAGATAAACCTACAGCCAATTACATGGCAGGATTTAGAAAGTGACAGAAACGCCTCACAAGTCCGTTGCTTTCGTTTCTCTAAAGCGCGCAACTGGTGGAAATACGTCAAAATAAAAGCCTCAGCATAAAAGCTTGCATCTAATGGGCTATATGCACACAGACTTTTAATTTTCAACCAGGCAGTCCAAGGGCTTGCAGTGAACTGTCCTTCCATTGCAAAATTGTCACGTTTAAGATCTGATTTCTTTAAAAATCAGCGATCTTCACTGCCTCTTAGATATACGATATAAAGTGGGTCTCAGATTGGACAAGAAGCACTGCATTAAATTACATTCCCCCCGCCATGTCTTTAAAATATGACAGTTTATTTTACCACAGTATTTTCAATAGAATTTCTGCGCAAGCCTGTTGCTGCTGACGGCGCTAGTGGTTATAAGGGTCTTTCAACTCGTTTTACACTTGAACAACTAAATGAATGCTGAAGTCTATTTAACTGAATGTATTGTAATTACATTACAACATCGATGCTGTAAAAACAACCTTGTGAAAATTAATAGTCACATTAAGCTTTCACTGGAAGTTTATCGTTGACTTTAAAACTCTAGCTGTGCATAGTGCCCATAGCGACAGGAAAACGAAACTTATACTCAAATAATAATATATTTCAAAAATATAATACTGTTGTATACAAATGTCCAACATGAAGAGTACACAGCCTTTAAAAGCGGCAGAACACCCTGTATAGGTCTGGAGTTCATAATGGTGTTAAAATGTCTTCAATTGGACTTGGTGAAACCAGCAGAAGCCCTGTTATAATAACATGAATCCACTTTTGTCATCTGCTGCATTGTCACTGCACTACATCAGTGTGCTGATCCTAAACCATCACACACTGCCTGATCTGAGTACAGCTGAAACAGGTAAGACGCTGCAGGAGCAGGTCTGAGCTTCATTCCATTATCTCCTCCACTTCTGCTCCTCATGGCTTCACCCACTAACCGAACACTTCCACGGTTTGCTTGTCAGATTAAAGTTTTACTTCCTCGCACAAGTTCCTTTTCTGTATGTCAGTGTTTTTGTAAATGGCATGCAGCTCACTTGTCAGTTCCTTGTATGTTTTTGCCCTCCTGTTAGTTCTGGAAGTGTTGTTTTTACTTATTTATTTATAAGAGTTAAGTCAAACTGACCAGTTCTGAGATGGTAATATTACTAGTTAGCTACCTTTTGTTTTTTTGGGCACAAAATAGTTTTCATCTACCAGTGCCGGTAGCCTAGTGTGTTGACATATAGTGCTACTGCGCTACAAGTGTCCTCCGTTCCAGACCCATCTCTATCCCACTTCACTTCCTGTCAACATACTGTCCTGTCATAATAAATAAATAATATAAATGCACATGGGCTGTATCAGAAATCACCCTATACCCTTAAATAGTGCACTATTTGAGGGAGCAGCAATTTGTTGTAGTGTATAGCAACAAAAAAAGTACTGCCAAGTATAGACTGATTTCAAGCGGCCATCATTAAAAAAGTGAAATTGAGGCTACGGTTGGAAGAAACCCGCAAGTATCGCCTGAGTCGCACAGAAATGTTCTGTACCTGGCTGTATATTTTATCAGCGAAGAGAAAGTGACACAAATTTATAATTTCACCATCTTTCGAGTGACCCAAAGGCCCGTTCTAAATAAATAGGGAAAATAAAAAGGGATATCAGACCTCAATTTCAGCTAAGTTAAGGGAAATGGTACTAGTTAGCTAACGTTTTCTTTCCCAAACACATGTTTTAGCTGCCATTTATCAAACTCAAGTTAATGAACTGACTCTTTTATTAGACCTGCCACGATACTGAATTTTCGGTACTGCAGTGTTTTATCGCTCACCGGGTTACATAGGCTGAAGCAAGCAGGGAAGCCCCCACTGTGTTTACCTGGTGCCATGAACTAAAGCCTAGGAGGACACTCTTAAAGAGATTGTGATGCTGTTTGATGCCTAATATGCTTTTAATTGTTTAAATTCAACTTAACAATGATATTAAAGTGATGTTTACACCATATCTGCGTTTTGAAATCACCGCAACAGCTGGAGATTTGTAGTAAACAGCATGTTGTTGCAATGTTTACAGTGCTGATCCTACCCACGATTTCTTCCCACCGCAGCCTCGCTTTTGTGTTTTTAAAATGGCGGCCGCGTGAAATGAAGCTTTTTCTGAAATTTTCTTTCAGATATTTACTTCCAGAACCCAACTCATCTTGCAAGTCAAGTGCATTTTGTTACTAAAAAAACATTTTGGTTTCAGGTACGACAATATTCTAGACCCGGTGGATCACGTGACGAGCGCTTTAGAGCTGCACAGTGAGAAGAGGCATCTGTTCGGGATCCCCAGCCCTCACTGCAACCTGGATCTGGATGAATATGAATACGAGGACGATTTCGAATGAGGAGCATGCAAGTAAATAAAACATCGTCTGGTAGTGTGTAGAACCCATCCTGCTCTCACACACCTGGTTCAGCTATCCCAGGCTAAAGAGCGATGCGGATGCACTCCTACAGGCCGCTGGATGCCGGACAGCAAACAGCAGCCAGAGACGGATTGTGCTGGTCCAGTTTTTCTGTCAGTCTGCGCACAACCAGCTTTCTAAAACCAAATGTAGCAGCAACTACACTGGAAGCCAACCACAACACTTGAAATATTGATTCTGCACTAAATATTGAAGATTTTAATGCTGGTGAGACATTCCAGAAGATTGATGATTTCAGCTTGATGGCTTCTTTCTCCTGGAGCTTTGTCCACATGCTGTGTGTGTGTTTGAGGGTCACGCTAATATGAAGTAATGCAGTCATCAGACTCTGATGTTTTACTGTGTCTGTGTGAGAGGTTTATAAGTTATATTGTATTTATGTATATTTGTTTATATATTGTTTGTGTCATTTCTATAGAAGTGCTTCCTAAAGTTGCTTTTATTGTAATAATGAACTTTTGTTTTTCAACTGTCTTATAGTTCAATAAAGTATTAAGACAAAAATACTTCATGCATTCACTGTGGGATGTTATTTGCTGTTTAATGCACTTTTTAAAAGCAACAATTACTTCAGTACAAACCCTCAGTTTGCTAACAAAAGACAGTGCAGTAAAACAAAAAGTATCATCAATTCAAGTCATCTTGATGCTATGTAGATTGTGTCAAAGCAGCTTAACATAGAAGTTGTAGTACATTAAAATGGTCAGTCCAGTTTTCAGTTTAGTTCAGTTCAATGTGGTTTAAATTTCACTGCTGTAAGTCCAAACACTGAAGAGCAAATCCATCGATGCGCAGCTCCACAAGTCCCAAACCAAGCAAGCAAGCCAGTGGCAAGGAACCACCTTCACCAATTAACGAAAGTGAAGTAAAGAATCTTCCATGTATAACTCGTTTTTTTTATACTGTTTTTGTCACAATATTGATGCGCTAATTGTTTGAGAATACCAAAAATCTATTACGTATATTTCATAACTAGCAAGAGGCAAGTCAATTATATCTTGATGTTAAAACAGCTATCATTACATTATTCATCATTATCTGGCTCTTTTTGGATTTTCTGAAGCTAATTAAAAATGAAAAATCAGAAATACGTTGGGACCATTGTTTTTGTTTACGTCTCTGAAAATAGTCTATAATACATCAGTTTAGTGAAAAATTTGACTAACCAATTGGTCACACTTTGTTGATGTTCCGTTTTTTTGATTTAAGTTACATTGCATCTCCATGCCAACTAATTCTCATTAGATTATAAGTAGACTGTTAGGGTTAGTGTAAGTTGACATGTACTTGCAAAGTTTCTTATAGTCAGTTAAATGTCTGTTTAGCAGCAGTATCAACAGATATTAAGCAGACAGTCTACTAATACACAAATGGACCTTCAAAAAAAAGTGTTACCAACCAATTTTATGGTTTATGGCAACTGCAAAAAGTATTTTGTTGTCAATCACTCCCTTTCTTTAGCGTTTTCATTTACTTGAATGCGGGCTTTAGCAGAAATAATTTCATGTGCATTGTCATTTATCAGTTTGTGTGTATATTAATTTAGCTGGAAATAAATGATTAGCATCACTGATCTTATTCTACCTCTTTTTGAACTTAGAAAAAGCACAATGTCATTTTCCACAGCTCTTCATTTTAAATGGAAAATTGTTCAAATAAAATATATCTAACAATCTGGACAGGCATGGGTTTTTAAACATTAAGCAAAACAAAAACTCATGTTTCTTTTGCAATGTGTGTGATTTATTATTTCTGTGAGTTACATTGTATCCAATTTAGGTCTCAACATATAAGCAGTACCAAAAATGTATATTACATTACATTAAACAGAAGTATGGGCCCCTTTACCATGGTAAATACTACAAATATATAAAAGGATGAATGTGACCAACAATGTATTACATAAAGAAAAGAAAATGACATGCGCTGTCTAAATGCAGTTAGTGTAGCTTATGTAGCAAACCTGAATGAACGACTACATGATTCAATGAAAATATCTGTGGTCCTGAATTACATGTAGTATACAGTATTAACAAATGTCACCAAAAAACCAAAGGTCCAAACGACAACATTATTCAATTTAGCCAAAAATGTGTCCATTTAAAAGTGCATCATCTTGTGTTTTAAGCCCACAGGCCAAGTGCAAAACAAAACAACAATGCACCATGTATTTATATTCTTTACAAAATATTTCAGCACCACCATAAAAGATTTGTACAGTTAAAGTTGAAATACAGGAAATTATGCAGTACGGCTGTCCATATATATATAAATAGAGACTCGTGATAACAAAAGTGAAGTACAGCATTAGACGTCAATCTCTACAGTATCAACATCCACCTCCTCGCTGCTCCTCAGGCCTTTATCAGACTGTAGATAAAGATGTTCTCGGCTCAGTGGAGTTTGCTGGACCTTCGAGTCATTAAAACTGCACAGAAAAAAAAATCCAACATTCTGTTAGTCACATGACTAACTCCTCACTGTCAATAAGAGAGTTTATTGAGCTCACCTTCTCAAAAGCTTGCTTCCCTTCAGTTCTGTCGAGGGAGAAACAAAGCGTTGCTCTCCTGTAAACAGAATTATTTTTATAATCAAACTGTTGAAATAAAAAAATACATATAAAAATATAAAATCGAACTAATTGTGGCTGAAGTCATCAAACTGACATCATCAGAGATGGAGCACCACTCCAAACCTAGAAGCAAATGCTCAGGTTTTTCTTTGTCCAGTAGATTAACTTGCACAGATTCATTGTTTACCCAAATAATAACAATGTGCACTAGCTAAATAACCATAGTACATTTTGATTTCACTCAGACTTTATTGTTCTACTGAAGAAAAATGTCGATCTACATCTTCAACGTCCTGAGGGTGAGTGAGCTGATTAACCCTTGTGTAATGTTCTAATGGATTTACCCTTTCATTATGTTGGTGGCTGTTTTTGCTCCATTGACTTCCATTATAATCACATTTTTTATTGCAAAGCTATGACAGCATCTAATCACGCATTCTTGATTGTTGGTTTTCCATGTTGAGAAGAGGTACAATGTGTCATTTGTACTGTTGATCATCAGTTGGCAGCATTAACCCTTTAGGTAGGCCTGTGCAAACAAGTTCCTGCCTTTTGTATGGACTTCTATGGAGTAAAACAGCAGATTATAATGTGCGCAAGAATAAATACACTTACTATGTTTATTATATTCTGAGAGCTGGGGTTCATTCTTCGTACATGAATTACTTCATTAGCTGGATTTGGTTATTGATGATTTGACACAATCCAGGATCGTTTAGTTATTCAAAACTAATCCGAGAGTTGTTGTCATAGCAACAGTTCTGGTAGCTCAAACCTGCTCAGGAGCAGCAGCTTATTTCATATAAACAGGATTAGATCGGGTCATTTCAAGCAAAGGTAATACTGAAGGTTTTTTTTGCCCTCAACGTTCACTGATAAGCTTTATGGTCACATATTACCAGTGAGCAATTTCTGAATGAAGGGTGCCTTGATTTTAAAATAATAGAAATAAACACACACCATCTACTATCTTTGGTTATTTATTGAACATCAGCTTTGAACAACTGAAATTAATCTGCGCCGCCCACGCTCGTCACCGCTATCAAACCTACCAATCACAAAACCTGTACTATGCATCATCGCCACAAGTAGTTACATTTCACGTGACTTCACATGCGGTAGAGAAAGTAACTGAAAAAAACGGCCTTGAAAAATTAGATTTATTTATTAGATTTACATTTATTAATATGGACTTTTTCAATACAAAGGCATACTATTGAAGATACCAGCTTTAGTACAATTTGTGTATGATAATAGACATGTACAATAGCCTATTCCTCTGTTTTCTAAAGCTATATTCATTTATGCAGTCATGCACAAGTTTTGACAGCTAATATGATTTGATGCTTTGCAAAAGTTGCAGACACCTTTACCCATATCAAAATTCTTTTTCGATGCAAAATTGATTTAAACAGCCAGTTATTCCTTACGCCGATTAAGACTATAATGAAGAAAATCCTCTCTAAATGTAAAACTAAATAAATTGCTAAATACTCTTGACACATTAAAGCATGCAGCTCACAACAAATGTGGACCGTTATTGCGCATCACATTTAACAAACCGTTTACTATATATTTGAATATTAATCAGATGATGTCATTACGCTGCTGTACCATCAGCCAATCGTTGCATTGCTGATTATGATTTCGAGGATTGATAGATCTGTCCTTCACTACACACGCAGCGATCTCAGATCAGTTCATCCAGGCATTTTAATCTGATTCACGAACTTGTTTGAAGAACCAAATTAGCCAGAGATCAGTTATCAAGATTAATAGATCCAGAATCTGTCAAATCATCCTAGATCATTTAAATGAGGTATGAAGAACGGAACCCGAACTGCTTATTTAGATTTTTTCAGACATATCAAGATAAGTGCACAGAAGTCTCTCTCTCTCTCTCACACACACACACACACACACATATTATACTCCATATAGAAACCAGAAACTAAGCTTTTATTTATTTTTTTTTTTGCATTGCAACTGATGATTACCAGTAAAAATGACAATCAAAAATGCATGATTAGATGCTGTCATGGCTTTGCAATCAGAAAATGTCATTATAATAAAGTCAATGGGGCAAAAACAGCCACCAACATAATGAAAGGGTAGTCAATATTTTTTAATTTTCAAAGCATTTTCCAAAAATATGTGCCAAAAATAATATTTGTCACCAAAAATCATTCCTTTTGCTCAAACACGGAGAAAGTTGTGGCCGAATTAAGACTCAAAATTACCCCGGAGTGGATGAAAACATCCCTGACAGCACACAAGGGTTATGGGTACAGTGTAATGGTTGATTTTTGTGTGAACTATCCCTTTAGAGAAGCTCAACAGTGGCCAGTGAGCGCTCTCACCTTCAGACTGGATGAGTCTAATAGAGGGAGACCTGGAGCGGTTGGTGAGAGAGGGCTGTTTGTTGGTGTCGGAGCTGATGAAGGAAACCGCATCCTCTCCCTCAGCCGTGCCCATCAGAGATGCCCGGTAGTAAATCAGCGGCATCCAGCTCTCCTCTCGGTTACTGATGACCTGCTCGCCAGCAAACTTCTGCAGATAACCATAACTACAAGGGACAAAAGCAAGACTTGATCAAGACTGTTTTAGTGAAAGTAAACTGAGATGTGGAGAGCTGATTTAGTTCAGACTCACATGGTTTTCTTGTCAGGTTTGAGCAGTTTGCTGGAGAATTCGCTAAGGATGGTGAGGTACGAGACATACGGTGGAGACTGTTTCTCGGACTGCTGAACAAACCCTTGGAAAACAAATTCAATGCCGTCCCTGCACAGACAAAGCAACTTATTCAAGTGCAGGTACAGGAAGAGCACATTTCATCAAATCAAAATTGACACAGTCTCATTTGTTAGCTTACGTTGTTGTTAAGGAGAATAATTCATCCTTGCTAGTTAATCCATGGTCTAATAAACTCAATTCTGAGCTTAGTTCGTAACACTCTGGGCTAGTTTTCAACCATACACTTGAACGCTCATGAGGAAGAGTCATGTTCTGGATGTTGGCTTTTATGTCATGAGATTAATGTAAACTCAGCTCGCTATGAATGCTCTTGTTATTCACATAAAACTTTCCTAAATTTATTAAAGATTATTTTAGGTTCATGTGGTATTTGGAAGCAACAAGATAATTTTAGTCTAAACTATTGGTCACAAAACTTTCGTTAAGTGAAATATAATAAAAACAGACTAATAAATGACAAACTAAATGAAAATATTGTCACTGAAAAACTAACTAATAATAGTAATAGTTAAATAATAGTAGTCAGGATTAATAAGCACTCATTCTGTGGCAGAAAATCTGGCCTGCGACTGCTATATATAGAAATAACAGTAGATTGTGCTTTTTTTTTTTTAAACGTAAGATTAAACATCTCGTTTAGATCAACTTAATGTGTGTTCTAACTTCTCTTCATTTGCCAAAAAAAGTAAACTAGGTATGTTTAACTACATGAATGATCTGTAATATGAAGTTTGCCTTCGTTCTTTTTTCATTTTTACTTTTATTTGTTGCATTTGTGTGGTTTTGTGTTCAGTGTTTGTACAAACGATGCTTAGATTTTTTTATTACTAAGAGGTTTGCTAACTATAATTAATGTAAGCGGTGCATACACTAAACTTTGCTCTGGTCTAACTCAGCTAAACTAGAATTATGGAGTCAATCTAGGGCCATATATTCTTGCAAAATAAAATAAAGTTTTGCAAACAAAATATAAAGTATTAAGCAAATAAATGCAAATCTCCAAAAATCACAAAGCAAAAATAAATTTTTGAGAAATAAAAATGTATTTTGCTAACAAAAAGAACTGCAAATAAAAATCAAGCAGTGAAAAAAAAACTAAAATAATTGCAATTTAAAAAAAATATATATATATTTATATATTTTTGCAAAACATTTTTTATAGCATTGCTTTTACAAAACACATCCAGTCAATTGCAACGCTCATTTTGATTTGCTGTTTTGAGGTGGTCTTACAGCCTAGTAGGTCTGAACCTGTTGTAAACGGCCAAGTTCCCTTGTAACAGGGAAAAATCCCTTGTGCTTTTTTGTTTGCAAATTTCATTTTTATTTCTCAAATTTATTTTCCCTTTGCAGTTCTTTATTTTTGTTAGCAAAATTAATTTTTATTACTAAATTTATTTTCCGTTTGCGATTTTTGGAGATTTGCATTTATTTATTTATTTTTGCTTAATACTTAATTTTTTTTGTTTGCAGAACTTTCTTTATTTTGCAAATATATATGGCCCTAGATTGACTCCATATGGAATTACTAAAATAATAGAACAAATAGAATTGTGTTCACAACATAAAAACTAAACTTACAAAATCGAATCGAATCGAATTAAAACTAATGTGAAATGTAGAGCAAATTAAAAGAGTATCGAAATATAAACGCTTTTTATTTATTTTTATAAATATAAAACAAATAGAAATGTATTTACAAAATATAAACTAAAACTGACAAAATGTTTATGAATCAATCTAAAACTAAACTTAAATGTACAGCAAATTCAATACGAGTATCGTAATATCAACGATTTTATTTAAAATTGTATTTATTTTTAAAAATATAAAGAAATTTAGAAAGGCAAAACTATTATTATTTTTTTTTTTTATAACTTTAGCTCCATCTGTTGTTAAACGCTAAACCTAGAATCGATTCAAGAGAGATTAGCAATGCATTTTGAGAATCGCAGAATCGATTTTTCACCAAGCTCTAGTTAAAATTAGGGTTGAAAATGACAATAAGCCAACGTTAAGTGCCTTTCCTTTTAAGACCTAAATATTCCTTGTTCTGTCCATCTATATTTGAATCTCAATACAAGTCCAGAAGTGCAGCCCTGAAATAGCCAAACACTAGACTCTTCGGTAGCGGCTAAATGAAGCCATGAAGCACAGGATCTTGACAGAACTATTTTTATTTGAGGACAAGCGCACAGCTATAATAGTTTTGCTTTTAGCTATGTGACCTGTTCTGACCCTGAGTCAGCAGCGGACTGCGGTACCTGTGGATCATGGCCAGAGACTCTCGGGATTTGATCTGGTCCCAGCCGAAGGTGAGAGAGAAGCGTCTGGCCAGCTCTTTGATACTGCTGTACGTCTGGATCCTGGAGCTGCATGTGTTTCCTCTGTCCTGCTCCTGTTTCAGCCGCAGATACAGCTGAAATCACACAACAAAGGATGTGAGTCTATTCACAAGAAAGCATGCAATTATTTTGATCATTCTGTGATTGTCTAAAATAAAAGTGGTTTTAAAATTTGATTTTAGGTGTCTAAAATGCAGCTTTATTTTCCTCAGTCCAGAGGGAAGTATACATGGAAATACGTTTATACACATAGAAAGCATAGTAAATGCAAATAAAGTGTCTAATGCTCCAAATGAATACTGTCAAAATAAAATGACAAAATATGAATCAAATCAAGCTCCATCATCGTTTAATATAATATAACAAATATATTTAAGTCAAAATGAAACAATCTAAACAATTTTTTTTAAATATATACAAAAAAAAAAAAAAAAAAAATATATATATATATATATATATATATATATATATATATATATATATATATATATATATATATATATATATATATATATATATATATATATGTATGTATGTGTGTGTGTGTGTGTGTTCACCCTTGTGTATTACTCTGCCCACATGAGTGGCAAGCAGAGGACTACAGTTTGGCAAATGTTGCTGCTGTTGGGCAACATAATTGATTTTAGAGACATTTTTAGGCGAGAATGTAGCTGTTGAGATTGCAACTATGCAGGGGTGCGTTTCCCAAACAACAACGTAACTCGCGGCTGAACTATCATAGTGCGATGCATCGTTTGGCAAAAGAACGATGTAGCGACGAGTGTTTCCCAAAACCCGTAGTTTCTCTGACGCAGATCCATCGCTTGAACCACGTTAGTTATAACGTAAAACGCCCATAATGATGCTCTAAACGGGGTGGAGTAACTTCTTTAGAGAACAACCCCATCATTTCTTTGTGCAAATTATATTGTTTTACACAAACACGCATTTAAAATAAAATCCAATATTAGTTTTGGTAAAAACATGCACCTCATTTTCCATATTAATTGAAATATATGTAAATGGCACATATAGGGCCAATGTTTGCTTTACTAATATTATTGAGAAGTTGAACATTACATATTCTATTCTAAAACATAAAATCACTTACCAAAGCTAACACTATTCTAATATCATATATAAATCATATAAATAAATAAATAAATAATGAGGCTATTTATTATAAATATATTTACTTTAATAATAATATTAATAATATTAATGGTGATGATGATTATTAATATTATTATTATTTAGGATATTTTTTATTTATTTTTTAAAAATTACAATTTGACACATGCAAACCACAGCAGAAATTTCTAACCAACAGACCCATGTCATATACAGTAGAGATACTTAATAAATCACCCACTATAAAATAAAAGAATTAACGTATGCTATGTTTTTTTATTTTCACAAGCTTTGGAGACGCAACATAATTTCCGCTTTTAAATATACCTATAGCTTTCGCCATGAGGCTGTGTTCAAAATGATATCAATGTTTTCAAAGTGCACTGCGAAGGGAGCACAATTGTGAACATGAAGATCGCTAAAGCTGAACTGTAAAAATACACTGAAAGCAAATTACACCTAAGAGAGATGACTTTAATGCTTGTTCGTTGGAACGATGGATTCGGGAAACAGCAAATCAAAGAACTATGTTTGTAATGACGGAACTTGCGATCTTAGTTGGCTAACGATGGTTTTGGGAAACGCACCCCAGTTAATTTATTGACCTTTTTCTTGGCTGCTGCATGGAGGCCGCCATAGCGACCAGCGTCTTCCGGTGAATGGTTAGAACTTCCGTTTACAGTGTTTACAACTGGTAATTTGCGCTCCGAAAATGGGTTTCAATAGCGTTTTGAGTGGATTACGGAGTGATTTGGTGACACACAACTTTGAAAGGTGTGTGTTAAAGCCGTTATAATCTGTCAGATGTGGTTCAAGCGCGAGAGAAAAACGTTCTCCTAGTTCACATGTCTGCCGTCAGAAATACAGTGTGTGTTTCCCCTGCCTGTCAGCTGTTAGCTTAGCGGCTCTTTAGCACACACGCACGCAATACTTCACTGCATCATAGAGCAAACCAGATTACTGGCATGAAACATAACAGGTGTGTAAATCATGCAATTTATAAAAATGACCAATAAAAGTCTGTTACTGATACTCTGCTGGTTGATTTGCTGTTCATTCTAATCGCGAGCCGTTTGTGTTTCATTTAGTGTGTAGTATTTACCACTGTTTGTGTTTTTCTGTCATTTCAAAACGTCACTTTATTTTCACTTTGTCACAGTTATTAAATCAGTGTGTTAGTGGGACAGTACAGCAGGCTACGTGTGTGTTAAACATTTTGGTGAACTATATTTGGGCTAGACTAGTTATATATCTGAAAGAAAGAGAAACTGTTGACTTTAGCGATGACGAGGCTTCATTTAAATGGCAGAAGATGCCGTCTGTCAACGAGAGAAAAATGCCTCAGCCATCGTATTAGATCACATTTTTTTTAAATGATCAGTCCAGGAGGTGGCGCTGATCGACAACAGTATTAGTTCAAAGATGATAAAAGCAGGTAAAATAGATTAAAACTATCATTTCAAAGCTGTCCAAATGTGACCGTTTACACGCATCAGCTGCCGACCGGAAGTTCTTAGCATTCTCCTTGCGCATACACGCAAAGCATAATGGGTAATTTGGCGTTCCATGAAAAAGGTCTATAAGGATAGTGCCTATTTTAAATATTTATAATTTCAGAGATTCAGCACGCTGGTGGACATCAGCCTGTCATACTGAGCTGAGCAAAGACGGTTGACGTTCTGCCACAAGATAAAAACTGCAGATAGAATATTGTACCTTCATCAAAGATACAAATGTTTTACCAGTTGTTTTGTATTATTGCATTATAGAACTTAATAATTACAGTAATGTTCATGAGTTTCTTTAAGCATATGCTTTTAAATGATGATTCGCGTTTTAATATGGAAATTATTCATAAGATCACTTTGCCTTTTCAGTAATATTTATCTTCATACATATTGTAATAAAGAAGTTTTTCAAAACGTATGTACCTTTTATATGAGAACAATTGTGTACCTTTAAAAGTTACAGAACAGTATCATAAGAGGCCTTTTCTGTACCATTTTTACAAAGGTACAAACCTATCCCTCAAGGAACATTATTTGTACCGCCGTGTACTTTTTTTTCTGAGAGTGTACGTTGATCTCTCTCTTTTGTATTTTGTAGTGCTGTATTTATACTACAGAAACTGGTAGTGTTTGCTTTGCTCTGGCCTTTTCAGGGTTAATTATTGTGATCTCCCGATTGCAACAGAGAAATACTTGAAAATCTCTGTAGACTGATGGCATTTCATGCCGTTCAGCTTTATAATATTAAAATGTGCGCAAAATCACCTGTTTTGTCATAATTTTAGACATTATGCTAGAGAATCATTCAAATACTAGCTCTAAAGTGACGTTAGTGAATGAACAACAGTTTCTGCTGTGCTGACCGTCAGCTGCAGATGTGTATGAACGGTGGAAGAAAGTATTTCCTCATACAAAAGGGTTTTTGAGACTCTCCATGTTTCATTTTCTTTTTTGTATGCACGATTATACCGTCGAACTGTCGTATAAACACAATATCAAAAGTTGCAGTGTGGTATGGTTGTATATCAGCACTGGTGGGACACTAAGGCACTCGGCCTGCTGCTTTGACCCAATGCATGCCTCCCACCAGTGCCGATAAACAGCCATATTGCACTGCTACTTGTGTGATATTGCGTTTATACAAACTTGACAAATATGTAAAACTTAGTGGTTTGAAGGAAAAAGGTGAGGTAAAAAAAAAAAAATAATTCTTATACTGCACCGGTCAGTCACACATAACTGATAAGTATTTAAACATGTTATGAAACTATTTTTGTTGTAAATATGCCTAATGATTAATTTATTTGGTATATAAACTGTTATTCTGAATGAATTGTGTCTTCTGTAATTCATGGTTAAATTTTTATTTTTTTATTTCTATGATTAACCCTATATACAGTAATACAATATTTTTTATTAATCAACAGATCTTGACACAAATGTTTTATGGTTTGCAAAAAAAAATTAGCAGCTGTTCTCAAAATAAATAATAATAATAAATGTCTTTTGTGCACCGAATCAGCATATCTGAATGATTATGTGACCAAAAACAATATCTTTTATTTTATATTACAATTACAATATATTACAATTAATATTGAATATGTAAAAAACAATTCTTATAATGTTTCAAAATAAAAAACACTCTTGATTCTATTTTTTTAAATCAAAGTATGTGTGTGTGTGTTTGTGTTTACTTGTATTTGGTAGTTTACGAATTAGTATAATAACATGGTTAAAACCTAGGTATCACAATATTAAGGTGGTTTATGAGTACATATCCAGTGTCCTCATAATTCAAAACTAAAACAAATCATACTTAATGGGATCAGAAGGTTTCCTGTGAGGTTTGGGATTACGGATAGGGTGAGCATAAGACAATAAAATAAGTGGGTTTTTTTTTAGAGTATAAAGCATATTACATCAATTGAGTCCTCATAAACCACCAAAACAAGTGTGTGTGTGTGTGAGAGAGAGAGCACTACTTCAGCATAGGATTTCCAGTTAATCTCTCCAAGGAGTGTTAGAGCTGCTAGAACATTCCACACTGAGCATGATGGGAACTCATTGTGTCTCTGAGGTGTGGACAGCTGCAGGGGCCATCAGAGAGCTCAGAGGCCCGGGACACTCAGAGGAGCAGATGTGCCACACACACACACACACACACACACACACACAGAGAGCAGCTCCATCATACCTGCTGAAGGCACTGCACCAGCGTCCTGGCGCTCTCCATCTTGTCCATCTGCCGGGTCCTGTTCAGGGTCTCTTTGATGATGTCACCGAAGTCATTGTAGTACTGCGGGACATATGCATGAACACAGTGAGCAATACACATTCAGTGAGGCTCCACGTCTGACACACAGCTTTACCAATGAGACTGCAAACTGACAGCACTTTACCCATAAGTCTGTCTAACCCTCGAGATTACTCTCTGGAAAGTGTCACCTTTTAGTTATGCGAGGGTTAGAACATTTTTTTGAACTTCCATTACTTTGATAAATATGCTCAAACACCTAATAGCATACATATAATTTACCAGCAAATATACACTTACTGGCCACTTTATTAGTACCGGGTTAGAACTGGAAATATTCCTCAGAGAATTTGGTCCATATTGACATTATAGCATCACACAGCTGCTGTAGATTTGCCACATCACAGAAGGTGCTCTATTGGATTGATTCTGGTGACTGTAGAGGCCATTTGAGTACAGTGAACTCATTGTCATATTCAAGAAACCAATCAGATGATTCACGTTTTATGACATGGCGCGTTATCCTGCTGGAAGTAGCCATCAGAAGATGGGTACACTGTGGTCATAAAGGGATGGACATAATCAGCAACAATAATCAGGTAGGCTGTGGCATTGACACAATGCTCAATTGGTACTAATGGGCACAAAATGTGACCAGGCAACATTTGTCCAATCTTCTATTGTCCACTTTTGGTGAGCCTGGGTGAATTGTAGCCTCAGTTTTCTGTTCTTAGCTGACAGGAGTGGCACTGTTGCCCATCCACCTTAAGGTTGGACGTGTTGTGCGTTCAGAGATGCTTTTCTGCTTACCTTGGTTGTAATGAGTGGTTATATGTTTAATGAGTTACTGTTGCCTTTCTATCAGCTGAAACCAGTCTGGCCATTCTCCTCTGACCTCTGGCATCAACAAGGCATTTGTGCCCCCAGAACTACCGCTCACTGGATATTTTCTCTTTTTCAGACCATTCTCTGTAAACCCTAGAGATGATTGTGCGTGAAAATCCCAGTAGATCGGCAGCTTCTGAAATACTCAGACCAGCCTGTCTGGCACCATCAACCATGCCACAGTCAAAGTCACTTAAATCACCTTTCTTCCCCATTGTGATGCTCGGTTTGAACTGCAGCAGATCGTCTTGACCATGTCTACATGCCTAAATGCATTGTTACCAACAGTACCTAATAAAGTGGCCGATGAGTGTATTATTAGACTGCATAAAATGTCTTGTTTCTAGTCCAAATATCTGCAAACTCTTAAATCAAGAAGCATTTTCTAGACAAGCAAAAAAAAAATGTTCTTGTTATAAGAAATTGTCAAAACTAAGGGAGCTTTTCCTAAAAACAAGCAAAATAATCTGCCAATGAGGTAAGCAAAATATTAAAAAAGTTAAAACATTGCCACTTTTTAAAGAAATTAGTTTTCCCAGAGCACCTAAACTTTTTCTAACTTTAGAAAATGCATGATATCCACAAGCCACTGGGATGTAGTTGGAGGCTTATTTGATTTCCAGTGTAGTAGAATACAACGCCTAGCTAACAATGAGGATAAGGTCAAAATATCAAGTTATCAAATATCAAAATATCAAGTTGTTTAGAATTAAACTGGGACCAAATCTTTGGAACCCCAAAAAAGGCAACATAGGGGGATCGGTCTATATGTACCTGCAACACCTTAGACATAAATGTAAAATAATCCAGTAATTCTGTAACATAGGGCACATAAAAAACACTTAAATTACACTGTGGTGCATGACTACAGAAATGTAGTTTGACTATTTCCCTAACTGTTAACCTGAAACAGTTGCTCCGGTTTCTCCCACAAGTCCATAGATATGCGCAATATGTGAACTGGGTAAGTTCAATTGTCCATAGTGTATAAGTGTGTGAATGAGTGTGTATGGATGTTTCCCAGTGATGGGTTGCAGCTGGAAGGGCATCCACTGTGTAAAACATGTGCTGGATAAGTTGGTGGTTCATTCCGCTGTGGCGACCCCAGATTAATAAAGGGACTAAGCCGAAAAGAAAATGAATGATAGAGTTAAAATTCTGATTATGCATTACCTCTTTATTCCAAAAATCACACATCAGTAAAGTCCCTTTAAATTTGAGTTAAATTGTGAGTTTGAGAATTTAATTTAATTGGTTAAAAAAATTGGACTTGTTAATATTTTAAATTGTATTTTTTTCTCATGCTCATTCAGACTAAATTAATTAGGATACAAAAAAACATTTAAGCAAATAATTAGAAAAAAGTTTGTATTTGCCCTTAGAGTGACATTTTTTTGTTTTTATGAAAGGAATTGAGAGTGAAGCCGAAGTCACACTAGAGTTTAAGCTTGCGAAATTCTGTCGTACGGCGCTGCGAAAAGGGGCGGGATTAAACAAGATGATTAGACATTTAAAAAGCGAGCGATTGCTCCATGTCTTAAATTTGTGTTCAGAGAGGTCATGTTTTGATCCTGGATTGATCTCACGCAGTCAAGTGATGCGATTTCGCAGGTCAGAGTTCATCAAGCTTGAACTTTGCACTGCAGCAACCTGCAAAACTCAACGCATGACCCTGCGTTACCGGTCTGACGCATTCGCGTGCGTATGAATGGAAGTCTATGGGGAGGAAAGTCCAGTGTGACCGCGGCTTGAGAGTGTAGAGATGTGTGAATGAGAGATGTTTCCCAGTGATGGGTTGCAGCTGGAAGGGCATCCGATGCGTAAAACATATGCTGGATAAGTTGGCGGTTCATTCCGCTGTTTTGACCCGATTAATAAAGGGACTAAGCCAAAAAGAAAATGAATGAATGATAATATAATATAAAGTGTATATAAACAGTATAATAAAGTTTATTTTACATATAAAAAATGATTTATTGAGAGTTACATCACTTCTTGACACTTGTAGTACTTCTTGATCTTGTTACTAGGTTTACATGAATGTTTGGATGCATCTTTAAATAGCCTCAGCCTGTATGAGTAAAGCTGTTCTGATGCTGCTGGCAGGGGTTTCTTTCAGAAAGTCAAGATTTTCAGCACATATCTCTGCGACTGAAACTCAGCCACTTCACACACTTCTCTACTGAGTGCATTTGAGGCTTTTGCCACTTAAAGCTGACCGGTGCAGTATAAGAAACAGAAATAAATGAAGGGGAGGGTCCTTCTGCCAAACAACAACCTCCATTTATTACCATCTGTTTTCTTGAATACATATTCACTCAAGAAAAGTGACTACTTGTTAGAGAGAGGAAACTGTTTAAATGAGGAGTTTGTGACTCTCGCCAACTTTATGTCATTTGCCTGATCTTTAAAAACTGACATTCAGACTGATGCTGTTCAGAGAGAGCGAGAAAGAGAGAGAGAGAGTGTGTGTGTGTGTGTGTGTGTGTGTGTGTGTGTGTGTGTGTGTGTGTGTGTGTGTGTGTGTGTGTGTGTGTGTGAATGCTCTTCATGAAGAATGCTGCTAAGAGAATGTTGGCGGCTCTGTGCCGGTCGAGTCGAGCGGGCATTCCTTACGTGTCAGCATGTCAGACACACACAAACACACTGTAACAGAAACGCACTGTAAATCCTAAATATCAATTCATAAATTGTGTGCCTAAGAGCTACAGTTGTGAAGTCAAATGAACAGACTGAATCCATCTAATACTCATACTCAAATACTCACTCCATCATAAGTAACTTAGGTCTACTCCGTTAACTTAGTAACTGAGTAACTTAATCAGATCAGTATCTTAATAACATAATACATTTGAAGGAAAATGTCTCAAAAGTATAACATAAAATAAAAATACATCATATTTATTTATGTGTATATATAGTTAAGACCAAATTATTAATACCCCTGGCAAATTCTGACAAAGTTTTTGTTCAAATGTAAATAAAAGCTGAGAAATATTTTTTCCACAATGATGCCTCTTGTACATTGTCTTATTATCTTTTGGGAACAACCTGTGTCCTTTCTGATTAAAAAACAACAAATCTTGCTGGTAGAATAAACGTTTTTAAGCTGATTGAAGCCCGAATTTACCAGGGGTATGAATAATTTTGAGCTTGACTGCATATGCAGTATATACCAAATCTAGTGATTAAAAAATATAATATAAAGAAAAAGCATTAATATTGTCACAATACTGGAATTTCTAACTTTAATATGATACCATAAACAAACATTCATACTTGATATTATCCACAGGGAAATATTGCACTGGAATTCATACAAATTTCTATAAATTATATTATATTATATATTGCATTTAAAGGTTATAAAATAGCAGAATTATTTACATAAAGATTTTTTACAGCGCACAATATATATTTCATGTCACCTTTAATATATAATTAATATACAATTAAAGACAACATTTTTAGCACACCTATAACATTGTCATTCTTTTACAAATATTTACCAAGTGATGTTTAACAGAGTAAGGCCATTTTTCACAGTATTTTCATTTTCTCTTATGGGGAAAGTCTTATTTCTTTTAGTTTGGCTTAAAATATATATTTTTATAATTATTAAAAACTGATTAAAGGTAAATATTATTAGCCCCTTTAATAAATAATCTTTTTCAATTGGTTACACAACAAACACCTAACTAGACTAGTTAACCTAACTAACCTAATTAAGCCTTTAAATTGAACTTTAAGTTGAGCAATAAATAGTTGAAGTCAGAATTATTAGCCCCCCTTTGATTTTTTATTTTTTTTTATATTTCCTAAATGATGTTTAACAGAGCAAGGAAATTTTCACAGTATGTCTGATAATATTTTTTCTTCTGGAGAAAGTCGTATTTGTTTTATTTCAGCTAGAATAAAACAGGTTTGAATTTTTAAAAAGCCATTATGAGGTCAAATATTAGCCCCTTTAAGCTAATTTTTTTTTCCGATAGTCTACAGAACAAACCATCATTATACAATAACTTGCCTAATTACCCTAACTTGCCCAGTTAACCTAATTAACCTAGTTAAGCCTTTAAATGCCACTTTAAGCTGTATAGAAGTGTCTTGAAAAATATCTAGTAAAATATTATTTACTGTCATCATGGCAAAGATAAAATAAATCAGTTATTAGAAATGAGTTATTAAAACTATTATGTTTAGAAATGTTAAAAAAAATCTTCTCTCCGTTAAACGGAAATATGGGGAGAAAATAAACAGGGGGCTAATAATTCAGGGGGGCTAATAATTCAGGGGGGCTAATAATTCTGACTTCAACTGTTTATATATAAATAACTAAATAAAATGAAGTATGATTTTTATATCAAATATTATACTATTAAAACTACTTTTTTTATCAAAAACCTCACATTTCCTGTGAGCACTGTAATTTCCAGTAAATGTGTCTTGTGTTATCTGTGGATCTTATGTAGACAAAAAAAACTACAGATCTGAATAATATCTGATTAACACAGCCCTCTGCAGATCTGTCTGGTTAGGAGGTTGCCAGAGTTCAGTGTAAGTCATAAGAAGTTTCATACCTTCACATACTGCTTGAAAACCTCGGCAGCCATGCTCATCTCTAACACACTGTGTACTATGAGCTTACAGTACGCAGACAGAAGATTCCTGCGCCGGTGCAAATCCTCCAGCCGTCCTTCTCCACTCTCACTCTCACTGACTGCACACACACACACACAGAGAGAGAGAGAGAGAGAGAGAGAGAAACAGACTGATTGAAACTGAGAGCCGCAGATTCAATAACAGAGCGCCATAATTATGATACTCAAATCTTATAAATGAAATGCTTTCCTGAGGTGAACTAAAGTTAACAGCATTTTCTGCTCTTGTCTATCGTCGTCCTGCCTGCTCCCGAAGCCATCACTTAATAGAGAGCTTTCATAACAGCATTAGTGACGTGAAGAAAATCCAATAACTAAATTGCTTTTTATTACACGTTATCCGCAAAAGCTTATATTGCATTTTTTTCGAGAGGTGAGGAGTTTGCCGCGCCACGAATCGACGACTCTGTGAAATATTTATAGGATTGATATGATTTGCTCGAGACGCGCTTGATTTCTAATCGAATAGCCCAAAAATCTGACGTTATCTCATATGCTGCTCGTGTTTTGAAGCAGCAAAAAGGCCAAAAACAACATAAAAACTTGTTTAGGAGAGCTAGTATCGATTTTGGAGTTTTGTATATGCCTGCTGAAGCTTCTTGTCTTTCATGTGAGTTTGTAAGCAGTGTGCGAATTATACATTGACGATCGGGGGCGGGGTCAACTTTATCGCTAGTGTTAGTTTGTGAAATACATGCTTCAAATGTATGTATTTATTTAAATTACATCTAATTTATTAATAAAATGCATTTAAGTTTTCAGTGTTTTGTGGGATATTTAGTGTATTCTGACCTGATTAGCTATTTTCGGCTTACTTTAGGTCAAATTATACAAACTACGCATCTAATTTAACTTTACTTTTGGGGTTTATGTAAACAAACACCTATTTTATGAGAAAGCAGACTTGTGAACTCTTACGTTGCTCTACTGCCGGTTACTGCCGATTACTGCCGGTTTCAGAATGTTGAATGGCTTTTCTTTTGTGATTTACATTCACAATGGTATGAACTGTTATAGGGGCGGTTAAATGGATATTTAATATTTTATTTATTATTATTATTATTTAAAATACTGATCAGAGTAAACTTTTTCTCAGATTCAAAGGGACCCCCTTATACATCTTGTTTTGACGTCCTTTAGGGGGGATCAAACCTTAATTAGGGGGGTCAGTCCCCCCCAAACCCCCTTGTAATTCGCACCCTATTTGTAAATATAATTTGTTGATTAAGTCACCAGTTCATTTATGGAGTTGAAGTCAGAATTATTAGCCCCCCTTTGTTTTGTTTTTTTGTTTTTTTAAATATTTCCCAAATTATGTTTAACAGAGCAAGGAAATTTTCACAGTATGTTTGATAATATTTTTTTTCTGTAGAAAGTCTTATTTGTTTTATTTCGGCTAGATTAAAAGCAGTTTTTAATTTTTTTTAAATCATTTTAAAGTCAAAATTATTAGCCCCTTTAAGCAATTTTTTTTTTCGTTAGTCTACATAACTAAATATCATTATACAATAACTTGCCTAATTACCCTAACCTGCCTAGTTAACCTAATTAACCTAGTTACGCCTTTAAATGTCACTTTAAGCTGTATAGAAGTGTCTTGAGAAATATCTAGTCAAATATTATTTACTGTCATCATGGCAAAGATAAAATAAATCAGTTATAAGAAATGAGTTATTAAAACTATTATGTTTAGAAATGTGTTGGAAAAATCTCTCCTTTAAACAGAAATTTGGGGAAAAAAATAAACAGGGGGGCTAATAATTCAGGGGGGCTAATAATTCTGACTTCAACTGTATGTGTGACTTCTGTAAGATCTCACACTATGTACGGTGATGGATTCTCATCATAATCATGCATTATGTGCTGGACTTACACTTTTATTTGATGAGATGTTTAATAGGTCAGTGAGAAAGTGAGGTACAATTAGATTAACCAACCACAAACAAATCATGTGTTCTGCTAAGGTCATTTCCACTAATACGGGAAGAAGAAGGTTGATTGTGTGATTATTTTATACCTTACATGGCAGATGTAGAGGCAGACTGCCATCTGCTGGTAAAGTTTAATCTGTTCCACATTCTGCACTGTAAAGTATCTTTTAGTAAACAGCCGAATTACAGAATGTTAACAAATTGTACATAGCTGAAAAAAAATGTGAATCGGAGTTTTTCTTTTGTCTAGCATATATTTAAAATGTTAACATATATTTCATATTAATATTTTTTAAAATGCCATTGATTAAGATGGCAATGATTCTGAATATATTCAGATATAAATAATAAAGCTCAATAACGTAATAATGTAGTGCTCAGCATAAATAAATCAAAGATCTCTCCTTTAAATGAATATTTTTCTACAGGATGCTTTACATTAATATATTAATGCATTTCCATTAGATTAGTCAGTACCAAAACTGAACTAATCTAACAAAAAACTTTAACAAAATAGCTTGTTTGAATTTAATTGAATTATCTTTCTATTACTAAAGATGTTGGGTGACCAAACTATTTTAATAGATAAAAATGTTTAATAAAACAGTTTTGTTTAAATGCACCCAAATACTTGGCTATATTCGATGAGATATTAATAATAATTTTCATTCAAATTCATTAATTTAAAAGGGGGAGTACTTATTTATGCTGAGAACTGTCTGTCTGTCTGTCTACCTAGATAGAAGGATAAATAGAGAGACAGACAGACTAACAGGTAGAGATAGATAGATAGACAGACAGACACAGACAGACAGACAGACAGACAGACAGACAGACAGACAGACAGACAGACAGACAGACAGACAGACAGACAGACAGACAGACAGACAGACAGACAGACAGACAGACAGACAGACAGACAGACAGACAGACAGACAGACAGACAGACAGACAGACAGACAGACAGACAGATAGATAGATAGATAGATAGATAGATAGATAGATAGATAGATAGATAGATAGATAGATAGATAGATAGATAGATAGATAGATAGATATTTTAGGATATTTATCTCTGTGAAATGGTGTAATAATTAATAATTATGCAGCTCTTTATTTCTTGCATCTTTCTGACAAACAGCAGTGTCAATGTGTCACTCAGAGCATCACACATTGAATGAGACAGTCTTTCTCTCTCTCAGGAAATCTGCGTCTGTCACAAAAGCATCAAGAGCTGTTGTGAATTTGTTCCTCATGTTTAAGTCTCTGTGGTTTAATTGGGCCCTGGGGAAGAGGCTCACACCCACATGTGAAAAGTTGGTCCCGGGTCTCCTGAATTTTAGTGGCAGAATCCTGATACCCTTAGGAAATGTAGATAATCTTCTAATGGTGCATTTCCATCGAAACAAATTGCATCAGATGCTTTTATTTCAGCAGACGCTTCCTTTGAAGTATGAACAGGTTAGACACTGTAGCTCATAAAGTTAGTGGCCAATCGAGAAGTCTTTTACTAGCATTAGACACTTCATAAGCACATTTACATGCACACAAATAATGATTACTCACTAATCAATTAACTGAAATAACCGTTAAAATGTAATAGTAACGTTGAGAATTTAGGTTACTGTTATTTATTTTGTCATATTAAATAGTTACAAACTCATATATTATCCTCTCAAGATGCCGCATTTTGACTGTAGCATGAGATGAGAACACATTTTTATAAACATTTTGTTCAAAAACGCATCTGAGATTGTGATAGATTTACTCCTCCCTTACTGCAAACCCTTGCTCCATCTGGATGTGCTCAAATCTGCAATAAGAATGTTTTTCTCTCACATATCACACTTGAATTAACCGACAGAAAGCAGATTTCTGCCCCACAAGGGGCAGAAATCTAGCCGTAACAATCAGTTCATGCATAAGCTGTTTATGACCTTACTTAAAGGGTTAATGCATTTACTTGACCACAAGAATGTGCTTGAAAAACACACAGAGTGGTTATTAGTTTTGGGCCCTACCTAAAAACCATACAGTTTGTCCATACACTACCTGACAAAAGTCTTGTCGTTGATCTCAGTTGTACGAGCAACAAATAATAACTTGACTTTTAGTTGATCATTTGGAAAAGTGGCAGAAGGTAAATTTTTCTGATGAATCATCTGTTGAACTGCATCCCAATCATCACAAATACTGCAGAAGACTTACTGGAACCCGAATAGACCCAAGATTCTCACAGAAATCAGTCAAGTTTGCTGAAGCAAAAATCATGGTTTGGGGTTACATTCAGTATGGTGGTGTGCGCGACATCTGCAGAGTGGATGGCAACATCGACAGCCTGAGGTATCAAGACATTTGGGCTGCCCATTGCATTACAAACCACAGGAGCAGGCAAATTCTTCAGCAGGATAGTGCTCCTTCTCATACTTCAGCCTCCACATCAAAGTTCCTGAAAGCAAAGAAGGTCAAGGTGCTCCAGGATTGGCCAGCCCAGTCACCAGACATGAACATTATTGAGCATGTCTGGGGTATGATGAAGGGGGAGGCATTGAAGATGAATTCATTGAATCTTGATGAACTCTGGGAGTCCTGCAAGAAAGCTTCCTTTGTCATTCCAGATGACTTTATTAATAAGTTATTTGAGTCATTGCAGAGATGTATGGATGCAGTCCTTCAAGCTTATGGGAGTCATACACAATATTAATTCTTTTTCCACTGCACCATGACTTTATATTCTATACTGTACATTATTTCTGTTGAGTGACAAAACTTTTGTCTAAGCAAAGTCAGACCTTACTGTCCTAACTAAATAATAAAAATCAAGGCATGATCATATTTTATTTTGGGAAAATAAGTGTAATCTAGAGGCCTTTGCCTTTCATATAAGCCACTTCAGATACCAAATGATCAACCAGAAGTCAAGTTATTATTTGTTATTCCTAAAACTTGGATAGGCGACAAGACTTTTGTCAGGGGGTGTAGTGTCAAAATATCAGTTTTCTGTTTTATGCATATTTTCAAAGTAACTTCACTTTCTGATCTAAATAGCATCAAATCTCAAACTACTTTTAGCTAACGCTGGATGTGTTAAGGCCCATGGAGGAGCCTGATGATGTGCTGTAAATGAGTAGAGAAAAGCACCTTTACTGCTGTGAGAGTCCGGCTCAGGGCTGATGAAGACGTGCTCCAGGATGAAGGACAGAAGAGCTTTCTGGAGTTTAGGATCAGGGGTGTAGAGCAGTGGAGTTCCTGCAGACGAGTCCCACATCTGAAGCTGGTAATTATGAGCTATGAGAACGTCACTCAGACACATAAAGGCCTTTGAGGAAAACAACATAAAACAGACAGAGAGTGATTAACAGATGTGACATCAAGCGGGCAACATTACACATACATTCTCAAATCTACAGTCTTTTCTTAATCAGACTAAATTAAATACACGTTCTTTAAAGAAATATATGTATTGTATAATTTTACCTGGGATTATTTTTTTATCTTATATGAAATTTGAATATAATGAAACAAATATTTAATAAAAGACTAATAACAGCAATCAATCACAGGTAGAGCAGTCAAAGCTTTCAGTCTTTTGCAGTGTTTATTACTACCATTTATATTTATATTTATTTATGTTTCATAATTTGTATTGTATTTGAATTGTACTTTTTTAAAATACATTTTAATATTTAGTTAACTACTGTATAATAATCCTTACCACATCATTTAGATCAGGGGTGGCCAACCCTGTTCCTGGAGATCTACCTTCCTGCAGATTTCAGTTGCAGCCCAGAACAAACACACCTGTCTGTAATTATCAAGTGCTGTTCAGGTCCTAATTATTTGGCTCAGGTGTGTTTGATCAGGGTTGGAGCTGAACTGTGCAGGAAAGTAGTATCTCTAGGAACAGGGTTGAGCACCCCGGATTTAGATAGTTTGAATTAGTTTTCATTTTTATATTTTTCATTTTCACATTAGTCAAAGTCTTAGTCAGTTTGTATGTTTTTGTCACTTTTATTCGTTTTTCTGTGTCAACATAAAGTAGGCTTAATTAGTATTTTAATTTAAGTTATTTAATACATCAAAGTTATGAGAATGACAAACCTTTCCTTGGCAACTAGCTGATATAAAACGTTTATTTAAGTTAATTTTTCTTATTATTATTATTATTTACATTTTATTTCACTTTGGCTAATATTCATTAACAAAATATATTAGTTTTACAGTTTTAGTTATATTATTATTATATTATACTGGCATATTAAACATCTGTAAATTATTTGGATTTTTTTTTTCTGTTTGTCATTACTTGAAATCACTAATTTACATAATTATTTATTTATATTAATAAATCGATTAAACATTGGGGTAATAACACTATTTTAAGCTTTTCATATCTCTTAGAAAAATTCAGGCTCCCAAAACCTCCCTTCTTTAGGTATTTGCAGACTCGTGAATTTATAAGAAATACATTTTCTCACTTCCCCATGCACCTCTTAAACAAGAGATTGATCACTGGAAATAAAAGTTTCCAAGGGTGCTGTCTCCAACATTTATAAACAATTTTCTCATTTATTATAATGTCAGATTCTTTATCTTTTTATTCATTAATTTCCTCGATTAATCTGGGGTCGCCACAGCGGAATGAACCGCCAACTTATCCAGTACATGTTTTACGCAGCGGATGCCCTTCCAGCTGCAACCCATCACTGGGAAACATCCACACACACTCATTCACACACATACACTACGGACAATTTAGCTTACCCAGTTCACCTGTACCACATGTCTTTGAACTGTGGGGGAAACCAGAGTAGCCGGAGGAAACCCACGCGAACACAGCGAGAACATGCAAACTCCACACAGAAATGCCAACTGACCCAGCCGGGGCTCAAACTAGCAACCTTCTTGCTGTGAGGCGATTGTCAGAATATATTGATTGACAGAATATATTGGACAAACTTTAAACTGTCTAAAATAAACACAGAAATTGATCTATTTGTGACAGATGCTGACAAGCTCCAGCTACCCTTTATCATACCTTTTGGCTTTGTCCAGAGTTAATTTCTTTTTGGGCATCAATTTTTTAATCAATCTCTGATATTCTTCTCCTAAAAATTGAACCATGTCTTTTAGTGGCACTGTTTGGACTTACTCCTACAAATGTATGGCTCTCATCTTTGCAGTCAAGTGTATTAGCCTTTTGCTTAATAATTGCTAAAAGAATTATACTATTAAACTGGAAAAACCCTTCTTTGCCCAACTACTTTACTTGGATGTATGACCTGTTGCAGTTTATTCAAATACAGAAAATTAGATATTAATGGCAAAACAGAAGATTATTCTACAGTTTGGCAACCTTTTCTGTTGTATTTTTAAAAATAGCATTTGTTTTTATATGTAACCCGTCTTACATACAGTATCTAACCCTGTCTGAATTTTGAATTATAAAAACTCGTCCAAGAGTGTATTAGGAAAAAAAACAGTCTGATATCTGACATTTAACAGTAATGGCTTACTTAGGTGTAATTTCTTAATTTAATATTATTATTATTATTATTTATTTATGTATTTTCATTTGTTATTGTTTTGTTTGTTTGTTTTTTTCTTTTTTGTTGTTGTGGTTTACTTTCTTTATTTTGCCCTGAATATGGTTTAGAGAGTAAGGAATGTGTTTAATACCATCCAATATGTTTTTTCTGCAATATTGTGAAATTAATGTATTATGGTTTTTCTTTCCCTCACTTGTAATAGCTCTCTGATTGAAAATTGAAATTAAAAAGAGTTAAACCAAATATTGGGGTAAATTCACAAGGACTGTTAATTTTCAGTTTGCCAGCTCAAGCACTTCCGGTGAACTGTCATAACGTTCTAGAATCATTGCATTCTGGTTCATGTACAAATGAATGATCTTCACTGCCTGATTGATAAACAATATAAAGTGGGTCGCAGGCCGCACAAAAAGCATTGCATTAAATTTCATTGTTCCATGCCAATGTCTTTCAAATATGAACATTTATTTTACCACAGTATATTCAATGGAGTTTCTGCACTTGTTTGCTGCTTCTGACGGCACTTGTGTTCACATTTTTTCATTTTACACTGGAACAACTAAATGAATGCTTAAGTCTTTTTAACTGATTATATTTGAATTAAATTACATTATCGATGCTGTAAAATCAACCTTATGAAATTGAAAATAGTCACATTAACATTTTCACCAGAAGTTTATTGGTGGCTGAAAATCACTTGCTATGGATATAGCCAAGTCACTGCATTAACCTTCCTGTTGTGTTCTGGTCAAATCTGACAATTTACATCTTAAAACATCTCATAAATATTGTGTTTTACATCTGACTGCCTCAAGGCCTTATGATATCCTCCACACTATGCACTTGAACATGTAAAAGGGATGATCACTTCTTTTATTGAATTTTGAGTGTTTCAATCAACCTTGTTACACCTGTGGTGTTCCCGGTCCATAGGAAATTAATGGGTATCCAGACTATATTCATCTATCAGATAGAAAACATCTGTATACACCACCCCAACTCACTCACTCACTCACTCACTCACTCACTCACTCACTCACTCACTCACTCACTCACTCACTCACTCACAGCATCAATTATTTTATTGGATTACACTATTAACATCTCGCTCAAAAATGACGAAAGTAGTGCAAGTTCTGTGTCCATACTCACCATCTATACCTTTAGTCACTATTGCCTACATTATCCTACATTACACTAATATAGTCCAATTGAAGGACTGAATGAAACTTCGAGCACTCAGTATACAGGAAAGCATACTGTTTTGTTTGTGCTTTGCTGGTTGATAAATCATTCAGATAGATTCAAATTTCAACTTCTTTGGTCAGACCCTGTGATAGTTATTTCGGTGAGCTGTCTATTAGTAATGAAACAAAATATTTTGATTTCTATCATCTATTGTTCATTTTGTAATACATTTTCAGTGCCTACTGTATTTGAATTTTCAATACAGTTTTTTTATGTCTAATTCTATAAATTCATATTAAACACTAATTTAAGACATTGTTCACAGCTAAAGAATGTTAAATAAAAATTTGGTGGTGAAAAATGTTTTTGTGTTCATTTAAAACAGACCCGTCAATTTTGACCGGGAACACTAAAGTGAGAACATGGCAGGTGGGTTAAAATAACAGCCATAAAAATATGTGAAATCACTGCTTATATGCAACTTGTTTGTGCATGAACAATTTGTAGCAGTCCTGAAATAAACCAAAGTGCCTGGAACTTCCATTTGTTTTAGTTTCAATTAGTGTGCTTCTTTCTGCTCTCAGCTGGAGCGAGGATTCATTAAAACACAACGCAGGTGCCAAGGGCACTCTGTAAGAAATTAAAGTCAAACAAACAGGATTCAAACAATGCCAGCGAATCGGCCCACTGGCACACATGCTACTGCTTAACACGCTCTGATGTGCCTGGAATAATCCACTTTGAAGAAAGGGCTGAATGGAGTGGTTATGCCATGAACAGAGAAAGAAACGTGATGCTCACATGCTCTCGAACAAGCTGCTCAGCATGCGACAGACAGCGGTGGCATTTCTCACAGAAGGCACGGAGCTGGTTTCTCTGCTGGAGGGCAGACTCCTGAAACCACACACACATCTATAAACAAGACAGTTCTATTCCTACATGCCTGCCATATTTTCACTTGCACTTGACAATAAATCACACCAGGTTAAAATTGCATTGTTTAGTTGTTCACACTTCAGTAGCTTTTGGACCAAAACAGAAAATGACACGCACTTCACCCTGCTTCTCTTATAGTTCACACTGTCATCTGAAGACTCAACTTCAAATTGCTAAATCGTTTTTATAGTACATATTTTTTATCGGATCTTATCAAAGATCCAAAATAATGCTGTGCACTAGGTAGAGAAAATCAAAATATAAGGAGCCTGACTTCAGCCTGTAGTTTATATAGTGTCTTATTAAACTGCATTGAGGTAAAAAAAAATCATGTTTAATTTCTAATTCCCTTAGTTTTTACCAGAACATGATAAAAATCAGAAAATATGCATACAAATAATAAATAAAACTGTAATAGCATTTGTTATAAACAACACAGGCCAAGAAAAATGTGAAAAAAGTTAACCAAACGTCTCCCATTCTGAAATAATAATTGCTTTCATAACAGATTATTGGCAAACCAAATGTTAATATTGCCAATATTAGGAACTAAGTACATCTCATCGTTTGGCATGTGGCAGCAACACTGTATGTGGAAACATGTGTTAATATTATTATAAGTTGAGGACTTATAAAGAGCTTATACACTCACCGGCCACTTTATTAGGTACACCTTACTAGTACAGGGATGGACCACCTTTTGCCATCATTCATTCATTTTCTTTTCAGCTTAAGTCTCTTTATTAATCTGGGGTCACCACAGCGGAATGCACCGCCAACTTATCCAGTATGTTTTACGCAGCGGATGCCCTTCCAGCTGCAACCAATCACAGAGAAACATCCAGACACACTCATTCACACACATACACTACGGACAATTTAGCTTACCCAAATCACCTATAGTGGATGTCTTTGGACTGTGGAAGAAACTGGAGCACCTGAAGGAAACCCACGCGAAGACGGGGAAAACATGCAAACTCCACACAGAAATGCCAACTGACCCAGCCGAGGCTTGAACCAGCGACCTTCTTGCTGTAAGGCGACAGCACTACCCACTGCACCACCGTGTCACCCCTTTTGCCTTCAGAACTGCCTTAATCCTTCGTGGCATAGATTCAACAAGGTACTGCAAATATTCCACAGAGATTTTGATCCATATTGACATGATAGCATCACACAGTTGCTGCATTCCAAAGGTGCTCTATTGGATTGAGCTCTGGTGACTGTGGAGGCCATGTGAGTACAGTGAACTCAAGAAACCAGTTTGAGATGATTCAAGCTTTAGGACATGGCGTGTTATCATGCTGGAAGTAGCCATCAGAAGATGGGTACACTGTGGTCACAAAGGGATTGACATGGTCAGCAACAATACTCAGGTAGGCTGTAGCATTGACACGATGCTCAACTGGTACTAATGGGCCCAAAGTGTGCCAAGAAAATATCCCCCACACCATTACACCCCCACCAACCTGAACCGTTGACACGAGGCAGGATGGATCCATGCTTTCATGTTGTTGACGCTAAATTCTGACCCTACCATCCGAATGTTGCGGCAGAAATCGAGACTCATCAGACCAGGCAACATTTTTTCAATCATCTATTGTCCAATTTTGGTGAGCCTGTGTGAATTGTAGCCTCAGTTTCCTGTTCTTAGCTGACAGGAGTGGCACCCGGTGTGGTCTTCTGCTGCTGTAGCCCATCCGCCTCAAGGTTGGACATGTTGTGTGTTCAGAGATGCTCTTCTGCATACCTTGGTTCTATCAGCTCAAACCAGTCTGGCCATTATCCTCTGACCTCTGGCATCAACAAGGCATTTGTGCCCACAGAACAGCCGCTCACTGGATATTTTGCTTTTTTTCGGACCATTCTATGTAAACCCTAGAGATGGTTGTGCGTGAAAATCCCAGTAGATCAGCAATTTCTGAAGTACTTAGACCAGCCTGTCTGGCACCAACGACCACGCCACGTTCAAAACCACTTAAATCACCTTTCTTCCCCATTCTGATGCTCGGTTTGGACTGCAGCAGATCATCTTGACCATGTCTACATGCCTAAATGCATTGAGTTGCTTCCATGTGATTGGCTGATTAGAAATTTGCGTTAACGAGCAGTTAGACAGGTGTACCTAATGAAGTGAGCGTACAATGTATAAAGCCGCGGTCACACTGCACTTTACTCCCCATAGACTTCCATTCATACGCACGCAAATGTCTCAGACCGGAAAGGCAGGGTCATGCGTCAGGTTTCGCATTTCGCTGCAGTGCAAAGTTCAAGCTTGGTAAACTCTGACCTGCGAAATTGCATCACTTGACTGCGTGAGACCAATCCAGGATCAAAACATGACCTCTCTGGACAGAAACTTAAAACATGGAGCAATCGCTCGCTTTTTTTGAAGTCTAATCATCTTGTTTAATCCCGCCCCTTTTCGCAGCGCCGTACGACAGAAATTCGCAAGCTCAAACTCTAGTGTGACTGCGGCTTAAAGGTATAAAAGCAGTATCAATTCCTCTGTCACACATGGAGATCTGCTGCAAAGGTTGATCCTATCTTCTGTTTTGGTGCATTTAAAGCATCCTTACACAGAAAAAATTGGCACAGAAATCAAATATGCAGCGGGAAATATTTTTTAAAAATGTGTATAATCTGTTAAATGTGGTATTGCAACTTAACCCTGAATTCTGAGCAGACATAAACTGCCTTAAATCGGCTGTGTAAAATGACTTTAGATGTAACTAGCCCAAGTTACATTTGTATTTCAATAAAACCACACCAGAGTTTGTGAAATTCTTAATAATAATATTAAAATACACACAACACAACAAATTGTTTCATTTTTTGTGTTCAGAAGACAAAAAAAGAAATGAAAAATATGTACAAATCAAACGGAAATTATAGTTTCATCCACTAGAAACAATCACAAAAATGTTTTTAAAAATCACAGGAAATGCCCTACACAAAGTTACAAACACTAATGTGCTTCTTTCATTTGGCACCAATCCATGTTTTTATTTGTTTGTTTGTTTTTGTTATGTGCAACATGATTCAGATAATAAAAAAGCATGACCTAAATTACGCAAAATACATTTGTAGTCTTGAACAATGTGCTCACTTTAAAAGCACACAAATCTTTGGCAGTTTAGGTGATATCATTTTCAAAAGACGGGGCATAATTACACAAAATAACAAAAAGAGAATGAAAGCCACAGCAGGGCTCTAACTAATACAGACATATGAAAGCGCCATTGCGAGTAGTGCCGCCAGTCTCCTGTGTAAAATATTCCTTCATAATCATGTGCACGTGGAGCTCTGAGGTAAACGTGCCAAATCGGTCGCGATGTCAATTCAGCTAAATGACTCTTTTGAATCGGACATACATCCCAATTTTATGCTGAACACGTCTTTTTCTCCCCCTCACCTCAGGTCGCCATTGACATTAGAATTGCAGATTGAGTCGAGCTGCCGCCTGGGCCAAGAATTCCCGCCTGGGCTGTCAGTTATTGATGAACCAGCACTGAACCAGCACTGAACCAGCCTTTTACCTACAGCAGTCTTAATGGCCACCAATATTTCACCGCGTAAAAGGTTAGAGGTTTGGAGATATGATTACCTCGTGCTCTGCATGGAAACAAGAGCCTAATAAGAGACGTCCAGACGAGAGCACAACCATTACACCCCCCTACAATCCATCACCAGCACCTACTTTTCCTAAAGACTCACGATCAATCGCTTTCTATCCCTTATTAAAATCGGCTGGACATAACCTTCGAGCCTCTGTGTTGATATTTGAAATGTAAGGTGGCAGGTTTAAAGGACACGGCTCTCTGTGATGGATCATACAACAACTCTGTAGACGCGGAGTCTTGCATGCCTAAAAACATTTGTTTAATTAATCACCTAAGGGAAAACTCAGTTCTTATGACTGTGTTTGTGGATATTATTATTCCGAGCGTGATCTCCGCCATCTATGACAGCAGGCATGATTAGATCGGAGGGGAAGAGAAAGGTTTATGTCTCACCCTGGATGTTAGTGCCTCTCCAAAAGTGTTGAGCTTCCATAGGATGCAGCTACACATACAGCGCAGAGCCTCAATAATCACCTGTGAGAATTAAGATTAGAGAGAGAAACACTATTGATGAAAAGAAACAATAAATCACTGAAGAGTAGAGGGTTTGATGCTGGGCTAATAATGATACCTCTACTGGAAGACCGCCATGTCTTAACTCTCCCTCCAGAAGTTTGGTCACCAGTTCATACAGGCTCCATTTAGACAGATCCTGAGCACTAGACACATTTGATAAAGCAACACAAACAAAAAGAGACTAAATGTGATTAGACTCTCTCACTTCAAAACTAGATTAAAGACCTATCTTTTTAGCAAAGCATACACCCAGTGCATTACATAGCGGTATGACGCATGATGTGCCCCACGCAGGTTTTTGCTTCTTGTTTATATACACTATGAACAGCAGCTACGCTAATTATTCTCTTTATTCTGTATTTCCACCTGGGGTTACTCATCCCAAGGCCCTCAGACTATGCAGCGCCACTGATGCGATCAAAGACGAGATGATCCCAAGGTTTTCATCATCCTGGACCAGACCATATCCTGAGCAGCTGCTGTGGTGCTATGGTGGAGTGAGAGCATGAGACTGATTCCTGTGATGCCCCAGGGACAGACGAGTCTTCGCTGAGGTCCAGCTTCCTGCGCCTAGACTGCAGCTCTGCACAAGACGTCTGGCAATAGGAGAAATGGTCATGCCCAACTGAGCCAGGTTTCTATCGAGGTTTTTTAAATCTTCACTTTCGCCAATTGGTGAAGTTTTTTTTCGCCGCCGTCGCCACTGGCTTGCTTGGTTCGGGATCTGTAGAGCTGCGCATCAATGGATTTGCTCTTCAGTGTTTGGACTCTCAGTAGTGAATATTAACCCACACTGACCTGAGCTAAACTAAACTGAATTGAACTTAAACTCTGAAAACTAAACTGACACTGTTTCAATTCACTATAATCTTTTATGTGAAGCTGCTTTGACACAATCTACATTGTATAAGCGCTATACAAATAAAGATGAATTGTATGGCATTCATTTAATAGTATTTAATGTCCTTCTCAATTCTTTTGCAATTCTTTTTTTTCTTTGCAAATGACACATTTTATGTACAACATTTTATTGGTTTAAATAAAAGTTAGTAATCAAAGGCCTGTCTGTTTAATTGAAATCATGAAGCCTACTCTATATAATGCAACACTTTATATATGCAAATATATATATTTTATATGCAAATATAACATTTAAACTCTGCATAGAAATAGCAAAAAATGTCTGCATTTTCCATCTGGCCCTACGTATTGCTAACTGGATTCCACAGAAATAATAGAGCCCTACATTTAATAGGGCCATTCATTGTAGGATGAAAAAATACAGATATGGATATGGAAAAATATGAAGGTCAATAGTTACTGGTTTTCAAGATTCTTCCAAATATCTTCTATTGTGCAAATTTTTTTTTTAATTGGTTATGTTTATTACAAATGGTTTGGCGAATATATAGATAAAACAAACTGCTTACTTGTTGAATGCAGCAAGTCTCTTCAGTGTGGACAGAATTTCCAAAACATTGTCTTCATTACTAGTGAAACAACCATCCTGTGGATGAAAGGGAAAAAACGAGTGTTTTTAATTCACTTTTAAACAGCTTTTTTTGTGTGTCATGACTCAGATATCAAATTCATTTTAGTATATTTAAGTGATTATGTTATGTAAGGTTGTAAAAGAATATTTGCTCTGACTATCTGAGTTTTCAACAGTTCTTTACTGTACTCACACTCAGCGATTCTGCTAATCGCATCCTTAGTATGTTTGTCCAGCGATGGATGAGCTGGTCAAAGGCTGGACGAGCCAGCGAGTGAAATGGTGAATCTTGAGCACAGAGGCTCTGATAAGAGCGAGCTGATGTTTCCAGTAGCGTCACATCTGTGTGTCTGTTCACTGCAGTCTCCAGCTCAGCCAGCAATGCCTGCATACACTATGCCAAAACATGTTAAAACAGAAACATTGCTCTAGAAAAGTTTGAGTAAGATTTATACTAATAATGTTTTATTTTTCTTCTTTTTAGCAAAAACACATTCAATACTTAAAATGTGGCGCTAAAGACATTTAGAATTTTGCAAAACTTATCTATTTCAAACAAATAACGTTGTTTTGAACTTTTTGAAGTAATTTTTAATATGGTTTCTTTCTTGAGCAACAAATCATTCAATTACAATGAAAGATTACATACATACAATTCCTTTTTGAAAGATTATGTAAAAGAGTTTTATTATTAATATTATTTTTTTTTTCAAGAATATTTTACATTTAAAATATTTTAAATAAAATTCATTTTAAATTGTCATAACATTACAGTATTTTACTAACATCACTATATCTTATTACTTTGTAGTTTCAGTTATATCAAAGTCCCTTTAAGGTAAGTCATTTCACTCGGCGGCCATCTTTGAAACGCTTCTCTGGCATTTTGCTTGGGCATTCTGTCTGAATGGGGAATCATCAAATTCTCCAAAATTGCTTGCCAAGATTACGATTGAATTTCATATTAGGAATCACCAACGAAATTAAACAACAACTGTCTCTTTAGTTTCATTTCTAAACGTCCAAATGACACAAAGTCTGCAGAAACTCCTGTACTAGAAGACGGGCTTTTTACAGCATATAGCGATCGATGATTGGCTCCTATACTAGTAGGCGGGGCTTTATTCACCATTCACAGTTACACTTTTCCCCATTCAAAAAGATACAAGTGACATGTCTTGTGTATTCTACAGTCTTTGGTTATATTTAGTGCATCCAAAGAGCTTAGAATGACCAAGAGGCAACACTCTGTTGTTGTTTGGGAAACAGCCACTAGATGCCGCTAGTGTCACGCGTTGGCCATTTTGGAATGAAATTTCAATAGAACAACAGCATATTATAAGTCTGTAAAATAAACTATTAAAAGTGCTGATGATTGTCATAGTAAGTGTTGTATTGTCGTCTTTCAGGATGTATCTCAGCTTTAATGCGCTTTTTAAATAAATAAATAAAAAACAAAGCAGCTGCTTGCCATCGTGACAGCAATGAGATCCAATGGACGGCCGATCACATTCACTCCAAAATGGCGGAATCACGGGGCTATTGCTGGGCGCTGCTGTTGCAATGGAACTTTCTATTGAGTGTCGCCTCTTGGTCATTCTAAGCTCTTTGGTGCATCAGAGCATTAGCTGACACAAAAACACTTACTCACCTGTGAGTTTTTATGATCACAGGTGTCCGTTTGGAAATACTGAGGTATTCTTAGAAAGGAGGTCAGTTTTTCTGCATCCTCTGAGTACTAGAGGATTAGACATACTGTAAATCAACTGTGGACAATTTATTGACAACCAGACATGGTAATACATTGTTATTTTCTTTATTTACCTTGGATAACAGCCCAGGTAGCGCTTTAATGAAGTGTTCAGTGAGTTTAGCGCAGTCATCAGTTTGTAGCTTTTTCTCTTTAGTACTTATCACCTGAAAAATAAACATAGGTGTGACACTAGGAACAAGTAACAGTGCCCTCAATGTGCAAACAAATGTTAAAATGGAAATGACTGGGGTATGAACACCTAATTAAGTGTCTAAGCCCTTGTTTGCAATCCCATCACAAGTTTCTGGGTTCTAAAATGTTTTTAGGTTGTCCATATCCCACCTCTTCCAGAAGTAGATAGGGTTAACGTAAGGCCTCTGGATTGTTTTGAATTGTTTTCATAGTGTAAATCCTCTTGTAGTCGAATGTGTTAAAAACAACCACACAACTGTCTATCTATTGAACTAACATGATCATTTTGGAATGCATGAAAAAAACACATCAAAACAAGGTATTCAACAAGAGATGCTGATTACTATCAAAATCAAAGTTGCATTCACACACTTATCAATAATTTGCTGTCCTGCTCTCTTGTAAGCTATGTGACATCAGTTCATTTAACAGTACTAGTACTTATGTATCACACTCAACACTTATGCTAGTGATATAAAGCATGACAAGGAAAGAGTAAAGGGTTTTGATAAAATCTGAGCATAAGTGGTGACAGAAGACCAGTATAATACATTAATACAAGGTGGAAACAGTTATACATCTCATCTGACAATCTGATAGCTGAAAATGCATGTTAATACCAAGACACAACAGGCCCTGAAAGAAACATCCAAAAAAACAAACTATCACCTTTTTTCCTGCTCCTCTCCCTGATAACGGAGGACCCTCTGCAGCCTGCCTTACTGACGCCACCATGAGCTCAATCACAAAGGCCTCCTCAGCACTGCTCAGAGCTGAAGGTAACACACAAATTATATGTCATTCAAGTATTAAAATGAATGAAGCTGCATATATAATTATAAATATTAGTAAAGTAGATAAATCTCTGCTAGGCTGTAATAAAAACTCCTCATATAGCAGCCTACCCATGAGGAAGTGTACTCGTGTGTGTATAGTGTAGTGTACTAGCCTTGATCCTGACAGGATGTGTGAGGTAAGAGCAGTGAGGTAAGACCAGTCCAGTCCTTCAGCAGAGCTCCTGCACTGTCCCACAGGCTATCAACCAGGTACAGCACATGCTGGTGCAGCTACCAAAAAAATGACAGATCTAAAATCATCATTCTATAAAAAGCAAAATATTAACTGGATAAGCTAATGAGAGCTAATGACACACCATAGATATTTACACTAGATTTCGCATACGGACCCTGAGCATGCTTCAATAGCACCACCACATTTGTACAGGGCTCCGAGGAAAAATGTCATTCAATCGCACTAGTCGAGACAGTGTGCCAATGTGAAGATGCTGGACTTTAGCGCTGTGTATGAGTGTTGTAAGGAGCAAACAAAGAAAACAAAGCACTAAGGCAGAACATTTCATAGGTAAGATTTAGTCTTTTACGTTTTTGTATGTTACGAACGTTTGTGCTAAACAAGTAACGTTATTGATGATAATACAGTCTCTTACTGCACTGACCATAAGTCAAAGAAGCACAAACTTGCACTAAATACTAGGCTTATGCTAGTTTTGTTGAATAAAATAAGCAAACAATGAAAAAGAAATATGACCACCAGATGCTACGGTGCTAGAAACTTGTATTGTTGTCGGCTAAGAGAATGAGTCGTTCATAATGGAGATTCATTCACAAACGAACCACTCCCTCTGTTAGAATGAGAAGTCAAAGCAGGAGAGGAGGTGTGTTTCAAGACATGATTAGATCAAATTTAACAGGGAGGGAGGATAATACTTTTCCATGCACACAAACACATGCTCTTAGTCAGGAATGCCCATGCGGTCACTTATCCATCGATGCAGAAAAGTGATGAAAAATTATAATTTTCGTAATTTAAAAAAATATTTGCATACTGACCACCGGAAAAACTCCCGATCATGGATATACGTATATATGTGTATATATCTCTGGTTCTGGATGGCCAGTCCTCCATTTCACCTTGGTCCCGCATTCATTTAAAAGGAGCGCTACCCTGTACTAAAATGGTGGCTCTATTGACGCATTCCTTCCAATAGACAACAACAGGGTGCAAATATCTATGATGACACACTATCAATTAATACTGATATTTTAAACCCTAGTAAATAAAATCCTGGGATATCTTGTTGTCAATTTGCTTATCGTTTATGAATTTATCCTGGATATTCATACTCCGATGTTTCACACTGCACATTCCAAAATTCAGGGTTATCCTTCTATTTGCAAATCAATTAATTCAAGTTTACTAGTACAGCGCTCACAATAATTCACAATAGTAATTCACAATATGCCAAAAAGTTGTGCTAACCTTAAGAGTGAAATAAACCTGGGTTAACTTTAGGATCAATTTAGGATCACAATAACCCAGGATTAAGTCCTTTAAAGTTTTAGCAGAATATATTTATAAGTATTTTTTTACATCATTGGAGATGTTAAACCTCTTATTTTTTCTCATTCTTGACCTTTGGGTTCCCAAATATATACTGCAGCATGACATTCTTTATTTAAAATATTGAATATATATATATATATATATATATATATTTTTTTTTTTTTTTTTATCTTACCAAAAATTTGATATTTATTTAAAAAAAACACATGCTTGGAATTGGGCATACCTTGCTCTCAGTGTGGAAGTTGATAAGGGCTCGGACATTAGTTAAGACCAGGTCTCTGTGTCTGTCCTGATTGGAACCTCCGTCTCTGGTCCTTGATACTTCAGGGTTACTGAGCAGCCTAAAGGCAAGAAAATGACATGTTAGCAAACTAATTTAAGTAGGCAAATTATTGTTATTATTACATTATTGTTATCATTTACATATGAGTACATTAGGATCGTTAGCTGCTGTTATTTTATGGCGGATAACAAATTGAAATACCACAAAAGAGCAATATAGTATTATATATTTGCTTTAAGGCAGCAGTTCTGTCTTTTTTACCTCAAGGGCCTGGTTTATCCAGAATACTATTTCAGGAATATTACGCCAACCCATTTAGTTTTTTTCAGTTCAGCGTTGTGCATCTTTACTTTTAGTACTTTTAAGCCACAGCCATATCACCCTGCAGCCCAAGATCGGTTACTCTCTCAAGCTAAGCAGGACTGAGCCTGGCCAGTACCTGGATGGGAGACCACATGGAAAAACAAGGTTGCTGTTGGAAGTGGTGTTAGTGAGGCCAGCAGGGGGAGATCAACCTGCGGTCTGTGTGGGTCCTAATGCCCCAATACAGTGAAGGGGACACCCCTGGGGCGCCGTCTTTCGAATGAGACGTTAAACCAAGGTCCTGACTCTCTGTGGTCATTAAAAATCCCATGGCACTTCTCGTAAAAAGTAGGGATGTAGCCCCTGGTGTCCTGGCCAAATTCCCTCCATCGGCCCTTACCCATCATGGCCTCCCAATCATCCCCATCCACCAATTTGGCTCTATCACTCTCTCTCCACTCCATCTATAGCTGGTGTGTGGTGAGCGCACTGGCGCCGTTGTCCTGTGGCTGCCATCTCCTCATCCAAGTGGATGCTGCACACTGGTGTTGGTGTGGGGAAACCCCCCTCATGATTGTGAAGCGCTTTGGGTGTATGGCCATACACAATAAATACACATTACATTAGTTTTCGCTTTATTTTGTTTTATAAGTATTTTAATTAGAATTAGGCTCAAATAACCAAATTAAAATAAGTTAGGACTTATTGGAGCCCCATCTAATTTTAGGAAATGACTTGATTCCTAAACGTCCTATTCAGCATTGTGTATATTTCATCTAATCCCAGTGATTACAGAAAACTACGATGTAACTTTTACACACAGTTTGGTCAATGTTTGTATATGTGGCACTAAAATAAACAGTCAAACTGATGAGCACAGACCTATTGTAGAGGAATTGGCCAGCAGTGGTGGCTAGAGGTCTGTGGGAGCAGTAGACAAATTGGAAGACGTTCTTGTGGTCATCAGGACTCAGAACATCCTCACAGGATCTGGCACAAACGAACAATTTCAGCAATTACATGAGCAACAGTCCAGAACCACTGAACAGCTTCACAGATGAGATGTCAAAGTCCGGATGATCACACTTTATGAGCGTTAGTCAGCATGAGGAGCAAGGGGGAGACACTTACTGAGAGATGACCATGAGCAATCTCACGGCCTGGATGGCCACTTCATGGTCTTTATCCAGCGTCATGGAGATCATCCTCTCCTTCAACACAAACAGCATTCAATCGCTCATGTAAACAACGATTTAACTACCCGCTATGAGAGTAATCTTATCTGGAAAGCCTATGATAGGACTTGAGATAGAGACCCACGATGTACTTAAATAGATCTTTAAATCATGGCTGTGCTAATGCACCCGCTGCCGTTAGTGAGGGGAGGTGAGGGTGGGGTCCTGTGGGAAGCTATCAGGCCTGTGAGCCCAAGGCAAAACCTGAGGGGCTTTCCATGCTGTCAATCAGCAATCATGCCCTCCTGGTGTCCCACCGCAGCTTCACTGGACCTGAACCGAAATACTGCTAAAGAAGCTTACAGAATATGTCTGTTTCAAAAGTTTGGGCACAACAGCAGGCCAAAAAAGTTTGAAGATAAACCTACGGTGACGAAACAACTCTCCACAAAAAAAGTTACTCTCAGATACAGTTTCTAACTGTGTCCTTAAAGGGTCACGAAACACCAAAACACATTTGAGATGTTAACAGTCATATATGTGTCCCTCGTTGCTAAAAACACTATTAGGACACATATATTTCACTAAAAAGTGAAAATTTAACATTTTGAAGCTACGCCGCGGCAATGAGATCATTGTATAAATTCCAGTGTGTAGAATGGATGTCTGTACCGGCCAGTACAACAAGATGTCTTTGAGTTTTCAGCATTAATTCATGAGAAAGACTTGGTTTATATCAATCAGCACGCTCCATTGTGAATAAGATGCAACTTCATTAATATGCATGATATAGCTTTGAAGACTGTTACAGTGTTCAGAGAGACATCACGTTGTGTTACCAACCGTAATTAAAACAAGTGGAAGAAGAAGAAGAATTGCTTGGAGACATGGGTCATCAGTGTTGCATTTATAAATGTGCCGCAATGAAGGTTTTGTTTTCATTTCCCTGTGATGAGAGCGCACAGCTTTCATTTTTTACCCAAGAGCTTTTTGAATCTGTAAATGGTGAAATCTGGATTTGTCACTCGTCTTCTTTTAAAAATTTCTTGTTGATTGTCCTGACTACAGATTTGGTAAGTGTACAATTAATCTTCGTTGTTTATGTTTGACAGGCAAATGTTTATTCAGATGGCAAAGTTAGTGAGTATCGTCAGCGGTATTCTTTCAGTTTTTAAAGACATTCCTTAGTCCAAATGATTTAGTTACTAAGTTTACAGTAATATCACTACAATATTCGGATAACAAAGTTAGATTGTATCGTCAACAATACTCTTTCATTTTTTTAATCCTGTAAAACCTGAAATATAAAAAAATAGGCCAAAAATTCTAATTTTCTGAAACGGAGATGTTTATTAAACCATCTAGCAAAATCAAAAAAAAAATTAAAATTTGCCATATGCATTTTTTTCATGATATTTATTTTGTATCACATTTGATACATTAGGCGTTTGTGCAACTTTTTGCTCATAACAATGTTAATTTTAATTACAAAAAAACAATTTTGCCCTTAACATCTGACAACAGAGAATTTCAGGCAGTTTTCTCTTTGTTTTTTTTTATATAAATTACATTGCAAAACATGACATGATTGTTCAGGAATAAAGCACCCTTTATACCTGTTGTATCAAATTTGATACATGCATTTTCAACACAATTTATTTGTAACATAAAGAATTAACTATTAAGTAAGTATGCATAAAGTTAGTAACAATAAAAATTGTATTCTTAATAAAACAACTTGAAATTAGCAAATAGTTTCCAGGCAAAAAGCATGCGAGTAATTCAATGTGAGCAGTCATTTTGAAAAGGTAAAAAGGTATAAAAAACCGCTGTAAAAAAGCCCTTCCACTGCCTGCACTGTCATGAAAATCCACAAGAGAGCAAAATACAATTATCAAATTATCAGACAGGTTTTCAAGCCAAAAATTGATCAGGTTGATATTATATAGGTCTTAGAAACTTGTGTATCAAATATGATATGTGCGGCTTTACAGTCAAAATGGTTTAGTTACTAAGTTTACAGTAATATCACTACAATATTCAGATAGCAAAGTTAAATTGTATCGTCAACAGAACAAAGTTTTTGAAGACATTACTTAGAAGTTACTAAGTCGTTTACAGTAATATTCCTACAATATTATGGACTGAAAATGCTTTGTTCGGTGTCTTTTTAAATGGTTGTACAACAGTTACATCCGTCCTCTGAACCCGAAGTGTGCCAGACCGATGTTTTCACAACCGATGTAGCATGCTAAGATTACAACAGAGACAATCAAGATGACAACAGTCCACTTTTTTAAGTGCAGTGCAGTATTTGTGGCAGGCACAATGGTGTACTTATTAGTTATTTGTTTATTTTAACAAATACAGTTGGGAATAATGACTACCGTTGCGAGACTTCAATGTTCGCCTTGTCAGGAGCATTTTCACTTTCTCCTGCATTCCCAGGCATGTTTTTGTTGAAAAGCTAAAAATTATAAGGCAGTGGACCTGCATTGTCATCAACCAGATAATGTGACTGAGGGGAATCTGGTGGAGAGAAATCCTGCACTTTTTTTTTACACAGCTCTAAACGCTGCTCTCTGAATCGCTGTCTATCTCCCAAGCATCTGTGTTTAGGTTGCCGGCCGCACTTAATGAAACTCCACTTTTCATGCAAACCCTTCCCTCTTTGGCTTAATGTTTAATGTTTAAAATTCTGTATCTGTTTGGTTGTGACTGTAACACAGTGTACAGCGATTTGGTGTGGAGTTTAATTTGTAGGACACTTGGATTGTGTCTGGTTAGAACACAAATGTGCTCAGGTGTCATCATTAAGACATTTATACATCTTAGAGGGATAATTCAACCAAAAATTAATACTCATTAAGAATTTACTCAGCCTCAAGTGGTTCCAAACCTTTATGAGCTTATTTTTATTGTGAACAAAAAAAATATTTTGAAGAAACCATTGACATCCATAGCAGAAAAAGCAAATACTATGGAAGTCAATTGTTACCAATTTTCAGCTTTCTTCATCATATCTCCTTTTGTGTTAAAGGAGATATACATTTAAACAGGTTTGTGACATCAGACCTAACTAAAAGGTTGAAAATCCCATGCACTAGACAATACACTGTAGGCCAGTGTTTCTCAACCATGTTCCTGGAGGACCACCAGCTCTGCACATTTTCTCCTTAACTAAATACACCCGATTCAGATGATTAGCTCATTTAGCAGAGACTGAAAGACTTGTAATTGGTGTAACAGACAAAGGAGAAATCCAAAACATGCAGTGTTGGTGGTTCTCCAGGAACGTGGTTGAGAAACACTGCTGTACGCTACATAATATACAGTGTGCAACTAGTAAGACAATGCAGGAGCAGTTATTACCTTAAACCGTACTGTGAAAAGGTCCATTTTGGAGCTACTTTGATCCTGATAAAGTCCCTGTAGACCCAGAACACACTTTAGACGAACATCAGGTTGCTGTGGAATATTAGAAAAATAAAACAAAGCCAAAAGTCAACTCAATTCATCAACATCTGTCATGGGAAACCATCAAAACAACAATCATAAAAAATCAATTGCACTTTAAACACAAGGCTGCTGGCTCACCCACCTTGTCATGCATCATCCATCCCACATACTTCAGGTAGCTGTCATTCAGAAACACTGAACTATACAACTTCATCCACACCGTCAGCTCCTCCATACAGATGGATCTGATTTCAGGAATCACGTCTCTGAAATTGACCACAATATGATGATTGTACACTGGTGATTCTTTTCCAACAAAGTGAGCTTAAAACTGTGGTAAAAATAAACAAAACCTGTATCTCTTTAGAAAGACTCCTTTGAAAATGGCATCCATCATGTTCTCAATTTCAAGTTTTCTGTCCTGTAACTGAGGAATGAAAGATGTTTGTTAAAGTAGTTTATTCACATGATCTGTAGAACTGTACATCACCTCAACCATTCAAAGTTTTAGCATTCACATTTCTTAATGGCAGTTCAAAAAGGGATATTTCACCCAAAAATTAAACTTTACTCACCCTCAAGTGTTTTTTTTTATTTTGTTGAATACAAAAGACATTTTGAAGAATCTTAGAAACCGTTTTTTCCATAGAAGAAAAAACAAACACTATTGACGTCAACAGTTTTCGATATTTTTCCAAATATCTTTTTTCTTGTTTGTTCAACAAAAGAAAGAAATTTAAAGAAGTTTGTGACAAGTGAAGGGTGAGTAAATGATGGGAGTATTTGGCTGGACTATAACTTTTAATTAGATTGTGGTTAATTTAGGGCAGTGGTTCTCAATTCCAGTCCTCAGGCCCCCCCCACCTAGACTTGTCGCGCGATATATGAAAATGAGGATGGTTAATTTTGGAGGTGCGATATATTGTCTATATTATATAAAGAAATTTAGGATGATGATGATGTTTAGGCTACATAATATAACAAGCTAAGGTTTCTGTCGAACACACTACATTTGGGGCTTATGCAGCCTCTCCACGCACGCTGTGCACGCACACACAGACAGAGAGCAAGAGAGAGTGGATAGTGGAGGTGAAAAAGGCAAGACATGAACCCACTGATTCGTGTTTGGGAACTACAGTCAGTTAAGATAAACAAGTCACGATGGACTTGGTACAAAGTCACAGTCTTCAGCTACGGTGTGGGAACATTTTGGCTTTAAGCCGAATGAGAAAGGAGAGTCCGTTAATGTGAACGTGCCGATATGTTGAATTTGTTTCAATACAGTGGCAATGAAACTAACACAACTAACTTTAAATCACACCTAAAACATAACCACCTGACCCATTTTTTCAACATGGAAACAACAACCTCAGTTGGTACTACAGAGGGGTCTTCCAGACAGTTAACTGTAATGGATGTATTTACCTGCCAGTGCAGATATAAATGTGAAAGCACGAAATGGCACACACTCAAAGACAGATATCATTATTTAGCTAAAGAGATGTAGCCGTTAAACACACACAAAAAAAACAGCATTTAAAAAATATGCTGCAAACATTTAACAAACAGTCCTGTCTTGGAATCTTGGAATTTTACTGATTAAAAAAATGGCGCCTGAGATGCATTAAAAATCTACTTTTGACTTACACTTTTTTGTTTACATCTACTGTTAATTATTATTTATTTGTTTTAAGATATTTTTTTCATGTTTCAATTTCAAACGTCTAAATATTCTTAAAAAATATAATGTTCTTTAAAACAGTGTACCTGAATTATTACATTATTATGTTGGAAAAATTTATTTTTTTATTAGTGATATAAGTGGCAATAATATCGTTTATGGCAATTAATTTGGATGTAATATATATCGGCCAGCAAAAATCAGACATTGTGACAGCCCTACCCCCACCCTGGACATTTAGTATGTCTTCCTTACCTAACACATCTGATTCAGATCATCAACTCGTTAACAGAGAGATCCATGAACTGATGCTTGTGTGTCAAATAAGAGAGACATACAAATTGTGGAGGGCAGGGGGGGCAGAGGACCGGAATTGAGAACCACTGGTTTAGGGTAAGCAGCATGTAATTATGAATCATTTACGTTAGTAAGTACATGTAACATGATAAAGACAGTAAGATTTAGTAAAGTTTTTTAAAACTCTATTTCTATGAATAATAAATAAATGGTGCAACTATTAAACTACATTCATGACATTTTTTGCAACACCAGGCAATGGATGATGATTTTCCTATGAAATATTTATTACAGACCATTAATACTGTATTTCATACAGTAACCGTTTAAATTAAAATTAAATATATAATCTAGCAAACAACAAATAAGATTTCTTTTTGAAGCTGCTTCTTGCACAGAAATATCACAATGTGTTCCTCATATTTGGGCGGCTTAATGTGGGGATCATTCCACCTTTAGTATATCACTTCATAAAAGTCTGGTGATTACAAAAAGCTAAAATACTGGCATCTTAAAAGTTATTATACGAGTATGAGTGAGTGGTTAAAGATATTTCTTTATTTGACATTTGATGTTTGTTTGTGCAGTTTGTGCATGTCATGTTCCAAACAAATGAGTGTCTGCAGAAATATTTACTCACAAAAAAAAAATTTAACTCACACCTGGGACTTGATAAGCATCAGTTTTGGGCTGAGAAACACTGAACACTGTAACCAGACATGCCATCACAGTCTAACCTCACTGATCTTTCTCTGAATCCTGTCCAGCCTCGGAGAAGCTCGTTTGCCTGCCATCTTAGCCAGCTCGACCTCATACAACCGCTGACTGTTATCAACGCTGACACTGAGGTTTAGGGCCACGTTCACCAAAGCGCTGAGCAGCTTCACTGCTGCATAAACACAAATAACAGTGGCAAAACATCAGCCAGATGTGCGTGGTTCAGCTCAAGAGAGGTTATGTTCAGGGAAAAGTTACCTGCCAGCGTACAGGTGTGCCTGAAAGCCCGAACTCTGGAATCGGAGAGCTCAGTCAGCAGTGAAATGAGTGTGTTCAAGAGGTAGCCATCGAAGATTACACAGCTCTGACACTGGGCCACTAGCACCGATATGAACTCACAGAAGTGTGAACGAAATCTCTTCCAGTACAGGCCAGACATGATAAGGGGATACTCGCCACTGTCCTGAGAACGGAAAGAGAAGATTAAGATATTGAAACTTTATAATACAGTACAGTTCAAATATTTGAGGTCAGTAAAACTGTTTTGTTTTTCTAAACTAATACTTTTCATTAAACTGATTGAAATAAGAGTAAAGAAAGAGTATAAATCTTACAAAGATTTCAATTTCAAAATAAATAATGTTCTATTAAACTTTCTATTCATTAAAGAATATGGTTTCAACAATATAAATATTAATAATCTTCATTCATTTCACAGATTTTCTTTTTGTCTTAGTCCCTTTATTAATCAGGGGTTGCCACAGTGGAATCAACCGCCAACTTATCCAGCATGTGTTTTTACACAGCCGATGTTCTTCCAGCTGCACCTGCCATCACTGGGAAACATCCATACACACTCATTCACACACACTCATACACTACGGCCAATTTAGTTTATTCAATTCACTTATACCGCATGTCTTTGGACTGTGGGGGAAACCGGAGCACCCGGAGGAAACCCACATAAACTTGGGGAGAACATGCAAACTCCACACAGAAAAGCCAGCTGACCCAGCCGGGTGTTCGAACAAGCGACCTTCTTGCTGTGAGGTGATCGTGCTACCCACTGCGCCATCATGACGCCCCATTAATAATCTTATTATTGAAAAAAATTTGATTTGTGTTTTCAGCATCTATTCACCATGTCAAAATTTATTCTGATGAACTTCTTCTACACTTAAAACAAGAGTAAGGACTGCTGAAAAATGTAGCACTGCCAGAACATAAATATATTTTCTAAATATATACAAGTATAAAATTGCTATTTAAATTGTAATAAAATTTTACAATATTAAAAAAAAACACACATTGCAATATTTTGTTTTAATTTAACTTTTTTTTTCTGTGATACACTTTGCAACAATTTCACCATGGCCACATTTGAGTGTTGGTACAGAAACTATATGTTGAGCAGCTCTAACTTAAACAGCATCATGGTAAACATCAGATCCTTTTAAAAAAACATTTTAAAAAAATGTCTTCCTTACCACAAACTTTTGAATGGCTCAGCCGATTTGAATGTTATCACTTGATTGAATAGGCGTTATCAGTAGTTATCAGCTGCTAGATATGGGCCTGCTGGTAGGCTCAGAAGGCTGTTATCATCCATTCACATGGTTTATCAGCTATAGATCACATGCAGCTGCAGCCGGAAGTTAACAAGAAATATTTATATTATTTACTAAATTTCCCATTATTTGTGTTTTATTAACGTCTACCCCTTCCCTAAACCTAACCTTCAAGGTAATGTAAAAACAGATCTGGATCTGGAGTCTTAACTATTAGTATAGCCGATTAACCATGTGGATAGATGATTACAGCCATCTGAGCCTACCAGTGGCCCATATCTATCAGCTGATAGCCACTGATAATGGCCATTCAATCGAGTGATAACATTCGAAGCGGCTTGTATTTTAATGTTTTTTCCAAATATAATATGAGATGTTAAATTATTTATTCTATAAGATCCAACAATAAAAAGAGCAATCCATTTCACTTCATGATCATAATCTGCAAAATCATGTGAATTGACGTGAACCGTACCATATCAAGCGGCCACGTGACAGTTAAAATCCACGGAAAAGCAAGGAACTTCTTGTATTGAAAACCAGCATCCTGTGATATAAAAAACGGAGAGATTAGTAAGAAAAAAATAACATAGGAAAGCATTCAGCGATAAGTATGTCTGGTGTCTAACCTCGTCCAGATCCTCCACCATTTTACTCATGACGTCAGTTCCCTGTTTGCTCTGAAACATCTCTGCTGTAACCATCCCTACAAAAGCACAAACACCAATCACATCCTGAACTACAACATCTAAACACACAAAACAAAAACAAACCACAAAGAATGAACAAGACTATCCAAACTGTACATTTAAGTCATAAATATTGTTTTGAAATGATATCTTTTTACAAAAGAGAGTATAGAAACTGCGAAACTTGCCTTTGCACCCTGAACACTGGATAAAGAAGCTGATGAGATCAAGCAGTGCTGTGTCTCTGTCTACAGTATATGCGTCAATCCAGTCGTCCACCACGGCCTTTCACAAAACAAACATATAATATAGATTTGTTTAAGGGGGCCTATTATGCAAAATAACTTTTATAAGCGGTTTGTGTGGCAGCAGTCTGTGATTATGACCCGCTTCTAATAGTAAAAATGTATTATTTTATATATTTATAATCACACTTCATGAAAACAGTGTACAGAAACACTTTGATTAACATTCTTCCCTTATATATGGGGGGAAAGTCCTGCCCATTAGTGACAATCTCTCCCTAATTAGCATCTACTGTTAGTCTTGCTTTTGAATCTGCCACTATGCTGACACATAGGGATTTTGAAAAGAGGGAGCACAATCTCATTTAAATTTAAAGCGACAGTCACAACAATTGCACAATTAGGATCAAAGCATAAAGGGGGCAATTTGAAAGAGTTATAAAACATTCTTTTAAGATGAAACTTTACATTCAGACGGAGAGACTTCTTTTACATCTTGTAAGAAATTAGCATAATAGGTCTCGTTTAAATCTATAGGAGCTAAAAAGCTTTTTGTGTGTGATTTGTAGAGGTATTAATACCTGCATGGCATTTCTGCCCATGCTGACCACTTCAAACAGGGTGACGGCTTCCACATCTCCATTTTTGAGCTGTTCGTTCTCTGCTCTGCCCAAGCTGCCATTACTGCTCTTTGAATGCTTTCGTTTGGCATTCTCAGAGCATTCCCGGGCTTTCCTTTTTCCTCTCTGCACAAACAAACACAAAAAATACATTTACAGGTTTCCAATGATCTTACTATAAGCAAACTGTGTTGGTTGAGCTGTAACGAAAGTCTGAGATGCAAACTAGGGCTGCAAGACACTGGAGAAAAACAGACAAAACATCCATACACTCTCACATTCACGCACACCAAAATTGTGTTTACCCAATTCACCTATACCGCATGTCTTTGGACTGTGGGGGAAACCGGAGCACCCAGAGGAAACCCATGCAAACACAGTGAGAACATGCTAACACAGAAATGCCAACTGGTCCAGCTGGGACTCGAACCAGCGACCTTCTTGCGAACCACTGAGCCACCGTGCCACCAAATTTTGTAAATAATTATATACAATTAATATTTAAGTTACAAACATCTCATTTATTTTGCCCAGATGGCTTAAATTTGGTCACAGGCCTTAAAAAATAAATTTTTTTAAGGTTAAACTTTTAAATGACTCCACTATGTTCTGAACTGTGGCTCCTGGTCAACTATAATCCCAACTCAACATTGCAGCTCCTGGGATGTGACTATTGCGAATTCGCACATTACAGTTTCGATGCTGAACCGATAAATTGTACAGCCCTAATGCAAACACTAATTTTTGTGGTTTTAGTTTTTGAGAAAGAAAGGAGTAGCCGCTCTCACCACAGCCTTCTGGCGGTTTTCATTTCTCTCACTTGAGGTGTGATGCACCGATGCACAGGAAGAAACATCAACTACTGAATTCTCTCTGAAAACAGGATGCAAAGACAGTTGTTTATCTGTACACGTAGCACATGTTAAATAATAACATTCAAATAATTTGACAATAGTTTATAATAAGTCTGTATGAAGTCTAAAAATGCAGATTTTATGATGAAAATGCTAGCTTTCGTGAGTCTCACTTTTGCACCGATCTGGACAGTAAAGTTGGCTCTGCTATCATCTCCTCTCAGATCATAGCTGGACCAGGAACTGATGCTCTTCTGAATTACAACAAAAAAACTACAACAAAATTTTGTGACAAATAAAAGTGACAATAATTCAGTGGCAATAAAACTGCTATTACATAATTAAACTGCTAATATAACACACACATTAGTTATGATAAAGAAAAAATAAGAAAATCAAAAGACCACTTTCTCAGTTTCAGAATGATAGTTTTGTGTTTGAGTACAAAACGATGTTTTGTTCTGCAGGAAATGTCATTTATTTGTTCATTTAAAACCAAGATGTTATTTTTTTTGTTATTAACATTTTTATTAACATTTTGCTCAATAAAACAACAATTTCAAAAAGATTTGAAACACAGAGACAAATTATCTTTGCTCCAACAGAGCCCCCCGCCCCACAGCTATACAATATATAGATACATACATAAGCAAATACACGTAGATTATATATATATGTATACACACATATATTTATACACATATATACATACACACACACACACACACACACACACACACACACACACACACACACAATGAATCACAATAGGCTTAGCAAATATAAAATAAAGAAATAAAATAATATAGATAGAAATTAAATAAAATGGAGAGAATAAAAAAAAAGTGAGAAACAAAAAAGCAATGGTCAAACTCCAAATATTAATTTTAGATCTATTTGTCGGCACTGGCTGCCAAATGAGATAACATTTTTAACTGCAACCTTTGGTGGAGTACTGAATCTTCTCCATTGTAAGATGGATGGATTAGATCCCTAATCCAATGATTAAAAGTTGGAGGAAATGTGTCTTTCCATTTAAGCAGTATAGGATGTCTAGCAATTAACGCTGAAAAAGAAATCATACTTTTGGTATTATTGTCTAAACTGTCATCTGTATTTAAACAAAATATTCCTACAATAGGGCAACCAAGATGTTAATTTAAAGCATAAAATGACAACAATGATCCACATTTTCAATCACAAAAACTCAAACACAAAGAATATTTGTTATTTAGACTAGCTAACTAGTTATTTAACTAGCTGCTGTCATGTTCTGAAAACAGAGAAATACTCTGAATGTGACCATGGACCACAAATCTAGTCTCTTGTATATAGCCAAAGATACATATTTTCTTTTATGCCAAAAATGACTAGAATATTAAGATGACATTCCCTGAATATAATATTTTTTGTAAATTTACTACTGCAAACACATGCAAAGTAAATTTTAATTATTAATGCGCATTATAAAGAAATTCATTCAAACTGACACTTATGAGTGGTTTCGTGGCCCAATTTTGATATTTGGAAGACATGTTATCTATTGCAGAATTAAAACAAATAGCTGTTATCATTTTATTCAGAATTTTCAAGGAGTCTTTAATTGTTTCCAAAGCACAGGCATATTCGAAATCCTTCATAAAATACATCATTCAGTAATGCTATATTGTTGGCAAAGCTGCTTGTTTTCATGTTTTACATTCACAAACATTAAAGCTTTTGTTACAGTGATTTTCCGTAGTATCTACAAGAAGCTACATAAAGCCAGCACATGTTAGATGTTATCATTTTACCCTAAACTTTCACATTATCTTCACTTCCACTGTAATGGAACAAATTTCGCGGATTTTGCATTTGAGTTTGGCTGGAGACACGAGATTTACCACAGGAAACTCACAAAAATAAAAACACGAAGTGACATGCGGCCACTACTTACATGCCATTGGCTGAGATGCACGTCAACAAAACAAAACCAAAAACCTGATTGGCTACTTTGAGTGTCAATCAGAATTCTCTCCCTTGTCTGCTACCGTCTTATTTGGAAACAAAAGCTTCGTGCAGTTTCATTCATTCGTTCAAATGTGTGAACCTGTCCGAAACGTTATCGATATTATTAGAATAGAAACACGTTTGCTACAACCTAAATATTGAACCTTGAACAAATAAGCACAGAAAGGATAAGTGTCAGCTGAACAGTTTACATTAGAATTTTTGGGTTTACTATATATACCACGACAGCTATGCAAAAACAGTCTGAGGAATCTTACCAGTGACAGCCGTCATCTGGATTGGAGGATTAATGTAAAACTCACTGCACCTATAGATTTGGCTACTCCCAGTCCAATATATTCGCGTGCACGTCACGTCAACGAGAGCGCGCTTTACGTCTGACGTCAGTCCACTGGAGGTATATTACATAACTTAAGCAAATCCTAATAAATCTATTTATTTTACTAGCAATTTTTTTATACACAGATGTAAATTTTTGTCTGTAAAACCCGTCTCTTGTTTTTTTTTGTAAAAAAAGACCCACCCCTTGTTCGAAAGACCCACCCCTCAAGGACAAAGGTCCAGAATTTGTCCCATACATGAGCTCATTTGTCTTATTTTAACTGCTATGCCATCATAAATAGTGAAATTAATTAATTGAAAAAGGCTTTAAGACCAAGCAAAATCCTATATTAAAATTAATTTGAAAACTAATTTGGCTATTTTTGTTATCCATGAATTTTGAATTAAATCAAATGTACTTTTTTTTTACAAGAGAGGCTAGAAAAATAGTGAAGCTCTTTTATTATTATTATGTTTTAATTTGTTATTATTCAAATAGCCAAATTCTGACTGAGGACAGTTGAATGTTCTGACCAGTTTGTAGGCTAAGGCTACAGTTTTTAATTTAAAGCTTTAACAGATTCCCATTTTTTCTAATGATTTATACTGTAATAAATTTGCTATTTTAAAAATAAGTATACATTAATTTTTCTTTATTCTAAAACTTTAGGAAATATTTTGGTATATTAAATGTGTCATTATGACGATCTAACAAGCTAATCCAGCTAAAAATAGTGCTTAAAATGTCACTAAAATACAGTATTTAAATCTCATACATTGTAAATGAGGTGAATAACTGCAAAAAGGTCCACATTTTAAGGAAAAAGAACCACCCCTTATATATATACCAGGCTGGCTACGGGCCTGTTACTTGGATCCAATCTCTACCTCCAGCAATGTTAAAGCTTTAAAATCGATAACTCTATAACTTTATAGCACTGTCTCTTTTCTATAATATCAATCTGACTGTATTCTATGTGACCTTTTATACATCACTGTGATCATGCTTTGAGATAGTTTTGAAATGTTCTATTGTTATTTATATTATCCCAGGCTTTATTTTTGTTTCTCTTTTTGTTTCGCTTTGTTCTGTTGTCTATTTTAAGTTGTTATAAGATTTATCGCTTTTCTGTATAAATTTGTAGTCTTGTTGAATGTTCCAATAAAAAGATTTAGCAAATCATTATTTGATACATTACATCCTTTTTAAGGTCCATAAATCCTTGTCGATTATATTTATTTTTAATTAACGTAAACCCATTCACGCAAACCCACATTTTTGGTTTATTTTCTTGTTTTTGTTATTATTTATTTTTCCTCTGTGTGTTATTTTTAGACTTAAGATATTTCCCTGTTATTGTACAAGTTTGACAAAAAAAACCTTTAGCAAAATATTTTAGCAACTATAAGAAAAAGTGCTTACTTTTAACATTTTTTTCATAAATACAAGTTAATATATAGATTATATACATTTATATTAATGAAGCTATGAAATGTCATAATGAAACTAATTTAAATATAAATACTAAATATAAATTCAATTCTAATATTCATTTTCGTCTTAGTCCCTTTATTAATCTGGAATCGCCACAGCGGAATGAACCGCCAACTTATCCAGCATATGTTTTACGCAGCAGATGCCCTTCCAGCTGCAACCTATCACTGGGAATCACCCATACACTCTTATTCACACACATACACTGCGGACAATTTTAGCTTACCCAATTCACCTGTACCGCATGTTTTTGGACTTGTGGAGGAAACCGGAGCACTCTGAGGAAATCCACGCGAACACGGGGAGAACATGCAAACTCCACACAGAAATGCCAGCTGACCCAGCCGAGGCTCAAACCAGCAATCTTCTTGCTGTGAGGTGACAGCACTACCTACTGCGCCACCCAATTCTAATATGTAATAGAAAATAAATTAAATAAAAACAAAAGAGAAGTTTCTCAGCTAGGTGTATAGTTTTTAATTTCCTTGTGTATTTTAATTGTATAATACTTTTTTTAATCACTCTAAATCACCATATTCGCCTCTGATCATTTGTTTGTGTTTATTTTGAGTCAATGCGCTGGTTACTGTACATATGAAATAGATGGACATCTAAAATAGACATAACAAATCATATGTGTGACGCTGATGAACAATGCTAGCACCATCATGAGAAGAACAAGTGCAACAGTCACTTCAAGTATACAGATGCATCATAAAAAACATTATTGCACAGTTTTTAAACATACTGTATAAAAGCTAAGAGAGCCAACAAGGCTAAAATATCTAAATAAATCAAATAAATTAGTCACAAGTCTTCAAACTCAGAATGTAAACCGTTTTCTTTACGACAGAAATCTTTCGAATATATTTTGATAATATTATCACAGTCTTATCTGTGGTCTATATACAGATGAATAAATCAAATGAATTTTGGTGAATGTTTTTCTCCATTCTTTTCAGGATCCAGCAGTTATTAGAGATTAGAGACAAATTCCACAACTGGATTGAGGTCTTTGATGAGCTCTTCTGAGAGCAACAGTACTGTTGATATCACGTTTTGGGTTAAATCTGACACCCTGTGAAAAGAGCATGAGTTATTTATGCTGCGCTACTTTGTTGTGATTCTAACAAATGTTACCAAAATCATTCTCACCAGCTCATGTGATGTGCTGGCAGTTGAGGATCCTGCTTGGACCCTTCCTCTGTCAAAAGAGACATCTTCAACTGCTTGAAATTGGCTTCAATATCCTTTCTTATGATGGACAATGGCACAATGTCTTTGAGAGAGATAAGCACTTGCTGTTGGGGAAAGAACAAATATAGCCCAAAGAATCAGATTTTCATGGACATGATCACATAGATAAAATGATATGAATTCAAAATCAGCTGACCCACTCACATAAATTGCTGATAGCTGATGTGCAATGTATTTATGACTGCCCAGATGCTTCATATCTTCATCTAACTGCTGACTAAGAACAAGCAGCTGGTTCAGCTTCCCAATATGAGGAAAATAATCTGAAAGAACGAAACCATTCCAAACAGGTTAATCAGTTTGTTAGGACAAACAGGTTAATCAACTATGTACATACTGTAGCGCAGATAGATATACTGTACATATATATATATATATATATATATATATATATATATATATATATATATATATATATATATATATATATATATATATATATATATATATATATATATAAATTTTATATTGAATTTGAATTATAAACCCCCCTGTTTATTTTTTTCCACAATTTCTGTTTAACGGAGAGAAGATTTTTTTCAACACATTTATAAACAATAGTTTTAATAACTCATTTCTTATAACTGATTTATTTTATCTTTGCCATGATGACAGTAAATAATATTTTACTAGATAATTATCAAGACACTTCTATACAGCTTAAAGTGACATTTAAAGGCTTAACTAGGTTAATTAGGTTAACTAGGCAGGTTAGGGTAATTAGGCAAGTTATTGAATAACGATGGTTTGTTCTGTAGACTATCAAAAAATATATAGCTTAAAGGGGCTAATAATTTTGACCTTAAAATGGGTTTTAAAAAATTAAAAACTGCTTTTATTCTAGCCGAAATAAAACAAATAAGACTTTCTCCAGAAGAAAAAATATTGTCAGACTTACTGTGAAAATTTCCTTGCTCTGTTAAACATTATTTGGGAAATATTTATAATAGAAAAAAAAAATCAAAGGGGGGCTAATAATTCTGACTTCAACTGTACATACACTCCTTGACAGAAGTCTTGTCGCCTACCCAAGTTTTAGGAACAACAAATAATAACTTGACTTCTAGTTTATAATTTTGTATCAGAAGTGGCTTATGTGAAAGGCAATGACCTTTAGATTACGCTTATTTTGCCAAAATAAAATATGATTACACCCTGATTTTTTATGATTTAATTAGGACAGCAAGGTCTGACTTTGCTTAGACAAAAGTCTTGTCACTTAACAGAAATAATGTACAGTATAGAATATAAAGTCAAAGTGCAGTGGAAAAAGAATTAATATTGTGTATGACTCCCATGAGCTTGGAGGACTGCATCCACACATCTCTGCAATGACTCAACTTATTAATAAAGTCATTTGGAACAGCAAAGGAAGCTTTCTTGCAGGACTCCCAGAGTTCATCAAGATTCTTTGAATTCATCTTCAATGAGTCCTCCTTCATCATACCCCAGACATACTCAATAATGTTCATCTCTGGTGACTGGGCTGGCCAATCCTTGAGCACCTGGATCTTCTTTGCTTTCAGGAACTTTGATATGGAGGCTGAAGTATGAGAAGGAGCGCTATCCTGCTGAAGAATTTGCCTGCTCCTGTGGTTTGTAATGAAATGGGCAGCACAAATGTCTTGATACCTCAGGCTGTTGATGTTGCCATCCACTCTGCAGATTTCTCGCACACCCCCATACTGAATTTAACCCCAAACCATGATTTTTCCTTCACCAAACCTGACTGATTTATGTGAGAATCTTGGGTCCATTCGGGTTCCAATAGGTCTTATGCAGAATTTGTGATGATTGAGATGCAGTTAACAGATGATTTATTGGAAAAATCTACCTTCTGCCACTTTTCCAAATGATCAACTAGAAGTCAAGCTATTATTTGTTGCTCTTACAATTGCGTGTGTGTGTATGTGTGTGTAGTTGTCCTCAAACCAAAAACAATACTCGCTCTTGTCTTAGGGCAACTTTGATTCACTTCAAACGTTGACTACTATATAAATATGTAGTTTGGACATAAGGAAGATTAAAAAAAGTTAAATACTTTAACAAGAAAGCTACACGTGGTTACTTTGCAATACTAATAAATTAACCTCAGGACAAAATATAAAAAATGTGTAAGGTAGACTAATTGTTTATTCTATCCCAATACTATCTTCTATCCATTTTCTATCCAAAATACTACAAATACTTTATTATTACCCAAGTAGGGTTTAAGCCATTGGACATTGAATTGAACATGCCTAACTACCATTCTACCCATTTATTCCAGTTCTGTAGACTCACCGTCTGAAGGAGGTCTTTCCAGCATGTCAATAGGGCTGCCATGTATCATATAAACTTCCACTCGAGGGAACAAAGTTGATAATCCTACAGTATCCAAATACTCCTAAGAGATGGAAATAAATGAGAATACATCATGCAAACATCAAGTTAGGCAGCATGATTAACCAGTGATTAGTTACCTCAAGCTGAAGCTCTGGGTCTGACAGATGTTCAAGACACTGGTTCATCTGATATATTATCTCAGCCCCTATTGACAAAACCAGTTTAGATGTTGTAGATACACTTACCGGCCACTTTATTAGGTACACCTGCTAAACTTAATGTAGTTAGGCATGTTGACGTGGTCCAGACAATCTGCTTAAAGGGTTACTCACTCTCATGTTGTTCCAAACCCATAAGATCTTTGTTCGTCTTCAGAACACAAATCAAGATATTGTAGGTGAAACCTGAGAGCTCCCTCATCCTCCATTTACAGCAAAGTTCCAGACTCATTTAAAGTATAGAAAGGAACCCAAAAACATCCTCAAAACAGACCATATGCCTTCAGCGGTTCAATCAGAATATTATGAAGCTATGAAAATGCTTTTGTGTGCACATAAAATAAAATGAACAACTTTATTCAACAATTTCTTTTCTCAGTGTCAGAATATTGTGCGCATTCATGAGCACTGTGCACTTACGTAACCCTCTAAACCAGGGGTGTCCAAACTCTGTCCTGGAGGGCCAGTCTCCTGGAGAGTTTACCTCCAACCCTAATCAAACACACCTGATCCAGCTAATCAAGTTCTTTATAGATATACTAGAAACTTCCTAGCAGGTGTGTTGAAGCAAGTTAGAGGTAAACTCTGCAGAACACTGGCCCTCCAGGACCGAATTTGGACACCCCCGCTCTAAACTGTTTAATAAAGTTGTTATTCTTGTTTTATTTGCACACAAAAGGATTCTAGTAGCTTGATAATTTTCTGATTGAACCACTGAAGACATTTATAGTCTGTTTTGAGGATGTTTTTGGTATTTTTCTGCACTTTGAATGAGTCAGGAGTCTTGGTGTCTAAGTAGTGTCAGAGATATTTCGGAATTCACCTTATGTATCTTAATTTGTATTCAGAATATGAAGAAGGTCTCAGGGGTTCAGAAAGACACAAGAATAAGTAATTAATAACATAATTAAAATGTTTGGGTAAACTTCAATAATGAAATTACATAAGGATAGAAAAGTGAATTTATGTGACTTTGACTATGGCATGAATGTTGGTGCCAGACGGGCTGGTCTGAGTATTTCAGAAACTACTGATCTGTGTTTTTCAAGTACAACCAATTGTAAAATTTACAAAGAATGGTCCGAAAAAGAGAAAATATTCAGATATAAGTGGTAATTCAGTGGTTAAAATGCCTCCCTGACCCCAGATGTCAGAACAGAATAGCAAGACTGATTCAAACAGTAACTCAGATAACCACTTGTTACATCAGAGGACTGCAGCAAAGCATCTCCGAATGCCCAACACATTCAACCTTGAAACAGATGAGCAACAGCAACAAAAGTACACCGATGACTCTCCCGTCATCTAAAATCTGCAAAATGAGGCCATAATTCATACAAGCACACCAAAACTAGACAATAAGAGATTGTAAAAAAGGTTGGGTGATCTCGAGTCTTGATTTCTGCTGCAACATTTGAATGGTAAGTTCAGAGTTTAGTGTGAATGATGTAAAAGAGTAGGTCCTGCCTTGTATCAATGCTTCTTGGGAAATCTATTGCACAATACATCAAAGTAGTTCTGAAGACAAAAGAGGTTCAGACCTGGTATAGCGAAGCTTACCTAATAAAGTGCCAGTGCATCTAATTTAATAAAAACAAATTATACTGCTCAAAAAAATTAAGGCAACACCTTAACAACACAGTGTAACTCCGAGTGTTCCCTTTATTTGAGTAGTATATTTTTCCAGTCTTATGCTCACCTTGTCTTTGGAAGCATTCAGATTCCACAGGACTTGTATCCTGTTTAAACTGCTCCTGGGTCTGCTGATGTAAATTAGATATGTGAATATATTGGGAGAATGCATGTCAGTATTCATCAAGTGTCTCTGACCTGATGGACCTGAGCTCTGATCAGCAGATCCAGCTGACCACAGAAAGACAGCATCTCCAGTGCCACCTGCTCACTGCTCAGATGGATGGGCATCAGCGGTTTCCTTAGGCACACCTCCACTGTAAGCGGTTCAATAATGAAGCACATTCAGACAGATGATTGTGATCATGCGAATGAAGCGACCATTAGCTTACTGAAGAGATCGGCATTACCTTTGAAATGTGCACTGTACGAATAAGGCTTGCAAAGCGGATCCGTCAGACTGACTGCTGCCATCGTCACCGTAATAATCCAACCAGTGACATAAATTCATGTGATTATTAACACCGAATTTACTGGTTAATTCATCCATCAACGGCGTTTGTCACACTGACGTTACGAAGAGACCTGTCAGTGGTTCTCTTCTTTATAGTCCATAATGCTCATCCACACAGCGGACTGAGATGTAAATAAAGGCGTGGTTAAAACGACAAGAACCCATCGATGCACTGAAATTACCTGGTTTCGAAATAGAATAAAGCCAGAAATGGTCATTTTTTCACACAAGTGTCAGAATAGGCGGGGCTTTGTGGTTTTGTAATAAGTCAGGTTTAAGGAGTCAAATTAATATTTATATATTTTTTCAGTTCATCGACCTTTAAGATCTCAGAGTTGAATTATTTAGATACAATAGCATTTTCTGTCGCTAGTTAAATCTTCTAAGCACGGATTTCTCACGAGGTATCATGTTACTTTTCTCTGCGCTGTTCCGGATGAACCAATCACATTCGATTGGATGATTTTTTACATCATATTTCTGGGGTAAAGTCTAGATGGGATACAGCTGCAGATACATCAATATTGCACAATTTTTGACACTGTACAACAATATTTAATATTTTTACATTACTGTGAGGGGGGGGGGGGGGGTTTAGGGTGAAGGTGTTAATTAAATACAATTTATTGGACAATTTAATAAATAATACGAACAAGTATTTGTATATTTACTGTTTTTACAGTACTGTAATGGTTGGGGAAGATGTTGGCGTAATTTATTGGGCAATTTTATCAATAATATGAATAATTATCGGTATAATTACGGTTTTGCATTACTATGATGGTTGGGGAGAAAGTTGGCGTAATTTATTGGGCAATTTATTAAATAATACGAATAACTCTCTGTATAATTACTGTTTTTAACATTACTGTGATGGTTGGGGAAGACGTTAATAAAATATAATGAGTGGGTAATTTAATAAATAATATAAATAATTCTCGGTAACTTCCTACTGCAGCTGTATCCCTTCAAGCAACCACCTATTTCTGGCAATTTCCGTGGTCAACTCCTGTTGTATGTCAGACAATACTCATTAAATAGGAAAAAAAAAGCCATTTAAAATACATCGTTTCAATTGGCTTAAATGCAGGTCATACTGTCATTAAGAGAATTTCATTTGCCTTTATTGCAAATCTATTTAGACTTCACACATTGACTTAACCCATAGGTCTAAAACTGGATTCCTGGAGGGCCGCAGCTCTGCACAGTTTAGCTCCAACCCTAAGCAAACACAGCTGATCCAACTAATCAAGGTGTTCAAGACTACTAGAGACTACTAAGCAGGTGTGAGTTGGAGGTGGTTAAAGCTAAATTCTGCAGAGCTGTGGCCCTCCAGGAACTGAGTTTGAGAGCACTGACTTAACCATTTAAAAAATGCAGCAATAACACAATTAGACTGTAATATTACTCATTGAATGATTCACAAAAAGGAAAACCGATTTCATGTCATTCTCTAAATATATTTAATTTCACATCAGCAAACAAACAGGGATTTATTAATGAAAGGATGGAGTTATTTCCAATGTTTATTAAATAGTAATAAACACAGACATGAAAAATATTGGACCTCTTGCATGATTCCAATGAAATACAATAAAACACGGCATATTTATAAGGTTTGTCACTCATGTCTCAAGTAACAGGAATACTAAGAAATCAAAGCATTGCAAGCACAAATTTTTTTTTAAAATTAAATAGTGTGCTGATAAAGAAAACATCAATGCTTACACAGCATTGACAAATTGTATTACAAAAAAAAAGACATTTTCTGCAAAGTTTCAAATAAAAAAAATACAGCTGTAGTTAAACATCTTTTCTATCACAATCGTTTGCTTAAGAAGTGCATCTGAAAAAAATAATAAATCCGTCAGCCGAACTTTCCCAAGCTATTTTTAAAAAGAAGTCCTGCTATTGTAACAATTTTTAATTTACATGCTTCATAATACAATAAAAAAGTTCCATCATTCTTCCGCTCCCTTTAACGACAATATAATACACCAGCAGAAGAGCCCATTGGTTGCAGCACAAAACCTGAACGCCCCTGGAGTCAGGGCTGAACTTATTCATTTAGAATCAGTCTGATGAGTTTCCTACAAGAGACACCAACTTATGGTCGTCCACCGGAGTTTAGCGTCAGATTAGCCATGAGCTCGTGAACAGCTGCAAATATTGTGCATTCTCCTGTTAGAAAAAAGATAAAAATCATATTAAAATGTGGATGAAAGAAGGTAAAATACAGGTTTATAATTGCAAATATGTACTTTCATTTAGGGATATCAGTAGCATATTTTACATCATTTCAGAATTCAATTATACACTGTGATAGAGGTCTGCATTCCGAATAAAACGCGGTAGTGGTCAGTAACTCTGGTGTAATCTGAACGGGAGCGGGTGGTCTAACAATATAGCGATCCCGAGAGGTAGAGAGAGAGAGAGAGAGTGCGAGAGATAGAGCGTATCTGCCGTGGTGCTGTGTGTGTGTGTGTTTGAATGAGAGAAAGCGTGCGCATCCGCCATGGTGCTGTGTGTCGCTTGTTATCGGCTGTCTGGAGTCTGTAGCATCCAGCTGGGTGTTTTTGGGAGGCATACTTAATCGCTATACATTTGACATTCTTCCTTTGCCCAATATGTACCTGCTATGTATATAGAAATTATGCTGATATGATATATGAAACACAATCGGTAGTTGGCAAATATGTTGAGTGGATATGATTGTAAATCACCAGCCACAAACCTCACCGCACATCACGCGGCACTCATGTCTCATCACAAAGGGGCAAACAAAACAGACATTTAGCCAACAATCCTTGCACAACCTACATGTTTATCTGTTATCTCTGTCTTTTGGTAGTGCCCAGTTTTAATGTGAGATTTTGGAAACCAGATCTAAATTTAGCGGGAATGGTCGGGTCAGGCAGCGGGTGAACAAAGGCTGCGGTCGGGTGTGGAATAAAACCTGGCGGGAGCGGAACTAAAAATTCAGTCCCACGCAGATCTCTACACTGTGACCTTTTTTTTTTTTAAAGTACAAAACTAACCATATGAGTTAGTAAGCTTACATTGCAAGTTTTGTGGTGAACAATTCATCTGTGCGTGTCATTAAGAAACAAAATAGTTTGCGCTTGAAATCTAAAATTAAAATCTGAAAATGCACTTCCCGTTTGTTTCTAGTTAAATTCTCAGATTACATCTGTCTGAGGAATTGGGCGTGGCTAACATACCTAACCACGCCCCTCCAACTGTCAGTTTTGCCAAGACACAAAAATGGTGAGGAGGAGGTGTCTGTTAGGTTATAAAAACTCTCCCGAAACCCTTTTCCCAAACCTTCTGAATGAAATGTCTACTTTACTACATCCAATCATCTCGCAGTAGAAAAAACAAGCCACGGCTACGGTTTTCCCTTTTAATATTTGGCTTCTCTAGAAACTGCGTCACAATACGAAAAATAAATAAATTAGTTGCAACTTCTGTTTCATGTGGACTTTAAAGGGTTTTTATTTTGCTTTTTTATACTTTCAACTTAATTTAGTGCATAAGACTGCTGTTTGGGCATGAAAATGATTTTCAAATGACAAATCCCAAATCCACAGTAAAGGGAGTCATTCACTATACACAATAAACCAATAATAATGCCCTCTATCAACTGCCACAAGCACTTTGAATGTATTTCTAAATTTTCCTTTGTTTATTTGAAGGTTGACAACTTCGTTTAAAAAGTACCAATTTTACCCCTTTTTCAAGATTTAATAAAAGTTTTTTGTGTCTCTAGAATGTGTCTGTAAAGTTTCAGCTCAATATATCCATCAGATCTGGGAAATTTGAGCTGTTAGGACATTGCAGCTGTTTTTGTTGCCTGTGCCATTAATACAAATGAGCTGGTTCTCCCCGCCCATCGTTCTCACATGCGTGTCAGAGCCTTAGAGAGTCTGTATTGCTCTGATGCGTGTAGCCTTCATGTAGATAAACAGTACAGTGACAGACAAGAATGAAGCAGATCTCCCTTACTACAGTAAGAATTTTACCAACTGTTATTTGATATATTTGTGGAGTTAATTCAAGCCTTTCTGCAATGATGAGTCACACACTCATTATAAAGTTTGCACACACGCACACACACACGTTTAGCTTTGAACTGTTTTTGCATGGCAAATGCAACAGGATACATGTTAATATCCACTGCTGTATAGACATCCGTTACGTTAATGTAAAAAAATAAAACGTCTTCTTTTATAATTGTACTGACACTATGCAGCTGTGGTGATGGAGAGGCAGATGATCACAGAGAGTTGAAATATTTTAATCCAAGTTGATTTGCATATGATTATATGCGTTACTATGGAGACACGTTAATATGCGTCTGTCAATAAATTCGGTGGGCAGGGAAAACCGCACTCCTACATCACATTGCGGTGGAGGGATTTGGATCCTATTTTAACATCGGGAAATAAAAAAGAGACTTATTGTCTTTATATCGCCCCAATATGACTGTGGACACACTATACCTACAAACAGTTCTGTCCAAACAGCTTACAAAAGTCGATTTTCATCATAGGTGTCCCATTAATATTAGTGAAGCAACAGGCCAATGTTTGCTCAGCCAGAAGTTTAAACTGACAACGCTTTAAAACATCAGAGCAGCACCTTGTTTGCATTTAAAGACACAAAAAAAAAAGTGAATTTTTTGCTTGCACCAAAAAGAAGCATTTGCACCAAGGTACAATGAATGGCATATTTTGAGCTAAAAATTATTTTAAATAAACTTTTTGGGGACATCAGAGATCTGCATCTTGTAAAAAAGCCGAATATAACCGTTTAAGAATGCAATTTTGACACTGAGGCTAACTGTCAGGTATGGAAAACACGCTACTCATAATATTACAGATGTAAAATTGTTTATAAAACAAGGATGTCCACTGTTCAGTGTTCACAAATAGCACTGATATACAACATTGAAGCTTTTTTTTTATTTTTATAATTTTTGGGGGGTTTTCACCTTTAATGTATAGGACTGTAGAGAGAATTGACAGGAAAGCATGGAGAGCAGAGGGGAAAGATCGGCATAGGACCGCGAGGCGGAATCGAACATGGGTCGCCGTGAGCACCGGAGTGCATGTGTCGACGCACTAACCACTACACCACTGGCGCCGACTACAATATTTGAGCTTGATGTACAAACCTGGTCGTGGTGGATGGTGCTCATTGAAGCGTCTGAGGATGGAGCTGACCATCAGGGCCGCAGCTCCTGAAGAGCTGTGCTGGCGAGGGATATCGGCCTGTTGGGTCAGTCCAGTGGCCATGTCATACACAATGGGCACGATGATACTGATGGGCTCCTGGGGCACTGGTAACCTCTGGGTCAGCTGGAGCTGTCAGAAGAGCATCTCTCCATGTTAATACATGTTGTAATATTCAAAACACAGACCAAACACAAGCTGCTGAGCATAAAATGACTGGAATAATAATGTCAGAAGAATAGGCATCAGAATTCAGGACAAAGACCTTTAGAGCAAGACCTGGGAATTGGCTGTGTAGTAAAAGTTGACATTTAGAAGATACAATGGACAGATGAATGACTTACAAAGAAGAGCATCTTGGTCTTTAGCACCACAGCGATGGTTCCTGGTGGGGCAATGGGAGGAGCGCTGGGTGGGATGGTCAGACAGAACTGCACATTCCAGTTCAACTGAGCCGCCTGGTCGGGGAACTAAAGTAATAATGAACAACAGCTTTAAATTTGCTTTAAATGATTATGTTGTTCTGTGCATGTCCTTGAGTTTTGTTTGATGCAGTGTTTTCTTTGAGCAGGTAAAATTAAAGGCACAGTTCATATATCTGACTGCTTGTATTAAAAGGACAAAATTGTTTTACGAATACATATAAAATGTTTTTAAAAAATAATACAAATTGAACCGAATTGATGACATGATAATCGTAAACGAACTGAACTGTGAGACCAGTGTAGGTTCACACCTCTATTAATAATTATAGTAATTAATTTAATCTGCCTGTAATGGCAAAGTTACATTTTCATTAGTGTCACATGATTCTCAGAAATCATTCTGTTATTATAAAACATTTCTTAATATTAAAATTCATTCTAATTTAAAATTTTGCAAAACATTTCAATATATAAAAGCGATTACAGATTTTGAAACCGTAGTGTATGCTTGTGCAAAAAAAAAAAAAAAGTGCTTACCAACTCCAATTTCATGATGCGAACACAGTCTCTGAGTATGTTGGTGGGAGCTCCCAACAGTTTTGTGAAGGCATTAAGTGTGTTGTATTTAAAGGGTGGTCCTGCAACCTAGGGTGAAAAAAAATACTCCATTTAGATGACTGAGGAATACCAAAAACTATGGCTGTGTCCGAAACCGCCTACTACTCGAATTTAAACGTATTACTCGGCCGTTAGAAAAGTACGCTCTATATAGTATGAATGTGAGAAGTATAAATGGAATTCGGACGTACTACCTCCGCCATTTTGTCATGGTCACGTGACCTACATGCGTCAGTTGCGTCGCTTCACTCCCATTCATGAATTCTCTCGTGGGGCATCATGGGATAGCGCAGCATGCATGGGATGCGCACCTCAGAATCTTGCCGGAAGTAGTAAGTTATCCGGGTACTTCTCGCATACTGATTTTCGAATTCTATGAGTTCGGACATACTACTCCACTCGCATACTGATTTTAGCGTACTGTATAGTATGGAAGTATGCGGTTTTAGACGCAGTCTATAGAATACACAAGACATGCCACTTGTGTACTTTTGAATGGGGGTAAGTGTAACTGTCAATATGGCGAATGAAGCCCCACCTTCTAGTACAGGAGCCAATTAGCAATCGCTATGTGGCAAATAAAGCCCGCCTTATAGTACAGGAGCCAATCAACGATCGCTAAACAATGACAATTTTCCAGAGAAGGGGTTTAGACTTCCCTGATACGAACATTTAGAAATGAAACTAAATAGACACTTGTTGTTTAATTTTATTGGTTATTCATAATATAAAATTTATTGGTAAGCTTGTCAAGTAGTTTTGGAGAATTTGATGTTTCCCCATTCAGACAGAATGCCCAAGCATACTGCCCAAGAGGCGTTTCAAAGATGGCCACCGAATGAAATTACTTGCCTCAAAGGGACTTTGGGAATACTGCAATTAAGTGTAATGAGCTGAATTTCCATCTCAACGTGGAGAGAAAAAAAAATCTCAAATACAAATAATGAGCATTTCCATCAGGTTGTTAGAACACACAGCTGTAGTATTGGTAACCTAGCAACCAACAGTAAACAAGGCAAGCATAATTGAGTGTGCTTTTGTTGTTGAGAGGAAAGTGTGCAGCAGACATTTATATATTCAGCTGGGTACAGTCACAATATTTGCTAACAGTATACCACTGCTAAGGTAAATATTGAAAAAGAACTTCACTGTATGTGAAGCACAGGCCCAATAAGGGCTCTCAAACAGATTACAACTCTCTCTACTACAACTTTCCAAAACACAAACTGAACAAAAGTCATGACAGTTGGTGAGCTGATTTCCTACCCTGGTCTCAAAGAACTTCTCCAAGACCTGCAGCTCCTCCTGTGACCAGGGTCCTGTGTTTTCTGGTGTGACTTTCAGCTGGAGAGTCTGGTAGGATTTAGGGTTAAGAGCCACTCTGCATTTAAGCACTTCTGTCTTAAACATGATGACGCCTGGTTCATTTGAGTTCACAATAGTGAGCTGTGAATAGAAGGTAGTCAAAATGTGATACAGGTATATAAAAGTAAGAAACCATACTAAATGTTTACAGCTTCTGACTCACGTTGGGTTCTAATTGAATAATTCTCTGCAGGTGTCGTCTCATGATGACTGAGCCCAGGAAGCGCTCCAGAGGTGAGCACAGGTAGCTGCCCGCAAGCCCTGGCACTGGGCATGGCATGGGTGAAGGCAGAAGCAACACATGTAGCTTGCTGTGGGTGAGGATGGTGGGAATAGAGGCAGCCCAGGACCGCTGTGGCAGTTTACGAGGTGGAGGCATCGCCTGTGAACCTACACACAATGATTGAAATTAGTTACTGCAAGGAATATTTATGCTGAACGAAAATTGCAATTAAGTCAAATCAAGCACTAGTCATTTGTCTATTAAATTCACATACATCTATATTTGAAAATAAATGTAATGCCTATCAAGATATTTGGCATTGCAATTGTCAAGAAAATTAAGAAAAATAAATCTAGCCAGTTCTTTTTGTAAGCTTGAGGTCTGTAGAATTTGTTTATGAAAGTACTTAAATGGTTGTCAAGACTGTATTTACATTAATATACAGTACAAACAACCATATTATAAAATATTAAAATGTATTATAATTGTTTCTTAATTTTAAAAAAATGTTTAATGTGATTTAATTGTGATAGAAATATTACTCCAGTCTTCAGTTTCAAATGATCCTAAATTCCAATAAGATAATTTGCTGCTCGAGTATAAATTTCCTAATATTATAAGTATTATTATATCAATATGATCACTGTATTACTTAATATTTTAATAGAAAGAACAAAGTCATTATTTGTAATTTTTTTATATTTATAAAAAATAATTTACCCTTCGCTAAGCCCCGCCCTCCTTAGTTACTGGCACGTCTATTACAATGTGTATGCGCCGGTGTCAGACATTGCCAGGGACATAATTAGTCATTTTTGGCAAACAGGTAAGATATTCGAGAAAGCCAGACAAAAAAGGACTGCAGTATGCATTACAGGGGTGTGTTCATGACATAATAGGCAACCAATTAGAAAATAATTTAATCAAAATTGAAGCTAGGTTAACCTAGCCGCCTCATACGCTGACCATTCAACAGCTTAGTTCATGAACAGCAGGATAGGTGAAATTTAAAAACAATCTAATAATAACTAATTAAACCGTGAATTCTCTTTTTAGCCAAAAAGCCTGACAGACTAATTGTTGTGCAATTAAATATAGCGTTACTAACCGACGAGGAAACACGCATGGACAGTGCTTCTACATAATTCATTCATAGAAAAAAACTTTCAGAAAGGGGACATTGATGGATTTGTGCCAAATATTAGCATCATTGACCCATAACAATGTACAGTACCTATAACTGTCAGTTTGTTTGTGTGCTCTTTATTTTTTTTGCAATTAAGTGGAAAAAATAAATAAATTGAAATGCAAATCAAAGTATAAATAGCAGAAGTGAACAAATAGATTTTCCCTACCAGCAAATATTAATCAGACACCAAATATAAAAGCAGACACTAACCCGCTATAATGACTAAATCTCTAAAAGACCAACAAAAATATCGGTGAATTGTAGCTCTAACATGGACATGAGGGTTATAAATGACTGAAAAACAGCTGTGGGTGAAGTATATTGATCGCAAGTGCTCACTTTGTGATCACTTCGCGGTTTTGTTCTGTTGATATGTAATTTTAAAAATTCATAGCTTGAAACAGATGGAAATATGATTGCTATTAGACTACTATGGCGGGGGTTTAAACGGAGCAGTGCTCATAATATCGAGTGGAAAAAAGAAAAAGACAGCTGGGAAACATAACCTGCTTTGTATTTTTGGGTCAGTTATATAAATTATTAATATCACTATATGTTTACATATCACTATCACAAGTTTTACTTTTGATTCATTTTCTTTAAAATAGTCTTTAGGCAAAAGGTCTATGAATTGTATGTACTCACTAGTACCAGCTCGAGGGGAGTGGGATGGGTCTGGAATGGGTGAGTGCAAAGAAGGGTTTCCTGGTGACATGCCAGGGATTCGTGCTCCAGGAGAAGGTCCAGAGACCTGTGGGGAACCTGGCCAGGGGCCTACCCTGGGGCTGGCGGACACTAGTGTGTATGGTGAACTGGGGTCAAGAGTTCCTGCAAAACAAATCAAAGACATCGGGGTCATAATGCACTTGTGTTGTGGTGGGTAATGCTCTGCATTTTCCATGAAGCACCTGATTCAATTTCAATTAAGACAATTAAAAGTTCTGAGCTTGTGATGCATCAAAATGTATTGCATTTTTATATTGGAACTATTTTTCCTGAGGTAACTGACAATACCCAGCTTTACTGTACTAACATATACCTCCATTGCAAAGTTTGGTGTAGTCAAGAACAACAAAAATTATTACAAATAATTGTACAGAGCAAGGGTGCATTAAATTAACCAGAGGTCATAGTTACACTTCAAACAAATGATTTCAATTACAAATCAGAGAATGCTGAAAATAAATGGATGACGGATTCCACAAAGACAAAAATCATCATTTCTGCCGGTTCATGTGACACTGAAGAACAGAGTAATTTTTTTAACTATTATTAACATCTTTTTACACTTTTTGTATCTGCTCAATATAACCAAACATCCGTGATCGATTAAGTAGTGGAAAATCCTCTCTCGTTTACCAGTTTCATTCTGTGCTCGCGAGACCGGTCAATAATCATGCAGACAGTTTCACATGCTCTTCAGACCCACAGAGAATAGCATTTTAGGATTTCAGAAATTCATCTGGCCCAGGTTTCTAAATCTCCTAAAATGCCAGGAATTCAACTTTTGGTTTTTAAAGTTTGTATGCGTTTTTGCATTACTCTTTTATTAAAGACTACTTTCCGCCTGGTTTCACAGCTGACAGCACATGCACAGCCGAGAAAGAGACGGAGAGAAAAAGTAAATAATAGGTTCATTAATCTAAACAACTCAGATAAAGTTTACTATATACTCAGAGACGACAGAAATGGCTGCAAAATATATGTACACCATTAGTAACGTTTAATCAACGCATTTGCCTTATCTACATAATTTTGCAATTATGATCATTTTTAGAGATATTGTATGTTTTTATTAACTTTGTCATTTATTTCTCATTTGCTGATTATTTTATTAATTTGATGATGTTAATATATTATATAGGCTATTTTATATACATATCTAAAATGCTTTGGCATTAAAGTATGCTTTGAACTTGAAAGAGAGAGAAGCAGATTTTACCTGTCAGTGGGTGCACATGGCTCCTGAATAGCATACAAGCATTTCTTTTTTTATTTCAGTCTTTTTTTAAGTCTTTTTTTTTTTTTTACTTTAACCCATTGAAAAGAAACCGTGTTGTATTAAATGCAATTATTATTAAAAAAATGAAATTATGTTTTGTTTGTCACATATAGTAAACTATTTATGTGATGTGGGTAAATGATGTGTTTCAATCCGGCTACCACCGCAAGTATATTTCAAACCTGTGGGAAGCTAAAAAGTAAGCTAAAGTTATTTATAGAGCACCTTTTATGGGTATGTACAAAGGCTTTACATCAGAAAGTGTATCTAAAAGAGATAAAGTGTCAGCTGTAAAAATTAAAGAGAAATTTACTAGCAGCCAACCATAATTGTAATAAAAGCTTGTCCAAAAAGTAGTTGTTTTGTTTACTTTTCTTACTAATAATAAATATCATACCAATCCTAAAAGTCTGAATAAAAGTATACAAAACAAATAACAAAAAATATATTCTTAAAAAACACACACACCGAATAAATTATATTTAAATGAAAAAGAATCACAGGAACAATCGATCAGACTGATTTGAAGTACTAAGCATAACATTTTTTTTGTCTTGCACATAATCATGCAAATGATTGAAACAGATATTCCAAGTCTTCCCAGTCCCACCAGTCAAGGAAACTAAAAGAAGCAAGTAATGATACAAGAAATATCAAGCAAGTGCTCAATTAAGCAAACTAAATCCTCCAAGCAAAAGAGACAAATCAGATGTCTTTCACCAGCCCGTCAGAGAATGAAACCCCACAGAGGAAGGAAAGCCAAAATCAACAAAGCCCTGAATGGCGGCCACCCTGTAGACTTACCATGTGGGCTGGCAAAGTTGGAGGTCTGCCCCATAGAAATGCCCAGAGAAGAGGGAGAAGGGGTGGGCCCAAAGGGAGAAGGGGCCCGCAGAGCTCCACTAGGAGAATTGGCTGCGTGGATGTTCCCTGCACACAATTAACCAATCAGAGGCCTCATCAACTTCTCTCTGAAAGCAGGACAGAAGCTGCAGGGCCCGAATGGAGATGGGTGGACACAAGTATGATCGTGGGCATGCTTTCCCATTGGACGGTGTATTGTGATGAACACAGACAGACCGATAAAAGCATGCATGTCCACAGAAGGGCTGGTGGGACATGTTTTCAAAGAGTGGGATATCAAAGAAAAAATTTGCACGTTTTTTTTTTTTTTTTTGATTCCCAGATGGCATGACCAGGATGCTAAGGACAAGCTCAATGACACAAGTGAAAAATATAAATATACCTGGAGATTGTGTTGTGATCATGGACGGTGAAGGAGGCACGTGGTACGGGTTGGGAGGTGATGTAAGGGGCGGATACACCCCTCTTCCTGGAGGTTGTGTCTGGGTGTGGGGCATGAAGGTGTCCTCCATGCTAATTGGCGAGGGAGGGTTGTCGTCTTCATTGACGGAGCGTCTTCGAGCGTCCTGGTTACTATCCACAAACATGTTCAGGAATGTCTGAGACAAAGAAAATGAAATCACAATTATACAAAGAGTTTAAGTGACTAAAAATCAACATTTCCTCTGATGAATAAAAATTGATTTAATGTTTCACGATTTCATCACCAACCACACAAAAAAATGATTGAAGTCGACTCAATCTCAATTCCTGGATGGCCGCAGTTCTGTACAGTTTTGCTCCAACCCTAATAAGCTGATCTAGTAGTGTCTAGTAGTCTTGAACACCTTGATTAGTTGTATCACCTGTGTTTAATTAGGGTTGGAGCAAAACTCTGCAGAGCTGCGGCCCTCCAGGAATTAAGTTTGAGACCTATGCATTAAAAGCATAGTTCATCCAAAAATTCTGTCATCACTTACTGACCCTTCACTTGTTATAAACCTATTTGAGTTCCTTATTTGAGAATGACGGTTGCTGGAACCCATTGAATTCCACAGTAATATTTTTTCCTACTATGGAAGTCAATAGGTGGGAGCAACCAACATTCTTTAAAATATCTTCATTTGTGTTCAGGAAAAAGAAAGAAACTTAAAAATGAGGAAAAATAAGTGATGAGGTAATCTTTATTTTTGGGTGAACTATCCCTTTAACTCATATACGAAAATATGAGGAGAGATGTCCGAATAAAATATCCACAACCAGCAGAAATTAAATGTGGAGGATGTTAAAGACTTAATAATAATTATGCAACAGAGTGTTTGTTAAAGCTTGTCTTCTCTCCCAATACACACACACAAAGGTATGAATTTATTTCTAAGTAGGCTAATTGGCATAAAGCAACTGTTTTTAAGAATTGATCATTGAATCACTGGCCCAAACAACTAGTTAAAAAAGCATTAATTTAGAAAAAAAACAACCCAGCTTTGCTATAAGGTGCACAAATGCTCTAGCTTTGTTTAGGCCCAAACCAGGGCCCGCAGGCCAAAATCGCCAACCAATCAGAAAAGAGATGGACAAATGATGGGGAAGATTGGGGCGAATCCCTCAATCAGAGATCATAATTTCTAATTTTAGATAAACTTTTGTTTGTTTGTTTAATTGCTGAGCTACAAAAAAAACTGAAATTAAATGTTTCAATTAAATGTTTAATGTTAAATTAAAATGTATTTGTTTTAAAACATTAAACTCTATTGTGTTATAAATGAGACTGTTTGTGGTTTTTTATTAAGCACATTATAAAATGTAAAAAAAAGTTTAAAATTAAACTTTAAAATTAAAGTTTAGATTTTAGCCCTTCATAAGAAAAAGTTTGGGCACCCCTGGTTTAGACCTATTGTCATTGGTGAAACAAAAGACAATATTGTGTCTAAAATTTCCCACGCAATAGTAAGGTCTTGCTTGTTAAACTGTCAAAATTTGCAAAAATATATAACAAATATATTCAAGAAAATGGCAATCAAGCTTTTGTGATAGGGGGGATAGTTCATCCAAATATAAAAATTGACTTATTTTTTCACCCTCAAGTGGTTCCAAAACCTTGAGTTTCTTTATTCGGTGGAACACAAAATGTGACATTTTGAAGAAAGCTGAAAACCTGTAAACACTGACATCCATAGTAGGAAAAACAAATACTATGGAGGTCAACATTTACAGGTTTCTAGCTTTCTTCAAAATATCTTCTTATGTGTTCAACTCAGACAGGTTTGGAACAAGTAAAGGGAGAGTAAATGATGACAATTTTCAGTTTTGGGTGACCATTCTCTTTAATTGATCTCTTTTATGAAACAAAAACCCATACAGGGTCTTTTAGTGCTTTTATTACTTATATTCATCACATAGTTAATGCTTTTGGACGTATAAAAATCCTACTCTATAATTTTGACTCGCATAATGTAAAAGAAATTAAGGGTGCTTTCACACCTGTAGATCGATTATTTTGTTCTGAAACAGGGATTAAAATTGTTACAATGTTGCATTTTGTTCTTGGTGCGGTTCGCTTTTACATAGCAAAGTTTCTAAACGTACCAAAATAGCTAAAACAAGTCACGTGCACTAAACTCTCGTCACATTGGTCAGAGTTTCAGGATTTATTTAGAGTCCTGCTCAGCTGTCAAGCATCCTTATTTTAATTTATGGCAAGAAGCGAAGACATAAGCGAAAAGTTGCGATTTAATTTTGAATGGTGACACCCTCAGACATCACATCAAATATAAATCAGAGGTAAGACTTTTTGACACATAGCCATTGGCTAGGATTATGCATTATAGGCTTTACATTATAGAGAGAAATAACAGATAAACCAAGACTGCAGTTCCTAACCGACGAACAGCTCTCTGTAATAGTTCAGCATGCTTTCACTTGTGTATGTGACATGAAACGCACATTTACCGGTAGGAATGACATCCCGCCCTAGTCATCATTCTCTCTTCATATAGCCGTAAATATGCCCATTACACAACCATAATACACTGTGATATAGCCGGGTTCGGATCGTATTGCTTTCTCACTACAATCAATCTGCTCCAGAGTTCGTTTCAGTCGAGCCGAGACCACCTCATCCAGGCGATCTTGGACAGATTGTTTTAGCGTGGATTCAATCGCTGGATTCACATATGCCAAACGAACAGCGCTAACTGGGGAAATGCACCAGATTCCAAATCAAAGGTCTAGGTGTGAAAGCACCCTAAGATATTATCAAAAACAATAAATGTCACTCTCCTACCTGAGGTTGAGTAAATGAAAGGAGTTTCCATATTATAATATGATTTGCTCAACCCACCTTGAGTCCAGGAGCTGGATAGAAGCCTTCGACTATCTTAGTGTTGTCAAACAAACTGTAGGCCCCGTCCCGGATGGCCACCACTCCTCTGCTTCGGCAGTAGATGTCAATGCAGTACATGTTGCGGAAGGCCAGGCGGATGTGGGTGGGCGACTGGGGCAGGATGGAAAAGCACTGGTACGCCGTATTGGTCCTTTGGGTGAGACCCAACATAGGCACTGTGGGAAGCTTGTTGATGGCATTTAGAGGAGCCTGAGTATCTGAGAGGACCTGAAAGGAGAGAAATATGTGAGAAAATAACCAGTATATCATTTATAAACAGAGAGATATCCTCCAAATCCAATCCAAATTGATCTGTCAACATTTTTTAAAGCACAATGGCCTCCCAATCATCCCCATCCACCAAATTGGTTATAGCTGATGTGTGGTGAGCGCACTGGTGCCGTTGTCCTGTGGCTACAGTCGCATCATCCAAGTGGATTCTGCACACTGGTGGTGGTGTGGAGAGACCCCTCTCTCATGATTGTGAAGTGCTTTGGGTGCATTGGGTTTACATTTTACATTTTAGTGACAAAGCATAACTACACTAGTGCTAAAGCTGTAAGTACCTGTAGAAGTTGTACAACATTGGGTATCTTGTTGAACATCTCCTGAAGTTGGTGCAGAATTATGTTGTGACAGTTGCTACAGCCTGAATTGGGCCCCACAGTCCCCAGGGCCAGATGGTATCGGTGTGTTATTGAGTTCCATTGTATCGTTACCTGAAAATAAAAGATATAAAACTTGTAAATGGAAAAAAAGTTAGATTTAAAGTAAATCACTAAATTTGGGTATTAAAAGGAATAGTTCATCCTGAAATAGTGGTCCTAGGTGATTCGAAAGTTTCAAATGAAGGTTCAATGACTAGTGGGACTTTTCATTTTTTTTTTTATAACAACAACAACAACCACCACCACCACCACACGAGCGTGTTCACAAAATAAACCTGCTCAGGACTGTGATGGTGTAGATTAAAGGTAATGTTGAAAAAAATGAACCCCAATGTATTGTTAGGAGTCACAGGTAATAATTTTGTTTGTCCCGCATGTTTTTTTGACTCGCAAAATATTGTTAGATGCTGATTTGTATTTTATGAATCCTCAAAAAACACAACTTCAGATAAAAAATTTCAACTAAAGTAGATTTGAGGGTAAAGTAAATCAACATCAAATTTTCATTGCTGGTTGAACTATACCTTTAAGGACCTTAAGCATCAACATTATACCAATTGTTTAAATTCTTTTTACCGAGCTGCCTTTAGTGTTGCCATAACACAGAACCAGTTTCCGATAATTGTACAACCGTATCTCCGAGAAAAGGCTCAGATAGGAGGGCATTTCTAGAAAATATGAACAAATTGATTATTAATTACAAGCAAATCTAAAAAGTTTTTCAGGATTATCTGATAAACAAAGTTCAAAAGAATAGCTTTTAATGGCAATAGAAACCTTATGTAACATTTCTGTCATTTTACATTAAACCCAAACTTTTAAGTACTAGTGTACAGTGCCTATAGAAAAATCATCATGTCCCTTTAAAATAATGACTTTATTTGTCATACAGCCTGAAATCAAATCACATTTCAAATAACATTTCTAAAAGTTCCCAAAAGGTCCATCCCGAAGGTCTTTTGAAAGCAGGGCGTAGTGTGAGTAAAGGTATAGATTGGGTATGATGATTTTCTATAGGCACTGTATGTCAATTCCTCATTAACAATTTGAAATTACCACTATGTCAGCTAAATGATAAAGTATCAGTAAATTAATATATAAATACTATTATGGAAGAGATGCAATTAAATTATTCAAAGCACAGTATAACCAAGGTACATACCAGGTAAAGAGCGCGAGAACTCCAGCACACATTCATAAAGCTTACTAATGCTGTTCCAGTCATTCAAAAACATCTCCACCACTTTCCTGCCACCCACTGGCTCTGACAGAGGATTCTCATATGTCAGGTAGACATGCCGCGTTGAAGCTAAATTGAAAGATTTAGCATTAGAAAGAAAGAAAAAGTTTTTTTTTTTTTTTTTTTTTTTTAAATCTGTCCCGTAGCTTATCACGTTATCAGGTAACTATGTAGTTCTGAAAGGCATTAGTAGAGAAGTACCTTGCTCTTTGATGGATGTGCTGTTGAGTGGGCAACTGGAGAAAATCAATTCTGCCACCCATGTGCGATTATTGCGTCCCTGTAGTCTGAAGGTGCAGTCCAGCAGAGAGCGCTCTAGAGCTTTTCTGGTTTCTTCACCCACTGCCATACACGGTGGAACTCTGAGAAAGAAGCAGAGCAATTATGTCTTATTAAAGCAGCTCTTATCAATATTATGACAGTGATTGGGTTTTTTTTTTTATATATGAAATGTATAGTCTGAAATTAAAATGTTTCCAGTGTCACATGATCGCCTCAGAAATCATTGTAATATGCTGATTTGATAATCAAAAAATTTGATATTCAATTTGTTATTTTATATCAATCCTCTAGTGCATATTGTGATCCCGTTTATAAAAAAATATTTACAAATATTGTAATGTTAGAAATGCCTTTACTGTCACTTTCGATCAGTTGTATGTGTTCTTGCTAAATAAAAGCATTTCTTTCTTTAAAATCTGCAAATTTCAGTATGTTGATGTACTTCCAACTGAAACAGAACATTGAGTTGGGGGCGAGGCTTTCTTCTGCACATCATACCCTCATAGCAAACTAACAGTAAGAGAGGATATTAATATGCAGTAGCTATGGAAGCCCTCAGGTTGATGTCAACAGAAAAACCATGGTCAAATTTTCATTGAAGATTACCAAAACATTTTTTTTGATTGTGTCAAAGCAGCTTAAGAAGTTCTAGTAAACTGAAACTGTGCCAGTCCAGTTTTCAAAGTTGAAACAAACCATTAACTATGACTTTTAGCTAAAACTCCTAATTTGCTGTTTAATAGTTACAGTAGTAGTTAGGTCTAGGTATTGGGTAGGATTACGAATGTAATATAAGATCGTGCAGAATATGTACTTTATAATTGCAAATAAACTGCTAATACCTTCATAATAGTACCCATTGTACTTAAGTGTTAGCTAAATAAATAAATAAAATCGTACAAAACACAAACAGAACAGTCTATGAAACAGCACTAATGAGGAAAAACTGCATCTATCAATTTAATACATGATGAAAAAACAGATCATACTTCAGAATACGTATGGCATGACTACAGCCGTCTCCTTCGACCTGCACTCCCTGATGAGGAATCTCCATATTGGACAACTGTAAGAGTCAAAGGGAGAAAAGCAGGCACAAAATGTGATATTTGCAAGGGATAGCACTTTAGAAATTGCAAAACCGCTGCCACCATCTAATAGATATGCAGTACCTCAGAGCGTAGTCCGATAAGGGGCATGTTGGTGTCACACATGGCCACCAGGTGAGCAAGCTCCTTATTAAAGGCACACATCTCTCCTGACCTCTTGGGTTTCTTTGGTTCAATGGCACTTTGCTCTCCTGACAACTGAGGAGACAGCAAAAAAAAAAACCGTTAAATACATAAACATCACAAAGACACATCACAACATTTTTCTTCCATAATAAAACATACACCCTAGTGAAACAGGTGCATGAAAATGGAAAATCATGATATTACGTTTAGCAATACTGTACAGGGAGTGCAGAATTATTAGGCAAGTTGTATTTTTGCCATTAAAAAAATAAGCTTAAATCTCCCCTTTCTCAATTTTACATCTCGACTCAACAGTCTCAACCAATTATACAGATAATAATTCTCTCAACACATCTTAATAACTGAGCACTTTTAGAGTATTAATTACTTCTGTTTATATTATGCTTTCATTACCAAGGCAACAACGCATTTTTATTTATGATTTCTATATGATTTTATTATGATTCTAGAGAGTTCTGTTACACTTAGCACCATCGTAGCGAATGAAACTTAAGCAAAGCGGGAATTAAAACCCTCTTAATTCAGCTGGAACAGTCAGTCAAGAAAACTGTTCTTAGCAGACAGCGGGTAAACAGAGTGAATAGCGCGAGAGATCGGGTGCGGAAGAACACACAGAAGTAGCGGGACTGAAGTAACAGACTTGTATGTCCGCGTCCGAATGGGCACGGACCTCGATCCGCCTGTTAGTGACCACTGAGCTACGCTATTTTTGCAACAACAACAAAAAAGAGCATTCATTGTTTTTGTATCTGTCTGAATTTATATTGATACGTTTTTTTACCAAGAATCATTGCATCCCTATAATATATATATATATATATATATATATATATATATATATATATATATATATATATATATATATAGTTTTATTCCAGCCAAACTAAAAGAAATAAGACTTTCTCCGGAAATAGTGAAAATGTCATTGCTCTAATAAACATAATTTGGGAGAGATATAAATATTTAGAATAGAATAAAATTGTCACAAGAGGGCTAGAAATTTTCCCTTTAACTGTATATATATATATATATATATATATATATATATACACACACACACACACACACAGTGTAAGTCAAAATTATTAGCCCCCCTTTGAATTTTTTTCTTTTTTAAATATTTCACAGGAAATTTTCACAGTATGTCTGATAATATTTTTCTTCTGGAGAAAGACTTATTTGTTTTATTTCAGCTAGAATAAAAGCAGTTTTAATTTTTTTTTTAAAACATTTTAAGGACAAAATTATTAGCCCCTTTAAGCTATATATTTTTTCGAGTCTACAGAACAAACCATCATTATACAATAACTTGCCTAATTACCCTAACCTGCCTAGTTAACCTAATTAACCTAATTAAGCCTTTAAATGTCTCTTTACAGGCAGTGCAGAATTATAAGGCAATTGAGTATTTTGACCACATCATCCTCTTTTTGCATGTTGTCTTACTCCAAGCTGTATAGGCTCGAAAGCCTACTACCAATTAAGCATATTAGGTGATGTGCATCTCTGTAATGAGAAGCGGTGTGGTCTAATGACATCAACACCCTATATCAGGTGTGCATAATTATTAGGCAACTTTCTTTCCGTTGGCAAAATGGATCAAAAGAAGGACTTGAAAGGCTCCGAAAAGTCAAAAATAGTGAGATATCTTGCAGAGGGATGCAGCACTCTTAAAATTGACAAGCTTCTGAAGCATGATCATCGAACAATCAAGCGTTTCATTCAAAATAGTCAACAGGGTCGCAAGAAGCTTGTGGAAAAACCAAGGCGCAAAATAACTGCCCATGAACTGAGAAAAGTCAAGCGTACAGCTGCCAAGATGACACTTGCCACCAGTTTTGCCATATTTCAGAGCTGCAACATCACTGGAGTGCCCAAAAGCACAAGGTGTGCAATACTCAGAGACATGGCCAGGTAAGAAAGGCTGAAAAACAACCACCACTGAACAAGACACACAAGCTGAAATGTCAAGACTGGGCCAAGAAATATCTCAAGACTGATTTTTCTAAGGTTTTATGGACTGATGAAATGAGAGTGAGTCTTGATGGGCCCGTGGCTGGATCGGTAAAGGGCAGAGAGCTCCAGTCCGACTCAGACGCCAGGAAGGTGGAGGTGGAGTACTGGTTTGGGCTGGGATCATCAAAGATGAGCTTGTGGGGCCTTTTCGGGTTGAGGATGGAGTAAAGCTCAACTCCCAGTCCTACTGCCAGTTTCTGGAAGACACTTTCAAGCAGTGGTACAGGAAGAAGTCTGCATCCTTCAAGAAAAACATGATTTTCATGCAGGACAATGTTCCATCACACGCATCCAAGTACTCCACAGCATGGCTGGCAAGAAAGGGTCTAAAAGAAGAAAAACTAATGACATGGCCTCCTTGTTCACCTGAACTGAACCCCATAGAGAACCTGTGGTCCATCATCAAATGTGAGATTTACAAGTAGGGAAAACAGTACTGCTCTCTGAACAGTGTCAGGGAGGCTGTGGTTGCGGCTGCACGCAATGTTGATGGTGAACAGATCAAAACACTGACAGAATCCATGGATGGCAGGCTTTTGAGTGTCCTTGCAAAGAAAGGTGGCTATATTGGTCACTGATCTGTTTTTGTTTTGTTTTTGAATGTCAGAAATGTATATTTGTGAATGTTGAGATGTTATATTGGTTTCACTGGTGAAAATAAATAATTGAAATGGGTATATATAAGTTTTTTGTTAAGTTGCCTAATAATTATGCACAGTAATAGTCACCTGCACACACAGATATCCTCCTAAAATAGCTAAAACTAAAAACAAACTAAAAACTACTTCCAAAAATATTCAGCTTTGAAATTAATGAGTTTTTTGGGTTCATTGAGAACATGGTTGTTGTTCAATAATAAAATTAATCCTCGAAAATACAACTTGCCTACTAATTCTGCACTCCATGTAAGCTGTATAGAAGTGTCTTGAAAAATATCTAGTAAAATATTATTTACGGTCATCATGGCAAAGATAAAATAAATCAGTTATTAGAAATGAGTTATTAAAGCTATTATGTTTAGAAATGTGTTGAAAAAATCTTCTCTCCGTTAAACAGAAATTGGGAAAAATATTAATCAGGGGAGTGAATAATTCAGGGGGGCTAATAATTCTGACTTCAACTGTATATAAGCATATATTTTTTAATCAAAAAAGCTTTGCTTTTTTAAACATCTAATTGAAACTGCAAATAGGACTAAATCACCAACGACAATTTGTAGAGTTACATGCCATTGAGGCTGAGGATAAAAACAACGCTGCAGACAAAGGGAAAAAAATAGTGCCAATATGAGTTTTTTTGTGTTTTTCTGTGCCAGTGTTCCATATGGGATGCATTTGCCCAATCAGCAGCATACATTTATATCATGGTAGCCCTTATTGTGTTGGATTAGACCGTGCTCTGAAGACTGCTAATTTAGTTCCCTCAAAGTAACATTAAAAGCACAAAATTTGCTTCCAAATTCCTGCAGTATGAAAGTGAAAGTGAAATCTTCTTTAGAAAATATAAATAATTTCCTCTCTGACAAAAGAGACCCAATCAATTTCAGATAGCCTAAATAAAGCATGATCATGTTTAACATCAATGTCCAGAATATTCTTTAGCATATCCCACCTTCCTCTTGGCCCCAGGGCGAGCCATTCGACAAGATGAAATGTCCTGCACAAGCTCCTCCAGGTTGGGTTTAAAGTGCCTCAACAGCAGAGCAGAAGGAAGTCCGTCCTCGCTCTCCATCTGACTCACAGACAGGAAGTAGTACTTGTACTGAAGCTCCGTCAGATTGCTGGGCACATCAAACATCTCCACCACCTTGAAAAAGACAAATGTTAACTGTTTGGAATTCACACAAACGACAGTTTTATCTGTGAGATGCATGAATAAGATATTGAGCGTATTTACAATATAGTATTGTGGGAGGCGAGTGAGTTTGATGAACAGGCGATGTTTTGACAGGTTGCCCACAGGATGCGTAGTTAGGTTTGATAGATGGAGAGTGTCTGTGCACAGTGTGGGAAGATGTTTCACAGACTGCCGACATCTCTGCTCGCCCAACCAGAATCTGAACAAAACACAATCCATTTACATCAGATACTGTCACAACATTACAGACATCAACAGGTACAATAGCGGTCAAAAGACTGGATTTTCTTGTTTTAATGCAAGTTTGTTGTCCTTACCAAGGCTGCATTTATTTGATCAAATATATAATAAAACTATTTTTTAACTTAAAATAACCAGGTCAGATTTTAAAAAACGTTTTATAATCTAATTTATTCCTGTGACTGAAAGCTAAATTTATTAGAGTCTTATGTGTCACGTGATCCTTCAGAAATCATTATAATACATTGATTTGCTGTTCTATTATGATTAATTACAATTTATAACTGAACCATTAATAATGACATCAATATATCTAATATAATTACTAATGTTGTATTTAATTACAACTAATTAATAATGTTTCCTCCATAGTTTTGTGGGAACTGTGATATACATTACCCTTTTAGGAATCTTTAATTATAAGAAAGTTTGAACTGACAGGATTTATTTAAAATATATATTTTACATTATAAATGTCTTTACTTTCACTAATGCAGGGTTCAGACTACATGATTTTTAAAGTAGTTGTGTCACGGATGTTTTCACACTGCATGACTATCTGGGGTAACGTTTTGTTGGTGCTGTGTTTACACTGTAGGATGGATCGGCGACAGGAGAGTTCACACTGCATGACTTTAAAATGGGAAAAATTACAGACAACTTTGTCCAAACTACGTCTCAATACCAAACAAACACAAGTAGTAACATGGAAACAATTCGAGGTTACGTAATATATCTTTCGTTATTAACTACAAAATGGAAAAAAAAGGCTTTAGCTTTAGAAACTTGTGTTGCTCACCTGGCTTTTGAAGAGAATTAACAATCTCTCCTCAACTTTTTTTACTTTTCGACCTGGTTGTGATATTGCTCAGATGACACGTCAAACAGACACAGTGCTCCTGCCAAATTTACACTTGTTTTTCCTCCATTTCTCGGGTCCAAATAAACTGAAAATGAGCGCTTTTAACTTCTCCACCAGCCTCCCGCTGGCCTGCAAGTACCCGTACTAGTGAATGCTGCTCTCTCATTGGCTGTAGGTGATCGTGGATGTTATTTTCAATCAGAAAACATTTCACATGGCATGATTTGAATCGCCGATAGCTCCAGATATTTAGCATGCCAAATATCTCACGTCTGTCAGCGACTCATCTGCAATTCTCTCATAGCGCGTCCTTGATAGTTCACACTGTGTGATTGTCACTCATGTGAACGATCATCGATTTGCCTGTGATTTCAGGAATTTGTCGGCGATTTCTCAAAACCTGCCGGCGAGTCAAAATCAGGGCTAAAATCATGCAGTCTGAACTCGCCATAAGTCAATGTCTCCTTGATGAAAAAAAAGTTTATTAATTTAGATGGTATTTTAAAATTATTATTTTTTGAACAGTATTGTAATTGTTTCAACTAAAAAAAAGCAGCCCAACAGCTTACTGAGCAGTAGATCATCATGTTAGAATGATTTCCGACAATGAAGATGTGAACCAAGATGCTGAAAAGTTTACTTGCATATAATACTATAGATAATTATTTTTTATAGTTTAAATCTGAACTTACTGACAAACTATTTATAATATGCATATATCAAATATGATTTTAAGTGTAAACTCTAAAAGTAGCGTCACAATTAAGGGGTTAAATCACAGGAATTAATTACATTTTAACTCTCTTCAATAAAAATAAATTCCAATAATATTACACATTTTCACTGTTTTTTTAATCAAATAAATGCAATCTTGATAAGCAGAACAGTCTTCTTTTAAAAACTTCCTAATCCCAAACTTTTGAATCTGTAGTGTTGCTGGACTGCTTACTTTAGCTGTAGTAACCATGTGACGATGCGCTTCATGTCATCATTGATACTCTTCTCAATATCGTCCAGCATGGACTGATCTAGACAGAAAAAGTAAGAGAGGTCGAAACAAAAGTAAAGAAGCTATTTCCTTAAAATGATCTGATGTGGGCCTAATGCATAGCAAATAGGACTAACCGACTCCGTAGAGCATTGGCTGAAACATTCCCGAATGCAGATCGACAAATATGTGGAGGCACTCAGATCGACCGCAGGGCTCCAGTATTGGTATGACCAGTGTGGGCAGTGCAGTCTCTATGAAGGCTGAAACACAAACAGATAAAATGAATGCTCATGAATACATAATAGGGCGTTAATGGGACACATTTGTACCAAAGATTTGTATCATGCACCTTTATGTATATCTTTTATGTAATCACTTAAATCAGTGTTTCAACAAAACAGTTTGTAAAAAAAACAAAAATAGGACATAAATTAAATCTGGCAAGTAATTCTATTAGTCATTTTATGAGCCATGACTGACAGGTTAAAATTCATTGTCAAACTTAAACCAACTTTAAATGTTAGACATCTCTATATAATTTGAAACATTTACAATAATATTATCGTATTTATATAACAAGTATAACAATAGATAATAATATTCACATTTGCTTTCCCAAATAAAGTACAGTTTCTGGAAACAAATAGCTTAATTTCTATTCTTTATTTTTTAGATAATTTCTGAAAACCTGATGAATTTAGTAATTTACTAACAAAGACAAGCAAAACACATACTAAAAAAAATGTGTGAAGTTTTCTGTGGTGTAAAATACTCACAGTTATCGCTAGGGTTGCTACTCTTCAGAATGGCTTTAAGTTCTTGCAGTTTCTGATGTGAGCGAGCATGTACACTATCAATCAAAAGCTTTTCCACTGAGAGATGGTCGATCTGAAAGAAAAGGGAAAACAAACAAACTTTTATCTTCATTGCTGTTGCCATACCATACATCAACATTCAAAGGTCTGGTATAGCTGTTAAGATTCATATAATAATTATTATATTATAGAAAATAGTTTTTCCCATTAAAAAAATCTAAATTTCAATCAGCTATAACCTCACCATAATATGTATTATTTTTACCCTTCTACATTTTTTACAATAAACGTAATTTAACATCATATCAGAATTTATATATAATAATTACACTGAAAATGCATTATATTTATTCATGTTTAGTTATGTATGCATTATATTTATATTTACATTTTTTGCATAGTTAAATTGATACTCATACTTGATGACAAAAATATTTTTTAGCAATGTCAATGTCTTATATATATATATAATTAAATCTTACTGATCCCACACTTTTTGAACAAGTATACAATCATGGTTATGCAACATCATCATTATAAAAAAAAGGAAAGAGTGAATGAATGAATTTATAACAAATGAGATGAAATAGTAATACTCACCTTCATGGCTCTTTCCATTAATTTGGAATCACAGGCAGGCAGTGGAGGCTCATGGGAGATCTGTAATGGCTTGGAACCATCGCTTTCATCAATTTTTATGGTGACCTTGTGTACAGATGCCGTGCCAGTCTTTCTACCCAGCACCTGTTGACTGAAAGGAAAAAACAAATCATGAGACGCAAAAACAAAGAATGAGCAAACTGCTGAATTTTTTGAAACCTACTTCCAGACAGATAACGTGAGGCACTTTGCAGGGACGTAGCGCTCGACCTGCACCAGATCCCCCCACCGCTCTCTGATCAACATCAGAGTCTGAGAGTGCAGGACCTCCAGCTGGAGCGACAGGCAAAACGAATCTGACACCATTCATCAAGGAAACAGTTTTGATTTATTAAACACCTTTTTCACAACATCTGGAAAACAAAAGCTCCCTTTCATAGTTTGGCTGACTTTCATATTTTTGATTAGAGTCATTTTTCTTTTTTTAGAGTCAACTTGACCAGTTTTCCCAGACTGACTATTACTGCACTTCAGAATATCTGAGCTGGTAAAAGATATTAATTTAGGAACCTAATAATAATAATAATGCTATTCTAAAATACAGTGTTCAGCTGAAAGGATACGGAGGCAGGTGTACATGTCCTGAAGAGGCTTGTCATCTCCAAACAGGCGGGACTGGACCAGCTCGTGGATATAATTCACCTGCATGCTATGGACCAATGCCCGTCCATCTAAAAAAATAAATAAATAAAAATCAATATATATGGTTAAGATAACTTTAAAATAATATTTGATAATTATGTATGAATAAGCACTTTTTACATTAAAAAAACTGAACTATAAATGTGTGTACAATTTAAAGCAATTTACTCAGAAAGGATGCGATTGATTAAATTTGACTACACTTTATCATTTTTTAGATTGCTACAAATGTTTCAAAATTTGATCAAAACATCTGGGTAGAAAATGAATAAGGTTTCAACAAAAACAAAAAAACTTCAGCAGTACAGCTAACTGAGACAAATAAGAAATGTTACTGGCACACCAAATCAGCATTAACATAAGAGTTCTAAAGAATCCTGTGAAGAAATGGCTGCTGAATATTCCTATATATATATATATATATCCTGATAAAATATTACAGGATTACACAGAAATGCAAATAAATAAAACATATTTTTAAATATATATGGGATGTCGCAAATCAATTTTAAGCATTTGTACTTCTTTGTGCTGTCTCTGAATTAAGAAGCAGATTATTAAGTTCTTAATAGCTGTGGATAAGTCAGCTTGGAATGATTTTAAAAAATCTCATACAGAAAACAATTACTCTAAATTTAAATAACATGTCACAATACTACAGTTTTTATTGTATTTTTGATGAAATACAGCCTTGTAAGTAGAAGAGACTTTTTTCAAATCTATCTGTGTACAATATATAAACAGGGTTCCATGAGGTGTCATTTCTAATATCTTATTATTACACACAGGGAACATCTTACCTCCAGTTTCCTTGTCCTCAACCAGAATCTCTAGTTTAAGAAGTCTCCAGGGAATATCAGGATCATCCCCCATCACTGTCAGCGTAGCTTCAAATTCACCCTCGACTCGAAACTTCACTCGTCCATTGGCTTGACAAAAAAAAGACATGGAAACAACAAAAATCATTTAAAGGCGAAAAGAAATACCCTGAAAGCACGGCCTTGAAATTCTGGAAATATAGAACACACCTACTACAGGTCAGAATAAAAGTTTCCCAGTAGATGTGGGAGACTAATAACTTACCCACGGTTAAGTTAGCCAGCTGTGGAGGCAAGTCAGTGGTGACTAGTCTGTGTCGCAGGATTTGATTCAGCTGATTTAGCGTGGTCTGCTTCTCTGCTTTGGTTATTGGGTCAGGAGGAATAATTTTATCCTACAAAAAATTAAAAATAGATTAATAAAACAGTTGTCATTTTTTTCACATTTACTGCAGCTGTACATACTGTATATATACACTGTATGTTTGAATACTCACTCGGATGCACGTGGGCAGACGTGGATAAGACCCTGTGGTTAGTACATCGATGGCAAAAGGGATGGCAAAACTAGGCAAACGTGCATGTACCAACGCATCCCTGGCCAGTGATGCCAGCCGGTCAGCCGTGTCAACAAATAAATATGCTTGTTGATCCAGAAATGAGGAGATCATCTGCAAACAGAGCTAACAATGAGTCTCTCATAGTAATAATAATAGTAATAAAAAGAAAAATTAATCAGGCTGAGGCTAAGAGATAAATCACGTACCGCACATTTCTCCACCTTCCCTGCATTACTTGCCCATTTGACAAGAGCAAGCAGACGCACAAAGAGTTGACGTGTCCGACTGGCAAACTGAACAATTTCAATTTTCCTGTGAGAGATTGGTCGAGTCAGTTATGCTCATATGCAAAAATAAATTTAACCCTAGGGATGGGGTTTCTTGAATGATAGCCGAAACTTAAATGAATGCATTTCACAATACCAGTGCTTCCAATACCATGAGTAGTACTTAGGATAACTTAATGTATGATAACTTAAAACCATTATAAATTAATAGTATGTATTTATTAACTTATTTTAATCTCATTTTTATTAATACATTTTTTTTCATTAGATATGTATATACTCATACATACATTAATTCATAAATACATAATTATTAATTCTCTTTTCTTTTTATTCATTTTTCAGTTAGTTTTTTATGAATCTATAGCAGTCCCATGTGGACCCCTGCATTTTAAAAAACACTGACGTAACCAATTTTACAATAAAATTTTAAAACATCTAAACGTAAACTCAATGTCAGTTTCTTACCTTTCCATGTCTGTTTTACGAGGCAGTCTGTGAAAATAATGAAGACGTGGTTACATAATATCAAATGACAGCACAAATCATTTCACATTTGAAACATCTTGCTATTATGTGGCAAAGATGACCCTTTGGCCACATAATAAGAAACTCTGAGAACCCATTACAGCTAAATAATACATTTTAAGATAACTTTTTTATAGAATGTTACAAAATAAACAACACACTGAAGTTTCCCACCATATCCCACATTCATTTGGGCAAAAGCTTTCGAATGTACTAGATTCAATTCAATTCATGAGATGTTAAAACAAGTTATGAGCTATGGTTAATTTGTCCCATTCAAGAAAATAGTAAGTCATGTAAAGTGTAACTTGCAACAACACTTAAGCTACATATAATTTATTACCAACTTAAGAGTCAAGATTATTATCTAAGCTGACATTCAGTTACCCATGCCTGACCAATGACCATTCAAAACAACAAGCAGTCCAGGTCAGGTCTATCGTGCACTCACAGTTCAGCCAGTAGTGTTATCTCATGGTAGGTTCGCTGGAGAAGAAACTCGATCAGGAGGCTCAGCCGGACTCCTTGGGTTGCCGGGGCTCCTGGAGGAGGCTGCGGGGTTGAGGTCGGACCCCCGGCGGGCACCAGCTGCCCGTCCGAACCGATCTGAACTGGAGCCATTTTAAAATACAGCGGGAGCGATGTGCGGTTACTGCTCCGACTCTTTCCACTCGCGTTTACCGCAAATCAGTAAGCGAATATCATCAGCCGTACGTCCTAATGTTTATAGGCAGCTGGAGCGATTTCATCCCATGGAGAAACGAGAAATGATTCTCTTAACGTGCAAGATGTGGAGAACTGGAGCCCCGCCATCACCGACTGGAGCTGAAGCAGGAAACAAAACTGTTCTTTCCCTAAATGGCGCTGGAAAATTATTTAAAATAAAAGTCTGCAAGGTAAAAGCGTGATTTTAAAATAGCTGGCTTTGTTTTTATATCTGGTAATGTCTTTCACGGTACATAGAAATACAAGACTTGAACATTTTTTAAAGAATAAGTTGAGTCTGTCGGAGGAGTGGAAAAAAGTCTGCGACAATAACTGCATATTGAATGGAGAATCTGGAGGACTTTTACTTTGCCACAAAGACGGACGAAAAGAATATCCGGTTTGCGTTGTATCAGTACATTTTATGTTAATTCAAATGACCAAATAAAATAAAAGTAGCTGAAATTACGCATGTTTTACAAACGAAACACATATTTTGTGCTTTTCATTTACTTTTCATTCTGAATAAGAGTTTTGAGAAAGACATTTCCCTTTCAAAGAGAGGGGCGATTTAAAATATGGATGGACTACTTTGACAAAATATTTATTTTATAAAGCAGAACCACATTTATTTTATTGTTTCATGTGTTTTGTTTGGGTTATTTACATGCTTTTTCACAGCAATATACGTTTAATCAAAAATGTTTGGCTATATCCTAAAAGTACATTATAAATATAATTATTAAATTATATTATATTATATTATATTATATTATATTATATTATATTATATTATATTATATTATATTATATTATATTATATTATTCATTCATTCATTTTCTTGTCGGCTTTGTCCCTTGCGGCGTCGCCACAGCGGAATGATCCGCCAACTTATCCAGCACGATTTTACGCAGCGGATGCCCTTCCAGCCGCAACCCATCTCTGGGAACTATATTATATTATATTATATTATATTATATTATATTATATTATATTATATTATATTATATTATATTATATTATATGGCGACGCAGTGGTGCAGTGGGTAGTGCTGTTGCCTCACAAAAAGAAGGTCGCTGGTTTGAGCCTCGGCTGGGTCAGTTGGCGTTTCTGTGTGGAGTTTACATGTTCTCCCTGTGTTCGCGTGGGTTTCCTCCGGGTGCTCCGGTTTCCCCCACAGTCCAAAGACATGCGGTACAGGTGAATTGGGTAGGCTAAATTGTCCGTAGTGTGAATGAGTGTGTATGGATGTTTCCCAGAGATAGGTTGTAGCTGGAAGGGCATCCGCTGTGTAAAACATATGCTGGATAAGTTGGCGGTTCATTCCACTGTAGTGACCCCGGATTAATAAAGGGACTAAGCCGAAAGGAAAATGAATGAATGAATGATATTATATTATATTATATTACATTACGGTCTAAGGAGGACGAAACCTGCAAAAACAATAAATAAATACGCAAATAAATAAATATAAATCTACAAATTGCATAAATAAATACATGAATAATCAATAGTGTGGGCAGATTAATAATTAAATAAATTTACAAGGATGTTGGGAGAATAATATTTATTAACACAGGAATTTGTGTTTATATATATATATATATATATATATATATATATATATATATATATATATATATATATATATATATATATATATATATATATATATATATTTATTTATTTATTTATTGTTTTATTTATGCAGGACTTTATGGATTTATTTATTTATTTGCATATTTATTTATTTATTGTTTTATGTATGCAGGAATTTATGGATTTATTTATTTATGTATGTATTGCTTTATTTATATAAGCATTTATGGATTTATTTATTGTTTTATTTATATAAGAATTTATGGATTTATTTATTTATTTATTGTTTTATTAATATAAGAATTTATGGATTTATTTACTTATTTATTTATTTATTTGCATATTTATTTATTAATAAGTTTATTTATACAGGAATTTATGGATTTGTTTATTTATTTATTTATTTATTTATTGCGTTATTTATATAAGAATTTATGGATTTATTTATTTATTTGTTTATTGTTTTATTTATATAAGAATTTATGAATTTATTTACTTATTTATTTATTTATTTATTTGCATATTTATTAATAGTTTTATTTAGGCAGGAATTTATGGATTTGTTTGCTTATTTTTATATTTATTGTTTTATGTATGCAGGATTTATGAATTTATTAACTTATTAATTTTGCTTATTTATTTATTGTTTTATTTATGCACGAATTTGTGGATTTATTTCTTTTCGTATTTATTTATTCATTTATTGTTTTTGCAGGTTTCGTCCTCCATAATGGTTGGCTTCTTTGACAACACATTCAGCTTTTAAGGTAGTTTACAATTGACCAAATAAGTTTATTATTTAAAACCTAAGTTGCAATTTTATAATTCAAAACACATTTCTTAGAAATGAGGAACAGAATATATATTTACTTACGCCTATAGCTAACAGTTGCTCAGGTAAAATGAATAACCTGTGCATATGACAGGTGTGGGAGGAGTTTACACTAACAGCTCTACTCGGTTACTGTCCGGTGGAAGAGACGCATATTTATCTACGCTACATGGAGAATCACTCTGAACAAAACACGGAATGTCCCGCTACTTCAGACAACAGCGACTGTCAGAGGTATGGATTTAACTTCATATTTATATGAAGAAGTGATATTAGCTACCTAAAATAACAATTCGCTTTGTAACGGGTAACATAGTAAAGTACAAAACACATGTAGGTCAGGTGATGTTTGCGTAGTTAAAAGAGCAAAAAGACATTTCAGAAAAAAATGTTCATTAAAGAAAATAATTATAAACCCGTCGTATTTTAGTTCAGAAATTTTATGGTTGGTAATTATGTTATCTTTCTAGCATTAGCAGACAAACTTTGTATAGCCTAAATGTACAACCTATTCTAACACTTATTTAACAGTTTAACACACTGTAAAAATGCCACACAATTCCTTCATGTTGTCCCAAACAAATCGACTAAGTTAACCTAATTGCTTTTACAAATTTAAGTAGATTAAACATAAAACAATTATGTTGTTCCCAAAACAAACTCAAGAATTGTGTTGATTCAACTTGCCTTAAATAAGCAGTTTAAACACGTAGCAAAGTCATTTTTAAGTGTAGAGAGAGAGAGAGAGAGAGAGAGAGGGAGAAAGAGCGAGAGAGAGCGAGAGCCTGACATGCAGCTTGAAAAATGTCTAAAAGGGAACCATAACCAATATTTTTATTTAAAAAAATAATAATTTTAGAGTGTTCTACATGTACTATAAAACATATACCCCCAGTTTCACAAGCAAGGTTTAGGGCTAGTCATAGATTAAATTGCATGTTTAAGCTGTCTCAACTGAAAATAACTTGCAATGAGATCTCTTAAAATATCTCAGTGTCATTTTTTGTCTACATGTGTACACCAGTAATGTATTTTTCTAAGGCTGTTTTTATAAATGTGGCTTAAATAGCCTAATTTAACTAAGGTCTAGTCCTGGCTTAAGCTAAACCCTGTTTGTGAAACTGGGCCATAAAGTCTTGTCACATATACAGCTGAAATCAAAATTATTAAACCCCCTTTGAATTTTTTTTCTTTTTTAAATATTTCCCAAAATTATGTGTTTTTAATTTTTTAAAAACACTTTAAGGTCAAAATGATTAGCCCCTTTAAGCTATATATTTTTTGATAGTCTACAGAACAAAGCATTGTCATACAATAACTTGCCTAATTACCCTAACCTGCCTAGTTAACCTAATTAACCTAGTTAAGCCTTTAAATGTCACTTTAAGCTGTATAGAAGTGTCTTGAAAAATATCTAGTCAAATATTATTTACTGTCATCATGGCAAAGATAAAATAAATCAGTTAGAAATGTTTTAGAAATGTGTTGAAAAAATCTTCTCTCCGTTAAACAGAAATTGGGGAAAAAATAATTCAGGGGGGTTTAATAATTCTGACTTCAACTGCAAAATGTCTCTGTAGGGTTGACCAATATGGATTTGAGAGATCCGATTTCAACTATGAATCCTATGAGGAGCTGATGTCTGACTATTTAGCTGTTGTCACTAGAAGGTCCAAAAAGTGGTCAAAGCTTTTGCAGGGCACTGAAAAAATGGAGAAGAATCTGAAAGGTGGGTGAATTTAATATCATTTTTGCGTCATCTTAGATCTTGTGGAGCATCGAAAAAGATTCTTGAACATTTTTTATGTCTGTACTTATGAGTGTTCTGCAGTATTGTAATTCTGTATGGTATATGAGTCTGTCCGTGAGTCTAAAATCTGTTCATAGACAGTAGGAAAGCCTCTTGAGAAATTATATGACCAAGAACCTCACAAGGCTGGCAAGGAACATCATTTCAAACCCTAGTCATGTGTTGAGTCATGAACTTATATAATTAAAATCTAACAATTGATTTAGAGTCCCAAGTTTAAAGTGAAATTAAAAAAGTCGTCTGTAAAATGTTTTTTTTATTAGTATTTGTCCCTTTGTAAGGAGTATTTGTCATGCTGTTATGCAAAGAAAAAATTCAGATGCAAGTCTGACAATAAAATTTAGTATTTGTAATTTAAGTTATTTATTTTATTCACTTAGCTGGGACATGGGATGACAAATACTATTTTACTGTCGTAAAGTTGTCATTTTGGGGCAGCACGGTGGCGCAAGTGGGTAGCACAATCGCCTCACAACAAGAAGGTCGCTGGTTCGAGCCCCAGCTGGGTCAGTTGGCGTTTCTGTGTGGAGTTTGCATGTTCTCCCCGTGTTGGCGTGGGTTTCCTCCGGGTGCTCCGGTTTCCCCCACAAGTCCAAAGACATGCGGTACAGGTGAATTGGGTAAGCTAAATTGTGTGTAGTGTATGAGTGTGAATGAGAGTGTATGGATGTTTCTCAGTGATGGGTTGCAGCTGGAAGGGCATCCGCTGTGTAAAACAAATGCTGGATAAGTTGGCGGTTCATTCCACACTGTGGTGACGCCAGATTAATAAAGGGACTAAGCCGAAAAGAAAATGAATGAATGAATGAATGAATGAATGAATGAAAGTTGTCATTTTGGCTTGCAGTGAAGCGATATGTGAGGAAAGGGATTCCGTGTGAAAATCGCACTGAAATCTGGATGGCATTCAGTGGAGCCCAAGACCAGTTGGAGAGGAATCCTGGCTACTATCAGTCTCTATTAAAGACAGAGCAGCACGACCCTAAAATAGAAGAGGTCATACATGCTGGTAAGTCATTTCTCCAATCATTAATCTATTTCTGACCTGTTTTTTTTTTTTATCTAAACATTTTTTTGCTTCCAGATATGCACAGAACCTTCCCTGACAACATTCAGTTTCGTGACTCCTCCCAGTCATGTTTACAGAAAGCCTTGTTTAATGTACTTCTGGCTTACGGACACCACAATAAGGATGTTGGTTACTGTCAGGTACTACTGAAGTAACACCTGAACCCAGGATGTATTGAACTTCCTATTGCAGATGAGAATCTAAAACTATTGTTGTGTAAAGATACTGCTGAATAGTCAAGTATGCTGTGTGAGGAAGCAAAACACTGCTGTAATTTTACATTGTTTACCCTGTCAATATTATGACAGAACCTGTTGTACTTGTCTGCAGTCAAATCAGGTACTGAAATGTATCCCATGTTGCCTTTTTAGGGAATGAACTTTATTGCTGGATACCTCCTCATCATTACCAAAGATGAAGAGAAGTCATTTTGGTTAATGGATGCTTTAATCGGCAGGATCTTACCAGGTCTGTCACTTTCACATATACTATCATAGACATATATGCATAGATGGCACACAAAATCAATGAGTTCTCCGAGATGCCTCAGCACTGTGCAGACTCTATTATAAAAAATATGTAAATTCCCACAAGAAATGTGATAATCTTTTACAAGTGAGAATGTTTTGGCTTCTGATTTTTTAAATGTATTATATCAATACTACATGATTTTAAAACCATAGTGACTTTTGTCTTATTTTATTGTCAATTTAGCAAAAAACATCTGCTGACGTCTTTTACAGATATAGACATTCATTCATTCATTTTCTTTTCGGCTTAGTCCCTTTATTAATCCGGGGTTGCCACAGCAGAATGAACCACCAACTTATCCAGCATATGTTTTACACAACGGATGCCCTTCCAGCTGCAACCCATCATTGGGAAACACCCATACACTCTCATTCACACACATACACTACGGACAAGTTAGTTTATTCAATTCACCTATAGCGCATGTGGGACTTGTGGGGGAAACCGGAGCACCCGGAGGTAACCCACGCGAATGCGGGGAGAACACGCAAACTCCACACAGAAATGCCAACTGACCCAGCCGAGGCTTGAACCAACGACCTTCTTGCTGTGAGGCGACAGCGCTACCCACTGCACCACCGCGCCACCCTAGATATTCATACATGTGTATAACTATGGTACACTCAAATACAGCAGATGCAATACACGTAGTAGTCCATAGAAACAGCTGCTAATGAGGTATCTATTTATGCATTCTATAACCAGTACTTCTTCAGAAAATATAATACACAGGTTGATCATTATATTAATCATATTTGTTCCATCTTTAAAGCAACATTATTTCAGATGACGTCACCTGAATCCTGTGGGCGGAGAAAAAAAAAAACGTTAACCAATATCTATATAGCTCTTTGGGCATTGGTTTAGGCTATGGTTATCAGTAATTTAACTTAAAATTTAAAAAATATGGACTGCACGGTGGCGCAGTGGGTTGCACGTTCGCGTGGGTTTCCTCTAAGTGCTCCGGTTTCCCCCACAAGTCCAAAGACATGTGGTATAGGTGGATTGGGTAGGCTAAATTGTCCATAGTGCATATGTGAATGAGTGTGTATGGATGTTTCCCAGTGATGGGTTGCAGCTGGAAGGGCATCTGCTGCGTAAAACACATGCTGGATAAGTTGGCGGTTCATTCCGCTGTGGGGACCCCCGATTAAAAAGGGACTAAGCCGAAAATAAAATAAATGAATGTCAAAAATAAACAACAGTGGAAGGAGTACTGAAAAATCATACTTAAGTAAAAGTACCATTACTTGCCTAAAAATGTACAGTAGTGTAAGTAGAGTAAAAGTACCTGTTGTAAATATTACTCAAAGTATGAGTAAAAAGTAGCCCTTTCAAAATTACTCAAGAGTAGTGAGTAATGAGTGTTACGCTGTAAAAAGCTGAGGCATTTACATGTTGTGGATGTGTGTAAACGTAACATTCTGTAGTGCAATTTAGTTATTGCCCAGCAGGCACACAACGTCATAAGACGTTAATATTAGGTTAGATTTAGATTCTGATGTCAGGTGACCAAAATTCAATGTTTAGCCAGTGCTAAGAACAATCTTATTTTGATGTCTAATAAAGGCATCAAATGACGTTGATATTTGGTTGATTTTAGGTTGTGTTAGGAACTGACCAAAATCCAACGTCAAGCCAACATCATATACCAACGTCATATTGACGTCAAATACCAAATTCATCAGGTATGGCAACCAAAATCTAACGTCTGATAGACGTCATAATGGTCTCGTCCACACAACGTCAAGCTGTAACATCATTAGACGTTGATATTTGGTTGATTTTAGGTTGGCTGTTGGACATTGACATCGGCTGACGTTGGGTTCTGATGTCAACCTGATTTTCATTTATAACAACATCAATCTGACGTCATGTTGACATCTTGTGCCTGCTGGGTGTTTAAGACCATTTCAGGCTCTGGGTCAATGCGTATAAAGATTTTGGGCATCTTCCTGGACACTTTTAATGCTTCCAAACAGTTTACTGCAATTATAAATCACCTTTGTCTTGAGGTAGCTCATTATGAAGCGATTTACCTTCTAAATCTAGGCGATTTGATTGGACAGGAATCTTGTACAACAAGGACATCTCATTCATTCATTTTTCTTTGTCTTAGTCCGTTATTTATCAGGGATCACCACAGCGGAATGAACCACCAACTATTCCAGAATATGTTTTACGCAGCGGATGCCTTTCCAGCTGCATCCCAAAACTGGGAAACCTCCATACACACTCATTCACACACATAAACTACGGCCATTTTGTTTATCCAATTCACTTACACCGCATGTCTTTGGACTGTGGGGGAAAACCGGACATCTAAATATGCAATTTTGTAACTCATAAAAACTCAAAAATGTCAAAATCATCTTTATAGACTGCAAAATATTCATGCTGCCTTAACTTACTGATTAAAATATCAAGTTAAAATTTGTATAACTTACAATTTAGTTGAAATTTAATTAAAATAACAACATAAAAGTACAGTTTGTTGTCATGATTGATTGTCAAATAATTCTTTACAGTGTAGCTCCTTATTTTATGTACGTGTTGTTTCATTTAGATTATTACACTCAAACAATGTTGGGGCTTAAAGTGGATCAAGAAGTACTTGGTGAGCTTGTCAAAAGCAAGGTTCCTGCTGTTTGGCAGATCATGAATCAGCACGACGTAATGTGGACCCTGGTGGTCTCGCGCTGGTTCATCTGCCTATATGTTGACATCCTTCCCGTAGAGGTGAGTATGAAGACAAAGGCTGTTCGTTGTGAAAACGGATCAGTGATAAACTTTCAAGAATTCAGCAGTCATGCAACAACTTTCAACCTTTCTGAAAAAATTGTATTATGATACTGACAATAAATATAATGATTGCCATTGTGATTTTCTCAGACAGTGCTAAGAATATGGGACTGTCTTTTCTATGAGGGATCCAAGATTCTGTTCCGTGTGGCTTTGACTCTAATTCGACACAATCAGAACCTTATCTCACAGGCAAAAAGTCTCCCAGAAATCTGTGAATGCTTTAAACAGATCACTCGTGGAGAGTATGTAGAGGACTGCCACTCATTCATGCAGGTACATTGTTGATTGAAGTAATATTTACAGAGCGGATGTTGTTCTAAAGCATAGGGTTATGCTTCAATTCCTGGAGTGCCACAGCTCTGCACAGTTTTGCTCCAACCCTATCAAACACAGCTGATCAAACTAATGAAGGTGTTCATGACTCTTTTGAACACATCGATTAGCTGGATCAGCTGTGTTTGATTAGGGATTGAGCAAAACTGTGCAGAGCTGTGGCACTCCAGGAATTGAGTTTGAGACCCATGTTCTAAAGGATGTTTATATGTCTTCAGAAAATCTTTATGGAGCCAGGAGGTCTCTCTACAGCAACAATCACTAAACTCAGGAAGATGTGTAGAAATAACATTACTTCTGAGAGCCAATAACGGTCCTTCGCAACTAAATGGTGAACATGGAAATACAATTATGACTACATACAAAATAGGAGTCTGTTATTCTGTTATATCTGGACAAAAAGTAATTGCATGGTAATGCTTTATATGAATTCTTTAAAAATATGCTACCAGTCAAAAGTTTGGGGATGGTAAGACTTCTTTTTTATTTTTGAATGAAGTCTAATGCTCACTAAGAATTGTACAACTAACAGAATTATTATTAATTTATTCATTTTCTTTTCGGCTTAGTCCCTTTATTAATCCGGGGTCGCCACAGCGGAATGAACCGCCAACTTATCCAGCACATGTTTTACGCAGCGGATGCTTTTCCAGCTGCAACCCATCTCTGGGAAACATCCATACTCACTCATACACTATGGACAATTTAGCCTACCCAATTCACCTGTACTGCATGTCTTTGGACTGTGGGGGAGACCGGAGCACCCAGGGGAAACCCATGCAAATGCGGGAAGAACATGCAAACTCCACACAGAAACGCCAACTGACCCAGCCGAGGCTCGAACCAGTGACCTTCTTGCTATGAGGCAACAGCACTACCTACTGCGCCACCGCGTCACCTAGAATTATTATTACAGTTTATAAAAATGATTATATTTAATTTAAAAAAGGTGAATTTTGTTGGCGCAATATTCTAGTGCCAACATATGGTGCAGTAGCATGTCAGGGCGTCCCGAGTTCGAATCCTGGCTCGAGGACATTTCCCTACCCTACCCCCCTCTCTCCAACTTCGCTTCCTGTCTCAATACTGTCCTATTTAATAAAGGCCAAAAATAAATATTTAAAAAAAAAAAAAAAAAAAAGGTGAATTTTCAGCAGTCGTTTCTTTGTTTCAGAAATGTCTTATTTTTGGCAAAAACAAATGTTACAAAATCTTAATGATGCTATTTTAAAAAAAAAAAAACAAAGATATCTCAAAGATATTTTAAGAGGAATTTTAAGCGCAAAAAATATTATTTGCTGGTCTATTTTATTTATGTTACAGATACTAAGCGGTTTTCTATGGAAGGCCATTTCTGACACTGAATAATCAAAAATGATTAGTTTCTTTAATCCAGGGCTATTCAATTAGTTTGTCATGAGGGCCAGTTCATGAAAAGCAACCCAAGTAAGGGGCCGATAAGATATGACTTGCAATATAAGTGATGACACAACAGCAATATAAAAAGCCCATATGCTGTATTTTTGCTCTTTAGGACACCCACATTGGCTTTTTCTACATTAAAACGTTAATATGCTGTATTTTGAAACTACATAACATCACTGCATTGTACAATGTGGCTTTTTGTGCATTCAGTGCTTTGCTGAAGTAGGCTTCTTCTACATTCAAAGACGTTCTTATACGTTTTAAACTGCGTAACAATTAGGGATGCAACAATTATAAATTTTGGTTGTACGATTATAGTATGAGGAAGAATCACGTTTAACAGTTATCACGAATATTATGCATTTATTACACTACTAGTTTAGAAAATCACAAGAAAACTGCTTCTTTTTTAAAGTGTTGTTTATTGCTGCTCAGTAACCAAATACAGCACAAAATAATAATAAAACACAAACAATAGTCCATTTCTGTCTTTAGACTGAAAAATAAAGTAAAAAAAGTTTTTGATTTAAACATGAGTGATAATTTTACGATAAAAATAAATGACAGAATAATGAATAAATACATAAAAATAAAAATAAATAAAATATTATTTGTCTAATGTTAATTTAAGCTACATAGCTAAGAATTTAAATGAACTGTTGTTATTATCTGCGTTCATACATACATATTCATGTAATAATTCGTCTAACGTATCTTTTGTTTACATTGCACTGCAAGCCATGCACAACTCTCACCACTACAGCGTGAGATCATTTCTACTGTGTGCGCCTGGAGGGAGCGAGTGCGTCGCTCTGCTTGCGAGCAGTGCGCGCACCGCTCTCAATATGCGCACGTCTCCATTGGAAAAATTAACTTGCGTGCGGAAAAGACGCAACATGTGAACAGCCTGCTGCTATAGTTAAGCCAGTGTGCGTGCGTATTAGCCTCGGTATAAGCTCGGAACTTTAAACTAGCACACACTTGGCATAACTTTGTTTAGTTGCAGCAGTTTTGTTCCTTGCAACAGAAACGTGGCATTGAGAAGACTTTACATTTAATGAACCACAATGAAATAAAGTGCGATCAGTAGTGAAATCGGCTAATCATTGCATCCCTATTAACGATATCAGTGCATTGTACAAAAGGCCGTTTCTACAAACATATCCAAATGTTTTGGTCGCCTGGGCCACACGCTTAACATCAGGTGACTCACGCTCTGCGCAGCCTTCAAATGCAGCTCGTGCTGTATTGAACTGACGCACGTCACTTCATAACTATAGCGGCCGTTTTTCAACTGAACTAAATTTATTTTTGATGTCTTGGTCACACTATTTGGAGGGCCGGAACAAATTGCTTCGGGGGCCGGGTTTAGCCCGAGGGCTGCCAATTGAATAGCTCTGCTTTACTCTCACAATTCTAACTTTTTAAAAAATGATTTAGTAGCAGAAAAACTATCCATAGTTTTATGCTCATTGTTATGGTCAATATTTAACTAAAAGACATATACAACCAGTAGAATGTAGAATTGATCTTTTATTTATTTTTCATTTTTATTTAGAAACTTAGATTCGCATTCCCTTAAAACAATATGAACTTCACAGCAATCAAGGCAGCACTTCAATATCCACAACAACTCCACATATGCAATCATTCGATATGAACGCCCATTATAAAGGAGAGATTCATTTACCGCATGATAAAATGTGTCTCTCTCAGTGCACTCCTTGTGTTTGTAACAGTTAACCATTTACCTGGGTCCATAATAATTTAAACCTACCTCAAGTTGTTGAGAACTTCTGCTTATGTCAGTGTGAATCGTACCCTTTGTCCATCCCGTAGTGCAAAACCATAATATTTCAGCAATCGAGCAGAATTTCCCTTTAATGCTTCTGAATGTCTGCAAATACCATGCTAAATGGAAGCAAGCGGGTTATATAGTTTTGATATGTAGTATAAGGGGACACAAAAAACATTTAGTGTTATTAAAAGGATAATTCACCTCAAACTTAAAACTGTTATCATTTACTCAGCCATTTTGAGTTTGTTTGTTTTTTTAATGATGAACACATCTGGAGAAGAATGTTGGAAACTGATAGCCATTGACCTCCATAGTGCTTTCCTTATTATGGAAGTGATTGGCTAAATGTTTCTAACATTCTTCAAAATATCTTTCTGTTCATCAGACAAAAAAACTAAAAATGGTTTGCAATCACTTGAGGGCAAGTAAATGAATTTCAGTTTTCTTTTTTGGGGTGAATAATCCCATCAACAGGTACTCTATTCTAGAAAATAAATTCTCTCAGGTCCAACTTTTCCTTATTAAAAATTATGGTGTCAAAACTGTTATGCAAGGCTTTGTTAACGACAATAAAATGTTCTCCAATCTAGTGAATCTCAAAAGCAAACCTGTCTTTTATAATCCCAACTATCAACCCAAAAAAAGAAATAGTGTCAAATTTGTAGTCCCTTTTAGACGGAGTAACAACCATCCTCATCCTCCTACTTCTAATAATAAATACACAACAATAAATTAAAGATTGTGAGGTACCGAAAACAATTCATACATTTTCAGAGACCCAGATTAAGCCTAAATGACACAACAGATAGAGAAGCTTAATCTGGTTCCTGAAAACAAGCTTGACCTACAGCCCCCCTCTTTTGCCCTTTAGTATGAATTAATTATACTATGTTTAACATAATACAACAGAAAGTCCAGGAAAGGTCGGATCCACCTGAGCAGAGGCAGTGGGAGACACCAGCAGAGGGCAGGGCAGGTTAAAAACTAGACGGCTGCAGTTCAGATTAGAGCAGAAATCCGTGGCGTCTCCAGATCCTGGCTTAAAGATGAATTATGAGGGGCGTTTAGATGGTCTGGTAGCCGGCGTGACTCCTGTTTCTGCCGATCAGGTAAGCCAGGATCACTATGAGCACTAGAACAGCCAACGCAGCACCCACAATGATGGGGATCAACATGTCGTCCTCGTCCAGCTCACACTCCTCAGCTAGAATAGAGGAATAAATAGGAGTTAAGCAAACGAACAGTTTAGTTGCATTATTTATTCAAGCTCATTAATTAATCAGACGCTTTAATCCAGTGACTCATAAATGAGGAATTTGAGACAAATGAGAGATTTGTTTTATTAATAATAATAATAATAATAAGTAATAATGCAATGTTTTAGACATGATTCAGTATAGTAAAGATATGACAGGATGAATTACTTTAGGCTGTTACATTTAATTTACATTAAGAAAAGAAATGTGTTTCTATGCCAAGAGTGTCTAAAACTCCTATTATATCAAATATGAGTTTGATTTTAGTTTTTTTCCTTTAATTATGTAACATCTTTTAAGTGGGACAGTTTACCCAAAAATAAAAATTCTATCATTATTTACTTGTTCAAGACCTGTTTAGTGTCATTCTTCAGTTGAACATATTTTGAAAAAAGCTGGAAACTGATAACCATCGACTTCCATAGCATTTGTTTTGACTCTGAAAGTCAATGATTACAGGTTTTCAGCTTTTTTTTTTATAATATCTTCTTTTGTGTTTAACAGAATATAGAAACTTATAAAAAATTTGTAAACACATGAGTGAGAGTAAATAGGGAGTACATTTTTGGGTGAACCATCCCTTTAAAGGGCACCTATTTTACCCCTTTTTCAAGATTTAAGAGAAGTCTTTTGTGTCTCCAGAATGTGTCTGTAAAGTTTCAGCTCAAAACACCCATCAGATTATTTATTATACCTTTCAGAATATTGGGATTTTCTGCTCTAAACACAATGTAGCTCTTTTTGTTGCCAGTGCCTTTAATGGTAGTTCTCCCCGCCCACCGTTCCCATGTGCCTGTCAGAGTGTACCTCAATATTCGCCTCTGCTGTATCAGATAAACAGCACAGTGACAGACATGAAGTAGATCTCACGTAACGTTTGTGAAAAATACTACAGTAAGAACTTTCCCAATGTATGTGTTGTGGAGTTGCAATGATGAGTCACACACAATGTCATTACAAAGTTCATGCACACACACACACTGGACACACACACCGGACACGCGTTTAACTTTGCACTGTTTTTGCACAGCAAATTTGACAGGACACACGTTAATATCCACTGCTATATAAATATTTGTTATGTTAATGTACAAAATAAACCTGATTTAACGTCCACAAACTGGGATTGAAGTGTCTTCTTGATTGGTGATAAAGTAAAGACTAATTCATTACAAACATGCACTGTTTTAAAAACATTTTAAACTTGTAAAACTCATTCTTGATCACATTTGATGATGATTGATGATCACAGTGAGCTCAACAGAGCTTTTAATCCCAGCTTTGCACACGTCCTCTCTTGTTGATATGATTATACGCGTTACTACGGAGACATGTTAATATGTGGCTGTCAATCAAATTGGTGGGCGTGGAAACCGCACTCCTACGTTTTGTTGCGGTGGGCCTCAAAATAGGAGGGATTTGGATCAGGACATCAGGAAATTAAAAAAATAGACTTACCCCCGGTTTCACAAACAAGGTTTAAGGCTAGTCAAGATTAAATTGCATGTTTGAGCTGTCTCAACTCAAAATAACTTGCAGTGAGATGTCTTAAAATACATCAGTGTCATTTTTTTTCTCCAGGTGCACACCAGTAATATACTTTTCTAAGGCCATTTTTATAAATGTGGCTTAAATAGCCTAATTTAACTAAGGCCTAGTCCTGGCTTAATCTAAGCCCTGTTTGTGAAACTGGGCCTTATTGTCTTTATATCGCCCCAATATGACTGTGGACACACTATACCTACACACAGTTCTGTCCAAACAGCTTACAAAGATGATTTTCATCATAGGTGCTTTAAAGACTTAGCCACAATTTGACGATTTTCACTTGTGCTTATTGTCAGCATTTTGAGATGTTTTTTGACATTCATACTAGGGCTGTACGATAACACAATATCTTATCGCGGACGATCAAAATTACTGCACGATCCACTTTTTCAGAAAAATCGTTGTATCACCATAGGGATTAAAAACTAAAAAAAAAAAATCCATTCGGTTTACTCCGAGCAGAATAGATATTTTTTTCGTTTCTGTTCTTGCGTAACATGTTTTAATAAAAAATGTTTTAAAAAAACATTCCGAAAACGGTTTTCTAGAAAAAAACACCGGTAATAACGAAATTTTATTACAAAGTATTGCAGGGCTCTAGAGTGCCCTGATTTCTTAATGGTGCAACTAAAGAAATCTATTCGAGGGGTAAAATTAAATGAATTTGATAAGTATTGTTAATGAAATATTTATAATATGAACTTGCTTTTGGTTATATCTATACGTGCTTTGTGCTCTCACGCGCGCTGTCGCTCAAGCGGCAGTTGATTGACAAGCTGCTTAAAGGCGCTACACACACACCCCCATCTACTTAATCCAGCGGCAAGTGCTGAAACACGCAACCAGTTTTATTTGTTGCCGATTTGCATGTTGTTCCTTTTTTAAAATGTCTTTTATTTTTTAAATCTCTCAAATTAGGCTAACATAATCTCCCTCTGAGATATTAGTTCAATAGCGTTATGGCTATTGACCAACACCCCCTGTATACTGTTTACACACTGCAGGTCTACAGTTCTGATGTGTTATGAATTACATGTTAAATGAAAGTGAGACATGCTACATTTAGTTTTTTATTTTAAAATATACATTATAACCCAGTACACAGTAAAATAATATTTATTTAAGGCCTATTGACAGCATATAGCCGTTAAGCCTAAATAGTCTAATCATGTTTTTTATTAATATTAAAACAAATTACAAACTACCTTTTGATTTTATTTAGTTTCAGTATATTTTTATCAAACAAAAAATGCAATTAATTGTATTTTGGTTTTAATTTTAATAGCCATTTAGGCAACACTACTTCTACTTAACATTGGCTCTGATTGCGTTTTCACAGATATCCTACAGATAAGACTTTTTGACTGAAAGGGCCAACATTTCGCAAGGGCTTCAGCTGGTACCGGCCTCAGTTTCGCGACTTGACGTTTATGTGGCATCTACGTATAAATGTCTGGATGACAGCGAGAGCGAGATGACATGACACCTCAGATTCAATGTGTGGCTGCACTTTACACAGTTTCTGCAAATTTTGACTATAGGCTCATCTAAATTGGCTTTTCATTCGATATAAAGCCGAAATATTGCCAGACAGAAGAAGTAACTTTAGGTTTTGGAAGAGAGTTGCTAATGAAACACACACACACACACACACACACCCACACCCTTATAGGCCTATTCATTATTGATTTATTTAACATTAAATGCACAGTAATTAAAGTAAAAAAGAAAGGCATAACTTCGGAAAAAGTGCGCACTGCAGTTTCCGATGTCAGTGGTGCGGCATTGCAATCACTTTTGTTTTAATCAGAGAATAAGATTTTATAGCCTATTTTAGTTATTTAGCGTAATATATAGTTATTTCGTTTTATTAGTGTAATTTATAATTATACAAATTATTTAGTGCTTTTTGGATTTAGGCATAGGCCGAGTTTAAAACTTAATTTTACTTGTAAATACAAAAGATTATGCGGTTTAGGTTTTTATGATAGCATTTTATTGCATGTTGAATGTTACAATTACAAAGATTTTTATTAAACAAGTGCATACCACAACATATTTTTGTTGGTGTAAAAATATAAAAAGTATCATTCTCATATTCTTGCCTTATTTATCTTTAATATAAATATAAAATTGTATACATTCATTGCAATGCGTGGTGCACCTAAGAAAAAAAAGGCGCACCAAGGCAAAAAAGTTAGTCTAGAGCCCTGTATTGGATAGATTAATTGATAGATTGATTGTGCCTTTTAATAACATTGCCATTACTTCTACAATTGATTAAACTAGTGATCCTAAAGATTAAACAATGATCGATTTATTGTCGGTAACCCTTCAAAACCGATAGACCTTATCAATGAACGATTTAGCATGGACACTTAAATTATGCTTTGCGCTGTGAGAAGCGTCCCTGATTTCACACATTACATAATCAAGTGTGTGCAGTTTACGATACCTTATGGAATTGAGCACTCTCTTGACTTTGCATACTGGGGACAGATAAAACCCTGTTATGCACAGATCTTGTTTATGTCCGCTGGTTCTGCCATTAATCCGCGGGTCAAGTAATTAAAAAGTAGGCTATGACGTTTAATTATGGGTAGCAGGTTAATAAGACCAAACATTGGTTGTGCAAACTTTACATACTTCTAAAATATTAAAGTGTTTCAAGCTATATTATCTTTTTATAGACTGCCATAAATACACATCACGGCCAGACATTTATAGTTTATATAAAAACGAGCGCTTACCTCATTTCACTGATCATTTTGCGAGTCATATTGAATATTCGGTTAATTCTTCAGCAGCCTTGTAAATGATGTATTTTATCAATGGATGTTTATAAGGACCAAGCTATTAAATACTGTAATTCTCCCAATGGAAAATGCTTGGGTGTTTTGATAATATATCATATCATTCAAAACGTTATCATGTTTGAGATCTGCCCCTCATCCTTCAATATTACAGATTGAATTATCAGATGATTTGAAATAAGAGAAATATTAACAAAAGGATATTCTTTATGGAGACCAATCTAAAAACAAATCGACAATAAATAATTCATTTTTTATAAATATAAGTTTTAATAGCAATAACTTAAACCGAAACATACCTTTGTACATGAAAGAGCCAGGTTCTCGGTAACCTTTAAGACAAGCTCGTCGCATCAGAAACAACTCTCACTTATACATCTGCTTCGCGGGCATTTCTGGTTGTATGCTCCACAGTCGCATTTGTACACATGATTTAAATAAATGCTTTTCGTCTCCCAAATTCATATAATAAAGAGAATAATAAAATAACGTTATTAACTGGTTAACTGTAAACGTTTCTGTTCAGAGTGATTAAAGTTGATCTTGTTTTCGTTTTTTTGTTTCTGTTCTGCAAAATGTCATTTGTTTCCGTTCCTTGAACCGGTTCAGAGCCTTTTTAAAATATTCTTAAACATACATGGTAAGAGTATATTTTTATATGGGGACATTAGTTTGGTTGTATTGTACCTTTGTAATTGCAAAATAGTCTTAAAAAAACAACTTGAAAAAGAATCTGGATAAAAATCGTGAATCCCCCAGAAAAAATATTGATATGATATTTTTTCCATATTGCCCACCCCTAATTGATACCCAAGCAACTTTCACTGGCCATGAGCAAAGTGAATGTGCAAAACCACTCTCTGACAATAGATGGCGCTTAATGAAAAACAGAAATACACCGGTACAGGTCTTTACATATCTCACACTCTCTTGTTAAATAGAAGAGAGGCAGTGATTGATCTATTGTAGTCGCAAAATCATCATTTTGTATTCAGACTCCAATGAAACATGCAGGTCCACATTCATCTTGCCTCAATGCTTCTTTTTCATCATTGGGAATGTGTGCTCACCTAGACTATTTTGTGCTTGAGCACCACTAAGTTATGTTTACTGTAAATTTAGCAACTCCAGGAATATGAACAAAAGTGCCAATAGACCTTTTTCTGGGTTTTTCAGTAGCGGAAGGCGTCATAGTTGGCTAAATTTAGAGCGCAGTCAATAGGAGAGTACAGCAAATATTTTTTTACAATCCTATTTGCTGAAATAATAAAAGAAAAATGCCACGAAAGTGTTATCAAGACTTTCAGAAAAAGGTAAAAAATTGTTTGAGACAGAGGAGAAAATAACGTCAAATTTACTCTCAGCCTCATAGACGCTGCATTAGAAACACATCGCATAAGCTGTAATTTCATTTTTGTAATTTGACGCAAAGATGATATAATGTTCATAAATGCATATAAATGTTCAAAAAAAAAAAAAAAAAAAAAATCAAAATATTAAAAACTTTCAAGGATTTAAGATTATGATGACCGTTAAACATGTCATAACAGTCTTATGAAAAAGGTCCATCTCATTGGTCGACTACTTTTTAAATGGTGCATTAAATCAAAAAATGAGCCTAAAATGTTTTTGGTGTTATTCACCTGCCGTTTTGCACGTTTGCGAGTGCGCACACTCACATTAGCACTTTTTAACTTAGTCACAAGGTGTTCAGCAACAAAACAAAATTCTTCCTGGTGTGCACATATTATTCCTTAGTGTTGACATATAATAAAAGGGCATTAGATGTATGTATGTGGGTGAAGACTTATTGAAGGACAAAACAATAAACTAAGCAATGGTATGAAGAAGAAGAAAAACACACCTGCTCCAAAATCTCCATTGACACTAAAAGGTTGCACTTGAAGCTGGAAGGTGTTGAGAGAGAAATTTTGTGTGACGCTCAAGGTCTTTTCCTTCTGACACATGTAAGAGTGGCCCAGTGTTCCCACCATGTAGTTTAGTGTGGTGTTTCGGACCACAAGACCCTCTGAAAAAAAAACAATTCATACAATTTTTCAGAACACACAACTGCAAAAAAAGCTAAATCTTCTATCATATGTTTAATTTTGACTTACTAGCCATATCAGGCAATGCAGCTGACAGCTCCAAACCACTGAGATGATACTTGTTTGATGTGGAGTTCTGAAAAGGAAACATTTCACATGTGATGATGAGGGGTAATTTTAGGGGCACCATCATAGGAACTAATAGGAGGGGATGCAATACTTACTAAAGAGAAGCTGAAAGTCAGAGTAATGTTGTCCTCTGTGAGAATCAGAGATGCACGGTCTGACTCACAGGATCCAGAGAATTTAACCAGGTTTGGATGCAAGTTCAAGACCTCCTGAACAGGCTGAAATGAAAGACAAGTTTACATTTAGATGAGGCACACTGTAGCCAATCCGAATTACATTTACAAAAGTGATTTTATATAGAGCATTTCAGTGTGGTCATGTCATTGGCACATGAACATCTCCGGCTTGTTATGAAACTATTTCATAACTGTAACAATAGGCAATTCGATCAAAGCTGTTTTAACATCAAGTTATCTTAACATTTTTTATCAATATGTGGCTCTTTTTGGATTCTCAGAAGCTATAGAAATTAAAAATGCATATCAGGAAATACACTAGGACCATTGTTTTTGTTTACATCCCTCAAAATGATCTATACATAGAAAGCATATAGTCTATTTTAAAGGAATAGTTCACCCAAAAATTCTGTCATCATTTTCTCATCGTTTCAAACCTTCATGAGATTTTTTCTTCTGTTAAACAAAAGAAAGAGAAGATATTTTGAAGAAAGCTGGAAACCTGTAACCATTAACTTCTATAGTATGTGTTGCTCCATGTGTTGTGGAAGTTAATGGTTACAGGTTTCCAGCTTTCTTCAAAACATCTTTTTATGTTCAACAGAAGAAACTCGGGTTTAAAACTACTTGAGGGAGAGTAAATAGTGAGTAACTTGTTTGAGGTAAATTATCCCTTTAAATGTTTCAAATAACTTTTCTGTGTAAATATATGAATGAAATAATGCTCCATCATCATTCAGTGTAAGAGAAATATTATATAAAAATGTATATTTTTCTTAAATATAAAAATGCATACTGACTTGTACTTATAAACAGTGTGCGAACTATACATTGACGATTGGGGGTGGGGTCAAATTTTTTCAGTAGTAGTTTGGCAATACATGCTTCAGTAAATTAAATTCATGAATGCATTTAAATTACTTCTAATTTATCAATAAAATGTATACTTTTTCTGGGATATTTAGGGACTATTTTAGAGGTTACTGTAGGTCAAACTATTCAAATGATGTGTCTAATTTGCCTTTTCTTTAGGCTACATGCAGATATAAACACCTATTTTACAAGAAACGTGTTTTGTGAATACTTATGATGTCTATCTGTGCTCTAGAACTGCCAGTTTCAGGCTGTTGAATGATATTTTTGCTACCACTAATTGGCGTGATTGAATGCATCACAGTGGTATGAACCGTTATAGGGGGAGGGGGGTTATATATATATATATATATATATATATATATATATATATATATATATATATATATATATATATATAAAAAATATAATAATATATACATAATACATTTTTAATTATTAATATAAAAGAAAGCTAATATTGCAGCAAGCTATTTCTTAGTATTAAAGGGCTCCTTGGTAAATCATGTTAATGATGTGGGATTGTCATTAGTTCTAGCTCAGACAAAAAATAAACAGGGAACATTCTAATAAGGAAAATATGTAAACTATTATGCACTTTTATTATTTCAATACTTGAAATACCCTTTTAGTCCTTGACCCATGTACAAATGAGGACCGAAACTTCAATAATCTGAATTACTTGCATACAAATCTCTTTATCACAGCAAATCCCTTTATTTACACAACAAGCCAAGCATTTCAATAACAGTGATATAAATATTGTTTGTCATAGAAATAAATGCAGGAGTTTTTTTCAATTTCAAATTTATAAGCTGGAAATTTAAAAGCATGGTATTAAAATGTCACCTAAAATGTTTTTTTAAATAGCAAAGCAAAATATTTCAAGCTTCTAACAAAAAAAACGAAAGTGATAATATAAGTACCTTGCCCTGAGAGCTTGAGCTGAAGCTTATGTTGAGTTGCAGGGCCATGCGTGCCAGGAGACAGACAGTATCATTGGCATTGGTGACATTGTAGTTGCCCCGCTCTGGGGGTCCGGGGGTGACAGGAGAGGCCGGAGGAGAGCTGGTTTCAGGGGTGGCCGCAGTGGTCGAAACATTGGTGGTCAAAGTCTGGTGTATGGTTAGAGCTGTAATGATGATAACATTATTCATTTTACAAGGTTTTGCACAAGTTGTAGCAGTGGTTAGATGCACTCAGTTTTTTTTCTCTATGCTATTCCAATAGTATAAGACGTTTTTAGACTGAGCTTTATTGGTCTAGAAGCATAATGTTCAGGATTTGTGCAGGTTGCACCACGTCAAATTTAAGACTTTTTAAGACCCTTTTAAGAATGAAAGAATGAAATTTCAGACTTATACAGGGCTAAACGCTAAGGATTTTCTTAAAATTCACTTCCCATCAAAAAACAAATTCTAATTAGTAAACGTTTAGTCAGATATTTTAAATAATGTGTCAAACCATCAGACCCTAGAGTTGCATACATGCATTTTTTTTTCAACTTAATAAAACCTCTTTAAAACTTTAATAAACTAAATGTATGCACAACATACTGTTATAATATCAGTTATAAATCGAGTTTTGCAAAAAGTTTTATAGAGATGTGTTGGTGATTGGATGTGTGTTGGATCGATTGGGTAGCTTTACATAAACAAAGGAATCTTACGACCTGTTTAAAGTGATTGAAGACCTACAAGACAATATTTCAGTGAACTTAAATTTCTAAAACAAAACTTTAGGACTTAAAGTCTTAAGGCATTTTAAAACCCCACAAACACTCTGAATGTTGGTATGCATTTTTCATTTTTGTTTTGTATTATCACTACTTGACTATTGTTACTACTTGAAGTGCCTATTGATTGACAAGCACTGCATCAGAGAGAGAAAAAGAAAAGAAAAACAGATCAAATTTACAAACATTTTCAAAATAAGATTTTTCTGATATAAAAAGGTGTATAATAATAATAAATGCATTGTACTGCATTATAAATATATGTAGCTTCTGTATAACTGTTTGTGAGCTGTGTAACATGTATGACTTTTAAACATATCCAAATGACTTTGAGGCAAAGTTGGTTTAGTATTCGCACATTCGTACTGGCAGCTCCTTATATTTTTTTACCACAGTACTTTGAATATTCTGAGTCTGACTGAAATGCAAGTATGCGAGTATGAACTCAAAAGAACATTAGCACAATTTAATTGACTGTGAACAATGTTATACTTTGATAGGCATTGGCTGCTAGTATAATTTCACTATTTAGAATATGCAATGAATACTTTTCTGAAATGATATTATTAATGAGAACGTCTGAATGTGGGAATATAAAACCAACTTTACCTCAATCCAAATGACCTAGTAGTACATCTGCTGAGTTTCTGAAGTGCACTATTACTGGGCACTTTTTCTTTTCCATGAGGCCGTGAGAGAGGATTGATAAACGGCACTGAACCAACAAAACTGACACTGGTAGGTCATGTGATAGACAACATTGTGGATGTAGAATATAACTTTTTTTTTACAGCAATTAATTTCATACTCAAATGTAGTAACTATTCAGATAGAACAAAAGAGATTTCGGACACAAAGCTGTTCATTTAACGTCAACATGGTGGCGTCCACGAGGTGATGTCCCGTCAAAAGCAAGGTGCAACAATGCACTTTTTGGTGGATTCTGATATGATAATGAGTATTCATTTTATGTATATAAATGTACTGGAATTGCTATTTTTATTGTACGATGGTTTTCTTAATCGTCGAAATTATACGGGTGCTCCTTTAATACATAAAATCAGGTAGGACCGTAGAATGACGTTGATTTTCAGTAACGTTAACGACATTCATACATTTTAAGTGAAACACATCAATAAGTAAAACTCTTTCCTCCCAAATTATAAAGTCTCAGCTTTCCTGATACAGCAGGCCTACCTAGGCCAAGGTATTACATGAATATACATGAATATTTCTAAAAAACATAAGAAACAAAGATAATTAAGCTACGGCGTCACGTAGTTTAGACTAATATAATATCATTAATGAACTGACCAATTAAAAATAACCAACACAAATAGTCCTCCATCCCACAATAGAATATATTAAAATCAAACTTACCTATCAGCAAGCTAAAAATTGCCCCGGCGGGCATGTTTTGTTTGGGGATGATAGAGATCATGTTTCTTGCCAAAGTAAATCAAAACACGCTCGATAAAAAACAGATGATGTCAGTGTAATTAATAAGCGTCTCCAAGCTATCTAGCCAGATTACTGACGTTATGCAGCAGAAGAAAACGGTCTGTTTGAGCTGCCGTTGTGCCAAATCTACATCTGATAATAAACGCAGTAGGTCAGATTTGTTTAGTTTCTCGTAACCGCAGCAGGAAACACCACCGTCACGTGAGCGGCTGCTGGAAACAACTAAGCGCATGCGCGTATTTTTCTCGTTTTTAATGTAGAAATGTAGTTTATTCATTTGTCGGACTAAAAAGACAAATGTACTATGATGTGATGCGGATAAATAAACAAAAGTAAATTATAATAAATGTATTATTATTCATATTCGTTGTCTCACCTCTCCCGCAACACGCACTTGCACTTAGTTGACGATTCGTCACCCTTCAGTTATAGAAACGGTCTAATATATAATTAATAGTCGATAAACTGACAACATTTTAGTCTTGTTGCAAAGGAAATGTGTGGGTAAAAATAACGTTTGGCAAAACTGCATTAATAACAAGCACGCAGAAGTGATGTAGACACGTAAACAGATGAGGGCGCATGTGACTCAGGATGCTCCTATGTGTTACATTATGCAGAGACAATTTACAAGCAGGCTAAAGATTTCAGGACCATCCCAGAAGGACATCACAGATGTGTGATACTTGACCTTTTAGTAATTTTCTCTATAGACTAGGCCTACTACAGACTTGAAAGCTCAAATTAAAGCTCAAGACTTTTTTTTGTTTGTTTGTTTGTTTTTTTACAGCGATGCTATGGAAGAACTATTTTTGGTTAGTTCTTGGGGGCTGGGATTATGAAATGAGTCTTAAGATTCATGAAATGATATTATATATGTCAAAAATCAGTCCAAGGCACTCGAAAAATGTGGAAAGAATATTAAAAAGCCTTTATTGACATGGCTATTTCATGGCTATATATATTAAAGGAATTTCTATGTCAATAAAGGCTTTTTTATATTTTCTTCCACATTTTTTGAGTGCCTTGGACTGATTTTTGTTGTCTATTCTGACGAATCTCTTACCCAAAGAGCACCGACACATTATTTAAGCTACCCCTGAGCACTTTTGGTTTGATTTTGGATATTTTATCTGTTTTTTACTGCTGAAATATGTTAACCCTTTAATCTCCAACTTACTTAAATTGTGTTCCTGATATCATTCTATAAGCAAATCGTGAGTAATGATAATTAAGTAATGGCAAATAAATGGTAATCTTGTCCATATCCTATGGACAATGTTAAAATGGTTACAATCACAAGGGTTAACGAGTTAACCCTTTAACCTTCACTTATTAGTTAAATTGTGTTCCTGATATCATTCTATCAGTAAATTTAGAATAATGATAATTAAGTAATGATAAGAAAATTATAATCTTAACCAATATAATGTTATGATGGTTATGATACCACGGGTTATGATAGGTTAAAGGGATAATGCTTTCATACTTAAATGTCTTTTTATTGTTGGATGACTGAAAGGTGAGCAGAAACAATATGCCTATTTTATAAATTACTTATTGCATTCATAGACAACTCACCTGATTATTTAAAGGAAATCACACCCATATTTTGCTCAGAGCATTATCGGGTATAGAAAACTTGTGTATTAAATATTCATGATAATACTTCATGATAATACAGTTCATCAAGATCAATTCAAGTTTGTTTGTATAATGCTTTTCACAATAATTATTAAGATCAATAGAATCTTAACCCTCCTATTAACCTAGGGCAAAATTTGACCCCATTGAATAATACATACTTGTACTGTACATACCAGTCAATACATACTTGACATATTTGTTTTTGCTTCAAATGTGATGACTTTTCCTAATTTAATGCGGAGAACTCTGTAAACATAAAATTAACATAGACATTTTTAATGTCCTGTCATTTTGTAACCAGGATGATTCTGTACCCAATTTAGTGATTTTTTATGGTGATTTGCCAATTTGGTAATGGGTAATCTAGATGTCTATGGGGTAAGGAGTGGGGGAGGGAGATTAGGTTATTACTAGGGTTATTTAAATAGTTAACCATGACATAAATTAATTTACACAAGTCTTTTAGTTAAATAGAAATACAGACTTGGCCTCAAAAGATAAAAAGTGTTACCAGAATTTTGGGTAGTGGTGTAAAGAGTACTGAAAAATCATACTTAGGTAAAAGTACCATTACTTACCTAAAAATGTAGTGTAAGTAGAGTAAAAGTATCTTTTGTAAATAGAACTCAAATTATGAGTAAAAAGTAGCCCTTTCAAAAGTACTCATGAGTCGTGAGTAGTGAGTATTAAGCTGTAAAAAGCTGAGGCATTTACATGTAACTTGTGGATGTGTGTAAACGTAACATTCTGTAGTGCATTAAGTTATTGCCTAGCTGGCACACAACATCATAAGATGTTGATATTAGGTTAGATTTAGGTTGTGATGTCAGGTGATCAAAATTCAATGTCTAGCCAGTGTCTAAGGACAACATTATTTTCATCTCCAATAACGACATCAATTGATGTTGATATTTGGTTGATATTAGGTGGTGTTAGAAAGTGACCAAAATCCAACATCAAGCCAACATCTTAAACCAACGTCATATTGACGTCAAATACTGACATTTATTCGTCAGGTATAGCAACCAAAATCCAACATCTGATAGACGTCATAGTGATAACGTCCACACAACGTCAAGCTGTAACATCATTAGACATTGATATTTGGTTGATTTTAGGTTGGACGTTGGACATTGACGTCGGCCTGACGTTGGGTTTTGATGTCAACCTGATTTTCATTTCCAAACAAAATGCAATGTCTCCATGACGTTAGGGTACAACATAAATCTGACGTCATGTCGATGTCTTGTGCCTGCTGGGTGTTTAAGGCCATTTAGATTTTATTAGATGGTGTTGATATCAAAGATAGAAAATGTAATAATACATTTCTTAGAAGTTGATTTATTATCCTGCAACTTTTAGACACAAGTACTTTTGGAATAACTAGTTTAAGAATATCAATTGATCCGCTGCGTAAAACATGTGCTGGATAAGTTGGCGGTTCATTCCGCTGTGGCGACCCCAGATTAAAAAAGGGACTAAGCCAAAAGGAAAATGAATGAATGAATGAAGAATATCAATTGGAACTTAATCTGGACTTATAACAACAAATATTGTGTCACTAACAAAGTCAGTGAAATTTATTTTAAAATTCTACATAAAGTATATCCAACCAACCAGTTTCCCAAGAGATATAAAGTTGATCTTTTTGAATCTTGTGCTTTTTTGTGGAATAAATGTTGAGACTGTTATGCATTTGTTTTTTGATTGTATGTATGTTAAATATTTCTGGTTTGATGTTGAATGTCTATTTATTATGCTGAGTGGTCATAGAATTAATATAAAGAAAAGAGATGTCATATTGTATGTAGATAAAAAGATATAGATAAGAATCTCCTGTTTATGTTCAATCTTTAGATATTAGTACACTGTAAAACCCAACAGTCAACTTTATCAAATGGAATGAGTGTAGTTAACTCAAAATTCACTGAAAATTAATTCTACTCATTTGAAAAGAGTTTTGAACTCAGTGTTGAAGGTAATGAGTTAATTAAATACCTCATTACTTCAACTTAAATGGAGTAAGTTCACAGTACTCATATAGATTAGTTTAACTCAAATGGTTTGAGTTGCCTTAACTTATTGGGTTTTACAGTACTCAGGTGGTACAGTACTTACCGTGCTCAAATTGCTTCGTTTACTGAAATGGATTAAGTTCACAGTACTCATTAGGATTAGTTATTGAACTTAAATGGTTTGTTACAATCGGTTTCCTCAAATGGTTTGAGTAACCTTAACTTATTGGTAGGGCCAGACGGAATCTGCGGACGTTTTTTGCTATTTCTGCGGAGAATTTTGGTAAAAATCTGCGGATTTCTGTGGAATTATTTTGGGAGTATCATAACTAAAACCTTAATATGTGAAATAAAAAATTACATCTTTTAAACTTTTATTTAATGCTTAAAATGCAAATCAAATTAGATTAACTGTAAATAGTTGACTGTAAGTAAATAAACAGAATTAATGATGGGCTAAAAAACTGCGGAAATCTGCGGAAAATCTGTGGAAAATCTGCGGAATTCTGTGCGCGCAGATTCCGTGTGGGCCTGCTTATTGGGTTTAACAGTGTAGGCAAGTTTCATATACACAAGTGTAAATGGTCGCAGAGGAAGCCTAACATCTTCCATTTCAAGGCTGATTTAAATATTTATTTTGAAACTCTTAAAGGACTTTCAAGTCGTAAAGTAACCAGAATGTGAATATACTCCAAAAACTAAACTCCTCTTCTTTATGGTAATTGTTAAGTATACCTGCTCTTGTTCTTTATTTGTTTTTTCTCTCCTTCTTTCTTTCTTTTTGTTATTTTGCTTACAGATTTTATGCTAAAATGTGAATATCCTATTGTAAGAATTGTTATGCATTTAATTGGAAATGTTCAGCAAATACAATAAAAAAAAGTTTTAAAAAGTGTTTAAGGCCATTTCGGTCATCATACAGTAAACATCTGTCATCTTCTCATCAGTGACATGCATCTAAACAGTCTCTGGGTCAATGCGTGTAAAGATTTTGGATATCTTCTTGGACACTTTTGATATTTCCAAACAGTTTCCAAACAGTTTGCTCGCCCGTGTCTTGAGGCAGTTTATTATTATGTGATTTGCCTTCTATGTGTGATTTGATTGGACAGGAATCACAAGATTTTTCTAATCCCCATAGACAAGAAAAAATAAAGTAGTGACTGCAGGTTGAAGGAAAGTAGTGGAGTAAAAGTACCAATACAGCACTAAAAATGTACTCAAGGGAAAGTAAAAGTACACATTTTAAAACTACTTAGTAAATTACAATTACTGAGAAAAACTATTCAATTACAGTAGCTTGAGTATTTGTAATTTGTTACTTCACACCACTGGTTAATAGGAGGGTTAAAATAAATGTCTAAAAAGTATTTGTGTTGATTTATAAAACCACACCTATTGCAAATGCAAAACAGCAGGGGGCACAATTTATCCTGTAAACTGCAAATGTCAATGTGTTTTTAATTTCAATTAAAAAAGTAAGAAAACAAATCAGCTAAATTGTATATAAGGTGGAAGTTTATGGCATCTGTTCTTAAGATATTGCCTGATTATATTACTCTTCATCTATTAAATCCCACGTGTCTATAATGCACAATTTCTTGCAGACAAAACATTTGTAAATTTAAATTGCTTGTAAATATACGTTAACCCAATGCTGTTAAAATAGAAACAATCAATGCAACAGACTGTCAATGCACATCGGCTGCGAAGTATCTTGTGAAAAGATGCGTAACTGTCAGCGAGAGGGTCTAAAAATATACAGGAAATGCTGGTGAGACTTTTTTTGAGATGAGAGGACAAGAGCCTCTTTGGTGGAGGCCGTGGTTGTCATTCACTAGAACAGAAAACCCAGGGCAAGGGCTACTTCCTGTAAGGTAAAAGTAGACACAGAGGAGAAGCAATCAAAACAGAAGAGCTAAAAACTGCTGCACATCACTTACAGGCCAAGCAACAGGAAGGTTCAGCATTTCAGGGAATGTTATGGAAATGAGCAGGACAATCACTGTATTGTTGTTGGCCTCATGTGTGTCCTCTGCAGGTACAAGCTTTTTTATGTATTTGTTGGGTGTCGTATATATATATATATGTAGAAGATTCATAACTCACTATATATATCATAAAAAAATCATATTTTTGATGGTTCACTATGAATCTCAGTGGCTGTGAAATATGCATTTGTGATATCTGGAGTGAATTTTTTATTTTATTATTTTTTTTTTGTGAGTGTTTTCTCCTAAGGTCAAACATCAGATCATCTTCGTGTGGCCATTTTAGTTTCAACACAACCAGCAATACTTGTAGCACTTAGTAAGAAATGTTTTAGGCGCCGACTGTGTTTGCAACATAAAGGTTACATTGCTATGATTGTCTGTAACTGTTATCTTCGTGTTTAAAATGTTGTTTCCTGAGATTAAAAAAGGAAGATTTCAGAAACACCTTTTGCGAAACTTTTAGTGTTTTTGAAGCTCAATGGCTGCTTTTCAAATCGACAACATCAAGGATTGCTTAAACACGCTATGCAGATTATGCTAGACTATTTACCAAATGTAAGTTAAATAATAATTAGAATAGTTAGAGATGAATTATAACACAAGAATATATATTTAACTTTATCCTGACTATTATATGTGTAGTGGTTGTTTTAATTTTAAAAAAGTTCAAGTAAAACAGATATATAAATATATGCAGCACCAAAACATGCGTAAGGTTAGTATTCAGTAAAATGAAATACTTTATTATTATAAAAATACTTTAATATAAAAGTATTTTGAAGTAATATATATTTTTGCCTAGTGGATTCAGAGGGTGCGTCCAGATTTCAGTTAAACAACTATTTAATCACAGAGTTTAATAACGTTTAACATAAAATAGTATTATAGTTGAGAAATAATGAGTTTCAGAAACATACCTGAGCATTAATTCATGAAGGTTAATGTTGCAAATATGAATACAATCATAAACTAAATACATATATTTATACAGTATATCAAGTTATGGTGTCACTCGGTAAGAGGAAGAGTTGACTCAACAGAATGAAAAAAGATAACTAATACTAAATGCACAACCATTTTACACCAAATCCCAAATACACATTTATTTTTCTCACATTTAGAATGAATCAAAGTCAAATATAGAACTATGATCGCATAATAATCAATGCAGATTGATTTCTAAAAGCATTTATCATTTTCTTAATTCATCCGTTTTGATAACAATGTCGATGTCGGAAGTAAAATATAACCCCACATGCTTATACTTTAACCTTCCTATTAACCCACAATTCTGGTAATACTTTTGTATACTTTGTGTATGTTATTTTTTTATGTATTTCTTTTTAACTAAAAGACTTGTGTAAAGTAATTTATGTCACGGTTGACTTTTTAAATAGCCCTAGTAATAACCCAATATGACCCCCCTCCCCCACTCCTTGCCCCTTATACATCTAGATTACCCATTGGCAAATCACCATAAAATCTCACTAAATTAGGTACAGGATCATCCTGGTTACAAAATGACAGGACATTAAAAAATGGCCATGTTAATTTTATGTTTACAGAGTTCTCTGCATTAAATTAGGAAAAGTCATTACATTTAGAGCAAAAACAAACACGTCAAGTATTTTCAGTACAAGTATGTATTATTCAAAGGGGTCAAATTGAGCCCTAGGTTAATAGCAGGGTTAAGAGTTACTCTATAGTTACGCTAAGTTGTTACTTTATTTTATGGTGTACTTACTATAAGGTTAGATTTCAGTTTTTGGGTATTACATGTAAATACACATAGTTTATTGTTATTACAATTAGAATGTATAATAAAAATACTGTAAAACCCTAACTGTTGACTAGTCTCTTCAAGTAAATCACTGGCCTAAAATAAAAATATAAAAAAAACCTTTGTCTGATTTAAATTTTAAATACATCAAAACATACAACAGTCAACTTTATCAAATAAAAAGAGTGTAGTTAACTCAAAATTGACTGAAAGTTAATTCTACTCATTTGAAAAGAGTTTTGAACTCAGTGTTGAAGGTAATGAGTTAATTAAATACTTTATTAATTCAACTGTAATGGAGTAAGTTCACTTTACTCATTAGGATTAGTTTTTAAATGGTTTGTAGCAATCGGTTTCCTCAAACAGTTTGAGTTACATTAACCTTTTGGATTTTACAATGTATAAGAACCAACACAAATGTGAATCAATTAGGTCCACACTAAAATAAATGCTGGGTTTGTCAAATCCGATGTTGGGTTAATTTTTTTCAATTCAATTTAAACTACTTTTTTTTACCATAATGCTTGGGTTTGTCCATATTTGACCCAACGATGGTTTACAACAACCCAGTATTTTATAATTCCATTTCCTTCTGTACGTCGATTGTTCTCTTTGTTTTTGTAAGCAGTGAACATGCGTTTGTAGATGAGTTTGTACCAGTGTAGTATATGAAACGTGTGTGGTCAAGTTTGCACAGCAGCCCCCATAAACACCTACAGAGTTTGATCTGCAGTGAAGCAAAGAGACTTCACTGTTCTGTGCTCATTATAGCTCTTCACTAGACCTGTGCTGAGAAACCACAGAAGTAGAATGCGCACACACACACACACACACACACAAACACACACACACACACACACACACACACACACACACTCATGTTTGTTTTTGTGAAAAGTGGGTACATTACATAGGCTTCCATTCATTTTATACAGACCAAACCGTATATTATATTGGCCTCACCCCACCCTACCCCTAAACCCAACCATTACAGGAGACAGTGTACAGCTTTACTCCCTGAACAAACTCATCCTGTGTGATTTATAAGCTTTTTGAGAAGTGAGGACGTCACCAATGTCCTCATATTTCACCTGCTTTTTGTAATACCTGTGTCATACCTATGTCATTATACAGATTTGTGTCCTGATATGTCACAAAAACATGTACACACACACACACACACACACACACACACACACACACACACACACACACACACACACACACACACACACACACACACACACACACACACACACACACACACAGACACACAGAGACACAGAGACACAGATGAGTCCGGGCTTCTGCTGAAGGATTTTTTCATTAAGCATGGTTCTGCAAAACAAAACATATTCATATTTTAAAATAATAAATAAATAAGTAATTAATAATTGGGATGAGATTGAGGAATTTAACTCTTTGTTTACATTAATTATGCAACAGTTTTCTAAAATAATTAGCAACAAGCATTTCAAGATCTGTGCATGTTACAATCTATCTATCTATTTATCTATCGTTCTATCATTCTATCGATCGCTTTTTCTATCTATCTAAAATAATAATAAACAACATTTATATCAAGCTCTGTGCATATTATGTTAGTCACTAAATGTGTGTCTGTCTATCTATCTATCTATCTATCTATCTATCTATCTATCTATCTATCTATCTATCTATCTATCGTTCTATCGTTCTATCTTTCATTAGGTCAATTTTGATTGCATTACAAGTTTATTTAAATTATTTTGTATTTGTTACAACAATTCTTAAACTATCATTAATGCAGAAATATACTGACATTGTTGAAAACCAAGTTATACACTGTAAAAAATGCTGGGTTCCACACAGTTTCTTCATGTTGTCGCATCAGAAATCGATAAAGTAACATCATAGTTTTTATAAATTAACTGCATTGAACATAAAACATTTACGTTGTTTCAAATAAACTGTAAGAATTGTGTTGTTTCAGCTCATTTTAAATAAGTAGTTTGAACAAGCAGCAAAAGTCATTTTTTAAGTGTAGTTCATTTTTGAGAGTTAAAACAAACTCTCAAAAAGTGTTTGGTTTATCAATAATTAAATATATTTTGGGCAAGACCATTTCAAATGATTTGTTTTGTATGGTTTTCACAAATTATTTTTTGCAGATTTTTTACGGGTTAAAGACACGATGTCCCATTTTGTTCTAATTCCACATCGAATTCAAGTTACAAGTATAATATTTACATACATTGAAAATATTTTAAAACCAAGCGTCTGATGTACAAAATGACTTTTGTGGACATAAAATCATCAAATTATAGGTGAAATAATGTTAATCTATTGCAAATATTTTATTCTGTCTAATGGTTTAGATTTGAAAGATCAGTTAATCATTGAATAAACATACACTGTTGAAGTCTGAATTATTAGCACCCCTGTTTATTTTTTTCCCAATTTCTGTTTAAAGGAGGGAAGATTTTTTCAACACATTTCTAAACATAATAGTTTTAATAACTCATCTCTAATCACTGATTTATTTTATCTTTGCCATGATGACAGTAAATAATATTTGACTAGATATTTTTCAAGACATTTCTAGACAGCTTAAAGAGACATTTAAAGGCTTAACTAGGTTAATTAGGTTAACTAGGCAGGTTAGGGTAATTAGGGAAGTTATTGTATAACGATGGTTTGTTTTGTAGACAATTGAAAAAAAATATAGCTTAAAGGGGCTAATAATTTTGACCTTAAAATGATTAAAAAAATTTTTAATCTGCTTTTATTCTAGCTAAAATAAAACAAATAAGACTTTCTCTAGAAGAAAAATATTATCAGACATACTGTGAAAATTTCCTTGCTCTGTTAAACATCACATGGGAAATATTTTAAAAAGAAAAAAATTCAAAGAGGGGCTAATAATTCTGACTTCAACTGTAAAACAGAAAGTCACTTTACAATTTAATATTTTGATGCTGAAAAATTCTTTTTTGTCTTAAACCAATGCATGTCTTTGTTATTTCAAGCCAGACTTAAGAATTATTTTTATTAGAAAGCATGCATAATCTGCATCCAATTTGAAGATAGATTCCTATAATAGATTATAATACATTTAATTGGTCTCAATGATTTACTTGTGAGGATGTAGCCAGTTTACATTTGATTCATCTAACATGAAAAGTGCAGGCTGAATTAGTTCTAAGTGTAAGCCATTATTCAGCAGATATTTTGTGTGCTACTACATTGTTAAACACAAACTTAGATTAAATATTATAAGAATCATGCAATTGTATATTAATAATCAGTGACTACAGAACGTTTTTTTTACTTCAATAACAAACATACAAGATTTGAGCCTATAAAAAAAGAAAATGATAGTAACAATGATAATAATGTAACAGATCAGGTTAAATAATAGTATAAACACATATAAAAACCAGTAAAAAAAAAAAGAAAAACAATTAAACATACATGCATGAATAACACAAATACAGCAAGAGGAAAGAAGGACGTATGTCTCTGTGATATTTCCAAAATAACTATTATAATAATCCAAGAATCTATCAATTTTCTTGTTTTAACCAGTCTAAGTGATTTAATCATCAATTTTAATAAAAAAAAATTGAAAAAAAAAGACTGCGAATTTAAGAATTTTTGTTTGTGAATAAAATATTTTCCATACAAAATAAAAAAGTTAAGAATGTAGTTCTCTGGTATATCGGTTTTACCTTTATAGTAACAAATAATATCCTGTAGTTGAAAGGGACTGGAAGGAGCAATGTAATTACCTATGTGAAGATATAAGCTATTCCAAAAGCTTTTTGTGTTTTCACACTGAAAAAATATGTGAATCAGGCTTTCGTCTTCAGTTTTACAAAATGAGCATGAACTATCAACCTCCATATACTTTGCCAAAGTACTATTCACTGGATATATTTTATCAAGAATTTTAAAATGAACCTCTTTTGTTTTATTGGGAATGCTGTACTCATGAGGTAATAGCCAGGCTTGTGACAGAAACGAAAGGAATGGCTGAGTTGGAACAGAATTACAAAGACACCTATATAAATCATTTTGCTGATGTTAGCCAAATTGCTAGTCACCTCAAAACTGAATAAACCTCTTTCTAAAAATAAAAATTTTTCTTTTCTTGTTTGATCGTCTGGCAGTTTAGACAATAAAGGCGCTTCTCATTTTTTGTCGTTTCTCTCAATTTTCCACTCTTTATTCATTCTTGTTTTCTTCCTTTTTAGCATTAAAGACCTCAGTGAAAGCGGAAAAAAGACAAAAATTCATTAATCTACAAGTTATTTCCACCACTTGCTTTATAAACATCTTTTACAATTGTGTGTTTGTTTCTTCGGCAGAGGCCTCTGTGAGCGACCCGACTTACTGCTACATTTTAGATGTTATTCTGCTGGTGTACTCCATCATTTTTACCGCTCTCTACTTTCGAGAGAAGGTAAGTTGCTCTCTTTTTTTTTCCGAGTGAAGAAATTTATCTCATGGCTTAAATCTCTAACCTGTTTTCTCCCTTGTACGGCATAGTTTACTAAAGAAGGGCCCGTTCCTCCAGATCCTGCAGCCCCGGCCCGTAACCCCAATGAGCCCGTCTATACAGTGAGTTATCATTTACATATGTCCCAGACACACTGAAAAAAAATTATGTCTGCAAACTTGTTGCACAAAATTTATATGTGTTGAATTTAAACAAACAAATTAATTGAGTAATGTTCAATTTAATCTGTGTGTTTAAATTCAACCCAAATAAATTGTTTACAACCTTTTACCTTTAAAATTTAGTTCAAGGAATCATCTCTGAATCATTTCTTGTGAATCATGCTTCATATTCAAGGTTTAAATATACCTGATTTGTTGATCCGTATTGGATTTAATGGGTCATTACAATGTAAAAAAAAAGACAAAGGTACAAAATGTAATAAGTTAACAATAAGAATAACGTGTGTTGTTTTGAGGATATTTAGTAACAGTCAAATACACAAAAAAATTGCGTTTGTTCAAACTATTTAAAATAAACTGAAATGACACAATTCTTGAGAGTTTTTTGGGACAACTTAATTTCTTTATGTTCAATCTACTTAAATTTGTAAAAACTAACAAGTTACTTTATTCCTTCATGTTGTCCCAACAATTGATTGTGTGGAACCTGGCATTTTGTACAGTAATTAAAATCATTATCCGTTTTGTGATATATTTGTACATAACAAACATTAAAGTGATTAACAATGATTGCATCTTGGTTCTCACAGAACACATTCGCATGATATTTTCAGTAAGATCTGGTTAAGAGGCGTTTGAAAATATGTGGCATGACTAACTTTTAATCTAACATTTGAGGTTACTGAAATGGCTGAAACCTTGAAATTTTGTCTTCCTTCCTTGAAGCCCCATGATAATAATCACACTAATAGATATTTCTAACACTTAAAGGAAGACACTGTAGGTGAACGGTAAAAAATAATTATTTTTTAGCATTTATCACTATAATAACCCAGTTACTAACAAACATTTTATTTATTTACGTATTTTTATTACAAATGTTCTGGAATGTTGCAGATGAGGCATCATTTAAAGCAGGGGTGCCCAAAGTTTTTCCTATAAAGGGCCAAAACCAAACTGGATTGAGGGCTGTGGGCCAAATATATACCAAACCGTATTATAATAAATTTACCAAAGGGAATTTCCTAAAAATGTTGATTTAAATCATATTAACTAAAGCAGTATCATTTTAAACATTTTATAATGAACTTATTACAGTAAAAACATAAACAATCCTGTTTCAATGGAGCTCAATGCTGAATACACTAATCGAGCTGCTCCTGCCTTCACCTTGATTTGTTCACAGATGACTTATGGATTTTCCTCTATCCGTTAAGTGACAGTATTTACATTTTAAAAGTCTGATTTATTTACATTTAATTGAATCATTTAATTTCAGGTGGCTTTTTTCTAGCTCAGCAATAAAACAAAGAAACAAAAGGTTACGTTAAATTCAAACTTACAATCTTTGTCAAAGGCATTTGCCCCAAACCCCTCCCCATCATTCTCTCTCTCTATTCAGATGGGATGGCGGGCCAACTTTGGCCCCTGGGCCCTACTTTGGGCATCTCTGATTTAAAGGGTTAGTTCACCCAAAAATGAACATTTTCTCATCCGTTACTCTCCCTCCACCTGTTCCAGACCTGTTTCTGTTTTTTTTTCTGTTGAACACAAAGGAAGATATGATGGATACCGGTAGCCATTGATTTCCATAGTAATTTTTTCCCCTTACACTGTAACGTATATCTGCTAATTAACAGTTTCCATATTTACTGATTCACAAGTGTTTTCCATTTATTCATGGTTGTGAATTGTGTTATGGGGCCTTGATCTCTGCTGTCAGCTTTCGAAGTTGAAAATTTAACTGTTTTAATGAAGTGAAACAATATATAGAGAAATAAGTTTGTAAAACAACAGAAAATGTACTGACAGATAATTACAAGGTTTTTGTAGCATAATATACAACACCAACCCAAACAACATATCACTTTAAACCATAAGAAATGTTAAGAAAAGTTACTTTTTGCAAACTTTTAAAGGTTAAAAGATGTTGGAAGAAAGATCAAGGTCCCATAATACAATTCAAAAGCACAAATAAAAAAAACATGAACCACAAAATATGGAAAATTACGGATATTTTTACTGTGTACCAGTTTCCAACATGCTTCAAAACATCTCCTTTTGTGTTCAAGAAAGGAAAAAAGTCATAATGTTTTGGAACACTGTGAGGGTGAACACTGTATTGAAACATTGGATGACGCCAGGTCCAAAATGTGTCATTTTTTTTGACATGTCAAAGGTGTTTACAGAGTGGATTATGTCTTTTATCACTCCATAATTCAGCAAATTCTGCAAACATAATTCAGAACATACTGTAAAAAGTAGAATGAAATGGTGTATATAATAATTAGACATGTTTATGACTCTGATTTGACAGATTTGACAGATAAAACAGTAATTTTTTTTGCTGAAGTAGATATTTATATTTCAGTGCAAGAGAAAAAATATTGCATTGTAATTAAAATCTACAAATACAAATTAATAATATGCAGCAAAATGTATATGGATGTATTATACCTATGCATGTATTTAGAATGTTTTTTCCATTAGACTAAAAAAACAATGAAAAGGCAAAGAGCTGCAAATCTCACAATCTCAGTTGCAGGTCTACAGTGTCGTATCTTAAACCTACATAAAGGTTTCATTTGTTAACATTATAGTTTAATGTTAGTTAACAATAAGTAACAGTGGATTTAAATACAGTTGGTACTTGTACAGTACAAAGGTTGTGATAGATTCTTAGTTGAAGTTAATTTTTAATATTTACTAATATTTTATCACACTCAAAAACTGTAAATGACGTGAACCAAAAAATGAACAACGTTAACAATTTAAAAAAATATATTCTAATAAATACTGCTCGATGTTAATGTTTGTGTTATATGTCTGCACATTCACTACACACATATTGTGATACTGCATCGAATACAGTGAAATGTTAATAATTAATTTAAAGATTATGAACTTGGCCAGAGCATCTGAAAGTATCTATAGATTACATTAAAATAACATCCGCAAATTCACAATTGTACACATTTGCAAGCATTGGCTAACAGGAATGAAAAACTATACAAAAGATTGTGATTTTAAAGAACATGTATGCTGTATTTCCCAGGACTTGGATCTGCCTCAGGTGGGCTCCGATTATCAACAACTGGACAGACCGGTAAGAACCATCTTGATTTATTCTATGTAAAATAATTGTTCACCCAAAAATGAAAACGTACTCAGTAGGCTATTTACTCACCCTGGATTGGTTCCAAACCTTTATGAGTTATATATATATAATATAATAGCCACTGACTTCCATAGTAGCAAAAACAAACACTATGGAGGTCAATAGTTGCAGCTAATAGTTAATAAGCTAATAGTTACAGCTAATAGTTAACATTTAATAGATACAAGCGTCCTTCAGCATGTATTTTATCGTCAACAAAGAAAGAAAGTCATGTATTTTGGAATACGTCAAGAGTGAGTTAATGAACGATCCCTTTATTTACATTTCGCCACAACATTTGATCGAAAAACAGTGCATTAACTGCAAATTAGGGATTCGGTATGTTGTAATCAGCTGAACGCCGTCTCCACTTCCTTGTTTTAATCGAAGATACAGTACAAGCTGCTGTTTTAAAGAAAAAAATGTTTTTAAACGCCTAAACCTACATGTGCCCTGTACATCTACATTTTTAGATTAGAAGACGAGAACCAGAGACACATTATCAGGTAAGTACCACCTATTTTTTTTTTAGAAAGGATGTGGATCAGATCTGTGAAAACAGATGAGATGAACCAGATAAGTTTCTTCACCTAAGTAGTCATCTCCGATCCCAGCTGCCCTCCTGTGGTCATTTGCAGTTGTGCACTTTTATTTTTTTATCGCCTCTCAGTGGTCGTTGTTGTGTTTACCTTGGTTTTGTTGTAGGAACTGAGAGCACATACGAGTGATGAATACCAGCAAATAGGAACTAAAGGAAAAGTAAGTACACAGATACGAGATAATTTGTGGGTACAGGTAAAAATGTACAAGGCATGCTTTCACTTACCTGTTAAATCAATATAAATAATAATCTTTTTATCCGTTTGTTGCAGCCACGCAAAGCCAAGAGCAAAGCTAATGAGGTAATGCGACTTCATTTTTCTTGGTTTACAATGGCGTTCGTTGTAACACAAAATTGTGGAGGATGAAACCTGCAAATAAATAAATAAATACACAAATATATAAATAAATCAACAACTTCCTGCATAAATCAAACATTAAGTAAATAAACATGCAAATAAATAAATAAATGTATATAAAAAATCGACAAATCAGCATGCTAATGAGAGGCTGTCTGTCAATCATCAGAAGGCAGTGAAAAAAATCGACTGCAAAACTTTTCTAACGATCAACTAATGATGGCATGAAGACCGCCTTCTGATGATTGGCAGACAGCCTCATTAGCATGTTGAGCTGAGGAAAAGTAAATACGCAACTACGTTCAAGAATGAATAAACGTTTGAAAGGGGAGGGGAATTTATTATTTTTTTCTTTTTCCAGCAACATTCGTGTAATTTATTAAATTATTTACCTGCCCGCACTATACATTATTTCAATATTTATTTATGCAGGAATTTGTGGATTTTTATATACATTTATTTGCATATTTATTTATTGAATGGTTTATTTATGCTGGAATTTATGGAATTATTTACTCATTTATTTATATATTTGCGTATTCATTTATTTATTGTTTTGCAGGTTTTGTCCTCTATACGAATAACTGTGGGTAAAGTAAATAGGATAAATCTAATATTAACCACAGGTCTTCCTCAGATAATTGATTAAATTAAAATCCGCTGACATTTTTGTACTAAAAGTTTACAAATGTTAAGTATGCAAATGATGCTTATTACATATGCATTAATTTGCATATGACTCAGAAAATCTGAAAATTATATTTTTTACATTAATCAAAGGTTTTTACTAAGGGGATTTTGAGAATGAGAGCTTCATAATTCATAAAATACTGTGAACAGAAAGAAAAATATATATAATTGAAATCACGAGATATATAATCTCGTCATCCACCACCAGTGTGCAGCATCCACCTGGATGACGTGAAGGCAGCCATATTGCGCCAGACCGCACACTACACAGCAGCTGATGGGTGGCGAGGAGACATATGGGTTTTTTAGGAGGCCATATTGGACCAAGTTCAGTGGGCAAGTTTGGCCAGGATGCCGGGGTTAAACCCCTAATTTTTTTTGAAAGACGTCCTGGGATTTTTAACAACCACAGTGAGCCAGAACCTCGGTTTAACGTCACATATGAAAGATGGCACCCAGTGAGCAGTATAGAGTCCCCATCAATATACTGGGGCGTTAGGACCCACAAAGACCGCAGGTTGAGTGCCCCCTGCTGGTCTCACTAACACCACTTCCGGCAGCAACCTATCTTTCCCATGTGGTCTCCCATCCAGGTACTGACCGACCGGGCACTGCCTGGCTTAGCTTCAGTGGGCGACCATATACAAGGTTTAATTTAATACTTTGTCAGTTTGACTAATGTAAGTTGAGATGACTAGAAAATTTCATTTGATTTAACTAATAAAATTGAGGCAGTGAGATTTTTTACAGTGCAGAAACACTTAAAAGTCTAGGTTTTCTTTACATTAATCTTATTCAAAAAAAGAAGCTCAAATCTGATCAAATTGGTCTTGTACAAATCCTCTGCAATTTTAAACCTACCAAACTACTTTGTGATTACCTAAAACACTCATTACAGAAACATATGTGGCCAGAGAGGGTAAATTTGGCAAGAATAACTAAATGGATGCCTTTATATAATGAATATGAGATGGTATTTTTGTATTAAAGTCACTGGCTTATTTCTTTAAAGGGCCGAACAGGGAGAAAAAGGGACGCAGCTGAGGCTGTGGAGATGGAAACGTTTCCTACTGTATGATCACACAATGAACACACAGCAAAGACGGAGGAGCAACTTGTATATCTGCCAACTAACAGATTAATTATATATCTATTATATATCTTTGTTGGATGCATTTGTGTCTTGATTTCTGTAGTTGTTACTCGGCTAGTATAAATAATCAGTATTTTGCAGTCTTGCTTGTATAAACGCACACACACTGTTTAAAAGACTGCAGTCAGTAAGAAGCAAATGAATACTCAGAAAGGACACATTCAATTGATGAGAAATTAAAGCTGTAAATAATATTGTTAAATATTGTATTGTTTTGAGAATTTTTTCATAAATTTGAGCATCAGCATAAAAAAAATAGCCTTTTTTCCCCAATGTACAGTCAGATTCATAAATATTGGGACATCGACACAATTCTAACAATTTTGGCTCTATACACCAACACAATGGATTTGTAATGAAACAGAGTGTCAGCTTTAATTTGAGGGTATTTACATCTAAATCAGGTGAACGCTGTAGGAATTACAACAGTCTGCATATGCGCCTCCCACTTGTTAAGGGACCAAAAGTAATTGGACAGAATAATAATCATAAATCAAACTTTCCTTTTTAATACTTGGTTGCAAATCCTTTGCAGTCAATTGCAGCCTGAAGTCTGGAACGCATAGACATCACCAGACGCTAGGTTTCATTCCTGGTGGTGTTCTGCCAGGCCTCTACTGCAACTGTCTTCAGTTCCTGCTTGTTCTTGGGGCATTTTCCCTTCAGTTTTGTCTTCAGCAAGTGAAATGCATGCTCAATCGGATTCAGCTCAGGTGATTGACTTGGCCATTGCATAACATTCCACTTCTTTCCATTTAAAACTCTTTGGTTGCTTTTGCAGTATGCTTTGGGTCATTGTCCAACTCCTCTGTGAAGTGCCGACTATTGAGTTCTGAAGCAAAATATGAGCAGAAAATATTGCCCGAAACACTTCAGAATTCATCCTGCTGCTTTTTTCAGCAGTCACAACATCAATAAATACAAGAGAACCAGTTCTATTGACAGCCAAACATGCCCACGCCATGACACTTCCACCACCATGCTTCACTGCTTGGGATCATGAGCAGTTCCTTTCCTTCTCCATACTCTTCCCATCACTCTGGTACAAGTTGATCTTGATCTCATCTGTCCATAGGAAGTTGCTCCAGCGGCTTTTTTAGAACTTTGACCTTCCTGTTTTTGTATATAGAGCAAATATAAGAATTGTGTCGATTTCCCAATATTTATGGACCTAACCGTATCTTATTTCCTCTTTCTATAAAAAAATGCTACCTCTCGACTGACCTGTCTTCCCCTGAAATGCGTGATGTGTGTGTATGGTCGGAGGGGTCCCATTTTGCAGCATGTAACAGTGTTGTGACAAATAAAGGCTTCATCATCATCATCATCAACCTAAACCTTTAAACAGTAGTTTTGTATGTATGTATGCATGTATATGTACATATATTAGACTGTATATATGCAATCTTGTCTTATGTATGGTATCGAAAGATAGTTAATTATTAATGTATCTTAATGACATTTTATGATTTAATAAAATTCTCTCTGAAGATGTAAGAGGCGATTTTCTACATATTCTGAATGTGTAAAATAATCCATTTGACTGTGACTACTGTAAACAACAAGGCTAAAAATAAACTAATCCACATGCATCTCTTTATGTTCAATGTCATGATCCAGAATAATAAAAAACCAAGCACATCTTAGAATATTAAAACACTTGGAAAATGGTTTAATGATGTTTACAACAAAAGAGAACTGTACAGTTACAGTAAAAGATTATCTTTATATATATATTTATAAAAAAAACAAACAAAATACAGCAGACAAATGCATCAAATCTACCATGTATCCTGATTCACATACTCATATTCTACACAATCATTCAGTTCTAAGCTACAGCGACGTAGCCGTTTAGCGTTCAGTCTTGGAGTGTGTGTGTTTGCTTGATTTTACAGGCCACTAGAGTTCAGATCTGTAGTGATACTGAGAAACCAACCAGTCGTCACTATTACAACAGTGAGAGTTACAGCGTTCTGACGGGAGAAGTACAATCTACAGTATGTGACCGGGTGAAAATGGAGCACATTCCTTGAGCTTCAGCCGTAGGAAAGATGGAAATGAGAGTATAGAGAGAGATTTCTTTTGAAATCAACGATGAAAGTCATATATACAGTCCTTTTTTTTTTACTTAACCTTTTTTCATGTTTTAAAAACAATGGTAAGTTGGGCAGTGAAACTGATATCACATACACCGACACATCCAAAAAACATACAAAAATACTATTATTTCTTTAATCTACGGTAAGACAGTTTTGCAGTTAAATTCCATGCCGTGACAGAAAAAAAGAGCAACAGATCAGACGAACAAGAAAATTAAAAAACGTCAAACTTTTTTTTTTGTTTGTTTGTTTGTTTTTCCCCATAAGCATCTCAGAAAAAATACCAAAATATACATCTAAGCTTTGGAATTACTGAGGTTAGGACTACTGTCGGAGCTGGGTTCAGTTTAACAACACACAAGCTGAAGTGTTTGGGAAGGAAGAGGAACAAGAACAGAGCAATCTTTGGTATCTGCATTTGTAAAACATTTCATATTTGGATATTTTGCTTTGGGATAGAGCTTATAGTTGCTTTCGACCCTCCATAAAACTATTCAAATCCATCTAAAAAAAAAAGAGCCATGTTGGCGCCCTTGTACGTACGACGGAGGACAACGATGCATAGTTGCACAGCTGATCAAACCAATTCAAAAATCATGAAAAGCGGAGAACACACGGACAGGACAGCAAAACCACAGGACGACGGCAGCTAAAACGACGACTATGTAGAGACGTTGCATGTTGTCTGTTGCCTCCAGAGGACAGTTTTATCCTGAGCAGGTTGCAGTTCGCCCAGGACAACCTTCAGCGTGTGTTAATAAACCTCACCCAGCCCGTGAGGGGTTACTTGAGATCCTTTCCAGAAGCCCACAGAGCTGTTTTTAGTTTGTTTTTTCTTCCTCTTTTTTACCAAAGCCTGCCCAATCGGCCCATCGTGTGACCGATAATCTCAGAACTCAAGGCAGGGCATTTGGAGACAGAGTTTAGTCCATATACAATCACTTCAAAAGTCTTTGGTTATCGTTGAGAAAGTGAGAACAAGCAGATTGAATAACCCAGAAAAACAAGACGATATTAAAGTTGAGGGGTTAATAAAGACGACGATTGTCAAATCATAAAAAAGCCTTTGGTATAAAATCAATAAGTAACATGAAATTAAATGCTAAATATAAATAAGTGGGACATATTTCTAACACAAATTCGTAATTCTGGGCGTTCATCTGGTTCGTCACTCTAAAACGTCTGCAGGCTTCTGTATTTGGGCCCCTTCTTTATGTTAGTTCATCTTTCGAAGTAGATTAAAGCAAGTTTTTACTCAGTTTTGAGTTATAAATGAGGTATACAACAGCTCCTATACTCAGCCCAGCTCTCTGGTGCATGACCTCTTCTGCATTACCATCCTATTTTGTCACTAGACTGCGGGTCTGCAGCGGCAAACCCCAAAACTGTTCAATCACAAGAGCATCCACACACAAGTGCCAAAAAGAGGATCCGCAACAACGTGGAAATGTCTCGACATCCTTGGATAAACATGTCTGAAACATCTGATGAGCACACAGGTTCATTTACAGCCAAGTGGTCAACTGCATCACGTGATGTATGATGCTTCCTTATATCCACTTTAACTAAAACAAAGTTTCCTGTTTGTCCAACCATTGAGTTTTCCTACAAAGCCTCACAATTAAGATATGAAGTCAAAGTAAATGCACCACTAGCGCCCCCTACATGTCAGCTGGAGTTGAGTTATTAGTAAAGCTCTTAACAGGTATTCAACCGGCTTGAATATTATACCTACAAAATAGGCAGCAACACTTCCAAAATATATCACAAAACACAAAATAAAACTCACAGCGTTATTATTTTCATGGTCGATGCGCACCGTGAGTTTAGATATTGGTGCATGCTTGGTTTCATCCTTTTCACATGCGCGCACACGCACAAATAATAAAAAAAAAATACACCTCTCACATCATCCTGCTTGCTACAATGTGTCAAACTCTGAAATAATAGTAAGGCATAAATGATAAATGCAAGTTTGTTGTCAAACTAAGAAAGCCAGTGACGCTGCTCCCTCATGATATACAAACAAAAGGCATAAAACATGGGTCTCAAAGTCAATTCCTGGAGGGCCGCAGCTCTGCAGTTCTCTAATCAAACACAGCTGATGCAATTAATCAATCAAAGAGTCTTGAACTCCTTGATTAGTTGTATCAGCTGTGTTTGATTAGGGTTGGAGCAAAACTGTGCAGAGCTGCGGTCCTCCAGGAATTGACTTTGAGACCCATGGCATAAAGTAAATAAACTCAAATGATTGTTAAAGATTGTTAAAAAGCAAATTAAATTCATAAAAAATGAAGAAGATGAAGTTAAAAGTATGAGTAGTTTGGTGCTATAATGTCCACATCAACAAAAGCTGGTGGCTTTTCTATTTGGAGCACCATCACAAGCCCCTCCCACGCATATAAACTACATTTAAATGTGGAGGCGGGGCACCTAACAGCCACTCCCACATCACAAGGGTGTGGTTGCAATTTTTGGTCTTCACTTTTCCTCTTTTTTTTCCTTTTTTAGAATAGCTGTAATATAAATGAAGTCATTTTTTGTTATTTTTTCGTTTCCTTTTAGTGAATAAACATGACAAAAACACTACATTCAAACTAGATATTAGTTCAAATATAAAATATGAGCATCTTACATAAGTGAATATATATAGAATTTAGAAAAACGACGTTCTCTAATCTTGAGTCATTCCTCAGATAAATATATCAGTAACTCCCCACAGTCCCGGTGACCACCGGGGTTGTGACACTAATGCGAAAAACAAAAAAAAACAACACATCAAATCTACACGTCCAGAGAGGCTACGTTGAAATTTCCGGACAGAACCAGCGGAATGAGCAGCAACAAGACCCAGCCGCAAAGACAAAGGCTTTTTTTTTTGTTGTTTTTTTCTTAACTTTGGCAAGTAGGATAACAAAATATTCATTACAAGTTAACCTGGACATACCCTTTAAGTAGTAGTAGTAGTTCTTGAAATAGCAGTAGTAGACTTATGTGACGTTATTATTACAGATTTGCCTGTAGTTTTGTTTTACACGTCTGTCAAAAACAGTTTTGTACATTCTGGAGTTGACTACTGGTGTCTTTTGCTTAAAGTGAACCTTCCATGTAAGTGCTGCTGAGGTATTTCAAATCATAACAACAATAAAAACACAATTAGCGTTATGTAACAAAAATCAACAGGAAGAACCACAGTAACAAGGGACATTACGAGGAGACTCTGACCGCTTTTGTGACAGAATTAAACATCTGAGAGAATTCGAAGCAATGCTACAGATGAAATACTACTGTAATTTTCCCAGAATGCTTGTATCATTGATTTCTCTTGTCTAAAAAAGTAATACAAACAATGTACCAATGCAATACCAAACCTTCTCATCAGTTGGCTTCATCTTTCATGCGTACTTCTATATTTTAGATTCAATGGACTCTATTGCTATTCAATTAGCGAAACGCAGCATCAATATTGAGCCCTGATAGGTCACATCCACAACGAAGACTCGCCAAGAAGGTAAACGAATGAAATGAAGGACGCAAACTCCCAAAATCTCAACAGCACTTAAACACAAGATTAAGATTCTCCCTTAAGATTCTCTTTGGATCGATAAATGCTCTGATATCGAGAGCTAAAGCAAATGTTAGCGCTGCGCTAGAGAGACTAAAGTTAGAAGCCGAACGCGATTTGTTGGACAACGAAAAGGGTTTGAAAGAAGTGTGTTAGATGGTAAAGTCTGTCAGTAGTGAGTAGTGAAAGTGTGGTCAGCATTGCACTGGCCCACACAGGCACAGCAGCTAGTGAGAAATCGACTTTGGTTCAAGCTTTACATCATGGCTGCATTACATTGGTAGGGAAAAACAAAACAGACCATCCTCGATCATTCTCGATGCTTTATAACGGATATCTCAGGCCAACAGCTGCCCAATATGTTGAAGTTTAGAGATGGCCCAGATTTTTGGATTACGAAGGACTGAATCTGGCATCTTGTAACTATGAAGAAGGGATAAAGTATTCAAAACGCCTGTCAGGTAAGAACACGCTTGCATTACCTCCAACAGTTTTATTTTAACGGAATGGGGCGACGCTCCCATTTTTCTCACTGAAAATCCTTCAGCAGAGACAAAATCCCAAACCTCAAACTGTTACTTTTCTGTAGCATCATGCCTTGCTTTAAATCTATTTGGTTAGTTTTCCTGACACTACAAAATTGAGGAGGGACAGCCATCTTAAAATAATAATAAAAACAAAAGAAAAGAAAGAAAAATATGTATTCGTCTTTGGAAAAGATCAAAATATTGCATTATATTTCCTGTGGTCTACCGAGAGCCTTCGCTCATAAATATTTAGGCTTACACTACGCTACAGTAGCAATATACAGCAACAGGTATAACAAAGATTTTTGGTATATCTTGAAATAGAGGCAATTACAAAGACCTCCGAAATAAAGACCTCTTAAAGCGTGACAGAAGTTCTGCTAAAAACCGAGCAGACTGCAGTTCTCAAATCCAGTTTTTTTTTGGTACAGATACTGTGCACAAGTAGAAAATCAAAGACCTTTACAAACTAAAATTTGAACGTCATCCACCTCACTCCTTCACAAACAGGTGGCCATACCAAAAGTACATCCCGTGTTAGGAAGACCTTGAGGAGGTTTACCTTACAGTCCTGACGCTAAAGTAGACGGTACTGCTCAGTCACCGTTGCCCATCCTGAAATCATCTCAGAACTTGTTAAAGCTTTTAGTATTAAGTGAGCCCGTGACTAGATCGGGATTTAATCCCCAGACTAGTCTTCTGCTACTGAGTAACCTAATCATACGAAAAAGTGTTGAGAAAGGCCAGTCAAACGACTCCTTAAAGCAATTAAACCGCATCACAGCTGCTTATTACTCCATTTAAAGCCTTGTAACCACAAGTTAGTAAGATACAGGACATAAAGCTAACCCACTGGTTGACAAAAATAAATCATGTGCATCTAAAAACAAAGCAGGATCTCCAGTGGAAAGAGACAGAGATCGTAGACAGTCCTTTTTCTACAGTGAGGAAGAGGAGGTTACTGTCAGCAGTAAGAAGGTATCATTCAACATAGAGTAAACAAAGTTTTTTGGTTAAAAGCATTTCAGAAGTACCCCTGAAGGAGAGGTATCGTGTGAAAATGAGAGGAAAAAGAGTGAGTTCGCCGACACGAATACGTCTTTTGCGTCGCACAGAGACTTGGCTCAACGTCCAGGGAGGTTTTCAACTCGCTCTCCTAATGCCAGCTCTGTGGAGACGCCAACATTCGCTTATGGTCAAACCTGTCAACGAGGTCCAAACATCGAAGATTAAAGTGTAAAAGATATGTGAACGTACAAACTTAAACATTAAAATAACGTTAAAACAACATTAAATCCTTTTTAGTGGGGTTTTTTGGTGGTAGCAAGAGATAAAAGAAAAAAGTTAGAAAGAGGAAAGGGGTCTAGAAGAGGAGAGGAGTTGGTAAAGCTTTCACTGGGCCTTGGAGGCCGTGGTGATGGTGGAGGCGGGCATAGTTGCCGTGGTGACAGCGCTCTGGTGGGCATCGGCGGTGATGTGCAGGTTGAGGGCTCCGGCGGCACCCGCGGCTCCTCCTGCAGACACCAGGCTGACTGGGTTACTGGCGAGCAGCGACAAGTTTTGAGGGTTCAGAAAGAGTGGCGCCGTCACCAGGTTCGGAGTGCTGCCAGCGCTGGTGTTGGCAAACAGCAGGTTCCCACTCCCGTCTAGAGATGTAATGGGCAAGGTGCCACTAGATGCCAAAGCTGAAATAGAGAAAACAATAAATAAAACATTGTTACTCCAGGTGTTTAAAACAAGAAGACTATCTACCTTATTTTGCAATAAAGAAGGAAGCTTTATTCTGATAATGTTTTAAGACTGTTAATTCATTCGCCTCTATGGGCAAATGACTATGAATAACAAAATGTAAACAGTCAAACTACATGCTCTACAAACCAGTGTGTATATAACAATACATTTAAATTTAAATCACATAAGAAAATACCCGTTCAAAACATCAAGCGGCATAAGTTACAACGGCCCATTCTTAGGCTGCATTTACACTGCAGATCTTGATGGTCAATTCTGATTTTGTGATTGTATCCGATTTGTTTGATGACCCGTTTACATCACCTTTTAAAAGTGACTCGTATCTGATTGTCTGCATTTACACTGCACACAAGGACAAGACGCAATGACCAGGAAAAAAACAAAAACAACAGAGCAGGCACTGACTGATAGCTGATAATAAAAAAGCGCCCTTTTCTCCATTCCTGTATTTGCTCTGTTCGCAGGGTTTCATTTTTTTAAAATTCTTTTTGACAAGTTGTTTTGCTATCGTTTATGACAGAAAAGTTCTCATTTGGCCATCTTCTTTTTATCTAGGCCTTTTTAAACCAGTAGGCATCTTAATGTAATGTCCATGGCGTGATTTATGCACGTGATGAATGCAACAGTTTTATATATTGTTTACGTGGTGGATGTTGCGCTCTCTCTCTCTCTTTCTCTCGCTTGCTGATATGTTTGAATACTTGTGCTATATGACAATATAAATGCTTTGTTTTGTTCTAGTATATGAAATGTAAGGTTTGGGACTCTGCTGAAGTCTGTTCTGGAATGAACGCGTCAGAGTTGACGTCATTCGATAAGGTTTTTAGATCTATCTGCTTACACTGCAGACACGAGTAGGCATGGGCCAGTATAAGATTCTGACGGTATGATAACCTTGAATAAAAATATCACGTTTTTTTACGGTATTGTGATTACTGCTCTAAAATCTGTTCTTTTTAAATGTCTGGGTAAAAAAACTAAAACTTTTTTTCCCCTTTGAACACAATATATTTTATTTTGAGAAGCTTTTAAAACATTTTGGAGCAATAAACATATCAGGCTAAATAATTACAATGAATCAATGACGTCTGCTGTCTTCATTAGTTTCTGATTTCATTACAATTTAAAATGGCATCTTTGGAGATCTTTTCTGCTGGAGATAATGTTGTCCTAAACAACTTTTTTAAAAAACAAACAAACTTGCATATACCATAGGAACGATATAGCAGAAAATGTTGGCGGTTTTAAAACCTTGACTTTTCCAAACCGCGTTATATCTTAAAAAAGGTTATCGTCCCATGCCTAGACACGAAGACATGGATCCGATTCATATCGAATAAATTTCCATAAATGAATAAGGCCTGGTTCTGATTTGAATAAATCGGAATCCATGTGATTTTTTCCTGCTTACACGTACATGGGCCGAATCTGATCTGTGCCACATGGGGAAGAAAAAATTTGGAATTGGGTCACTTGAACCATGCAGTGGAATTGCAGCCTTACATTATAAATAACGCTGATACTAACCAATCAAATTATTGGAATAAAGATGCAGAGATTCTGACTAACCAAAATACTGTTTTCTTATAAATATATCAAATATTTTAAATATGTTATGCGTTAAGCCAAAGTAAACCTTTTCTGATTTATTAACAAATTTGCAACGAAGGCCCTGTTCCTAAAATATTCCTTGAAATAATAAATTTTTAATAATCTTTTAACAATTATACTGACCAAATCGAATCAATACTAATCATTAACAAAAAAAAATGCTAATAATAATTAATAAAGGGATAGTTCACCCTAAATTCTTTACTTCTCAAAATCCTGTTTGTTTCTTTTTTCTTGTTGAACAAAAAATGTTATTTTGAAAAAAATCTGGACACCTGTAAACACTGACTACCATAGTAGGGATGTCCCGGTCAGGTTTTTTGTCCTCCAGTTTGAGTCATTTGATTTTGAGTATCTACCGATACCCGATCTGCAACTTCTACAATACATAAAAAAAAAAAAAAAAAAAAAAAAGAGCGACGAAAACAGATCCAGGATGTTCCTTATTTTTTATTTAATTCACCTTATTTTAACATTCAACAACTCTGTTGAAGCTACCTCACAGAAGTGCTCTGTTTGTTCACAATCAAGTAATAAATAACAAAATTCTTGACATTTGGACTTTAGTGCAACAGTAAATATAAAAAAATCTAATATAAAAACAAATAGCACTTCAACCTAATACCCGGCAGGCAATTCCAAGTTTATATATCTCTTGCTATGTCAATGTTGTCGTCATAAACTTTATAATACCTCCAGATCGCAGACATACTTGCGTGTTCAGCTTCAAGCTGCTTCTGTGTTCTACTTTGCCGGCATTTAAGCAATAGCGTCTCTACAACGGTCATGTCATGCCGCACGCATTGCTGTCTCTGTGTGAAGTCAAGAAAAACGTCTAACTCTGTGCCACCGCAAACTATAGATGCGTTATAAAACAATGAGAATATATATAATACACATATATATTCGAGTCCTGATCGGGAGGTAATGTCTGATTCCGATCGAGTCTGAAACCGAGTGATCGGGCCTGATTTCCTATCACATGTTCGGATCTGGACATCCCTATCCTATATTGTTTATTTTTTCTACTGTGGATGTCAATAGTTACAGATTTCAAGCATTTGTCAAAACATCTTTTGTGTTAAACAGAAAAAGAAAACTCATAAAAATCTGAAACCACTTGAGTGCAAGTAAATGTTCATTTTTGGCTTAATACATCATTTTACATTTAATAATGTTGCTGCTGGCACCAAGATTAACAAGCGCATGCAAAGCCAAAATGTAAATAAAAGTGTACTTGCCGCTCCACACACCTTGGATTGTGGCCAAGGTGCTGTTGCTCATCAATGCCGGACTCAAAGCGCTTCCGAGACCACCGGGTGCCAAACTCAAAAGAGCCCCACTGTGCAGGAAACACCAGATAAAACACAATAATAAACATCAAGGCGTCCACGACAAACCTGAGGTCAGAAGGCCTAAAACAGCACTCACCCAGGAGCGAATTGTGAGGATGCCATAAGCCCAGGATTGAGACCCGCGGCGGCAGCCATGGCGGCGATGCTGGCGCTGGTGGGCAGCTGAGCGGCTCCCTGTAGAGCGGCTGAGAGGCTGGGTGACGCCACCATCACCTGCCCAGTGCCCAGGGTGGACGCCAGGGAGGAAGGTGCCTGACTGATGGCTGTGAGCGTCTCCTGAGCTGAAGCCTGCTCTGAGGAGGATGTCTGCGCTGCGGTGGGAGAAGGGCTGAGGGAGGGAGAGGATGAGGCGGTGGTGGCCGCGGGTGCAGTGGAGATGACCGATGCAGTGTTATTGATGGCCGAGCCTAGAGTTGTGCCTTTAGGAGGAATACATGACTTTAATTATTGAGAGGTCTGTCAATAATATGAAAGTTTGATGTTTTTAGTGATAACTCACCAAAATGTGGGAAAATGCTGTTAAATTACACACATTAAAGCCATCCAAGATGTAATGAACTTTTTTCCTCAAGAGAAATTAAAGAATATTTTAAGCTGAAAGACACTGTATACAGGGACTGAACTATAACACAGATTTTGAGGCCACATAAAAGCTTCATTTTATGAAGAAATCAATAGGCTATATATTTAATCAGTAAACCGTGAGTAATTATTATAACTGTAATTAGTAATTATGGTAACTAAACCTACATACTATATGCAGCTCATTTCTTCTAACAGTGCACACAATGTATGTGTAGCTCACACATGAGCTGGCTGTCAATCATTCTGGCACTACTTAGTTTGTCCATAGGATGTCAGTATTGGTTTACGTGCATCTGTGTTTATTTACTTATATTTTTTATTTACATAACTAAAACTTTTAATATTTTGTTTAATTTAAATATTTTTTTAATATAAATAAGTTATATATTGACATTCAACATGGCTCAGGCACTGCTACCATATCTATCTATCTATCTATCTATCTATCTATCTATCTATCTATCTATCTATCTATCTATCTATCTATCTATCTATCTATCTATAAATAAAAAATACCGTAAGATGGGCTGTTTTTTTTGTTACGCTCAACGAAGAAACAGATGCTGAAGAGAGGGTCAGGGGTACAATATTGAATTAGGTTCTGATGTACTCAAATGTCCACATGACAAGGAGTGGAACTTCATGACTTTAACAATGCTGTTTCTGAAATAGGCGGTACAATATTGACTCCAGATAATCATACTCTGATGTACTCAACAAATGACCAGGTGACTAGAAGGGGAGGTTAGGACATTGAATCGAGTCATGCTGATAGTTCAGAACCTCTGATTTTTGCTGCGCAATTAGAAATAATGCGCAGCTAGTTGAGAAAGGGAGCCTGATCAGCAGGCCAACCGTTGACCAGCACCCAAATTTTGACTATAAATGTGAGAACTTCTTGTAGTAACATTGGAAGCTCAGCCGTGGGACAAGCGCGCAGCGCCCGGCATTCTTGGACATGTGTTGGTCTTCCAAAGTGACTGAAACGGGCTCCCCATTCTTTGGAGAGGAAGATGATGGCACATCTCTGAGGTTGTAAATATTCTATCGTCTTGCTTGACATTGTATTATTCATTCCTAATCTGTCTTCTATCCACTTGTGTTATTTCTTGTGATAAGCCTTTTATGCATTTTTATTACTCATTATTGAATATGGTTTATGAATATCATGAATATTATTATTATAATTGATATCAGCTGTATGTACCAGCAATCAACAGCTGTATTGCTTGATTATTATGGTGGACGGACCTTTTACTGGTACCTCCTCTTGTCTATTAGCACCACACTCATCTCACTTGAGTAAAAATATAAACCGTACTAAAACATTTTTGGTATGCTGAAACATTTCAGATACTAATAATTTGGGCATACTAAAACAAATGCATATTAATATGCAAATTTATATGTATTTTTAATACAAATATATTAACTTTGTATTTGATAATGTAAGGTTTGAAAATGTGATTTTTACTGACATTTTTAATAGCTCAAAGTGATATATTGTCTGTATTTGTGTTGTAAATTGCAGTAAAAACATGGTAATAAACTTCCAGTACTTTTTCAGTACAGTTAAATTATTTTACATACAATATATTGTTTCAGATTACTTAATGGTCAATAACAATCATTTTGTTATACTGCAGAGTTGAATTTTCAACATTAAAAGTCAGAGCAGACATAAAGATCTCGTAATGTAACTCATAACGTTATGAACGAAAAACACCTGTGATTCACAAAATATGGAAACTGTTAATTAACAGATCTACAGAGTGCCTTGAAGGTGAGTAAATGAATTAACAGCAATCATATATTTGAGTAAACTACCCTTTTAACTTTTGCCTACCAGTAAAACTGATGCCGGAGACACTAGTGCTGGTGAGAGGCAAAACTGGGTTTACAGTCATTGTAGTCGGTGTGTTACTGGTTATAAGACTGGCTGTACTCGGCACCTAAACAGAAAAGAAGAGGTTCAGCATGACTGATTGAATGATGGAAGGCAGTTTTTATGTTTTGAGGTCTTGTACCAGAGTTGTAGTGGGTGAGAAGATTGCTTTGATAGGGGTGCTGGCAGCGCTGCCGTTGCTGGGCGGGTTGATCCTCTTCTCCTTCTGTCTGCGGTTACAGAACCACACTCGGATCACCTCCTTCTCCATGTTGAGCTGGTCTGCGATCATGGTGATCTCCTCAGAGGTAGGTTTTTGGTTCTGCTTGAAAATGGCAAAGGCACAAGAAACGCCCTTACGGCAAAAACCAATCACAAAGATCTACAATGCTGCAGTTCAATGTTCTAGTAGACAACCATCCAGAAAAATTTGAGGATGAGACTCTATTAAACAAGGGTCTTACAGTGATGCTTCAGTGTTTCTTAATGTTTGTTTATGGTGTACTAAAGTTAAAACATGTATTCTTGGTCTTTTCCCACCTGCCTTACCTCTGAAGACATATGAACAGAAGTTTATAAACCTGTGTCTACTGCATGTGAAGCGCCTGATTGTCATTCACTGGAAAAATATTCATGGTCCATCTTTGTCACTCTGGATTAAGAAAATGTCTTCTTGTATAGCAATGGAAAGACTGACTTTATCAAACAAAAAAAGCACATATTTTACAAGATTTGGGACTTCTTCCTTCATTTTTTCAGAAAATAGACTGACCGTTTTAGTAATCTCAAACAATGTGACTGTGTTAATATGTGCACTGTGTTTGTTATGACTAACTTTAATATATTTTTCACTTTCAATGCAATGTATGTGTTGAACTGTCATTGTCTTAATGATTTTTATTTTATTTTTTTTACAAAATTGCCCTTTTTATTATTATTTATTTAATTTTATTTATTTATTTATTTAATTAAATTTTTATTTGCATGTGTATATATTATTTATGGCTCTTTAGGGATGGGGTGGGTGTTCTTTGATTGGTATTTGATTAATAATACAGTATGTATGCATCACCTTTTTCTGAAACAAACGTATAAAAAATAAATAAATAAAAAAGATAACATACACACTGTCACATTTATTGTAAAACTCAATGTATATCATTTTTTTGGAAATCATTATTAATCATTTTTTTGCCATCATTATAAAACATGCAACTACTACTATTATTCCATCAAATAAAAATATGTATTGTAAATCTGTAATTGTAAACTAAATGAAAGAAAAAGTTTAATTAATTGAATTATTATTATAAAATAAAATGTTAGCAATATTCGTATTAGTAACCACCACCACCACAATAATATGCTTAACAAAAATGTTAATAATACTGAATAGTATTATTCATAAACAACAGATACATATGGGTCTATATTAAATTTTTTATTGATTCAATTTTAAATTGTGTAGGTTGTAATTATTTTTTTATTTGCAATATTTTGCTTGAATTTAATTGTATTATCTTTCAATTTCTAAATGTGTTTGGCGACTATATTTTAATAAATATATCTGTTTAATAAATAAATTTTGTTTAAATACACCAAAATACATTGTCTATATATACATACAGTTGAAGTCATAATTATTAGCCCCCATTTATTTTTATTTTTTTTTTATATTTCCCAAATGATGTTTAACAGAGCAAAGAAATTTTCACAGTAAGTCTGATAATATTTTTTCTTTTAAGAAAAAATCTTATTTGTTTTATTTCGTTTTAATTTCGTAATTTATTTGTTATATATATATATATATATATATATATATATATATATATATATATATATATATATATATATATATATATATATATATATATATATTAATTAGATAATTATTAGTGCTATATATATATATATTAATAAATATAAATAAAAAAATAATAATATAAATCAAAATAACGGATTTAAAAAATAATTCAATATAATGCAATGAAATGTAAATCTGTTAATAAAACTTAATAATAAAAACAATAAAATGATACATTTAATTCATTATTAAACCAATTCATATTTTATTACTAAATCATAATTGATACTTTTTATTGATGTATAATTGTATTAATAATGATAATAATAACAACAACACCAATAAACAATGAAAATGTCAATAGAATTCTGCATGCTGATAGAAAAAACAAATAAGCTTTAAATCAGGGATATCGCTCACCTCCAGAAAGCTCTTTTCTAAGGCCACTCTGATGTTGGTCTCGATGCTGGTCCTCTTTTTGCGGCGGCGGTTCAGGCCCTCCATGCCCAGTCCCGGTGAGCCAAGAGAGCTGGGACTGGACAGGGCCTGTTCAGACGTCTGGTTCTCTGCACAAACAGCGCGTACAAAGGCACAAAGAGCCACTGATATAAGCACCTGTGGCTAACAGCACTTCTCGCAGCATCAACATCATTCAAATCAAAGATTCGCTTTATATAACAAAAAATAAAAAATAAAAAAAATCACAGACCACAGATACATAAAAGTACCCTGAGAGGAGCTCCAAAACTAAAGAGGAATGCCACAATAACCTTCATATCCTTTCTAACATTCTCCAAGGTATGAGTTGTTATTTTTAAAGAGCAAAAGTAAGAGGAGAGAACTGGCTTAGAGCAGAGAAAATGCATACCTGCGTCGTTGAGCCATTTTTCAAGCAGAGGCTTCAGTTTGCACATGTTTTTAAAGCTCAGGTTCAAGGCCTCAAAGCGAGAAATGGTGGTTTGGCTGAAGTCATTTCCATATAGTTTTCCCATGGCAAGGCCAACATCCCCCTGGTACAAGCAACATAACAGCAATGTTTTAAACTGCAAAAATGTCAGATCAAGGTCAAGTTGAGAGCCCTTTATTTACAGTTGAAGTCAAAATTATTAGCACCCCTTTGAAATTTATTTTTTAAATATTTCCCAAATGATGTTTAATAGAGCAAATTTTCACAGCATGTCTGATAATATTTTTTTTTTCTTTTTTCTTATTTGTTTTATTTCAGCTAGAATAAAAGCAGTTTTAAATTTTTTGAAACCCATTTTAAGGTCAAAATTATTAGCCCCTTTAAGCTAATTTTTTTTTTCAATAGTCTACAGAACCATCGTTATACAATAACTTGCCTAGTTAACCTAATTAACCTAGTTAAGCCTTTAAATGTCACTTTAAGCTGTATAGAAGTGTCTTGAAAAACATCTAGTAAATCATTATTTACAGGTTTCATGACAAAGATCAAATAAATCAGTTATTAGAAATGAGTTATTAAAACTATTATGTTTAGAAATGTGTTTAAAAAAAAATCTCTCAGTTAGACAGAAATTGGGGAAAAAAATAAAAAGGGGGGCTAATAATTCTGACTCAACTGTATATAGGACTTTGGAAGGATGAACAGAAAAATAATATGCATGTCAAATAACATAATGAGTTGTAGTTTGTGTATAAATTTTAAAGTCTTTGGAGGACAAAAATGTGTGCAGTTAAATTTGTTATTACCATAAACCAGGGGTGTACAAACCTGGTCCTGGAGGGCCGGTGTCCTGGAGAGTTTAACCACAGCCCTAATCAAACACACCTGAACCAACTGATCAAGCTCTTAATATATATACTAGAAACTTCCTAGCAGGTGTGTTGAAGCAAGTTGGAGCTAAACTCAGCGGGACACTAGCCCTCCATGACCGAGTTTGGACACCCCTGCCATAAACTAAAGGCTAAGAGCAATTCCATGCAAATGTCAACCATGCCTTGAAAAAAAAAATTAGTTTTAACCAAAATTGCGAATCCTTATCTAGATTTTTGAGTAGGCTTGTATTTTACAGTAATGTAAAAATACTCAAAAATGTTTCTGTCAATTTTTTCAAACAATTATAATTGATTTACCAAAGTCACAAAAGTGGCAATTTCACATCCGTCACATCCATATCGGAGTTTTTTCCTCATAAATGCAAACATGTCAAATAAAATAAACTCAATCATGTTTGTTCTATAGTGAGCTGACTCTTATCCTTTTGATTAGCATTATTTCTTTTGGGTTGTGCAGTTTAATTCACAGAATTTATTACATAGTTTATTAGTATAAAGAAGTATATTGTAAACAGTAAAATTTTTGGTCACATCCATAACGCATTTGGTCACATCCATTTTCCTCATTTAAAACATAAAAACCTTTACAGATTGATATTTTTCTGATTCCATAACTCTTTTTAGTTCTTTTGGAAAATATAAATGGATGTTTCAATATAATGTTGACATACTTTCTCTGTGTATTTATGTTTTATATTTTTACTGTTTTAAATGTCACATCTATAACACTGAAATTGCTCCTAAGCCTTTTTTACTTATGGGGGCTAGGGAGCATTGTAGCAAAAAACAAAAAGTTTACTACTCATACACAAATCTTTCAATGTAAACATACAAAAACTCCCACATAATTACAATTACACAACTTTGCAGATCAAGGTCGAGGTGAGTCCCCAGAAAACTGAGCAAAGCTGAAAAATGTGTCAAAATTAGGGCTGGACAAAAATCAATCGCAATCCCAATATAAAAGTTTGTTTTGACATAATTTAAGCGTGTGTACTGTGTATATACATTATGTACTGTATATACAAATACACACATGCATATTTAAAAAACGTTTAGACATGATTTTTACATGTACAGTTAAAGTCAGAATTATAAAAACCCACTTTAAAATTTTTTTTCTTTTTTAAATTTTTCCCAAATGATGTTTAACTGAGCAAAGAAATTTCCACAGTATGTCTGATCATTTTTTTTTTTTTCTGGAGAAAGACTTTTGTTTTATTTCTGCTAGAATAAAAGCAGTTTTTAATTTTTAAAATCAATTTAAGGTCAGTATTATTAGCCCCTTTAAGCTATATATTTTTCAATAGTCTACAGAACAAACCCTCATTATACAATAACTTGCCTAATTACCCAAACCTGCCTAGTTAAAATAATTAACCTAGTTAAGCGTTTAAATGTCACTATAAGCTGTATAGAAGTGTCTTGAAAAATATCTAGTCAAATATTATTTACTGTCATCATGGCAAAGATAAAATAAATCGGTTATTAGAAATGAGTTATTAAAACTATTATGTTTAGAAATGTTTTGAAAAAATCTTCTCTGTTAAACAGAAATGGGGGAAAAAATAAACAGAGGGGCTAATAATTAAGGGGGTTTAAGAATTCTGACTTTAAAATAAATTTAAGTATCAACAAAATTGTTTTGTATAGTTTCGTTTCTATGTTTTGTTTATTTGTTTATACATACATACATACATACATACATACATACATACATACATATAATCCACACACTTAAAATTATGTCAAAGCAAACTTTTATTTTGGATCCGATTAATCACGATTAATCTTTGGCCAACACTAGTGAAAATATTAAAGATTGTACATTTCTTATTTGCCAGTTAAAATTAAAGCAAAACATAAATCTGCTTACAAAGAATGTACGACTTTCTTACTCCAATTGAACTGGGATTAAATATTAAACATATTTTAATGGCTTTCAGTGCTATATTTTTGTGCTGAAGATCCTGAGAGGGACTTTCATGTGCCTTGTTTAATCAGGTTTATAAAAAGAAATGAGGATGGAATTATAAGCATTGAATTAAAAATAAACCTTTCAGCAAAAAAACTATGCTGTTTGCATTAGCATAGCCAGTTACCACAAAAACCTACAATGAACAATAAAAATTGTCTATAATGCTACAGAAGTGTTAAAGAAAATAGTTTTTAAATAGTTTAAAACTTATCACAAAAGATGACCTCTAAATGTTTAAACAGTACCACACAGATCATCGATTGTGATGAATTTCGAACTATTTGAAAAAATTTTCTTTAAAATCCTACAGACTTTTGCTCATCAGTGTCCAGTGAAGGTGGTTTACCTGCGTGAAGCCCAGTTTGATGCGTCTCTGTTTGAAGGTCTTGGCGAACTGTTCGAGCTCCTCCAGGTCGCTGGGCTCCTCCAGGCTTGGTGTGTCCATGTGCTTTGGTGTCGTCTGGCTGTGAGCAAGGGACTGGATGGGGGTCGCTGCTATCGTGCGTGTGGGGGTCGCAGGCTAAGCAGTGGAGGATACAGATGCATTTATTGAGATGATCAAGAATGGAAGATGAATTTTACCAAGACACAATTGTGAAAACGACAACTGCCCAAGTCAGACTGAAGCAGAGTGGTTTGATTTTCATATTCTATTCATTCTTGGATCTGACTAAATATTATTTTATTAAACAGCCTTAATAAAAAAAATTATATGTAATCTAATTAGTATCTAATAAGGCATTTCTTTTATATATATATAACTTTTTTTTTTTTTTATAGTAGCAATATATACAATACAATGATTTCACTTAAGAGTGTACATTTCCCATTGCTAAACATTTGCCTTTTTTACAAACTAAAGTAACAGAACACAATACAAAACAAAAGTTTCATAAAATAAAATATATGAAAATAACAGTAACAATAAAATTGCAACATAAATAATATCAATAACTAAATATACATGCGTCCGAGAGGGTCGAATCTTTAGTCATTCACTCAACTTTAGTTTAGTTATTATCAGCTATAAATTCCTAATTATATAAAGGATTAAGAGGGGAGTGCAATGGGTCGTAAATTGAAAAGTGTTTGTTCTGTGGATGGGAATTAGATAGTAATATTTTTATATTTCTACAAAGTCGAAGTGAGAATGTAATTTTTTCCATCACATAAATATCATATACTCTTTCTAGCCATTCTTGGATTGTTGGGGATTCAGGAAGTAACCAGTGTCTTGTAATTGCTTTTTTGACTGCGATTATTAAAATATCAAGTAAGTACTTTTCAAATTGACTTATTTAGATATCAGAGCTTCCAAAATAAATAACCATGAATTGAAAGGCTAGTGTAATATTAAGCATGTTTTCTATTACTCCATGTACTTCTACCCAAAACTGTTTTATTACTGGACATTAATAAGGCACTTCTTATTAATAAATGAATGTAAAAATAAATAGAATTTATAGAATAGAATTTAAATTATTATTATTATTTTTTAAACTTCTTTTAAACTTTTTTTTTAAAAAGTACCTTCACTAGTGTTTATTAGTATTTATAAAGTGTTTATAATGCATGAACTTATTCTATATGCCCAATCCCACCCAATACCTAAACCCAACTACTGTCTTAATAGCAGTATATTTTATGTCTTAATAACAGTATATTTTTATAAGTTTATTTTGGCAAAAGTCACAGTTAACAGTTATTTAATAGCGAGAATTGTACCTAAAAATAAAGTGACAAATTTTTTGTTACCAAGTTATTACCGCCTCAGCACTTTTTGATGAGTTAAAAAACATGTGAAACTGTTTAAATAATAATTAAAAAATAGAACCACAGAGATTTTTATTTCTGTACTGATTTGAATTATTGTATGCCATTTACAAAATATAAACTGAGAATTCCCAGTAATTGATCCCATTGGAACAGATGGAATTGAAGTTTTTATTGCTCAAAAAAGTTCACATTTAAGGAACCTACAAATGTACTACCAATAATACATCAAAACACCAAATTCTTCTACATTAGATGAGTTTTTAAAACTAAACAAATCAACTTTACATGCATTTACTTTCATTTTCAGATTATTTAAATCAAGACTTGTTCCCCTAAAATAAATAAATAAATAATAAATAAATAAATAATATATATATATATATATATATATATATATATATATATATATATATATATATATATATATATATATATATATATATAAACTGTAATATTAGTTGTTACAATAATTAATAATTAATACATACCAACAAAAACAGCAAAATAACAATTATAATAATAAAACTGCAGTCAATGGCAACAGTAATGTGTGTAAGCTGACCACTTATAACACTGAATCACTTACAACACATTAATACTAAATAGAAACAGGGCTGAACAATGTTTTCCCCCACAAAAAAGCCAATGTAAAAGAGAATAAAACAAAAATACAGTGCATAATGCAAATCTCTCTTGACTGAATGTGATTGCTCTGACCTGTGTGGCGAGTGTGATGCTTGGCTGGGTCTGCAGGAGGTTGGCTTGGCTTTGAGGTAGTTGAGTTAGAAGGTTCTGGGCTTGCAGGAGACCTGTTTAGTGCAAGACAATAAGACAAACTGCTCTCATGAAGGAATGGAGAGATTGGAGGTGGCTGAGAAGATATGGGACTCACTCTGCTGGCCCTGTGGCGTCTGTGAGATGATGAACTGCGCGGGCTGCAGCTGTGTTGCGATGGGATGGCCCGGCTGGACCAGCACAAACTGCTGCAGGTTGAGGTTCTGATGCTGCTGCTGCTGTTGCAGTAACTGCTGCATTCATACACACACACAAACACACACACAAACACACAAATGTTAGTATTTGTCACTATAGCAGAGTGCACCGCTGTGGTTAAGACAACCTCCATAAATAATTCACAGCTTGACAATAAGGATGCTCTAAATCTTGTCTGAAAAATAAATATTGTCACCACATACTGCAGTAAAGTAAAACATTCAATATGTGTTACTGTTTTCTGCTATTATGCGATTATATAGCTAAGAGCTAACATTAATTATCTTTATTAATTAACATGAACTAATATTGAACCGTCACACTGGTAATTAACAATTATTAATTAATAATATAACATGTATTGCTTACTATTAGTAGGTAATTTAATGTATAATTTATGTTAAGTAATGGACACTAAAGTGTCATTATTAATGCATATTGTAATAAAAATTTGTGTTTTTTTCTAAACATTTAACTTTTCAAAGTATATCAGAAGCATTATTTACATTACTTCTAAATGAAACTAGAAAATGTGGCACTTATTCCAAGTAATACACTTCATTGAAAATGTATTATACACACAGACATCAACATTTTGAAAAGGACACTTGTATATACTGTATTACTTCAGGTTATGTATACATACTGTCCACCCTATACACAGCACCTTTCTGATTTTAACTGTAATGTAATAAAATTATTCTGGTGTCTTATTTTTTTGCAATTCATGATGTTTGAAATTGATATAAAGGACTATTAAAAAGAACAGTCCTGTATAAAAAAAACAGCAATAGCAAAATTAAAACAGTAGTGAAGCATAAGCAGCCGTGAGTGCGTGTCTTACAGGCGTGATCTGGATGGGCTGGGAGAGGGGGATCTGGGTGATGGGGGTGGCAGCGGAGGCAGAGATGCTGGCTCCGGTAGTGCTGCTCTGCTGACCAGCTGAATGCTGAACCGCTGCTGCTAAGAGCTGAGCCTGAGCCTGCTGCAGCAACAACTGCTGCTGCGCTGGAGTCAAAGTCAACTAGAGAAAACAGAGACAAAAGTCAGTAAAAAAAACTAAAATGTCCACTAGGTGGCAGTTAATGCTTTAATTAGACATTTATTCAATCCTAAAAAAAAAGGCTGTGCCGCACTGCCCAGTAGTGTCCAACATGCTTGTTTTAACTTCCCTGAAGCGCCTTTCACACTGGACGCAGAAAGTGCTGCACTGCACAATAAAACCTATAGATTACAATAGCTTGAACCACACAAGGGCATTTTGTTTTTGCGCAGATCAAAGCACAAGAGCAGGGGAGCGTACCATCAACTATTGTTCAATTATTAGCATACCACTACTGTGCTGTCATGGCAACACTGGTAAAATAATACCTCTCAATTTGTTTACTGTAAATAAAATGCGTTTATTTTACTGGCTTGTATTTTTTATCAGTATTAATTAAAATTACGTTTGATTTAAAAAAAATTACAACATTAGTTTATATTGTTTAATTAAATAATAAATAAATATTACTAGGAATGATTTATTTCAGTTTTGGTTTTCAGTTTAGGCCAAGTTCTTCCAAAAATTTGGTTTTGGTGAATCCCTAGCTTGAACTATAGAAGCAAAGTCTACATTTTTAAATGACAATAGTATTTAGAGCCTGCACTGTGCTCTATTAATGCAGTCTTTTAGTCGTTTTATGATACTTGTACTCAATGGCTGTTTTTTAATTCCAAGAACGCAGAGAATGGACTTGCATTCTTGTGAAGACCGGTCTTGCCAAGTCACCTTGGAAGAACGAATCGGGAGACCACGAGAACAGAGAACGCGTCCTGTGAGAAATGAGATTCTTCCTGATGGTCACATGACCTTCATGTGTTTTTAATGGAAAATCCTTTAAAAATTACAGCATTCATACAACAATGTATTGATGTTTTTCCCCTTTTCACAATATATACTATGCATAAAGACCTTACAGATATACATTGCACAATTCAAATAAAACTAATTTTAATAGGAGTTTCAGCAAATAAACACCCTTAATGTGTTTATGGCTTTATTAAGATTTTCATGGTAATGTTTATATTCACCATTTCATTTAGGGAAACTCCTGAGATATACAAGTTATATCTCTGAACTTTAAAAAGAAATCTATATAAAAGGCTGCCTCTTCCTTTATTCATCCGCAATGACTTCTGGGACTTCTAGAGCGAGTTCGGTGCTCAAGTCTGCAAGTCTGGTTTTGAGTTTTGGAACTGAACTTTGATGGTTGATGATGACGTTACACGAGAACAAGAGGACACAAGATCACTAAAGAACACATATTGAGAAACAGGCAGTTTGTCTGACAAGATTTCTGGGTATACAAACTACTGCTACACTGAATGACATTTGAGTGGGTGTCTTCTGTAAATCATTGTAAAAATGTATGACAGTATGGGTATGATTTTGTGTGCACAATTGTTTTAAAAAAACAGAATGCATTTTTTAAATGCACAAAAAATAAAGCTGTATTACTGTTTCATGATTAAAAACTTTTTTTGATGTGAACTTTACTGATTTTTCTTATTTATAATATATAAAAATGTAAATATAAGAAATATAAATATGAAGATGAATATCAAATACATAGCATCAACATAAAAGCAGAACAATACAAAATAAATACAATAAATAAATAACGTCATATAAATTGAGTAAGTAAACCGAACCAAAACGCATACAAGAAATTTTTTTAGAAAGGAGTGAGGGGTTGCTGAAATCTTAGCCTCAATTATTATTTTGTCTTGTTACACGTTTACTAGCATTGTGGGTCGCAGAAATTCAGAAATTTTCCCCATTTATCAAAATACATTTCAATCCTTCCATGTAAACTGTAGGAGAGTTTTTCAAAAGCTGCTGAAAACTCATCTTTGTCTTCGACTAAAATAATCAGCCTGAATTGATTTCAACTTTTTTGATTCACATCATAACTGGCCGGTTCTGTTCATGACTTATAGGTCTTTACCAAATCCTATGGCCTCTGAAATAGCTGACAGGCACTACTGCACTCTGTTGCACAATGCATAGAATTATACTTTCTCCTGGTTTAAATGTCCCAATTTGATAGATGAAGGAAAAAAATGTTTTATTCCTTCCTTGCTTAATGAAGACAGCCCCCAAAAATCAAATGTGTTTTGTCGATGCTCACGTATGGTGATATAAATATACCGCAGCCTACTGAGACTTCAAGCGGCGAGCAGAGCGGGGTATGCTAATTAACGAAACGGTTATGCAGTACATGTAAATTCTGCATAGATTTGCATATTCTCAGCCATCTGTTTCCGAGCAACTGCAGAGCAGCTAATTAGCATAAGGGGCCCAATAATTTCCCCTGTAAGCAAGAGAGAAAACATTTGCGCTTTTAATCTCTAATCTTCAGCGTTTGCGACAAATCTCACACATTATATTCAAGTAGCCTTAACAATTCATGACATCAGGAGTAAAGCCTCTGCAGTCACTCCAAACACGCTAATCACCCGAGCAGGTCAAGACAATGGCATTTAAGTGAGGAACGATGACCCTGGGGACATCTTTGAATTCCTATGGCTCTTTCATCCATAACACAGACCACAAATGTGAGTGTGAGCTCAGAGGAGAAGATTATACCTGTTGGAGCAAGGCCTGTGCGTGTGCGTTGGTGATTGCGCTTGTTGTTTGCACAGTCTGCCTCTGAAAGTCCAGTCCATTTGTTTGGGCACCTGGAAGAAGAAAAGCAGTCAATGCTACAATAGATTCGAGCCACACAAAAAGCCTTTTCAACCAAGTTATTCAGCTCCATGGCCTTTCTTATTTCAATCTTTAAAAAAAAAAAAACGCTTGCTCTGATACATATTGAGAGACATTGTCCTACATGCTCCACCTCAGCTGCACAAGTGACCCCTAAGAACTTAAACTGGGAACTGATAGTCTTTCAGTCACTGTAAAAGAAAGCTGCAGGCCAAAAAAAAAATCTGAGCAAACTAAGAGAGGGAAATGCATAAAAGCGACATTAAAAAAGCCAACAGTTCCTTGGGTAGCTCACCAGTGTTTTCGTCCCCGCTCTCCATTGCACATTTACTTGTTTCTGAAGGATTGCTCATTCTAGAATCTGGAGACAGACAGAACAAGATTGGACTTTCAGTTTCTACTCAAAATAAAGAATCAGTAAGTGAAACAGCTTCTTCAACACTTTAAAAAAGCAACAATCACAACAAAAAAATGACATTTATGCTACTAATAAAATAATGTTTAAGTGAAGTGAATCTCAAAAAACCATAATGAGGTAATTAACAACCGAAACACGTCAACTCAAACGTCTAGCATCACTACACGAGCAAACACAGCTTAAAATGATCGCTGCTGACTGCAAACATCACTCACCAGCAGCTGCTGCACCTGCCTTCTCAAGCGTCTCTACGAGCATCACAACAAACTTAGCGCCCCTTCTGCAGATGTCTCTCAAAAGCAAAGAACTAAACGGTTTGGAGTGGAAAAACAACACGCGTGCGGAGCACAGCTAAGCTCGGCTGAAACTGTGGCTGCCTTTCTCTCAGTCTCCCCGGCTTGCTTGCTTTGCTCTCTCTCACTCTCGCTGTGCCATGATTGTCATAACAACTAGAGTGTGAATAAGTTCGTTTTCATTCTGGAACGGAACAGAAGCGGAGCGGCTGGCAGCGCCGTAATAAAGCGTAATCAGTATGCAGCTGATTAAAGCCATATGCAAATCTCCCGCACTTCATTAGTCGAGCAACACTTTGAAGTCCTGCGAGCAATTCATTTCGCACAGCGCTCTGAGAGCTTTCTCCCTAATTTAAATGTTCATAAATATTTATCATCTCATTAGCATATTAATTGGATCGCTTTGGAGAGGAAAAAGGAGGAACGGAAAAAAAAAAACATGCAGAGTGTCAACGCACAAGCCCAATTACCAACGGAGTGCTGGTTAAATTAGGTGAAACAAGGTGAGCTTTGTGTCAACACCATCAAAGCACACAAGGTTGCATCTGGACATAAAGACAACAGGTTGTGTATCTTATACACTCTGAGTACCAGAGGTTGTGGATGGAGCTGTTCGGGAAAGTAAATTACTTGCCATTCTCCACCATCCTATTCACAGAGCCTCCTGTGGCCCAAACACTTCACGGATCAAATTCTGTGACTTCTGTACCGTATTGTCTGGAAGAGAACATGAAGTCTGCTTTGCATATCCAGATTAACTGTGCACCTCATTAACTGATATTTTCAGAGCTCGGCCTAATTACGACGGAAATTTACATATTAGAACAAAGATCTGACAGAGTAAGCACAAAGAAATCAGCCCATCCAAAAGGCACTTTTGCTGACACTTAAAATACTTTTTTCAAAGTGCTAAACTTTGGTCAAACAAAAGCAGGATTACTGGCATAATCCAACAAAACAGCTATTCTTTAATAGGATGTGTTTGTTACATTTCATTGAGCAGACGACTCATTCCGAAGCATACTTGCATAAAAACCATGGAGCAAAATAGTCTAATGGAAAAAGCAACATGGAGGGCAATATTCAAATGAGAATATATTTTCAGGTTTATGCAAATGCACTTTTAAACAGGCATTTTAAGCATTTTATGGAAAGGATGACTGGATGCAGAACTACAGAGTAATGGTGAGTGATTTATTGTCTATGGTGAAATCGTGATTCATTTGAATGATATCTAAACTGACAGCTGAATGTCTCATTTTTATTACAATTTTATAATATGTGAGGTTTATAATATGCTACATATTCACAAGACGACATTTAGTTATGTAACAAGAGTGCATTTTCACAAATACTAGCTTGTGAGCAAATTTAACATTGATTTTAATCAATTTAAATAATATTTAGTGATTACATTTTTACAATGCTGTCTGATTTTTTCTGTTTCACCAATGAAAACAGCTGCTAGAAACACAATTGTGCATCTTAAGACAGGGTTTCTGCAGGTTTTAAGTCAAGTTTAAGACATAAAAACCATTATGAATGAAATTTCTGACTTTGCTAAATGTTAAAAAACATTTCTGATGGTTCGGTTGGGCCAGTGGAACAGATTTTTACTTGCCTCATCAAAAAAAAAAAATAATATTAATAAATCAAATTACTCTAAACTTTGGCCAAACAAAAGCAGGATTACTTACATACAGCTATCCTTTAATAGGATGCGTTTGTTACATTTGATTGAGCAAATAACACATTCCAAAGCATAGTTGCATAAAAAACCATGGAGCAAAAAAGAGAAATATTCAAATGAGAATATATTTTCAGGGTTATGCACTTTTAAACAGGCATTTTATGGAAAAGATGATTGGAAGCAGAACTACAGAGTAAGGATCAGTGATATGTATTGTCTATGATGGAATTGTAAATAATTTAATGACGTCAAAACTGACAGCTGAATAGGTCTCATTTTAGAAAAATAAAATAAATATATTGTATAATATGTGATATTTATAGTATGTTATATATTTAAAAGATGTTAAGTAATGTAACAAGCAAATGTGCATTTTTCACAAGCTTGTGAGCAAATGTAACATTGATTTTACAGTTCAACAAATAAGAAGATAATAATTTTTGTGATTAAATTTTACACAATACTGTCTGATTGTGTCTGTTTTTCCTATGAAAACAATTGCAAAAAACACAATCGTGCATCTAATGAATTTAAATAATTAAAAGATTTATCTAGGGCTGCACGTTTCGGGCTAAAATGAGAATCACGATTTTTTTTTTTTTGCTTAAAATCAAGATCACGATTTTCTCACAATTCTGTAGATGTAAAAACAAAGGTTAATATGACTAGGCTATTATTATTGCTATTTCTTAAACAAGGTAAAACAACAATAATATTATTAGGCCTATGTTAATTGTGTATTGTTAATGCACAGTAAAGTGATTACATCAGAATACAACTATTCATTCATTCATTCATTTTCTTGTCGGCTTTGTCCCTTGCGGGGTCGCCACAGCGGAATGAACCGCCAACTTATCCAGCACGATTTTACGCAGCGGATGCCCTTCCAGCCGCAACCCATCTCTGGGAACTTCCACACACACATTCACACTCATACACTATGGACAATTTAGCTTACCCAATTCACCTGTACTGCATGTCTTTGGACTGTGGGGGAAACCGGAGCACCCGGAGGAACCCCACGCGAACCCAGGGAGAACATGCAAACTCCACACAGAAACGCCAACTGACCCAGCCCAGCCGAGGTTCGAACCTGCGACCCAGCGACGTTCTTGCTGTGAGGCAACAGCACTACCTACTGCGCCACTGGGTTGCCAGAATACAACTATCTAAAGTTTTATTATTGTGTTTGAGACATATGCTTGCTGTCATTGACAACATTATTAGACCATTTTTTTTCACTGGTAAAATGGGACATTTGTCATTATCAGATTCCCTCTTGCATTATATAGGCTAGAGGAGTTATACTGACACTAGCTATGTTTTCATCCAAAAATGCAAATTAACTTTATGTGCAAAACTGGATTATCGCATAAAAGATGTGCGAAAAAGCAGCGTTTCCATCCAACAAGTCAAAGCGAACAAAATTGTCACTTCCTGATTATCTGGCGTCAAATATCAACAGTAAAAACTAAATTTACTGTGGTAGGTGAAGCTGCGTGAATGTTTTCTTCATTTAATAAATGACGCCTCAGAAGACAATTCTGACATGCAGTGAACGCGCGGTGGCGTTTGAAGGCGTGAGACGCGGAGCACAGACGCTCTTGATTCTGGAGGTCATTAATAATATAATAACACTAATACTGAAATGGGTAAGGAGTTTTAGAATGACCAAAACAACATTTCAGATGCTTTACAAAGTGCTCAGCCAGCTGGTTTGTCCATTTGCACACATTTTTATCATCACATGATCTCTTATAACAAAATCACATGACCTTTTTTTAATGCACACATTGGAATTTGTGCGGTAAAAGTGTTTCCATTGTAGTTTATGCGCATCTTTTCTTATCGAATAAAAAGTTTATCCTACTTAGTTATACACATGTTTTTTTATGCGCATTTGCAAAATTTATGTGCATCTTGGTGTTTCCATCCAACGATTTTTTATGCACATATCGAAAATGCACATAAAAATAGGTAGATGGAAACGTAGCTACTATTAAACGTTTATTTTCATGCACAACACTTTGTGTTTACTATGAAAGAAAAAACATATCAAATGCTTGTCGTAATCATAACTCCAAAATGAGATATGATCATTTAAATGAGGTGCACGCTTTTGGTTTCACTTTCACTGCCGAGTGCAGTTCATGTCATGGCTGCCGTCACTGAGAAAAAAAAAAAACATATATACAAATCATACTTCGTAAACGTAAACGTTTTAATCAAAATTGTGATCTTTTTTCGATTAATCGTGCAGCCCTAGATTCATCCACTCATACAAAGTAATAATGAATCACCCATTAACTGACTTTTTTGTGTCAAATTTATTTTACCATGACATGCCTAAAAAGCCAAAATATCAGCACAATAATAATAATAATACTCAGAAAAATTTTAAATAAATTTAAAGGGTCACGAAACCCCCTGTCTCAGCAGCGTGTTTTCACAACTCCGTTTTGAAAAAAGTCAGGAAAGTTGGGCGTGTCCAGCTCTGGGAGTGTGGGAGTGTCGGGGGAGGGAAGGAGGATAAGATTTTGCATAGAAGGGACGCGCTAAGTTTGACAGGAAAAACAAACACACAGAGGCTGATTTGTTACGGCGAATAAGAGAAAAAAATCCTCCGCATTTCTCTGTAACTTATGTACTCGGTAGGTAGCGTCAGAAAGCCGTGTGTGTATAGACTATCCTGTCACAAAATGCGGCGAAAATCCTGCACGACGGAAATAGTTTGTGTTTACATGTTTACACTCGGAGAGCAGCATTTAAACAAAGGGCACTGCACTGCAAACACTTACCAAATCTGTAGACAGACAATCAAACTGGAGCTGTGTCTTTTTATTAAAAGCAGATGAGCGGCAAATCCGGATTTCACCATTTCCAGATGAGAAAAAGCTCTCGTGTAAAAATGTTCCTTACAAACGCGTTTCTGTCGCGTGTCGCGTGCACTGTAATCCACACGTGAGACCAGCTGCTCTCTCATAAAGGGAAAATGAAAACAAAACCTTCGTTGCAACACACTAATAACACCTACGACTCTTGTCTTGAAATTCTTGTACTTTCACTTGTTTTGGCAACACAACGTGGCGTCTCTCTGCCGTCTGAACAGTGTAAACTGGTAAACAGTCTCCGGAGCTATCGTGCATATTAATGAAGTTTCGCGTCATACACAATAGAGCGCGCTGATTGGTTTGAAGCACGTCTTCTCATGAATTAATACTGCGCACTCAGATACGTCAGAACGCCCTAGAAAAGACAGACAGCCACTGTACTGCTGGATTTACACCTAAGTATCTCATGGCCGTGACGTAGTTTCAAAAATTCGTTTCAAACCGGAAGAACGAATTTTCTCAAAATAACGCAAAAACAACCAATTTTCACTTTTTAGTGCAATATATGTGTCCTAATAGTGTTTATAGCAGCGTGGGACACATATATGACTGTCAACAGCTCAAAAAATGTGTTTTGGTGTTTCGTGACCCTTTAAGTAGCACTACAATTTTTTTTAAATCGCCTGAAATAGTGAGAATTCCTATAATCAAAATCACAAACCTTATTATAGAGGATAAAATCATTTCAATATTTCATCATTTGCAAGCATAAACACACCATATTCTAATTATACATTTGACCACACTGTTTCAAAGAGGAACTGATGAAACATAAAACAATAATAAGATGGAAAGAATTCACAAATGATCATCATTTTCACTCATATTGTGATATAATGACAAAACCATTTATCTGAACAACAAGCAAAAAAATAAATAAAAATAAGTCACTTCATGTTGCCACATAATTCTCAAGCATTGTCAAAACCACAAACTCTTGCTTGATTATAAGTCTATAATGATTTACATTGTTTGCCTGTTAGCCTGCAGGGACTGTTTGAACATGTTCACATTATCAGAGCATAAAGAAAATTGCAATGCCATGAGGTTTCAGTACTATGTTGGGAAAGTGTCAGTTACTACAAAAATAAAAATAAGGACTCATGTGGGTAATTTACACTATAGGTAAGAGCTGTGGATACATGAAACAAACAAGTTATGGCATGTCACAGCGTCTCGAGGCCCTAAACACAGAGTGAATATCTTATCAGTTTTTAAAGCAGGGTCTGTCACACCGGAGTCATTTGAACACATCCAAAGCACAACGATTATATGTTCATTTAAAATGCAAACTCAAATAGCTCCCATGTGGTGAATAACTAAAGAAAATGCACATACATTTTCTGTATAGTTTCTCTTGTAGTCAGATAGCAGGGTGATCAAATTTTTATGATATCATTTTTCAACTGTTAGCTCTGGTCTTTCTAATTGAATCAGTGATGGTTTTCCATTAGCATAAGATATAACTTTATGTTAATTATTTGAACAACTGTATAAAATCCGCATTACATGGTTGCAGATGTGACCAAAATATTAAACCTAGATGAGTTTCATTCAGTATTCAACATAATAAAAGAAATAAAGCTGAAATAAACACTTTTATCTAAAGCACCATATTGATGAAGGCAATATAAGTAATCAAAGCTACAAAATGTAAAATAAATAAATAAATAAATAGGGTAATTACCAGTTGTCTAATGCATGTATATATATTAGGGCTGCACAATATATCGTTTCAGCTTCGATATCGCAACGTGTGGATCTGCAATAGCTACATCGCAGGATCTGATTACAATGAGGGGCCTAGGGAGTCATCGCAAAGTCTAACCCTAATAAAGTAAAACATTTTCATTTGCATGTGTTTTTAAGAACTGTGACTAAGATACCAAGTGGACTTAAACCAATAAACTTTCAAGTTTCTAGATTTAACAAAGATTAAATTGTATTTATTTATACAATAAAGACAATGCAATGCTATTTGATTAATGTTAAATTTGTTCTTAAATGCTCTCAGACTCAAACCATAAAACACAAAAACACAATTAATTAATTTTTTATTTTTGTTCTGTTGTATTGATCTATGCCTGCAAATAGTTTATTATGTTTTATGCAGATGTATGAATTGTGTCCAAGTAGTTATTTAGGTCATCATTTTGTAGAATTATATTTATAATTGCAATGTATATAGCAGAAAAACAAAATATTGCAATGTCAGATTATTATATATATATATATATATATATATATATATATATATATATATATATATATATATATATATATATATATATATATATAAGGGGTGTCAAAATTAATCGTTTCTTCGGTGTACCGCGATGCAGACGCGGACAATTCGGTATCGGTTCAGTAATAATCATAACCGGTTATTATACTGACGTCATTTACTGACGTCATCTCACATGCGATATGTCGCCGTAGCTTACTATGGCGAGGGATGCGAGCCGCGAGCGCGATTATTTACAACGCTCTTACTACAAAAAACACACAATGTGCACAATTTCACTGCGTGTGTGTTTGCTGAACACTGTTACACTGAAACTTACAGCAGAAGCCCCTATTTCATGGCGATTAAGAGAATGAAAGTAATCTCCATTTCTCTCTCTCTGTCTCACTGTGGCCCATGAGTGCAACTGTGAAGAGCGCCAGCGTGTAAGAGCCAATCGCAGCCCTTTCTGTTGAGCGCGTGACCAATCAAAGGGGTGTAAGAAAGAACTTGGTAGACAAGGCAGAAAGCGAGCGGGATATTTATATTTGTTTATTTGCTATAGACCATTTCAATGTGGTCATGTCATTGGCCCATGAACATTTCCTGCTTGACTTTAAACTATTTCCTAACTGTAACAAGAGGCAATTCAATCATAACTTGACTTTAAATCAGTCGTCATAACACTATTTATCAATATGTGGACCTTTTTGGATTCTCAGAAGCAATGGAAACTAAAAATGTAAAACAGGATACGTTAGGGCCATTGTTTTTGTTTACATCCCTCGAAATGGTCTATAAATGCTCGTGTTGTTTAAAGGTACAGTTTATATATCTGACTGTTTGTATTAAAGGACAAAATTGTTTTACAAATAGTATATAAATATATTTATACATTTTAATACAAGAATTGTTGTGCTGTGAAGAAAATAAAAAACTGTGTATGGAAAGAATCGTCAATGCACCGTGATGCACCGAGATATCGAATTGAACCGAATCGATGGCATGATAATCGTAACCGAACCGAACCGTGAGACCAGTGTAGGTTCACACCTCTAATATATATATGTATGGGACGATAACCGGTTTTAAGGTTTACCACAGTTTGGAAAAGTCAAGGTTTTAAAACCACTAAAATCTTCAAATACTTCAAATACTGGTCCATGCCTAATACACACACACTTGAAATAGAGAGAAAAAATGAGAAAGCAAGAGAGAGTGTTTTTTTTTTAAACATTAACAAATTAACGACATTTGCTACAGTATTTATTCATCCTGGGTATTAGTTAATAAACACACAGCTGTCCATAGTATCTGAATATTACTATTAAAATCATACATGATACATTATTAAAATCAAAAGTTGTATTTGTTCATGTTGAAATTAATTTTAACTAGGGCTGCACGATATTGGAAAAATTTAACATTGCAATATTTTTTATTTTGCGATATACATTGCGATATGAATACAATTTCACCAGATGGCTTAATATCTCTATTTGGAAAGAATTTATAATGTTAGATCAATTGGGATGATTCTGCAGTGGGAGTGCATCTCCATAAAAATCTAACAAACAATCTATAAATTTCTCAGACAAAGTTTCATTGTGGTGTGTGCTATTTGCAGTGCATTTCTGTCTTTGCATGTGTTGTGAGTATTTTCATGCATGCGTTTAGTCAATGATCAATGAATTGAAGTTTACTATTTGCATCTACATAAAATCAAATAAACAATCTATAAACTTTTTGGGGTCCCAAAACACATTTTTATTGTGGTCTGTGCTATTTGCAGTGCATTTCTGTATTTGCATGTGTTGTGAGTATTTTCATGCATAGGCATGGGACGATAACCGTTTTCAAGGTATACCGCGGTTTGGATAAGTCAAGGTTTTAAAACCGTCAAAATTTTCTGCAATATCATTCCTAAGGTATGTGTACAATTTTTTTATTTACCTTTTTTTTGTTTTTGTTTTTTAGGACAACAGTATCTCCAGCAGAATAGATATCCAAAGATGCTGTTTTAAATTGTAAAATACAAATCTGTTTTTGAAATAAATGAAGACAGAAGAAGTCAATAATTAATTTGAATGATTTAGCCTGAAATGTTTACTATTACAAAATATTTTAAATGTTTCTTAAACTAAAATAATGTTCAAAAGGGAAAAATGTTTTTGTTTTTAGGCATTTAAAAAGAATATATTTTAGAGCAGTGATCACAATATCATGAAACCTTGATATTTTTATCCAAGGTTATTATACCATCAGAATCTTCTACCGGCCCATGCCTAAGTACAATCAAAAAGTGTTTTATCATTTTGCTGAGTCTAACAGTACTCAAGTACAGTAACTAAATAATAAAAATAATTCCATAAATTATTTCACATTATGTAACATTTTATTTAATGTAATTTAGAGTCACATATGGTACAATTTATTACGCCTGAATGCTTTTAAAATGATTATACAATTCCAGGCATCAAAAACACATGCAAATGATAAATTATAATACAAACTCAACATTGCATATATCTTGTGATGTGCCTATTGCAAATTATCACAATGCAATATTTGTGCTGAAACAATATATTGTGCAGCCCTAATTTTAACCAAGATAAAGGGAATGTTTGTGTTAGTATTGGGATTATAGAATACTAAAAAAAAAAAAAAATGATGCTTTCAAAATTAAAATAACACTGATGTCAGTTTAATCATGGCAGTGATACACAATCAAAATGAGGTAATCGCTAAAATTAAAACGAAACAAACCACAATATTTCAGATTTCCTAATCCTCTCTGTTACCACAAAACAAATCACTAACTACAACTGACAACTATTATAATTGTATCCAACTTCGCCCACATGAGATGATGACAATTCAACATTGAAGTAAAGTTGGTTTTATATTCACACATTCAGACTTTTTCCTTAATAATTTCATTTTATGAAAAGTTTTCTTTGCCAATTCTAAATAGTAAAATCATATAAGCAACCAAGGACTATTAAAGAACAACATTGTTCACAGTCAATTAAATAATGCTAATGTTGTTTTGAAGTCATACTTGCACGTGATTTCAGTCTAAATATTCAAAGTACCATGGTAAACAACATAGGGAGTGTTTCACAAGTTGTCACTGAACAAATGTGCAAATATAAAACCAACTTTACCTCAATCAATTCAACAAACCATCTTTTATATGGACAACAAACTTAAACTGTACAAACTGTACAATTACCAGCTTTCAACTGCTAAACTTGAATTAAACAGAATTTATTCATGATTTCTAATACTTCTTTAAAGTATCACACAACTCATTTTACAAAAACTTAAAAAATACATTACACAAAAAAAAACCTGAACCTGTCAGGTTAAATCTGACTAGACGGTCAACTAGACTGTGATTACATTTAGCACTGTTCATCATAAGAGAGTAAAAAAGAAAAAGAGATTTTACTTTCTATTGTGGCCATTCACAGATAATAAAATACAGGGGGACAAAATGAGTAATTACACAAGCACACAGCTGCTGGAACAATAAAGGTGAGCTCTATATGAGGATTACCTATTAGACTAGCAAATAAAGCTGGCATAACGCCTGCATACAACATCTCTCTGTCTGAACCGACCGACTGATACAGTGTTTAACAGACGCTGGCTTGGGTTACAAAGTATCAATTTGCCACAACCGTACTGGATACATTGTATCAATAGAGTTCCATTTTGGAACGCTCCGCCATCCTTCGACAATGAAATGGATTCATTCTGATAGAATATGCTGAACAACGCATTCTGAGCTCTAGAAGGCCCACATGAATAACATAACAGGGGCTACACGCCTGCAATGGGCACAAAAGGCAAGAGAATGGGCATTAAAAAAAATCACGCCGTGTCCTAAACTGTACACCAAGCAAGTCCCGGCTGCTCTTCTGTTTCTTATTTTGACCGTAAACACGTTGCGCAGTCGCCGGCTGATTGCGAGCGAATGAATATTCAAAGCTTTATATGTGGGATTGGCTCACGGCACAATACAGCAACACAAAGCCGCTGGAGTAGCATTAGCCGCCTAGCATGGACACAGCAGCCTTTAGTTGTGATTAACTGTAAAATTCGTACAACCTGTGACCGGGGACAGCGCAAAAAGCACGCGAGCCGTCGCCGATTATGACTAATAAAATATGCAAAGCGGCGTTTGCACGGCGGCGGTATGAATATGTAACGCGGCTACTCTAATCACACAAAGGAGGCATTTTTTCCTTTAATTTGCCGTCGCACTGCATCGCCAGTTTCACCGTAGCACAGACAGAGAATAACTCCCCCGTACGTTTATTTACGGGGTGCATGCGATTGCAACATCGGCCTTGGGTAATTTGTTTACGCTTTCCCTTCCGCGATTTTCTGCCTTGAGAGAAAGAGTGTTTGAATATGAATATGAATATGTAAAATGCAGTAATGATTACCTGGTCCTGAACTCTCATCTTGACTCGCTGCTCCTCCGTCCGCCATTTTGAATATTTAAACCCAAATCCTCAAAACACAATACAGCGGCTCACCGATGCGCTCACAGCAGCAGCAGCATCAGCATGGCACATCTGAAGCTCCATTAGTGCCACACTCAACTCAACTCAACCTCTGCCACCTCCACACTGATTATTGACCACCAGCACACTCATAACTTTTAAACACATTTGCGGCATATTGAGTCCAGGGACAGAGCAAATGAATAAAAGATTTGGTGTATGGAAATTTACTCAAATTTAAAATGAACAACAAAGTAGTATGTAATTCATGTAGTATTTTATATGTAAATGTTTTATATATTCCTACTGCAGCTGGAAGGGATTAAGATGAAGGAAATGAATAAATGAATATTTTTTATATTAAATAAAAGTAATTCTAAAATAACAATTCATATATATATATATATATATATATAAATTAAATCATAGTAAATGTAAGTATCGTGGGAATTAGCAGGCAAAATGTACCCAATTTCCGAAGTAAATTATAATATAAAAAAAAACATTCACATTCATTCAAATTTTTTATTTACAAAGAATTCTATAAGAGAGTAAAAAGAAACTGTCTAGTAAAGACGAATAGCTTTTTACCAAATGGAATAACAACATACTGTAATCACCTGTTCGCAAAGGGCCTTTAGGTTCAATTATGTTTGCCATACTGCCATCTGCTGATCAGATGTGCCATTGCATCAAAGGCCAAAATCAAGCCCAGTTCATCTGAATGTAAGATTAGTCCTTCGAAAACAAAAACACAGTACAGGCCCGTAAGCCAGGTGGGGGTTCAGGTGGTTCGAAAGGCCTACCCCTCACTGACAAAAACCCAGAATTTGTCCCATACATGAGCTCATTTGTCCTATTTTGACTATATGCCATCATAAATTGTGAAAAAACTCATCGAAGAAGGCTTTAAGACCGAAAGGAAACTGACGTAAGTGAATTCATCTTTCACTGACCTGTGGTGTTGTTAAATAGTGAAAACTGTTTACAAGTAACTTTTATTCTAAATCTTGGACCTTATTTTTGAAAGAAAAAAAAGACCAATAAAAAGCTGTGAAGCATCAAAGATTAATTTTGAAGCTTATAAAATTTAATTTAAATACAAATTAGGTATTTATACCTTTTGTTAATATCCTTGAATTTTCAAATGTACTTTTTACAATAGAGGCTAGAAAAATCAGGAAGCTCTACATTAATATTATTATTATTATTATTATGTTTAAATTCTTTATTATTCGAGCGGACAAATTCTGACAAGAAAGTTAAATTTGCTGGCCAGTTTATTATTTCCCTAATAAATGACAATTTACTTTACTTAATTTACAAAACAATTTGCTTAAAACCTTAACAGATACAATTTTCCCCCAATGACATAAGATGTGATAAATTTGTGTTTTAAAAATAATACATATAAATAAGTTTTATATTTTTATCTAAAATCTTAAGAAAATGTTTTTAAAAACGTTTTTAAATGTACATTAAAAAGTGTGATTATGATGACCACCCGACAAGTTAGTCCGGGTAAAAATAGTGCTTTAAATGTCTCTAAAAGTATTTAATCAGTATTTAAAGTTTAATAGAAAATGAGGCGAATAACTGCAAAAAGGTCTACTTTTTGAGAAAAAACCCCAACCCTTTCACCAGGCTGGCTACGGGACTGTAATATCTTATTATTCATAAAACAGTAGCGCTTAATGTTTGACTGTTTAACAAAAAAATTAAGTGATGTTTTTCAACAGTAATCTTGAATAAAATAGTTGCAATCAGAATTAATAGTCCCCCTTTGATTTTTTTTCTGTTTAAAATATTTCCCAAATGATGTTTAACAGAGCAAGGAAATTTCCACAGTATGTCTGATAATATTTTTTCTTCTGGAGAAAGTCTTATTTGTTTTATTTTGGCTAGAATAAAAGCAGTTTTTAATTTTGTAAAACCCATTTTAAGGTCAAAATTATTAGCCCATTAATTTATTACCGAAACCAGGGAAAACAAACACAAATTGTGAAAATATGCGCCCAATTAGTTTATTAAATTCAGACACAAAAATATTAAGTAAAGTTTTAGCTAAGAGGTCAGAAGGTACATTACCAAATTTAATAAGAGAGGATCTAAATGGTTTTATAAAGCGTAGGCAAGGATTTCAAAATGTTCGAAGAGTCCTAAATATACTTCATGAACTTAGGGGTGAACAAGATACTGCTCTATTATCATTGGACGCCAAAAAGGCCTTCGATCGGGTTGAATGGTCTTATTTGTTTGATGTGATGGATAGATTTGGGTTTGGTGAAAAATACTGTAGGTGGGTTAGACTATTGTATAATAGTTCCACAACAGAAGTGTTGACAAACAATATTGTTTCAAAACCATTTAGTGTATGAAAAGGATGTAGACAGGGTTCTCCTCTTTCTTCTTTACTTTTTGCCATCTCCATTGAGCCTTTTGCAATAGCAATAAAAAACCATGTGGAATTAACAGGAATTAAGATAGGAATGATAGAACATAAAATTGCATTGTTTGTTGATGATGTCATTCTGTTTCTAAAGCAGCTTGATACCTCAATACCTGCTTATCTACTCAGTACATTTGGAAAAATATCTGGTTACAAAATTAATAATTCTAAAAGTTCTATTCTGAGTGACAGACAACAACCTAATAAGTGTGCTGCAACCTTTAATATAGTTGATTGTTTTACATACTTGGGTATAAAAATTGTACCAAAACTAGAGGATGTTGTGCAAGAAAATCATGATCCACTTCTTGAAATTGTTAGTAGCTCAGTAGAAAGATGGATGCCCTCATCTATATCGTTAATTGGTCGAATAAATATTTTAAAAATGAATATTTTACCCAAATTTTATATTTATTCCAGAATATTCCTCTGCCTTCCCCCAAAAATTTATTTCAAAGACTTAAAAAAATGATCACTAAATTCATTCGGAATAACAGATGTTCCAGACTCCGTCTAACACCCCTGTATTTGCCATACGATAGAGTTCTACAATGTCTTAATTTGCATTGGTATTATTGGGCTGTGCAACTTAGAACAATAATGTTTTATTTTTTTTATCTCAGGACTGCCCATCTTGGGTGGAGATGGAATCAATTGGCATTAAGTCTGGTCTACCTTTAAATTTGTGTTTATATTCAGCAGAATTTAAAGATCTTTAAAAAATTGTTTCCAATCTCATAGTTATAAATATTATTTCCATATTGTTTGACATGAAAAAATAAGTGTCTGCTATCCCTTATCTTGTTTCAGTCCAATTTGGGGCAATAAAAATTTTAAACCAGGTACGTTAGATGCAGGATTCAAGATATGGGCAGAGAAGGGAATTAGAAAGATAGCAGACTTATATGTTAACAATATTCTAATGTCATTTGAGGAAATTGTTAGTACATACAATATTCCTGCAAAACATTTCTTTAAGTATTTACAAATAAGAGATTTTATCCTCAAATCACAAAATAATTCTCTAGATATGCCATCATTGTCTATTTTGGAAAAAGTAATAACAAAAGATTGATTTAGTGAAGGTTTAATTTCTGCATTATACTGGTGTTAGGATCAAAGGAATCTTCAAATTGGAAATTGGAAGCTTGGAGATTAGATCTTAAGGAGGATATTTCTACAGTGGACTGGATGAAGACATGCGAGGAAGCTCAATCGCTAACAATGAACACTTGTCTGAAACTGTTACAATATAATGATGAGGATTTACATAACTCCAGTTTTATTGCATAAATATAATGAAAATATTCCAGATACTTGCTTGAGATGCAGGGACCTTAAAGGAACGTTGCATCACTGTATATGGGAATGTAAAGGAATACAGAACTTTTGCAAAGGTGTGAAAGAAATTATAAAAAAGATTCTTGATGTTAATATACCAATGTCTCCTTTAATTTTTTTATTTCATTTACATCTCAAGGAGATCAAGTTAAAAAAGACGGAGCATATATTTATGAATATATGTATTCTACAAGTAAACAACTTATTTCTTTAAATTGGAAAAGTATATGTGCACCAAATATAGGCTGTTGGCTGAAAGAGATGGTAACAAACGTGTCAATGGAAAAAGGGGAGCTTTTTTGTTTTTTTAAAAAAGGCCACCACCTTTTAAAATGGCCACTCCCCTTTGGAAATGTTTTACTAGATGATTAGTAAAAGAGGTGATATTGTATTCTATATTTTTTTGATAGTCTGCAGAACAAACCATCGTTAAACAATAACTTGTCTAATTACCCTAACCTGCCTATATAACCTTATTAACCTTAAGCCTTTAAATGTCACTTTAAGCTGTATAGAAGTGTCTTGATAAATATCTAGTAAAATATTATTTACTGTCATCATGGCAAAGATAAAATAAATCAGTTATTAGAAATGAGTTATTAAAACTATTATGTTTAAAAATGTGTTAAAGAAATCTGCTCTCCTTTAAACAGAAATTGGGGGAAAAAATAAACAGGGCGGCTAATAATTCAGGGGGGTTAATAATTCTGACATTAACTGTAGATGGAAGTTTAGAACTAAAAGTGTAAACATTAAATTACACCCTTACTGTTTGTCTATGTAAACATTCTTTTGCTAATTATTTCATTTTCCAGCATTGACTCGCCATAACGTGACTGTTGTGACATCACACTTGCCATTTTGTTTCGACCACTTTGAGGAAGAGGATAAGCAAAAGTCCAAAGTGCAAAAAAGGTGCGGTAGACAAAGGTGGAGAAGAAACACTGTTTCGATTAGCAGACGGGAAGTTATGAGATAAGGTTATAAGAAGAACTATTTAAAAAAAATCTATTTCTTCTATTATTGGACCACCATCTATTGCAGTGATTGACTGGACATCGACAAAATGATCAACTGGAAGCTGATTTTTTGCAGCCTATGTTTAATCTCAGGTGAGGTGGCCGGTTTCTTGATATTCACACAAAGTACAGTAGGCAAAGTCAAATCAATGACATTATGTTGTATGTATAAGTAATTTGTTGTCTGTCCATTTGTTGCTGCATGTGGCATTTGAGTATTAACGTTTTGAATGCTTTTGATTGTTACATTAATTTGCATATATATATATATATATATATATATATATATATATATATATATATATATATATATATATATATATATATATATATATATATATATATATATATATATATATATATAGCATCATCAAATATTAAGATCATATGTATTAAGTACTGTAATGAATTAAAAAAGATTTATATTGATAATAAATTAAAAGTTGAACAGAATATATTACTGTTACTCAGTGGTGGAAAGGGTACTATTACTATTACTATTGGGTAAAAGTACTATTACTTGCCCAAAAGTGTAGTGCAAGTAGAGTAAAGGTATCTGTTGTAAATATTACTCAAAGTATGAGTAAAAAGTAGCCCTTTCAAAAGTATTCAGGGGTAGTGAGTATTACGCTGTAAAAAGCTGATGCATTTACATCTAATTTGGGGATGCGTGTAAACGTAACATTCTGTAGTGCGATTTAGTTATTGCCCAGCAGGCACACAATGTCATAAGACGTTAATATTAGGTTAAATTTAGGTTGTGTGTCAGGTGACCAAAATTCAATTTCTAGCCAACGTCTAAGGACGTTATTTTAATGTCCAATAATGGCATCAAATGATGTTGATATTTGGTTGATTTTACGTTGTTAGAAAGTGACCAAAATCCAACGCCGAGCCAACATCTTAAACCAACATCATATTGACGTCAAATACTGATATTTATCCGTCGGGTATAGCAACCAAAATCCAACGTCTGATAGACCTCATAGTGGTAATGTCCACACAACATCAAGCTGTAACATCTTTAGACGTTGATATTTGGTTGATTTTAGACGTCAGCCTGATGTTGAGTTCTGATGTCAACCTGATTTTCATTTCCAAAGAGAATGCAATGTCCCCATGACGTTGGGGTAGAACGTCAATCTGACGTCATGTTGATGTCTTGTGCCTGCTGGGTTTAAGGCCATTTCGGTCATCAAACAGTAAACATCTGTCATCTTCTCATCAGTGACATGCATCTAAACAGTCTCTGGGTCAATGCGTGTAAAGATTTTGGACATGTTTTTGGACACTTTTAATGCTTGCAAACAGTTTGCTGCAATTATAAATGTTCTATATCTTGAGGTAGTTCATTATGATGTGATTTACCTTCTATGTGTGATTTGATTGGACAGAAATCACACGACTGATTCTTCTAATCCCCATAGACAAGAAAAAATAAAGTAGTGACTGCAGGTTAAAGAAAAGTAGTGGAGTAAAAGTACAGATACAGCACTAAAAATGTACTCAAGGGAAAGTAAAAGTACACATCTTTTAAACTTCTTAGTAAATTACAATTTCTGAGAAAAACTACTCAATTATAGACATTGGAGTATTTGTAATTTGTTACTTTACACCACTGCTGTTACTGTAAACTTTACTCTTCCCTTTTGGGGCGAATTGTTCTACAACGTAATAGATTTACAACACACATATCACACCACACACTTAAGACAAACATTAAACAACATTAATAGTACTAAAAACAGCAACTACCTCTTCCCCTTAAAATTCAGCAAATCGATCACACAAGGAACAAGTGAAAATTTAAATCTGTTGATCCTTGCCAAAAGGACCCAATAAGCAAACCAACAAATCAATGACAAGGTTAAAATTCTATATAGGCCTTATAAAAAAAGTTTGGCCAGAGGAGCAATATTAAACTTTGCTAATTTTCACAGACAATAAAGTCTGTGTTGGCCTGTCCTACATAGTCTTTCGGTATTTTCATTAAAATTTAATTTATTATCAATAATAGTATCTAGGTACTTATAAGGAAATCATGAAATGAAATGATTAGTAAAATATCTAATATAATCACACCATATGTGTTGCTGGTGAACTTCTGCAATATAATTTGAATGTACATTTGCAATAGTTAACCAGAAAATTACTTTCAAATGAAGTAAAATTAAATATTAAATACTATTAAATAAATACTAAATATTATCAGCACATGATTTCTTTACTTGTAAAAATAACCACAGCTTTACTTCAAAATTAATTATAGTTAAATAGTATTTGTAGTAAAGCTTTTAATTGTGTATGTAATACATGGTAATCAATGCACCAAAAGCCACACTAATAAATCTTAGTTAATGTCCATACGGGATGATAGAGTTTTTATTAGTTTGAAAAATGATTCTGCACTCTGTAAAATGAGTAAACTCTATGATACTCATAGTTCTCTCTCTGCCTCATAGTGATGTCGGCTACTTTTGGACTGGAAGTGACAATGAGTCAAGCGTCCATGGAGGTTGCCAGAGGTGATGATGTCAGACTCACGTGTAATTTTAAACCTAAGAAACCAGAAAATGATCTAATCATTGTAACATGGATTGGTGATGCTGATGAGACATCTGGAGACAAGGTATGCCTGAGAAATGATGGTCGAATCATTGACTGTACTGGTAAACATCACTATGCACATGAACAGTGTTGGGGGTAACACATTGTAAGTAACGTGTGTTACGTAATAATATTACTTTTTTAAAGTAACAAGTGAAGTAACGCATTACTTTTAAAATATAAGTCATATTATTTTAGTTACTTTTAAAAAAAATATAACGTGAGTTACTTTTTACCTTAATTGGCTTTTAAAAAATATATTACGGAATAAAAATGACCTTATAGTCGGGTTGAATCACACACACTCAATGAGAGCATGCTGCCAGGTAACAGACAGTTGGCTCGCACTCATCATCATCATCACGTCTTTTTTTCACAGCAGATGTGTCAGTGTACTGTTCTACTAAGTGAATAACTCAGGATATGGGTTTATTTCGAGTCAAAGCGGGTATCCTGTATGTTAAAAAGTAAGTAATTAAGTACTTACTGAAGACGCAAACCATTTCACGGTAACTCAGTTCAATTTAATGAACTGGTTCGACCGTTTCACTTAGAAGATCTGATTAAAACACACGATTCATTCGCGAATCGCCAGTCATCACTACAGACAGTCAGAAACAGAAACAATGGCAGACCGGAGACTTACATTTTTGCAATGGGTTTCTGTTATTTTGAACTCATCGAAGAAAAGAAGTGGATTGTCGTTAAGTGTAGATTATGTGCAAGTAAAACTCTTGACAACTGCAAGAAAAACGACATCGGAAAAACTGGATGCGAAGCACTACACCCGCACCACACATCCAGCTAAAATGACTGACATCAGTTCACGGCCTCCAGGTAACACAATTAATTCGACTAAGGTTATTGCTTTTATTGTTGAGGAGGTGCAGCCACTGTCTTTTGTTACTGTAAAAGTGACTACGTTTTGTAATATAGTGAGATTTTTTTCTCCTTTGGGAAACGATTTACACATTTGTTAAGACCACATGAAGTAATTTATTCAATGTATAAAGCTCAAAGTTTTAATTTGATTTGGGGATGTTTTTTATCGTCTTACTGTTCATTTTGTTATTAAACATTTTAAACAACATAGGCTCATTCTGAAAACGTAGTCCTATATGTTTCTGGAGACCATGAATTATGTAGCCAGAGGTACGTATGGCTGCATTTCATTTTTTAAACAAACACCACGGGGCAGTATGTCGCCATTTCTTTTCGCGATTACCAGTGACCGCTTACCTCCGTATGGACAGCTTTCCAGCTGTTACCAGTTTGTCCCGTTAGCTCGCCATGTACGTCGGCGGACTTGAGACGCAGAGAGGAGTTGACTACGACGACAGGGTTCGAGTCTGGTGAAGAACGGTTCCAGAAAGCAGGTAAGACAAAAACAGAATCCAAAAAATAAAATAAATAAGTAAATGACAGGGTAAAAATGTGGTAAAATCTGAAAACGTGGTAAACATCAGACGAGGGCTTTTCTTTTTCTGGGTTGCTTTTGAAAATTGTTGGTTGGGTTAAGGGAAGTGAGTGGGTGGGTCAATCAATAAAATTGGTTGGGTTTAGGGAAGGAGGGGGGTGGGTCAGTTGATCGGTCAGTCAGTCAGTCAGTCAGTCAGTCAGTCAGTCAACAGCGGCCTCTGGTGGGTTTATGTCAGAACAGCAGGCGCGAATGGCACTCGTGAGAGAAATTTGAGATCTCAAAAAGCATACACATCGGCCTCTCATGGATTTGCGAAAACAAAAACTGCAATAAAACAGAAATGTATATAGAGGTCTCCAGAAATGTATATAGAGGTACGTTTTCAGAATAAGCCTGGGTTGATTATAAAAGTTTAACATCTGTTTTTGCCTTAATATAAATTATTTCATGTTGGTACTCTTATAGGCTTTATTGCAGTCTTTATCTCAATGGACAGTGAATTTACTTAACTAATAACACAAAACATTCAAAGGTAGCAAACACATTACTTTATATGCTTTCATTAATCTGTATATACAGCATGTATGGCTCTGGGTTCAGAAAGGAAAATTAAGGTGTGGGTAATATAGGTGGTTGTTAAATGCAGAGCTTCTCTTTAAAAAAAAACAGCTGCAAGTTTTGAAAGGGATCAAATCTCAGGCAGGTAAGCAAAAGTAACTCACAAGTAATATAACACATTACTTTCCATAAAAAGTAACTAAGTAATGCAATTATTTACATTTTTGGGTGGGTAACTCAATATTGTAATAGACTACTTTCAAAAGTAACTTTCCCCAACACTGTCATATGATAATAAAACTGTCAAAAAATAAAACAATCACAGAGCCTTTAAATGCTTCTTTGTCTTGGCCTTGCAGGTCCTTTTTGGTAACTACTACTCCAATACTAATAAAGTAGACATTGATCCTCAATATGTAAACAGAGTCTCAATAGAAACAGACCTTAACACAAAAACATCAACGCTCACAATAAAACAAGTCACTCAGAAGGAAAGCAGAAAAATTAGATGTTATGTTCAGATCCCTGGAGACATCGAAGGCAAACCAGCAGACACTACTTTTCTTTTGGTTCAGGGTAAGACCTGTGGCACTTTGTCACACATAATTTGTGACCCTAAATCACAAAATCAGTCATACGTGTCTACAAGATTATACACCATCCGTAAGCTGAATAAATAAGCTTTCTATTGATGTTTGTTGAGATATTGGCCAATATTTGGCCAATATACTATTTAAAACTTGGATCTGCGGATTCAAAAACTAAGATCTGATGTATTTACAGTGGGAAATTCAAAAAATGTCTTCACTGTCTTTGCAATTTTTTTGACTAGTATCATTTTGACTCTTAATATAACTGCATAACTCAAAGATATAACCATGCAACATAAGATTGGTTTTGTGGTCCAGGGTCACAAAATCCCGAAAGAAATGTATTCCTACAGAAATAGTGAAATCATTGAATCTATAATGAATGTTATTTGTCCTACAGTTGCACCATCACATCCTGTTTGTAAGGTAGTAGGAACAGCAGAATACGGACACAATATTAGCCTAACCTGTGTCTCTGAGGAAGGTTCACCAGTACCCACATACAAATGGGAGAGATATAGCGTCAAAAATGTCCCACAAGGGTTTCCTATCAAAACCACTGAGAGTAAGTTTTGTCTTTTCGTCGATTAATACACTTCATGCCATTATACAATAGTTTATACATGCTTTTTGTGTGTGTGACAGAGGATGGAGTTCTGTCGTTGGTCAATGTATCAAGTGAGACGTCAGGTTATTATATTTGCCTGTCAAGCAATAAGGTTGGATCAGCTAAATGTAACATGACATTGTCCGTACTGCCTCGTAAGTATGATGACCTTTTACTGCTTATTTTCAGTTTAAAATGAAACAGGTGTTTAGTTTTCAGATTTATTTTATTCAGTTTTTTGTCTTGGTAATAATCTTTATATATAAATGTCAACATGGCAGTTGATTTGTTCACACACACTGTAAAAAATGTAATGACAAAAAGTCAAGACAACAAATATTTTGATGTTGCTCATTTTATTAACTTATTTTAATATAGTAAGTTGATCAGGTTTCAACTACATTGTTTAACTTATAAAAAGTTTAACTTAATATTATTAGTCAGTTTGATTGGTGTAAATTGAGATGACTACAAAAGTTGCTAAACTACTAATTTAAGGCAGCAAGATTTTTTTTTTTTACAATGCAGCACACTATTATAATAATTAAGTATACATTTAAGAAAATTGGTGTCCAATTTGTATGATCTACCTGTTTCTTAGGACATTCATAGATCTATACATGCTTTTATACTTTCTACCAGTTATGGTTTCTGCATGATTAACAAAATCATGCAATCTATGCATGTTAAAATAGTTAAATTTTCCCAAGAGATTATGTTGGTTATTTTGATAAATTCCAAAACACTAGCTTATACAGACTCTTCTATGTAAAACTGACATTCCAAAATGTGCACAAAAGTGAAGCTAATTTGACATCTGAGGACTTCTAGTTGATTTAAATTACTCTTTTACTTTTTCTGTTTTTACAGCGTCCATGAATCTTGCCACAATAGGCATTGTTGCTGGTTGTGTTGCTGGAGCTGCAGTGCTTCTAATAGTCATCATCTGCTGCTGCCGCAAACGCAAACAAAAACAGAAGCTAAAAGAGTATCAAATGGAGTAGGTCACCATTTATATTCTCAAAGTAACAGTTGAAGTGATTGTTGATTTTTGCAGGCTATGTTCTAGAACAGGGGCGCTCAACCCTGTTCTTGGAGATCTACCCTCCTGCAGAGTTCCGTTATTAAACACACCTGAACTAATTAATTAGGACCTGAACAGCACCTAATAATTACAGACAGGTGTGTTTGTTATGGGTTGCAACTGAAATCTGCAGGAAGGTAGATCGCCAGGAATATTTTGGTCACCCCTGTTTAAGATTTTTTTTATAAATTATTTTATATATTTTATTTATTACCCTAGAAAACCAGCAGTGGAATACCACGACAATTCACCTCTAGAAAATATTGACGAAAGGAATATAGACACCATTGCAATCACTGAAGAGAGAACTGGCAAGGCTCGAAATTATGACTTTGAAGATCGGTATGATGACAGTGAAAGTGGCCGTGATGACTTCAGAGGCCGTGAAAATCACAGAGGAAGCCGCGATGAACTCAGAGATCGCAATGATGATCGCAGGGGAAGTCGTGATGAGCTCAGAGATCACAATGATGATCGCAGAGGAAGCCGTGATGAACTTAGAGATTGCAATGATGATCGCAGAGGAAGCCGTGATGAACTTAGAGATCGCAATGATGATCGCAGAGGAAGCCGTGATGAACTGAGAGATCGATACGAGGATCGAAGAGGAAGTCGTGATGAACTTCGAGATCGCTACGAGGATCGCAGAGGAAGTCGTGATGAACTTAGAGATCGATATGAAGATCGCAGGGGAAGTCGTGATGAACTAAGAGAACGCCATGATGACCGCAGAGATCAATATGATGACCGTAGAGATCACTATGATGATCGTAGAGGTAGTCGTGATGATCTTAGAGATCGATATGATGACAGAGGAGATCGGTATGATGAACGAAAAGGTAGTCGTGATGACCTTAGAGATCGCTACAGATAAAATCATTCAGATCAATATAATAATCAACACCTCTGACAGCACATGTACATTGAGACATTGTCTGCTGTTTGTGTTTACATCTGAAGGACCCATTTATTAGAGAGCATCTATTAGATGTCTATTTTTAGATTTTAAATAGACATTTAAAATATGTTTTAAATTTAGAATCTTCGTCTAGCAGGCATTTTAAAGACATATTAGATCTTTGAACACTGCAGATTAGGGCTGCACAATATATCGTTTCAGCATCGGTATCGCAATGTGCGCATTCGCAATAGTTACATCGCAGGATCTCCAATGTAGAATTAGAATTATAGTTGAATAGGTGGTCAAAACACACACGATTGTGGAGTAATTGCTAAGTTTAACCATAAAGTTACCAAAAAATGTATAATTTGTTTTAAAGCCTGTGACTGTGTATGAATTTCAAGCCTGATTAAAGCATTCAGGCACAGGAAATTGAAATTTAAAAACTTCATTCAAAAATTCATTATATTTATGTACAGTATACATGCAATGACGATTATACAGTGTCATTTGTTTTTAATGTAATTATTCAGTTTGTGTACCTGAATACCCAGTCAACAAATTTCCTTTGGCCCTGATCTGGCCCAAATCAACAGCTAAGATGTGGTCCAGATAAGTTAGTGTTCCCCGGCCCAGAACTGGCCCACATCCTTTTAGCCAGAACTGAACCAAAGCAGTGCCACAACTCCACCAAGCTTGAGCCAAGTAATACATTTTTTATGTGGCCCAGATATGGGCCTTGTATTCAAGATTAGTAAGGCTGAGTTCTGTGGCCCTTATGTGGCCCACATGTGGCTGACCACATATATTAACCGAGTAATCACACAATCACGATCACACAATCACACAACAAAAATTACAATCAAATAGTTTACTTTAATCAATGCAAATTACATTCAGATAAAACAATTATTGAACAAAATATGGACAAAGAGTTAGAAAACATTTTAACAACATACAAACAGAAAAATACAAAAAATTATTTATTTGTATTTTTATATTTGTTAAATATAAATGTGATATATTTTTGATGCAAAGATGATATAATACATGCATAAATACATATAAATGTACATAGGTTTAAAAAAAAAAAATTAAATAAAAAAATAATTATATATAAAATATATATCAAAAGTTTGGGGTCAGTATGACTGGTAATAGTTTTAAAATAAGCTTCTCCTGCTCACCAAGGCTGCATTTATTTAATCAAAGCACAGTACAAATTGTAAAATGTTATTGCACTATAAAATAACTGTTCTAAAGTAGTTTATCATTTAAATTAATCCTTTATTCCTGTGATTTTAAAGATGAAGTTTCAGCTTCATTACTCCAGTCCTCAGAGTCACATGATCCTTCAGAAATCACTCTAATATTAATTATTATTATTATTATTATTATTATTATTAATGGTAATAGTAATAAAAGCAATAATGACTGGAGTAATCATTTCATTTAAAACTACATACAATAAGAATTTAAATAAATATTTAGGATTTTCTTTTTTACATTTAATAAATGCTGCCTTGATGAACTGAATAATTTTATTTAAAAAACAAAACAAAAAAAACTGACCCCAAACTTTTGACTGGTAGTGTATATACATATACAGTGTTAGGTAAGTTACCTTAAAAAAGTAATAGATTACAGATGTAAAAAGTAAATAGATTAGTAATAGATTACTTCATGTAAAAATTAGATTACTAATTACTTTAAAGTGACTTTTAAAAAAGATAAAATATACCTATAAAATACTAAATAAACTGCAGCTCTTAATTTAATATTCACTGAAAAACATTACAATGGGTTGATCACAGAAGCTTGACAAATTCAAAAGACATAGAGTTCATTTAAAACTTAAAATTCTTTCATCATTCATTTGCTCCAAACCTGTTTGTCTTTTTTTTTTAAACAAGACATTTAGAAAAAACTGGATACCTGTAACCACCGACATCCATAATATGCAAAAGCACGGCATTGTTTGGATGTTCTGTGTTTGTCTGAGGTAATTAGTCTACAGAAATGTACATTCCATATAAAGCCTGAAGCTGATCAGTCAGTTCTTGCCATGTGACTCATGGTTTTCAACTGGGTGAGCTTGGGAAATGTGAGCGTGCACAATATGCAATCCCAATGTGATCCCGCGTGCACTAAAGATGCAATATGTGAACGGCCCTATAAGCAGCTACACTTCTTTTCACATTCAGAAGGTACCTTCACTCCCGATCCTGCACAAAAGTCCAATTTAGCTTGTTTAGGCTGATTTGGACTGCTGTGTTTTTGGGCACCGGTATCCTCCTTGGTGACGAGTGTTGTCCTAGAATGCCTTCTGTTCAAGTGCTTGAACAAGTTTTTGGGCGAGTTAAAAGCAGTGGGAGTGAGGGGATTCAGTCTGACAGCACCTGCAGTGAAGAAAAATGTAAATAATATGATCATTAATACAACCTGGAGGTACATCTGCAAAATTACAATACAAATCAAAATGCTAAACTGTGTGATGTAACCAAATACATATAATCTGTGACATTTTTAAATATTAATTCAAATATTATATATTTTCAAATATTGACCATTTTCAAACGCTTTGTTTTTTTACCGATTACACATTATTTAAACAATTGCTATAAATTGATAAATATCCCAGTATTTTAAATCAGTTTAAAATGTTCTGCAAATCTAAAGTGTTCCAGCTTTTTGAACGTTAACCCAAGCACTAGTTACTAGGTCATTATCTTCTGGCCTGCACTTGACTTAAATGTTCAGCCCACATTGCCTAGATCTCATTTTTGACCCTTTCCAGGTTTTGACATATTAGATTATGTGTACAGATTTGTAAAATAAAGCTGCAGAACTTTTTTTTTTTTTGGACTAGAAACAGAAAAAATTTAAGAAAGGCATTTTTGTAGTGTATTGACTTAAATGATAAATAAATAAATACAAAAAAAAATGTTTTTCCCCCAAACTCTGAAGAAGGCTGAAAACCTGTAACCATTGACTTATAATAGGACAAACAAATACTACTGGAGTCAATTGTCACAGGTTTTCAGGTTTCTTCAAAATAAATTATTTTGTGTTCAACAGAAGAAAGAAATTTAACAGGTTTGGAACAAGTGAAGGAAGATTAAATAATGACAATTACAACTTTTGTGTGAACTATCCTTTTAACAGTTAAAATTATCAAAACAGAGCTAACATAGGTTAATCTTTAAAAACCAAACTACTTACACATGCAATAATATTATTTTTACATTTATATTTGAGCAGCTTAATAACTTCTAAACTTTTCACTGTTATTTTTTTAGGATCAATACTGCATGTTTGCTTTAAATCTATTGTATGAATTTAATATAACTGAACATACTTTGGTCGCAGTGAAGATTGCAGAGATTACATCGTGCCATTATCACATCGCTCTGATTAAATGCTTTCTAAGTGCTGTCATTTTTGTTGTCCAGTTTGTTATTAAGAGTAAAGGTCTCTTCTTCTTTTGAACTGAACCCAGAAGAGCTGAAAACTGTCTCCATTACAACATTCAAGTCAGTTACATTACATTTAATGATATCAAATGACCATTAGACAACAAAAATTTGTTGATTCATAAATGTTTGTTGTTGAGTTTCAGCTCTATATTGTACAGAAACATTATACCCATATTGTTAGTTTATTTTACAATTATAATACAATTTTTCTATTGGCTTCCACTATCATGTTAGGCCTATGGGATTGCTTTTATTTTAAACCTTACTTAACCACAGTGAAGCGTGACTGAACATTTACACAAATTGATATGTATCTATAATAAATAAACCATATTCTGTCATAATTGGAAATTAGCAATAACTTTAATGCTAACGTCAATTTAAACAGCAAACTGTTGCAGCACTAACGTTATGTAAACACCACATTTAAAGAGGAAAATACTATTCAACTCGACGCATTTCTTAATTAAATGATTAACTAACCACTCAATGAGTTCTAACTTTTATATTTAATATTGAATATTTAAATAAACTAACTTTAAATGCCAAATTATCACTTACCTGAAGCAAATGAAGAGGGGAAGAATGTCAAACTTGCACAGAAGTCTTGGCAACTGAAGTGTGGCGTGGCAGATGTCTGCTAACGATACACCTGTGTTCAGTTTCACGTGTTTTCCAAATGCAATCCTAAAGTCAGCCAGAAGTCGATGTTTACCGGTGTCAGCCATAGCTGAACCTTACTAGGATCTGATGTGTTTTTTGTTATCTGGCCCACATACTGCAAAAGGAGCTGTGAACCAAAAGAACATTCCCGCCTATTCTGAATGTATGGCAAAACGTATATGGTAATAATCTGGCCCATATCTGTTCAGCCGTGCCATACCAACGCCACATGTGCCAGCTATCACCCACATTTGGCCCAAATGTTCTTGCTATCTGGGTACTGTTAGACTCCCAGAAAAAAAAAACATAAAGCAATTATTTAATTTCTAACTTTGCTTTATTGTATTTATCATGTGATTTGGTTCATTATGCAGATGTGCTCCACTACAAAATCATCATATTATCATCCAAACTTAACCCTAAATATTAATTTTTTCCAAATAGAGCTATTGATTTAATCTGTTAAAATTATACTCAATATCGCAATATGAATCGCAGAAAAATAAAATATTGGAATGTCAGTTTTTTTTTCTTCAATAATGAGCAGTAGGGCTGTGTGATTAATCAAAATCGAATTGCAATCGCGATTTGAAACGTTGCGATTAGCTAAATCGCAAGAGGCTGTGATATGGTATATATGCATTATTTAATTTCCCCCACCCAGATCAAATGCATAGCTGCCGTCTGTGTGTGACGGTTTTACTAGCCAATTGAGTGAGCACACTTTTGTTCTGCCCAATCAGAACTTTTCAATCTGCCTCTTATCAATAATTTTAGTTTGCTGAGCATTCTGTATTTTCATAATTATATTTTTTTTTTGTTTTTATAATACGCTACATTATCTCCCTAATTTGAGTTGAACTTGTTTACAGTAAGGTAAGGTAAGTCTAATTGTGTTGTATCACTGAGGTGACAAATAATGCTTCTGATTCTTTTGGCCTGGATGAATCCTTTCTGATTTAGTTTTTGTTTGATGTGACAGGATTATATATGTTTTCCATGCCTATAATTTATGCATTACATACATTTCTGTTGTGTACTTTTTGTTGTTGTTGTATATTTACAAAGTTACAACTAAATTGTTACACACACCTGCATGTCAGTCTAAATAAATCAGCGATTTTAAAATACTTATTGTTGACAGTATTTTTCCTCAGCATTATTAGTCTTTTTAACAACAGCATAAATTTTTCAGCTAAAAGAAGATAACAATAACCCCTTTTTAAAATAGCCTACGTTTGATACAATAACGCATTTTTTTTTTCAGAAAGACGAGTCCACTTTAGAAGATCTGGCAGGCAGTGACTGTCTCTGTTAAATAAAGTACTTTCTAATATTTTGTTGGAAATCTTATAATTAAATGCAAAAGCGTTAATCAAAACAATTTCAGCAAAATCTGTTTAACATACTTAAAGTTTAGCTAGCAGAGTTGCCTCCCCCCTTTATAAAAGTGGTACATTCCGCTCATTCTGATCAACGCAGCGGACAGAGATGAAGCGAATAACAGTCCGGGAGAAGATGGACTAGATGCCTGCAAACTAACCCGCACTAAACTGGATCATGTTTTTGTTACACGCTTCCTGGATTCTATTCACACTATTTTCACGTAAGTTATTAATCAGGTTTCCACTTTAACGCGATATTGAGATACAGAAAACTGGGACGGACGAAGTAAAGCAACAGGTTGAAAGAGCTTAGAGATCCTTGAGCCTGGCTTTATTTTTAGACTGATCACGAGTCCTCGCGATGGTTTTTACTATAATCCAATTATTCACACCTCACAAAGTAATTACAGCTAACACTTTTTAATTGAAGTATTTTTTAAACATAATATATAATGTGCAGTTGTAAAACGAGCATTCAGAAGTATAAGTTAACTTTAAATACAATTAAATAAAACTAACAAGCTAAATGTATCTCGGTTAAAAACGTACTTTTAATTGTTTCCATTTGTTCAACAATATTATTTATTATTATTGAATATACAATGCCTGTGTATGTGTGTGTGTTTAATGGTACACTCAAGATAGTACTAGCCTTCTTTAATTATACAGCATAGAAAATATGAAGCACATTTGAAACTATTTAACATCCCAAAGTTGTTATTGTGGGAAGAGAATTGTGGGAAGCACTGCAGGAATAGGAATGTGTGTCAGGGAGGGTAGCTGCATTGTATCAGCTCTTGTATAGGAGACAATACAAATTATGATGGATGTTTTATGGGAACATCAGTAAGCAACTTTGTGAACTCAAGTGAGCTAAAAATCCATTGCAATGGACAGTTTATGTGGCAATTTGTACAAATTCGCTGTTAGAAAAAAAAATGAAGTTCTTTCATTGATGTTTTCATGAAGAATTTGAGCATCCGTGAAACTCTGCAACTGCTCCAAAGTTTTTCTATAATTGAAAATGGCACTTTAGATTAGTTAAATATTCTACAGTATACACCATGAAAAAAACTATACAAAAAAACCCTAAAGATTCTACAGGGAACTAAAAAGACATTACTTTAAAACAAATTTTTGTAACTTTTATATTTAAGAGTGTATTGTTTGGAAAACTTGTTGAGTCGGCAAAGAGCTGAACACTAGAACGCCTCCCTGTAATGACTAAGCAGCATCAGCAATTCACTAACACATGTAATCAAGTAAAATTGCCTGCTACTAACAGCTTGGTTTAAATCTCTTTAACCTACACTGTAAAAAGTAAAGGTGCTTCAAATACCCTGTTGAGTACTCAAGGAACTTTAAAATGTATTTTAAGTGCCTCAAAGCTCTTTCTCTCAAAAAGGGGTTCCTTGAGGAACCACTGACAGTCTTTGCAATACTTGCAGGACCCTTTTGCAGTAATTGGGATCCTTCAAGCACGTTTTGTCAATACTGAGGTTCTGGAGTCACTGTTTCCTTAAACTAAGACCTCGAAGCACTTTGAAAGTTATTAGAGGAACTCAAATTCCAAAAAAGAGTTACTGTAAGATCTGTAAACTTATATCATGGTTCCTGGTGGATCTAGCTTCTAAAAGCTAGCACTTAAAGGAACCAAGAGATTTTTTTGTGATAATTAAATAGGACAATTATGCAGGCCAGAAAATGAGATGCATGTTCACTTACTTAATATTTACTTAGTTATTTGTGCTTTTAGAATGATATGAAATTTGGTGTGTGTTTTTCTTTTTTTGTGTGACACTCACTGTGAAAACATAAGAATATCATTGATTAGAGTCTACATGTTAACTTGATTGCAGTTAGGAGACTGACTAGGAAATTGTGAAAAAATATGAAAATGTAAAAGTAATTTTGGAGGGTAAAATACAACTGAGCCACAACAGAGGAAAAAAAAGAGACAAAAACATGCACAGGCATGTACAATTATGAAAATGATAATTATTATAGGGGACTAATTAAATTTTCTGTCACTTGACCATTAGACCCTTGAATTTTGACATTTAAAACAATAATAATAACAACAACAACAGCTGCAATAATAATAATAATAATAATAATAATAATAATAATAATAATAATAATAATAATAATAATAATAATAATAATAATAATATTAATAACAATAGCTACTATTATTAATATTATTATTATTAAATGAAACTATATAACACAGTCCTTCAAAAATCCCCTCATGAAAAATAATTAAGATATTACTAAACTTAAATATATAGGCTATGGGCTCTGGTTTATTAATAAAAAGTATTCCTCCAGTTTGTTTTGATAAACCAACAAGGATAACTTGCTAATGAAAGCAGCATTTTGTACATTTTTAATTTTCTGAATTAAATGTTTCTTCATATGTTTCTTGGATTAATGGAATGGAATGAATTGTGTTGTCAAAAAAAAAAAAATTAACCGGGACTAATAAAATAATATAAACATGACGCGGACGCGCGCACTTGGATCTCTCCAGTCGTCATGCACGCGCAGGTGCAGGCCGGAGGAGCGTTTTCAAATAGCGCTTTGTAACGGCTCCTTCCTCCATTTCATGACAGCTGTCATCTCTAACACACGCAAGGTGAGTAAGTTGGCAAAATAAATATACAAATTAGATACGATTTGCACACAAATATCTACACTTTATTTATTATGTCGTGTAAGCTGTTTTAGGAACGTCTCGCGAAACGATTGCTGTTATATAAGATAAGGGTGTTATTTTGCGATAATAACAATCGGCTGGATATACATAATCACTCAAATTACACCTCTACCTCACACAAATATAAATAATTTGATGTAAAATATTGATTTATGTCGAAATATTTTATTGTCACTGAACACGAAGCCTCCCTGAAAGCCACTGCAAGCGACCGTTAATTTCAATTTAAACAGATAACGTTATACATTCATGCTGCTTATTAGACGGCTTTTTTTCCACAAATTTATTATTTTATTTATTTTTTCGTGCCTTACATATACAGTGTGTGAAAAGTGTCTTGAGCAGGGTTGCTTATATGATTGTTTTAGCCGCGATGCTTATATTCTTTCCTCATATTGTTTGTAAGTAATATTACGCATTTGTTATTATTTGCGTTTCTGAAACAGTTACCTGTGTGACAAATTGTGTCTAAGTTATGTACTTCAATATTTTTTTTATTCATTCACACCAATAACGTACATAGCCTTTTTTCTCTTCTCAGAACATCCACATAAACCCTGAAATTGTTCAGTGTTCTGTCTCAAACAGCCGTTTGAGTCACCTCAAATGTAAGTATTTTTTAAGTAACTGAATTGGAAATAAATGTAAGAAATACATACTTAATTTAACAAACAATATTATTTAAAAATCATTATCCAGCTGGGTAACACTGAACTGATAATAATAAACTTTTAACTTAAGTGTTTTAAAATCACTAACTTATTTTCTCATTTGCTTATTTCTGATGTATCCATATTAGGTGTAAATCATTGTGACAGATATGGACTAGAAATTTAAAGTTTGCTGTATCAAATCCAGGTAGCAGAGGGACTTTGGGAGCCTGATTGAAACGGTCTGACCCACTTCACTTGCAATGCAGATCATCATTTCTGGACAGCTTTCTACTTACTGCTGTGGACATGAAAGGTTCAGTAGACTTTTTGCTCTGAATGAATGGCTATTAACATGGTGTGAAAAACAAAAGCTGATCTTTATTAACAACTGGAATCTTTTCTGGGATCGTCCTAGGCTTTCCCATGCTGATGGGCTGCACTCCAGCAGTGCTGGAGCTGAATTCCTGTCGGACAACATCTCCAGGATGCTTCGTTCTGTTTGACTAGTAAGTGAAAATTCACATTTATAGTTTTTACAGAGTAGTGAGTTAGTTAATACCACCTCACAAATAAACATGGTTTAAAGTAAATTAAAATTTTGTCATCATTTACCCACCCCTAATATGTTCCAAACCTGTTTGATTTTTTGGGTGAACTGTCCCTTTAAAGGGGAAGTGAAGCACTCAGTCAAGTTTACATTAGTTTGTAAATTGATTTCCACCTTAGTGAAAACATATTAAACAAGCTCGATTAATGTAACCATTATTGAAGAAAAGAACATGTTTTACTATAGTTTATATTTGTAGAGCTAGGGTGCAGCTATATATCGCTGTGTCTGACGTCATGGGGTTGGTTTCGTTCCCTTAGCTGAACAGATACAGTGGAAGTAATGGACTGAACACGGAGACTGGAAAGCCTAATTTAACACAATGCATAAAGTATTGGATCTGCATCACAGAGCAAAAGCAGCCCATACAGTCACATGTGCTATAAATTTTAAGGAGGAGTGTAAATATTGCAGTTATGACAGAGTTAAATGTGCTCAGATGAAGAAAAAAGCCGACAAAAAATCCTTTGATCACCTTAAAATGAGAGTTAATATGTATGTATTTTTTTACACATTTATTCACACTTTTGCATTACTGAGAGCAAAAAAGAGACAGACTGCACTGCTAAGCAGTATCCCCATAATATCGTTTAATTAAAATAAATGATCAACAAATTAATCTGTCTTTACAAGTGAAGGCATTATCTACACACAATATGAAAACTATAAAATACTATTCATGAAAATGCTTAAATAACAGACAAATCCAAATGCCCAACGCAAGCGAGCTGCGTTCCAGACTAGCTCAGCTCGATGACGTATACTGTCTCCGACACTGTAGTCCCATTTAGCAACTTGTTAGCAACCGCCTTATTAAAGAAGCGAGTGTGATGTAACTGATGTGTTTTATGTCGTAGAATAAAACGTGAAAGTGTCTTGAGTTTGTGTTAGCCACGAACCTTATTTAAGCGATTTAACTGAAATCCCTTTGAAAAAACCCATTGACTTTGGGACGAAGGAACTGGAACTGCTAAAATGCTAACTCGTTCTACCCTAGCTCTAAAAACTACAGTAAAACATGCCATTTTTTTCAAAATGGTTACATTATTCGAGTTTGTAATATATATTTTCGTTAAAGTAGAAATCAATTTACAAAATAATGTAAACTTGACTGACTGCTTTACTTTTACTTAAAAAACAAGACCCACTTTATATTAGGGCACCTTAACTACAGTACTTAAAGTTAAATTAATAATATGGTACAATGCACTTAAGTACTGTATATACATGTTTTTACATTGTACTTTTTTAATCATCTGCATGTAATTACATCTATTATTAATTTCTGTATTTCAGAGGCCACTTAAATTGAGTCCAAAAATAATAATTGACCTTTATGCATAATTTATTTAAATTTTTAACTCATATAATTTTCTCTTTATTTAATGTGTTTTTAATAAACTAATGGTTCATTTAAAAAAGCTAATAACTACAACCTGAATATAATAATAATATATATCGCATATGCAGTACACTCAAAATTATAGTGCATTATCTGTGTGAATGTGGGAAAATATCTGGGGTGCTCTAAGGAAGGAGTGGTTTCAGACACAGCTTTTGTGTTGTCTTATTTCTGTTTGTACTCAGATATTTGAGCGGTTTACATTATTTGGATTTTGCCTTTATTGATGTATACAGGCATTCTGCAAGCAGTGAAAAAATCCTTTTTATATAAATTGAGACAATTTCTGACTTTATTCATGTTTCCTTTTGTTATTCAGAAATGTTCTGCATATCTTTTGTGAATGTCTTGATAAGTAAAAAAAATGGCTCTGGGAATGTTGTGAATTTCCTTTGTTTTCAAAACTTCTCAGGTTAACTACTTTTTAATTTATTTTTATAGGGACACCTCGAATGTGAAGCAGTGGACAGCTGGCTGTTGTTGCTAGACATTATTTAAATTTGATTGTTTGCATTAAAATGTATATTACGTTATTAATCATATTATGTGAATGTAATTGTGATGTATATTGATTAATAAAAGTGATTATTTATTGAAAATGTTATGTATTTTTTATCTAGATATATTAAAATAGAGTAAAATAAAATGATAGATATTAAATTTATGAATAAACATGCTTGCATAAACAATAAATTAAGAGGGATGGGAAAAACAAGCATAAAAAATAAATAAATGGTGCTTCAAAGCACTCAAGGTGGTTCCTGGTCATTCTTAATAAGAGGGTTCCTCCAGGAACCCTTGAAGTTCCTCAGAGAACTGCCCCTTTTGAAAGGGTGCCTAGAGGTGCCTAGACCCTCTTTAGAGGGTTCCGCCGGTGTGGCAATGTGAAGAACCCCAAAAGGTGCCTCCAGGAACCTTTAATTTTTACAGTGTAATTGGGTGTTCATGGATGACTGAGTCAATGAGTGTATGGTATTGGTGGGATTGCACCCCCCCCCCCCCCCCCCCCCCTGGGTGGGGGGTTCACCAGAATGCCAAACAATGAGTCAAACCGGCAACAGAGAGCACAAAAGGAGGACCCCAATCCCTGTAATGGGTATTAATGAACGTAATCCAAATTTCTCGCCTACATTCCTTCAACATCCTGATGGTTCTGGAGAACAGTTGGGGAAACTCTCAGGAAGTTGTTCTGTTTCCTTTAAGGCAACGGTGAATGTGTGCAGATCTCATCCAGACATCTGTGATGAGTGTATATTTTTCTGCAGTGTGCTCCACCCTTTGACAAGAATTGGGATATTTGTGTGTTTGTGGTGTGGAGACCTCCTCCCTACTTTTGAACTTGATCTGTTGCAAGAGTTTTCTCAGAATATTTTGCTATTTCACCCCACCCCATTCAAGGACGGTGACGTCTCTCCAAAAAATGACAGCCCCCACCACTACCCTACGCCCCCCTGCATAGCATGGAATTTTACTTTCTTTACTCAGTCTTCTCCACCTCTCTCCCTCTGTGTTTTTTTCACACCAGCAGATCCTCCTCTTGTCTGATTTTGTCCAGCGTTCTGTTGTATAATCTCCCACACACGGCTGGACAAACACACTCTTTCATGCTTAGACACACACACACACACGCGCGCACACAAATGCTGACTGACTGGATCCAGATGTTTTTAGACATTCATTTTCAGGTCATCTCACCTTGTAATCTTAAGCTGATAAAGTAAATTCCCCTTAGAATTGGGTGACTAAGCATTCTGCAGAAGAGGCACTGGGTTTTGTTTTTTGATTCGGTGGTTGGTTAGTCAGAGAAAGAGCTTTGGGTAATGAATACATGCCTGTCTCTCACACTATGAAACATGCCATTAAACTCTTAACGCCATAATACTAATCATGAACAGGTCAGCAGTCATTTCAGTTGCTGCTGAAAGCTTACAGTATCTTGGAATTTGCATTACTCTCTGTGCTTAGGGGGGTGTTTGCTGATGCCTTGAGTTAAAATGATACAGAGTTAGATAAAATGGATACAGTGTGTCTCATTTTGTTAAGCTTGAGAGGCACAAATAATATGTTGTTGAAATATCTTGGTCACACTTTACAATAAGGTTTCATTAGTTAATGTTAGTTAATGTATTTACTTACATGAACTAAGCAATAACACTTGCATTAATCATAGTTGAACATTTACTAATGCATTATTAACATCCAAATTCATGCTTTTTAACATTAGTTGTACTGTGAGCTAACGTGAATTAACAATAAACAACTATATTTCCATTAACTAATGCTAACTAACATGAACATATACTATAATAAATGTATTGTTTATTGTTTGTTCACGTTAGTAAAAACTTTAACTAATACAACCTTATTGTAAAGTGTTACCAATATCTTAAATCAGAATTACTCAACTATATAAGGTGCATTGTGTAGATGTTCATTCATTCATTCATTCATTCATTCATTCATTTTCCTTCACCTTAGTCCCTTTATTCTGTAGATGTACAATGCCAACAAATTAATGTGGTGATTTTGGTTTCATTTTACTGTATTTAACAATTCAAACGAATATATGTGTGTGTGTGTCTGTGTGTGAAAATATAGATATAGTTTGTCTTCTAAGCTAATTTTAATATCCGAAATCATACACATTCCTTATCATGACACTGATGAAGTAACATTATTGTACTTCTACAAAATGTAGAAAGACAAGTAAATCAGTTTGATGAAGTTTCTCGGTGTTTTACACAAATTGTATAGCCTTAGTTTTCATCGTGCTTAACCTTTAGTTCTTATTACCCAAGTTCTCACAAAACAAATATGAGTTTATCAGTAACTACTAACTAACTAACATTTACATAGTTCTGCAATAGTTTTTTTCTTGGTTTTACAGCATTTGATGTACAAAAAACATAGCAATAAGATAAAGGTAAAACTAACGGTTTTATGATGCCCTCTGCTAACGGTTCTATGGACAACTAGATAGATTTGTTTTGTAAATTTGCAAAACAAATATAGCTTTTGCAAATTCAGTTTTTCTCAGTGTACCCTCCTGTATTCTGTCTTAAAAAACTACAAAACATTTAAGGTGAGAAGAGATTCTGAAACACTTTCAGTATTTTTTCAGGGTTTTCTGGGAAGTCTAACATTATTCAGGTACAGAAATTTCATAGCTCCTGATCATTAATTCAGACTCAACATTGCATATCTTTACGATGTGACTATTGCGGATGTGCACATTGCGATATCATTGCTGAAACTATATATTGTGCTGCCCTAGTGCGATATATTGTCACAGAAATGATTGCGATAAGTGATTTTATTGCCCTTTTAAGACAATTGAAGCCACTGATTATTATATAATAATGATACAAGAGCATAATAATGCAAATATGCATAAACACCTTCAAGGGGCAAACACTTTTCATGCTGAAGTTTAGATCAGAGATGCCCAAACTAGAGCCCGCAGGATCTTTATCAATGGTTAGAGATACCGTATACTAACCACCACTGAACACAACAAGCTAAACGAAAGCGTTTAGGCCGCTCATGATAAATAATTTTTGGTGTGCGATATTGGAAAAATCTGATAATACGATATTTTATTTTTCTGCGATAAATATTTGCAATATGAATACAGTTTCAGAAAATGGTTTTAATAGTTCTATTTGACAGTTTTCTGGAGAGCCTTAACAGTATTCAGGTACAGAAATGTAATAATCACAGTGCAAAAAAAATGCTTTTCTTACTTTGTTTTGTCTCGTTTCTTGTCCAAATATTCTTAGACCAAGTAAAAATATTTTTTAGTTTTCACTATCAGAATAAATAAGTGAAAATTCAGAGTTTTTTGCTTGTTTTAAGAAATTATCTGCCAATGGTGTAAGTGAAATTATCTTGTTTTCGAATTGAAATGTAGATATTTGGATTAGAAACAAGACAAACATTCTAAGTAAGAATTTCTTTTTGCATAAATCATAAAAAAATCCATATAATATACAATGATTAAATACAATTCCGTAGCTCCTGATCATTAATTCAGACTCAACATTGCATATCTTTGCGATATAACTAGTGCAGATGCACACATTGCGATTATCTATGCTGAAACGATATATTGTGCAGCCCTAGTGCGATATATTGTCACAGAAATGATTGCGATAAGTGATTTTATTGCCATTTTAAGACAATTAAAGCCACTGATTATTGTATAATGATGATACAAGAGCATAATGATGCAAATATGCATAAACACCATCAAGGGGCAAACACTTTTCATGCTGAAGTTTAGATCAGAGATGCCCAAACTAGAGCCCACAGGATCTTTATCAATGGTTAGAGATACTGTATACTAACCACCACTGAACACAACAAACTAAACGAAAGCGTTTAGGCCGCTCATGATAAATAATTTTTGGTGTGCGATATTGGAAAAATCTGATAATACGATATTTTATTTTTCCTTCAAGACCTTCAAGAGGCAAACACTTTTCATGCTGAAGTTTATTTAGATCAGAGATGCCCAAACTAGGGCCCACGGGCCAAAGTTGGCCCATGGTAACCTTTGATTTGGCCCAGCATCCCATTTAAGAAGAGAGGGAGAATGATAGGGATGGTTTAGAGATTGCCATTTCAAATGAAATGTAACCTTTTATTTGTTTGTTTTGTTGTTAAGTTACAAAAAGTTTACTGAAATTAAATGTTTCAATTTAAATGCTGTCAATAAATGAGATTTAGTTTAAAATGTTGTCTGTCACCTGACCGATAGAGGACTTTGGTGAGCAAATCAAGTCAAAGGCAGATCCTGCTTGACTAGTGTATTCTGCATCTATACTGCATTAGTTAATCAATTTAAATGAATGTTTTCTATTTATTTTTAAATATTATTAAATAAATTAGGAAATTACCCTTGGCAACGTTAATGTAAAATAGTGTGGTATCTTTATCTTCGGCCCACGGCTCTCAATGATATTTAGTTTTTGCCCCTTTATACGAAAAGGTTTGGGGACCCTTGATTTAGATTATGTCAGAGTTTTGCCAACTAACAATTGTGTAGTGTATTCCAGCCTTATGTTTACTTTTACAATAATGTTTATTTCTTTTACCTCACCTTTTTTTCTCTCTCTTTCTTTGGCACAGTGCAAAGTTGTGATGGCGTACAGGTGGTCGTGAAAGATGAGAAGAAGTTTGCCATGCTGTTCTCCTCCATCGTTCTACCATGTCATTACACCACCCACTCCACTCAAACCGCTGTGGTGCAATGGTGGTACAAGTCCTACTGCACAGACCGCACTCGAGATTCCTTCACCTTTCCCGAGTCCCTGGGAGTCCATGTATCTGATCTGGGAGCATCGTCTCATCGGGACTGCTCAGACAACAGCCGCACGGTCCGCATAGTGGCCTCGGGACAGGGAGCTTCCATGACCTTAGCAGAGCACTACAAAGGAAGAGACATCTCCATCATTAACAGTAATGTGTCCCGGCTGTCTTACTCTATAACTGAGTGTTTTTGCTGGAAGAGGATTAGCTAGATTGAATGTGAGGTTTGGTCAAATGTGAGCGATTATAATGAGTCTGATCATAAAACAGAAGTGGCACTTTGAAATGCTAGCATTAGTCAGTTAGAAAGTGAAATTCCAACTTAATGATTCACAACCAGGATATCCTTGGTCACTGATTAACTAGTCACCTCAGTAGGTTAGTTTGTATAAAAATGGTAAAAAGGTCAACAAATCTGCATCATAGTAGTTAATTTGAATAACTTCATGATTAGGGACTTATGAAACATTTAATGGCCAGGAACATCTTCGTTATCTAAGCTACACATAATTATGCATGAATTCCTTAATGTGCATTAGAAATGAAATTCCAAATTACAGTGCTCAGCATATATAAGTACAGCCCTCACAAATCTATCTTTTAAATTTATATTTTAAATAGGAAGCTATACAATATTATATTTGTGCATATACATTAGATTAGTCAGTACTGAAGCCAAATCTGGAGCTTATTTAACAAAATAACTTAAAAAATGAGTAGCGCAAATTTATGTTATAGAAAATAATTAAACACAAATTTAAAAAAGAGGAAAATTCAAGAGAAGCAAAAGTTTTAAAAAATTTAGTTGAAATTTTGTAGGTTGTAATTTTGTTTGCAATATTTAGCTTGAATTTAATTGTATAATCTTTCAATTTTTAAATATGTTTGGAAACTAAAATATTATTTGAATAAATATATCTGTTTAATAAATCTGTTTTGTTTAAATGCACCAAAATACATGGCCTATATTCACTGAGAAATGGATAAAAATATTAATTTTCAAAATGGTGTGTACTCAATTATGCTGAGCACTGTAAGTGGATTTTTTTAAACAAGGATGTAAGCTCACTGTAGTTTCTCCAAGAGACTTTTCAGAGATTTTAAACAGTGAAAGAACACATTTTTATAGTCAAAATTACATTACATTTTAGAAGTTTGTGTTTGGTTTTAATGTAAAAAGCAATTTTGTAAACAATTATTAATATTATTGTATCCAGTCCTAAGTGATATGAGCCTTAACAATTCATTCTAGCATGCTGATTTGGTGCTGTGACACAGGGATGCTGGATAACGGAGTTAAGGATCCACATGCAGTTTATTGAAAGCTTAGTCAGACTGGCAATGGTCAACGGGAACAAACAGAAGCATGAGGAGAATCCAAAAGCATAGTCAGGTCACTTGAAAAAGGTTTATACAGGCAGCAGTCAAGGGAACAAGGCAAGGGCAAAGTCCCAAAGGCAAGTAATTTCACTTGGTGGCCATCTTTGAAACGCCTCTCTGGCAGTATGCTCAGGCATTCTGTCTGAATGGCGAAACATCAAATTCTCAAGAACTGTTTGCCAAAACTAATTACATTACATATTTGGAACCACCAACAAAATTTATCAACATCAGTCTCATAAGTTTTGTTTCTAAACGTCCGAATCAAACAAAATCTGCATATTTTTAGGTTGCCAGAGCTAATGCACATGCAGATCAAGACACATCATTCTACACATTATCATCTTCTGAATAATGATCGTCTGATTGCGCTGGTCTTCTGAAGTAGTTCACAACTTGGTCTTGGTGGCGAATCACCTCCAGAAATGACAGCGACTCTTTAGGTGTGTTCGACTTCATGCAGCGCTGCGCAGATCGATCGGAATCTGTTTGAAAGCGGTGCATGCCGGTTAGAAATTTTGGCCGGATTGATGTTGCGCCAACGTCATGCGACTGTCACATGTGCCATCAAAGTACCGCGACAGTGCTCCGAGATCAGACGACTGATTCAGCCCTCGCAGCATCTGAAGAGCGCCTGCTGGAGCTAAAATGACGACACCAATATAACACCATTGGCCGAGTTCACCGCATGACAACAACCATGTGTGTTTTGCATTTATTATTGGACAAATTCCGTCTCACAAATTTCAAAACAAACAATTCACTTTTCATACCATCTTTATCTTGTACACATCATGCTTATTAAAAGACTACAAATATTTTACTGCAGTAGTCATGTTTTGTTAAATAATTTGTTCATAATGACTAGATTGTTTGCACAGGTTTATTCTGCCTTTTTTATACAGACTGCTGTATTCAGCTCCATAAACGATTTAAATGATATATTTTAGTAAATAACCTAAATATTAACTCAAATAACCCTTAAAGACTTGTAATAAAATTAATTATCATCATTGATCCTGACGATTTCTTAGCAAAGTAAGTTATTTAAAAATATGTAATATAAAAATATATGATTCTAAAATATTTTATTTCCTGTCAAGCCATTTTAATTTAGTTAAAAGTGTCATTGATGTACCTGCTCTTTCTGGGAAATGTCTACTGAAAGTGTAGCTCATTTATTTTGGTCATTTTGTTCAATCTTTTTGGATTAAAGTGCTTTTTAAAAAATGCTTTCATTATCCAAAATAATCCTATTCGTGGATATTTATTTCCTTTTTATGTGCCCTCTGGTTTTCCCCTTATTTCTCATGCATTTGTTATGTAGGCTACTTAAATTTAATTCATAATTCCCTTATTGTTTAAAAATGAACTTTAGTTTGTAGAGACTGTATTCTGATTTGTTTGTACTGTAAACCATTTGTTGTTATTTCAATAAATAAATAAATTAATTATCACACCATGTGATCGGTAATCATGACTGCAGCAACTTTGAGTCCCCGAAGTTGCCAGCTTGACGGCTCCGTTTTCAACTCCGCCCCCGCCTGCACTCAGCTAATCTCGTTGATCATCTGCTGCAGCCGTGCTTCATGTCGAAGTTGCTGTCATGTGATGTGCGTTTGACAGGACGGACTGTACCTCGCTTTCGTTTCATACAGATTTTAAAACCAGAAAACTTTTGTTTTCAAGTGTAGTTGGTTCAGTTAAAGTACAGATTTTAAGACGGGGGGCCCAAACTCGGTCCTGGAGGGCCGGTGTCCTGCAAAGTTTAGTTCCAACCCCAATCAGACACCCCTGGGCCAACTAATCAAGCTCTTACTAGGCTTTCTAGAAACATCCTTGCTGGTGTGTTGAGGCAGGTTGGAGCTAAAATCTGCAGGACACCGGCCCTCCAGGACCGAGTTTGGACACCCCTGTTTTAAGATTTATGTGGATATATTTCTTATGTCTGTGAAGCAAGTATTCACTGAGATTCCAGTGCGTTTGTTGACCACAGAAACTGTCGTAAAAGCACACGCTGTTCCGAGCTTTTCCCCCGGAGAAAAGTCAGTCTATAGCAATCGATGATTGGCTCCTGTACTAGTAGGCGGGGCTTCATTCACCTGATTGACCGTTACACTTTTCCCCATTCAAAACTATACAAGTGACACGTCTTGTGTATTCTATAGTCTTTGGCAAGGGTCAAACACTGATAGACTAGACACAGGAAATGCTTCGTGATGTTACAGGGTGAAAACCAACAAGACTCAGCAATGTCTGTGAGTGTGTGTGCTGTTTATATGGTTCATATAATCAGTCTTGAGTAGCTCCCAGCTGTGTGTGTGTATGTGTAATCAATGGAGAACCAGTACAGGTGTGTGTGTGTGTGTGGTGCCTGAAGGGAGTTGTAGTTCATATGGTGGCAGAATTGTAGTTCTCCAGCGATCTGTGTGAACTAGATTGCTGGTAATTGTGACAGGTGCTGAAGAAATCATTAATTATTATTTTTTATATAATGTTATTATTATATAATATTAATATATTATTATATTATTAATAATAGAACATAATTAGTTTGAAATGGCATAAATATTTGAAACATTCTACAGTAAATGTATTAATCTACAGTCTTTTTATTATTTATTATGATAAAAAGAAACAATTATAAAAATGTATTTACCGACTGCACACTTTTGAATGGCATGATTATATACTAAACAATGAACCAAACATGGGGTTACACAGTGAGCTCACAGTGAGAAATGACTTCATACATACTCAAACATGGCCTAGGGATGGTTAAAATCATTGCAAAATGGCAATGACAAAGAAAAATGACATTGGTTCTGAGAAAAGCCCTGGTCTAATTTAATTCAATGGAATTCATAAAATGATATTTAGTCTGTGGCTTAATGGTTCAAATACTTCTCGGGGCCACTGTGTAATAAAATCATCTTGTTAGATTATTATTAAATTTTGAGCCTCTTCTATGCTCAAGTCTGCAATCTTGTGTGTAATCCATATGCCCCTTAGGAAACCCAGCCGATTGTGCTGTGTTTTCCTGTTCCTTAAATAGGGCTGTTTTTTTTCTAGGTCGCACAATGGTCAGGGGATGGACCTCATAAAGGTTTTACAAAACACCCCCACAGCTTTCCTTATCAAAAGCAAACACCCACTCCTCTGACTTTAGCCATCAAAGCACTCCCTCCTCCAGCCACCTCTCCAACAAAGACTATGATTGTTCAGGCAAAATATTACACATAGATAATGAGTATGAACAATGTGTTGTGTTTTCTGATTAGAAACATTAAGGGACACATTTACTAACAGCTTGTGCCAGTTCCAACCCTTCGTTAAGAAAAAACAAAAACTACTGACAGTTTTCACACAATGAGAATTTTGCTAAAATTGCATAGCCAGTTATTTTTTCTGAATTACCCTATTGCATATGCAGTTGCAGAAGTTTTCATTTCAGATGTAAAAGTATGGCAGGGGAGAATTTAAATCTTGCAATGTGATTCACTATGGTTTGTATGTTCAGTACTAGTAGTTGCACCATTCAAAATTAGCATAGCAATTAATCTAAATGTTTGTTTTTTTGTGTAGATTAAAGGGCACAATGCATTTATATGAAAGGTTATTGCTTATGGTGAGGCACTATTATATATAAGTTTAAAGGATGGCACACATTAACCCGACGGTCGGCCATTGCGCAGCATCTGGATTTCAGTGAGTGCCTGTCAGGCAAGATTGGTATATTCCACATGTTGCCTCTCTTTGTGCTCATGCTGGAGAGAGTTTGCCTGATTTAACATGTAGAATTGGCATTGGTCATCGTGCTCTGATTGGCTGTTCAGAAAAAAACAAAACTGAAGTGACGAAAATAAGCAAATGATGAAAGTCAAGAGGGAACACAAAGAAGCCAGCTGGCATTTTGTCGCATTTCTTAAATATTTACAAATTATATAGATTATGAGCAAGATATATACTGTGAAAATGGTACAAAAATTTGTTCATGGCTTGTATGTGTGCAGCACTAGTTCTGGTTTCTCTTTGTGGAATGACAATACAGACTATCAGGTAGCTGTCATCCATTTGATGTGTTTACAATCACTTTTTGGTCCAGACAGGGGGCTGTTTAATAAAAGTCGTTTAGAAAAGCAGGGATTAAAGTCAAAAACTTGACTTCAATGAGCCAAACTAAACGTCCACGCTTAAATTGGTTCCATAACAGCAGTTGAAGATCATTTGATTTAACTAATCTGAGTTCAGTTTAAATAATCTAGAAAACTGCTCGTGCACGTTACTGTCGTGAAACCTTAAAAGTCGAGCATAGATGCATCGATTATGTTGTGTGGTACCATGGCAACCACGAGAACTGAAAGAGTTCTGAAATGAGACAGTTATGTTCACAGCGAGTGAGCCGCATTTGTTTTTAGAGTTCAAACATATAATAATTTAATAATCAAAAACTATAGCTTGGGACTTAAAATGGCATCAAATTACGGCAGGTGAATGTTAACATTACCTTGATTAAACTTGAACTTAAGACTAAAGCTGCGCTCACACTAGAGTTTGAGCTTGTGAAATTTTGTCGTATGGCGCTGCGAAAAGGGGCAGGATTAAACAAGAAAATTAGACATTAAAAAAAGTGAGCGATTGGTCCATGTTTTAAATTCCTGTCCAGAGAGGTCATGTTTTGATCCTCGATTGGCCTCACACAGTCACGTGATGTGATTTCGCAGGTCAGAGTTCACCAATCTTAAACTTTCCAATGCAGCGAACTGCGAAACTTGATGCACGACCTTGCGTTTTCCGGTCTGACGCCGGAATGGAAGTCTATGGGGAGAAAAGTGCAGTGTGACCGCAGCTTTAGCCTGAGAATTAACCTGCCCCGGACCAGGCTAGTTTCCCAGCATAAGTTGCCAGAGTAACTAAGTTTGAACCATCGGTTATTTGATTTATGAAACAGAATCCGCCATTAATAAACCTGACTTACAACAATAAGCCTGGCTTTTACTCTAAGCTTGGTTTATGGAACAGCCCCCTGGACTAGACGCAGCCGACTCCAGGGCTGTTTCTCAATATGCATTCTTCAGGGGTCTTGCGTCCTCGTGTTCTCGTGTAACGTCATCATCAGCTGCCAAAGCTCAGTTCCAAAAGACCGCAAGAACAGAGGACGCGTGAAACTTCCCGGATGTGTTCTTGATATCGAGGATGCACCGATGCAGACTTGAGCGCCGATGTCGCTCTAGAAGTCCCAGAAGTCATTGCGACTGGAGGTGGGATGCGCAGCATTTTATTTAGATTTATTATTAAAGTTCAGAGATATCACTTATTTACCTCAGGAGTTTCCCTAAATGAAACGGTGAATATAAACATTACCATGGACATCTTAATAAAGGAGTAAACACATTAAGAGTGTTTGTTTGCTTAAATTCGTATTAAAATCTGTTTTATTTATATTGTGCAACGTATATTTATAATGTTTTTATGCAGACTATATATTTTGAAAAAGGGGAAAACAATAAATCGTTGTATGAATGCTGTAATGTTTAAATAATTTTCCATTTAAAATGCGTGAAGGTCATGTGACCATCAGGAAGAACTCAGCATCCCATTTCTCACAGGATGCGTTCTCCCGAGTTCGTTCTTACGAAGACACCTGGCAAGAACGCAAGTCCGTTCTCTGCGTTCTTGGAATTAAGAAACAGCCAAGGTGTCACAATCACCAACTTACACACACCTGGTCCAGTTCAACACTGATTACAAACACATAGCTGGAAGCTCATGATAGACTAAACAGATGGGGCATATAAACAGCACACACACACAGACTTTGCTGAGTTTTGTTATTGTTACACTACGAAGCATTTCCCAGTCTACTCTTTTTGTGCTCCTTGCTTTGTTTATTGTTTTCTGTTGTTTGCCGCCTGTATCGACTATTTGCCACTTGACTACGCTTCTGGTATTGTAATCATGCTTCTGTTTGTACCCCATGACCATAGTCTGTCTGACTACTTTGAATAAAGCAGCACGTGGAATCCTCACTCTGTTGTCACCCGACTCCTTGGTAACAGATTTGTAGCTCTCCAGCAATCTTTACGGACTAGATCACTGGTGAATGTGACACAAGGTCACAATATTGTTGTTGTTTTTTGTCACCGTCTCGCCAATAGATCTTTGATGTCGGCTTGGTGTGTCCTGGGCTTAAAAGTGGAAAAGTATGTGGTCATAATGGTTAGAAGACATGTTGGCCATATTATGGTACTCAAGCATTCCTATAGACTAAACACATGATATGCATATGCATGACATCACCGTTTTCACAAAAATGTTTTGTAGTTTACACTGAGATTTAGTATTTTTTCCTCAGGTTTTTATCAAAAATGTGAAGACACATCAAAAGTTTTCAGTTTTTAGTGTCATATATGTGAAACTGAAAGCAAATGAGCAAAAAAAGCTGAAAGAAAGTTGTTGTAAACCCAAAAACTAAATAAACACATTAAACAAACCTTGACTTTACTTAAAAAGGTGAGTAAACTTTTAAAGCATTAAATAAAGAAACTAAGTGCATATTTATAGTCAACTTAACAGTTCCTAGTTATAATGGGTTTAGGTCATCTCAATGCTTTTAAGGCAACAGGTATACTCACTTTTTTAAGCAAAGTAACTAATCGATTCTTACAGTGAACATTTATTGCCCTAGACTACAATTAAAAAGTTTGGGTTAATAACAAAGTATAATTTTTCTGACCATTTCAGAAGCAGATCTGCACATTGGACAGCTGCAGTGGGGCGACAGCGGTGTGTATTTCTGTAAGGTGATCATTTCTGATGACCTGGAAGGAAAAAATGAAGGCCAAGTTGAGCTACTGGTGCAGGGTGAGTCTCATAAACAAACAAGTCTAGCATGTTGAAACTGTTAAAAGTGTTTAAAAGGTGTCAGTGAATGCTGTGCTCTGGGCACTCAATTTCCACAGTTGAAACCAGAAGTTTACATGCGTAATAAAAGGCACATAACCATTTTAAAAAAGTCAGATGTTAATGTGACTAAACTTTTTCTCTTTTAGGTAAGTTAGGATTATCAAATTTGTTTCTGTTATGCTTAATAGCAGACTAATGAGAGAGATGTTTTTTGAGAAATTGGTATAACTCTTCTTGAAAGTCAAGTTTACATACAATAAGATTATTATGCCTCTGAAAAAGCTCAGATGATGGTGTCAAGGTTTTGGAAGCTTCTGATTGGCTAAATGACAACATCTGAGTTAATTGGAGGCACAACCGTAGAATAGTATTTAAAGAAAACCTCAAACACACTGCTTCCTTGTGTGACAACATGGGAAAATCAACAAGCCAGAATTAACAAAAAGCCAGATTACAATTCGCTAAATTACACTGGGAAAAAGACAAATTTTGGAGACATGTCCTGTGGTCTGATGGAACTAAGATTGAACTGTTTGGCCATAATGACCAGTGTTACATTTGGAGGACAAAGGGGAAAGCTTACAAGCCTAGGAACATCATCCCAACTGTGAAGTATAAGGGGCGGCAGCATCATGTTGCGAGGCTGTTTTGTTGCAGGAGGGACTGGTCCACTTCACAGCATAGATGGCATCATGATAAAAGAACATTATGTAGAAATACTGAAGCAACATCTCAAGACATCAGCCAGGAAATTAAAACTTGGCCATAATTGGGTCTTCCAAACAGACCATGACCCTAAGCAAATTAGTTAAAATGTGCTTTAAGGACAACAGAGTGACTGTTTTGGAGTGGCGATTACAAAGCCCTGAGCTCAATCTTATAGAAAATTTATGGGCAGAGTTGAAAAAGCTTGTGCGAGCAAGACAGCCAACAAATCTGACTCAGTTACACCACTTCTGTCAGGAGGAATGGGCCAAAATTCCTTCAAAATATTGTGAGAAGCTTGTGGAAGGATACCCAAAACATTTGACCAAAGTTATACAGTTTAAAAGCAAAGCTAAAAAAATACAAAGGAAATGTATGTAAACTTTTGACTGTCTAGAAATGAATAAAAAATTCTCAAAAAATATTTCTCTCATTATTTTGACATTTAGTAAATGTAAATGATTTAGGTAATCCTAACGAACCTAAAATAGTAAACGTTTAGTATGATTTACCATAAGACATTTTTTTAAAAAATGGTTATGTTTCTTTTTTTAGAGTGTATGTAAATTCTGTTTTCAACTGTATGATTATTTATAGAATTTTCTCTTCAAAAAAGTGTTTACTTTAGTATGTGCTTGCTTTGTTATTGTGTCTAAATGATTGTTAATTCCAATCCCGGTCTGAATTCCTCAGTGCACTTACAAGTGCTACCATAGTGACGAGCAAACGGCGCATGCCTCTCGACAGGGCTCAGATCCTTAATAAGAGACGCTATTGTTCACTTGTGGCCCAGCATATCAAGACAACCTCACATATTTCACACATCCTGGACAGGATCACTGGGGAGAGAAACAATATGCTTGGTGCTGTGGAACAGACTCTAACAGAATAAGTTATTTGTGTGTCAAGTGGACAAAGCTAAGTCAGACGCCTCATGCCAGACAAAGAGTAAATAACTGGCCGCTATCAACATGAGCAATATAAGCCACTTCTTAAGCCGTTTCCATGGCAACGAAGGGGGTTTCGGGGGCCCGAGGATGCCAGGGCCTCCAGTGCAGTCCTGCGCAGTGAAGAGAAAAAAAAACATGAGAGGGTTAGAGCTTACACACTGTTGACTATTAACAACAGTAGATGCTAAGAGGAAGTCATCCCTTCGCTCTGAGTAATCAAGATTTAATTGGCTCATGAAACGGCAATAATATGGAGTATATGTTTGTTAAATGTTTGACTTTTTTTCATCACACTTGCTAAGTAGTCATGTTTCACTTAGAGATTAGCTCTTGCTTGTTGGTGGTGGATGAAGTCAGGAAAGCCAAATAATTCATTATAATTTAAGATTAGGATCAGATTTTAAATACCAGAACTATTTAAAGGTTTCTTTATACTGCTTGTAGAGAAGAAGATATTTTGAAGAATATAAGTAGTCCACAATAGAAAAAAAACACCAACAACATCCAAAATATATTTTGTATAAAAAAAGAAGAATGAAAGGGAAAATATTTTTTAATTTGGGGTAAAACAACCTGTTATATTAAATACATTTAAACGTGGTTGATCTAATGCTAATTATCTTGCTTATGTAGCAGGATTTTTGTATTTGGTTTATGTTGATAATATAAAAAACCCAGAAATGCATATGTGAAATATGATACAGGATGGGTTAAAAGGTCATGAGGGTAACACTTAGGTGATGTAATGTATTCGTACTTCTCTTGGATTACTTTTAGATTACTTTTAAAAGTAATTTTCTTTTTAATTTTTTTAAAATTTCTACAGTATTCAATTCAATTCATGTTTATTTCTATAGCGCTTTTACAATGTAGATTGTGTCAAAGCCGCTCAACATAGAAGTTCTGGTAAAGTATACATTTTAAAATTTTTAAAGAGAAAAGGAAGAATCATGGATGTTATTGTGTAATACTTAACAAGTAAATCTAATTATGATCATTCATTCATTCATTTTCTTTTCGGCTTAGTCCCTTTAGTATACTGGGGTCGCCACAGCGGATTGAACCGCCAACTTATCCAGCATATGTTTTATGCAGCGGATGCCCTTCCAGCTGTAACCCATCACTGGGAAACATCCATGCACACTCATTCACACACATACACTATGGACAATTCAGCTTACCCAATTCACCTGTATCGCATGTCTTTGGACTTGTGTGGGAAACCGGAGCAGAAACGCCAACTGACCCAGCCGAGGCTCGAACCAGCGATCTTCTTGCTGTGAGGCGACAATGCTACCCACTGCACCACCGCACCGCACCTAAATATGATCATTATAAAGTATAATGTAATCTAATTATAATACATTTTTTATCTGACTACATATAATCATGTCTGTTAATTTTCACTTTAAAACCACAAAAGAAGTGCTTCAGCAAGGAAAACACACTACTAATTCAGTCCTTTAAGTCTTCAAAAATCTGAAAAATTATCTCACAAAAATCCGATGCAAACGGCAATTTGTTTGACTATTTGTTTGAGTTTTGTTTATTTTGAATACTATTGCCTTTAGCTGTAAGGTTGAACTACATTTGCTTTTTTATTATTAATCATCACATACATTGTGAAGCAGAACACAACAATAATAACAGAGTGAAGCCAATTATGATATGGTGATGGTTAGAAGGCCAGTGGGCAAATTTGGCCAGGATGCCGGGGTTAAACCGCTACTCTTTTTCGAAGGACTGGGATTTTTAACGACCACAGACAGTCAGAAACTCAGTTTAATGCCCCATTCACTATACTGGGGCGTTAAGACCCACACAGACCACAGGTTGAGCGCCCCCTGCTGACCTCACTAACACTAGTTCCGGCAGCAACCAAGCTTTCCTATGTTGTCTCCCATCCAGGTAATGACCGGGCGCAGCCCTGCTTAGCTTCAGTGGGCGGCCATGTGAGAGTTGCAGAGAGCTAGCTGCCGGTGACAACAGGTTGTAGTGTACTGTATACTGTTGTAGTAATTGGCTTTAAAGAGATATTGCACCCAATAATTCATGGATCATAAATCCAGTTTTGAATTCTATAGAAGTAGGCATGGGACGATAACCGGTTTCAAGGTTTACCGCGGTTTGGAAAAGTCAAGGATTTAAAACTGCTAACATTTTCTGTTATACCATTCCTAAGGTAAGGCTGGGAGATTTGGCCTAAAATCAAAATCTCGATTAATTGAACATTTTAACTCGATTATGATTAATGAATGATTCTTTTATTTATTTATATAAATTTTTGCCCTCTCCACGCTGCTCAAACTTGTCAACGCTACCAAGCCAACCAATCACAGAGCTTGCACTGTGTCGTCATGACGTACAGTTACATTTTTTGAGAGGTCAGCATTGGCATCAGTCACGGCAAGGGGTATGCAACCGTGTGAAGGCTGTACCAGACCTTATGCTGTGCTCGACGCAGAAGTGTAAACAAAGCAGGGGTCAGGTGACTCCACACTCGGTAGGGAAAGTAATTGAAAAAAATTGACCTGGAAAAAATAGATGGATAATAGGTTTCGAATGTTGATTTCGATTACTTTTCTATAAATTTTATGTGTTGTTAAGAAATCAGTGTTTTTGAAACTAATGAAGAAAGCAGAAATCAATGGTTTATTTTAATTATTTAGCCTGACATGTTTACTGCTCCAAAATATTATAAATGTTTTCTAAAATAAAATGTACCCAGACATTTAAAATGAACTTATTTTAAAGAAGTAATCAAAAAAGGTTTTCATACGGTCAGATATTTATACAGGTTTTGGAATAATAAAATTAGTTTTTGGGTGTTCTATCCCTTTAATTTCATGTAATAACGACGCAGAGCTTGTCTTTTGCATGTCTTGCACTTCATGTCTTCAACTCCCTTCGTGAGGTCCCCCTTTACTCTCAGGTTACGTCTATTTAATGACTGTAATGGAGGAGTAAGGAAGGTGGAGGTGGATATTATTTTTCCTTTTCCTGTCTGTCCAGCTCAGCGTTTCCTGTCACTCAGGGATAAATCTGCTATGACAGTGGCCAGATTTGTGAATGATTGACCTGCGGCTTTTATGGCTGCGGCCATTATTGTGAAAGTATAACGTCTGTACATCTAAGGCCAACCATTCATTTCCCTCTCATGGAAGATCTTTGTTGAAAGGTAATTGGACAGTTGTCTGGGACACCTTTTAATTTCAAACAATGCCAACACTGTCTCCATGGTGATGACGTACCCTGGCCCCCCTTTGAGGGTGTTTAATGAGGCCATGTGATTAATTAGTCTCTGATGTTCCTCCACTGTCTCCCCCTGCTGAAGCCCCTCTACTTTATCTCTTTCCCACTCTCTCTGTTCATGCACATTAGTGAACCTGATCTGTGCTGCTCAGGCCAGATATAAATACTGAACGAATGCACACACATAATACTGTCAGTTGTTGAGAGCCGTATACAGAAATACCTTTTCGACAAAAAAACAATGTTTAAAATTATAAATCAATTTAAATCAAAGCAGCTTTCACTTTTGATTCATTCACAGCCACTAACAGAGTAACCTTTCCTTAATAACACACATGAGCTTTTACCCACGGCCTTAAACTTTGACTTTCACCTGCCTCTCGCTGCTGCCGTTCATGTCTGATCTTCTCCCTTTCTCCAGGTAGGACAGGTGTGCTGGATGACATCCTGCCTGAGTTTGATTTGGAGATTATGCCAGGTACGCCTGCCATACCTCTTTCTTTCTCGCTCTTTCTTCCCCCCTACTTTTCACTGGGTGCTCTCACACAAGTCCTTTTCATTTGACCTGCTTTATCTCCTCTACTGTAATCAGCAAACTCCTAAATGATGCATCTGTTCTGTTCCCTCTGGAAAAAAAGATAAGGTCACACTTTATTTTGATGGTCTGTTTGTTGAATTTAAGTTACATTACATCTACATGCAAACTAATTCTCATTAGATTATAAGTAAACTGTTAGGTTGGGGTTAGGCTTAGTGTAAGTTGACATGTACTTGCAAAGTTTCTTATAGTCAGTTGAATGTCTGTTGAAGGAGCAGTATCAGCAGATATTAAGCTGACAGTCTACTAATACTCAAATGGACCATCAAAATAAAGTGTTACCAAAGACAATTTAAAATTTCAGGACTTATCATTAGCTATGTTTCAATCCAGCTATTTTTATGCGCATTTTGGAATATCGCATAAAAAAACCTGGATGGAAACGTCATGATGCACATAAATTGTGAAAATGCGCATAAAAAAAATGATCCGATAAGAAAAAATGTGCATAAACTACAATGGAAACACTTACTTAATAAATTTGAGTATGCATATTAAAAATAGCATTAATGTAATGGGCAAACCAGCGGGCCAACCGTCACCCCATTGCTTCAGTGTTATTATCTTAACATTATTATTACCTCCAGAACTATCTTAAGCATCTGTGCTCCCAAAAAGCATCTCACGCCTCTGAGGTGCAAGTAATTTATTATATAAGACTCACACGGCTTCTCCCACCTTAGCAAATTCTCATTTTATCAGGAAGTGACGATTTGTTCTCTTTGGATGGAAACACAGCATTATTCGCAAATCTTTTAAGCGATATTCCAGTTTTGCGCATAAATTTAATTCACATCTTTGGATGGAAACATAGCTATTGATCAGTGTTGTGTAATTTTACTGCAAATGATATGTACTGCATGATACACTCCAGAAATAAAGGTACAAATCCTGTAACTTGGGTGGTACCTTTTTAAAATGTACACTTTTGTACCTTACAGGGGCACATATGTACTTTAAAGGTAAACTTAATACCTAAAAAGTACAAATATAGTACTATCATAGTACCTCATAGTACTATCAAAAAACAAACGTGTACCCTAACAGTACAAAATTGTACTTTTAAGTTACCAATGTGCACATTTAAGGTATAAAATTGTACCCTTTGAAAGATACCACCCCAGTGACAGGTTTAGTACCTTTATTTCTGAGAGTGTATGAGAATTTCTTTTATAGAATGCTAGCCACTACTGCTTGCAGTTTTTTTTTTTTATCTAAACACAGCTTTATTAATTATAATTCGAGCGATAGAGTTGCTGCATTGCATCATGCCGCTCTTACACAAAGATGTTCACTGCTTTGGTCTCTATGCCACCAAATATGATTAAAGGAGAGGTTTTTAATCTGTATTTGACTTCAAATTAATTAAGTTTTGAAGTAAGTTTTTAGTAAATCAACATCTGGCATGAAATCCAAGTTTGATTTAACAATAAATGACATTTAGGAGTTGGTCTTTTTAATGAACCATCCAAAAAGGCTGTGTTCCATTCTGAAGGGCTTTCCCCTATGCCCTAATCCAGGGGTGCCCAAACCTGTTCCCAGATGGCTGCTATACTGCAGAGTTTAGGTTTAACTCTACTTAATCACACTTGAACCAGCAAATCAAGGTCTTTATTCTTACTAGCAACTTCTAGGCAGCTAAAATCTGCATGACATTGGCTGTCCAGCAGCAGTATTGGACACCCCTGCTCTAATCCCTACCAAAGGTTTACCCTTCCACATTGAGAGCTCTGAAGGGATGATGGGTGTGGAGAAAAAAGAAAGTAAGAAAAAATACACTTAAGCATCACAAATTAAACATGAAAAAAGAATGATGGGAGCAATTTGGTTTGGAATGCCCCTTCAATATAGCAGCCATGATTGTTCTCACTCTGAAATACACTTTGGAGGCAGATTTATTTTTGGAACGGAGTAAAATAAAACTGTTTAAGGAGTTACCATTTGAATCAGTCTGATGGTTATTTTAGTCATTTGTATTAATAGTCCGCCCTGGTATTATGCTGTAAATTTGCAAGTGCGTGTTTCTTTGCGCTGTACTTCCAAAAGGCAATTTGAACATGTCATGTTTATCACTCCAAACTGCAATAAGTGCTCGCAGATATAAAATTAGGAGCATTCTTGAGAATGAGGAGTATCAGTGTTGACTAAGTGCTTTGTATACTGCTGGAATTTTACCACCACACCCAGAGGAAATTCATCATTAGGCCTGTAGAGAGTCCAGATAAGAGTATCCGCATCATTCATTCACACTCTCCCCTGTGATTGGTCAGCATCAGACACTTCACATCCTGTGGGCAAACATAATTTAAGCACAGCATTTCCTTTTGGATCTGCTAGTTTCCTGATGAGTCTTTCTTGTCTTCCTTTCAGAGTGGGCATTTGTGGGAGTTGTGGTTGTTGGTAGCATCCTCTTCCTGTTGTTGGTCGGTATTTGTTGGTGCCAGTGTTGCCCTCACTCCTGTTGTTGTTATGTGCGCTGCTGCTGCTGTCCGGATACATGCTGCTGTCCAAAACATTGTAAGTACACAAACACACACATACATACACATATTCACAACCTGAAGAAAAAAAAACATTTCTTTTTGTGTTCTCAGTATATGAAGCAGGGAAGATGGCAAAGAGTGGCCAACCTCCTCAGATCACCATGTATCAACCTTACTACGTTCCTGGCGTTCCTGTAGTTCCTGTGGTTCCTCCAGCCGCATCATCTATCATTGAACCCAAGCTGCCTACAGTGCCTCCCTCAGTTGAAAACAACATAGCTGGAAGTAAGTGACAAATACAGATTTTTAATGTCTTTGCTTTTTCTGATTTACAATGTCTGTCTGAAACTTCAATGAAACTTTAAAGGCCTGTTCACACCATGCATAATAACTATAAGAATAAAGATATCATTCTAATAATGAGTGTAAAACAACAGCACAGTTCAGATCACAACTATAACAATAAAGATGTAGAGAAACAATATTATTGGAATCACTTTCAGATAGAGGTGTAACGGATCACGGTTGATCCGTGATTCGTACGAATCACAACCCATGGCTTGCAGATTATTCCTAAATTTGTAACGATCACAGAGAGATCGCCTCTCGTGTCATTCAAATCACATGTATGGAAGCATTTAGGCAGAAGTTGTGGTAGGTTATTCAGGATGCGGTGGGTTTCATTAAAGGTGTTTTCTGTCACTAATTGTTTAGTCTGCATCAATGCATTTAGTGTAAGCTGCACGATTAATCATTAAAAGTTGTAAATCTCAACACCTAAGCTACAAAAATTATAAATTATGTTGATTTGCATATGTTTATTAGTCCTTTGAATCGCTGCATTCACATCTGAAAACACAAAAATCAAGAAAGAGATTTGAGTCTTTAGTCTTTTGAATAGTTATGAAGTTACAAACAGTCAAATAACACAGAAGTACTGGGATAACAGTCTATAGTTTAGATAAAACCACTGATGTTTATGGTAAAGATAACAATAACTGTCATATTCAATTAATGACGCTCAAAAATGAAAGTTGTAGGCAGAATTTACATTATTTAACCAATAGGTGGCAACAATCAGCCATCAATAATATGCCACTTAATAATTCTTCAAAAACGATTCATCTAGCAATAAAACAGTTTAGCAAAACATCTAGCAAAAAAAAGTTTTATGAGTGAATAACTGAATCATTTATTGTAAATGTGACAAAATAAATATGGGTTGTACAATTTATGTTGGATTTATATATTTAGCGTTATCAGCAACAGTAGTAGTAACAGTGAATTTTTCACAGTACTGAATATTTTACAATTTATTTTTATTCAGCTGATTATTTCTTCATTTTATTTTTAATAAAATTGCAGGTTCTAAGTTCTGTTTGTTAAAACCAAAAGTGTCTTGCAGTACTGTTTTTGTAATAAATGGAAAGCAAATTACATTTGCCTCCTCCTCTTTTAGGCTGATTAAAAAAATGGTCCGATCTGTGACTAAAAAAAACCATAATGCGATCCGAACAGTGAGATTTGTGATTTGTTACACCACTACTTTCAGAATGATTTTTTTCCCAGCTAATAAATGACAAAACACTGACTGCCGTGCAGAATCCATTGAATTATAAAGGGCTTGCTCAATTTAAAGCTACAGATAACATTGTGGAGAAGCTCTACTTGATGTTAAGCTAACTTTTCATCTTGAAAACAATTGCTTATACCATGAGAAAAAATGATTAAAAAATACATTGAAGTTATGCGAGCCAGGCTGGCAAATTGAAGTATACAATAAAAGTTGCTCAGCTATCCAGTGCTAGTTTTAATGTCTTTGTGTTTCCTTTTTTTTAAAAATGCTTTGGGAAAATAATTTGTGTAGTTTTCATCCCACTATACTGACTGCAATTGATCAGATAGGATAAGTTACACAAGCTGGATTCAGTGGTCAGATGTGCTAGTAGCGCACTGAGGACCTCTGCTGGTTCCAAGGGGGTAATACATAAAATAAACTAAAAAGAAACAAATTGTTATCATTCATCGGTGTGGGTGCGAAAATATATTTATTATTATATTTATGTTTATAGTTGGCGTGCTTGGTGTGAACGGGCCTTTAAGTCTGCATCATCTAACTCAAATCATACTCAACTAACATCATCTTAAGCTTATAGCATTAATAGAAAGACAGGCTATCTAGTGGACTTAATTCAGAAGGAATTTTGGTTGGATGAGATGGGACCGGTTGCTGTATTTGAGTGTTTTTGAACATGTGCTAATAACAGTTTACAAAGAATAGAAAATAGAGCACTATTTAAAGGTGACAGTTGAACAAGCTTGCTGGCATAGTAAAGGTGGCAGTTGTTTTGTCTATAAGGTGAATGCTTTTACACTGTAAGTGTGTATCAACAATTAAAGCCTTTTTCACTCAGCTAAGTGGAAAAACTGAAGGGGAATTGGTTCATTGAAACGTCTACAGCTGCGTTTCAATTGATTGGGTCCCTATGCAGTGCTCACTGCTCCTTGTTATTTTGTTTTCTATATCTGTATCCATTATAGTTAATTTCACTTGACAAATTGCATTCATTTGGGACACCCTGCAGCATCATCATACAGAAATTAAACTTGAAATATATTATATAATTTATATATAATATTGCAACGCAGTGGCGCAGTAGGTAGTGCTGTCGCCACACAGCAAGAAGGTCGCTGGTTCGAGCCTCGGCTGGGTCAGTTGGCGTTTCTGTGTGGAGTTTGCATGTTCTCCCTGCGTTCGCGTGGGTTTCCACTGAGTGCTTTGTTTTCCCCCACAGTCCAAAGACATGTGGTACAGGTGAACTGGGTAGGCTAAATTGTCCGTAATGTACGAGTGTGAATGAGTGTGTATGGATGTTTCCCAGTGATGGGCTGCAGCTGGAAGGGCATCCGCTGCGTAAAACATGTGCTGGATAAGTTGGTGGTTCATTCCGCTTTGGCGACCCCAGATTAATAAAGGAACTAAACTGTAAAGAAAATGAATGAATGAATATATAATATTATATATAATAGCCTATTAATGCATTGATTTTATATGTTATGAATATCAACCATAAAATAAAATAAATTATTGCTTGCCATGAGGGGTTTTGGTGCCATCCACGTGATGTGACATCATAAGTAGTAGACGTATGCTTTTGAAAAGTTTATGCTAGGTAGAACACAAAACGTTGTGTGGGGAAGACAGGACCTCAGAATGGCAATTTGTAAATAATTTAGGGAGAAGAAAGATCTAGATGTTTCCTTGCAGTTTCTTTGATTTCATCAGTTAAGATAATCAGTTGTTTGTGTTTTGTTTTTGTGATCAGGCTCAGAATAATTCATATCAATATTTTATTTATTGGTTTCTACAGTATATGGGTTATCAGCATTGAACTAAGAGTTATTGGTCAAATTTTGTATATTGGTGAATCCCTATAGAAAATCATCAGAAGCTCACAGCAGAAACTGTTGCTTATGCACTAATGCCACTTTAGAGCTAGTATTTGAATGATTCTCTAGCGTAATATCTAATTGACAAAACAGGGGATTTTGCTCACATTTTAAGATTATAATCAGTCTACAGAGATTTCCCAGTATTTCTCTGTTGCAATTAGGAGATCACAATATTACTATGGTGTAAATACAGCACTACAACATACGAAAGCGAGAGACTTAGAAAGTCATTACCTGTTTAATAATAATTTGATCAGCTGTACTGTAGTATGAAATTACGTTGTTTTTCTCTTAGGGCTTATTATGCAGTCTCTGTCACCATCTTGTGGATGAACATCGTCAACTGTCTTTGCTCAATGTCAGGATAATGGCCGCCAACGCGCTGTCTCTTGGAAATTATAAATATTTTAAAATAGGCACTATTCTTATAAATAAACTGCATAATTGCAATTTAAACAACTACATTCTCGACTAAAAAAAGCCTCAAAAGTACATTATGTTGTCCAACAGCAGCAGTATTTGTCAAACTGTAGAGGGTCTTCTGCTTGTTGCTGTATGTGGGCGGAGTAATACTCAAGGGTGAAGGGTGAAGAGGCTGGACGAGTGCTGTTATTTGCAGAATAATCGCATGGCTATCAACCAATCAGATTCAAGAACCAGATAGAAATGTTGTATAAATATATATAATTCACTTAAAATATTTATATAATTTCTTTTTCTAATTTTACTAAGATACTCATAATCCTCATTTTTTTATTGTTATGCACTACTAATTATCAGTAGCTTCTTAGACAGGTAGTAAGAAAGAAAGTCAGAGAGCTTTGTGCTAACAGCCAGCTAAAATTAAACCTTTTTCCCAGAAATTCCCTCAATTCACATTGTTTGTGCATGTCTCCATAAGAATGAACTGAGTACTGTGTGAGTGTTTTAACCTTCAATGATGCGCTGGATGTGTGGTTAACATGGGCACAGTAGCAACACACAGGTCCTGTGTGTGTCCACAGTGCGCAGTGGCTATCGACTCCAGGCCAGTCAGGGTCAGGACGCTATGAAGGTTGTGTACTACCTAGAGAGGGACCTGGCGCAATTCCACCCTACCAAGGGGGCCAGTCATCCATGTAAGCCTGTACTGAAGTCAGCATGTTTCTGTACACTGTGTCTGTATAAGGAAGGCAGAACTTAAAGTTAGTGATAACAACAGTGGTCAGCTGAGACACCGAATGACATCAATAATTCATATCGTCTTCATAAGTCACTTATTTAATTATAGGTTGCATGTGTAATTTATGCATCACATTCATCTTAAAGGTTTAATTCATCCCAAATTAATATCTGTCATCATTTATGGTACCTCATTCTAAACCGGATTTACTTTCTATCTTCTGTGCGAGTTTTTCCTTATGACAAATTAAAATAATTCATCCAAAAAAGCCAGTGACTTTCACTAATTGGACAAAAATGTTTTTTCCTAAATATTTTTGTCTTTTTTTGCACAGAAGAAATTCATAAAGGTTTAGAACAGCATGAATATGAGTAATGATTACAGATGTTTTATTTTTAGATGAACTGTTCCTTTAAACTACACCTTTGATTTGTGCATGATTCCTCATCATGAAAATTCATAATATTCTAACCATGTTCATAATTTCTGCCATATATAGATTTTCTGCTGCAGACTATAGACCAGGGGTGTCCAAACTCAGTCCTGGAGGGCCGGTGTCCTGCAAAGTTTAGCTCCAACCCCAATCAGACACACCTGGGTTAGCTAATTGAGCTTTTACCAGGCTTTTTAGAAACACCCTTGTAGGTGTGTTGAGGCAAGTTGGAGCTAAACTCAGCAGAACACTGGCCCTCCAGGACCGAGTTTGGACACCCCTGCTATAGACAGTAGCAGCAGATTTGTGTTATTTTACGTGTTAGTGTCATGAAAGAAATGCAGAACATCATTTCCATGATGATGTCATTATTGTGTCAGCAGCAGACAACCTATCAGAACTGAGCTCTCTGCATGACGGTGATGTGGACTTTAGACAGACCTATCGGCAGGTCCAGAGGAAGGCACTGCCGCCCATCATTGACCACGTAGATGAGCCGCGACTCCGAACAGCATCAATTGGCCACGGCCTTCGCCCCTCACATTATCAGAGCGATCACTCTCTGGATGAGCATGACAACAGGTATAATTTGAGTTTATGCGTGTAACTAAAATAATAATTTATTACTGCTGCTTGTTCAAACTACCTGTTTAAAATGAGCTGAAACAACACAATTCTTGTCATTTATTTGGCTAATTTATTTGTTTTTTGTTCAGTCCACTTAAATTTGTAAACCATTAAGTTAACTTAAGCGTTTTGTGTTGGGACAACATGAAGGAATTGTGTTGGTCCAACTACCTGGTTAGGGGATTTGTAGTTCTCAGCATGCTTTGCGTGGGATTGAATTAAGAGAGGGAACTGTTGACAATAAAAGTAATCTTAGGTGTTTAAAGTTAAAAGAAAGACTTGTTAAGAGTTTAATCTTCACTTTAGTTTGAAGATTTAGAAGAGTTTCATGTAATGCTTTGAGTTTGTAGATTGCCACCTTGTTGAAACACCCATGCTTTGGGTGTTGGCAGCTTAGTTAGCAAAAATGCAGTTTGTTGCTTTGCTCAGTGAGCAATAACTGTCCTAAAATTAGTTTTGAGGTCAGTCTCAATCAACTGTATATGTAACTCAGGAAATATGCTTAAAAATTGCTCTTTTAGTTCATTTAGGATAACTTCAAATAAAACGAAAAGACTTCGAAATGTACGACATAATAGACATGCATAATATTATCAGACATTTAAGTTTAAGTTAAATAAAAATACAAATGTATTTAAACTTTTATTTGATCAAATCATGTTGGACCAACTCAATTGCATTTAATTGTGTGTTTTTTTTTTTTTTTTTTTTTTTAATTGGTGCTGAACAAATTTATTGGATGGAAATCCTGCCCTCATTTAAATTTTCATCCAATGAGTTCTTGAGGGAAAATAATGTTTTAATTATAATAATAGAAAAAATAATATTATAATACTATATTAATACTATATTAAATGATAAATTATAACGAGATTACTTTATGATAAAATAAATAAATAAATAAATAAATAAATAAATAAATAAATAAATAAATAAATAAATAAATAAATAAATAAATGTGTTTATTTGAGTTTTTGGGACAGTTCCTCCAAAAAGAAAATTTGCTATCAGTTTATTCATTCTAAGATCCAAGATGTACATTTATGTTCTCTAGAATACCTATTTTTTCACTTTAATAGGACATTAAAGAAGATGATGTTTAGCTAAGGTCCTTGGTCTTTCATAAAACAACAGTCAAATTAGCTATTAGCACTTGTCCTCTTTGGGACAATTAATAGTGAACATTAGGGGCTTAGACTGAACCAGAATTAGGCCATAGTTCATTTAGGACACTTAAGCAATTTTTTAAAATGTGCCATAGAAAAATACTTTAATGGTGTCCATATTGAGACAATACAAAGGCACTGATATATTTTACGATCAGTCGGTGCAAGTTACACTCCAAACTATTTTGTGTTTAATAGACTTAGTCTAATATGTGTCTAAACATAGACTTCTTGGCTAAAACAAGGCTAAACTTTGGCTGTTAGAGAAGCCAAAGACCCCTAATAGACCCCACACACCAAAACTAGACTTATCATCAAATACACAGATTAGATTCACATGTGTAGTAGTCATTCATTCTAATCTGTTTGATGACTAGTCTAGTTTTGGGCTATTCCTAAACGCCTATTAGAATTTCACTGACAGCCCAAATTTAGCCTTGTTTCAGCCAAGACATCAGTGTTTAGTCATCTGCAGTATTAGATGTATATTAGGTTTATTTTAAACAATAAATTCTTCTTGTTTGTGTTTCCTTCGGGTGCACTGGTTTCCTCCACAGTCCAAACACATGCAGTATAGGTGAATTGGGTAAACAGAATTTACCATAATAGTGTATGAGTGCGTGTGTGAATGTGAGAGTGTGTATGGGTGTTTCCCAGTATTGGGTTGCGACTGGAAGTAAAATCCGCTGTGTAAAACATTAGCAGGAATTGTTGGCAGTTCATTCTGCTGTGGCGACCCCTGAAAAATAAGGGACTAAGCTGAAAGAAAATGCATGAATTAAATGCTTGTTGGGTTTTTTAGTTGAATAAAGTATTACATTTTAATCAGAAACGACTTTTTTTGTGAAACTTGAGCTTTATTACTCTATAAATGTGCTGCTAATAATGCCATGAATGTTTGTCCAGGTGGAACTGTCGATCTGAGCACCTGCCCCGCAAAGCCTTTGACGGCAGGGGACGCACCGTGTCCCTGGATGAGCTGGAGGAGTTTGCCATGTCTTACGGCCCATACGGTCGTCGAAGAGGAGACATTCACGGACCCCAGCGTGACTTTGAAATGGCTCCAAGGACAAGGGACCATCCCATATCATACCGTAACGGCCCTCGCTACCCTCGTGAGGATGATGATAGTGACTGGCGCCGTCGAGGTTCGCCACCTTCCCCACCAAAAAGACGTGATACCGCCGACAGCGAGCGCTACGTTTCTCGTCAGAGGTCATACGATGATACCTACCTAAACAGTCTACTGGAGCGCAAGGCAAGGGGCCACAGAGAGCGGGGTGGACGGGTTGACGATGACAGCGATACACCCTCGAAAGGCAGTTCCAAGAAGAGCAGTGACTGTTACCAGAGCAGGTCGCCAAGCAATCGTCCCGAAGAGGAGGATCCTTTGCCTCCGTACTCTGAAAGAGAGGGGGAGAGGTTTAGAACTGAAGAGCCCACAGGGAGGGAACGGTACAGGACTGCTGATCCTGCCATGAGGCCTTTTTCATACACACGTCCCCCTAACGGACTGTCCCAGACACTACAGGAGGACAGGGACAAACCCAGGAAACTGGTGAGTTACCTGTAGTCGTCTGTCTGGGTTTCTGTTGATAGAAGAGTGGACCAAACTTCCTCCAAGACTAAAAAAAAAACAAGAAGAGACTATTTAGATTCCATTAATATGACATGTACAGTCTCTATTTTTGTATGCAAGTCGTGTCTTGTTGAAAATATCTCCGCTTACCAAACATGTTTACGTACAGTAGTCTGAAAAATGATTGGAGCCTTACGGTGAGTTTCTGAAATCATGTCATTCTCTGATATGTGGACTTTTGGCTTCTCTCAATCACATTCCCTTAAATAAAACTGGCATAATTAGCAAATTACGATAAATCAGATCTTCAAAAAATAAAAGCTATTCCTACTGCTCCAAATGATTTTGTAGCTGCCTGCAAAACAGAGAATCTGCTTCTCCCTAATACATAGATTTTTGAGCTACTGGAATATCTGAAAAATAATTGTTAATAGTTTAAAAGTCAAAAGAAACAGTAAAGCAATTTATACATTTTAAAATAAACAATGATAAATAATAAAATATATTCAGACAGAAAACAAATATTTTAGATTGTAATCTTTCACAATATTACTATTTTATTGTATTTTTTAATCCAACAAATGCAGCCTTGGTGATCATGAGACTGTCAAAAACAGTGCCTACGTTTACATGGACATCAGTAATCGAATTATTTGCCTTAATCTGAATAAGACAGACCATAATATGATTAGGCATGGGACGATAACCGTTTTTAAGGTATACCGCGGTTTGGAAAAGTCAAGGTTTTAAAATCTTTTACATTTTGTTAAAACCAAAATTTTCTGCTACACCGTTCCAAAGGTATGTGTAAGATTTATTTATTTACGTTTTTTTTTTTTTTTTAGATATTTAGGACAACAGTACCTCCAGCAGAAAAGATGTCCAAAGATGCCGTTTTAAATTGTAATGAAATCTGTATTGTTTAAACAAATGAAGACAGCAGATGTCAATTATTTTTTTTAATTAATTAGCCTGACATGTTTACTGCTCCAAAATATTTAAAATGTTTCTCAAAATAAAGTATATTGTGTTCAAAGGAGAAAAAAGTTGTTGTTTTTTACTCAGACATTTAAAAATGAATATGTTTTAGAGCAGTAATCACAATACCGTGAAATCATGAAACCGTGATATTTTATCCAAGGTTATCACACCTTCTTATACCGACCCATGCCTAAATATGATTAAGGTGTTTACATGAGTTGCTTTTTGAATGCTCATTTCATGATCCCGTTTTACATGTTATAGCACATAATTTGATGAACGTCCTTTTGTCACCGCGCTATCCACATTTCCTCTGGAGTTTAAAATAATTTCGGGTGTTTCATTTTAAATTTGTCGACTTTAACTGCAGTTTGGCACTTTCATTCAGAAACATTTCATGCATGCCCCATGACAAATGGGGAAAAACCGTATGGGGAAAAACAACCTCAGCATTTCCCGATGCAGGTGTCTGTGGTCCTTCACTGACTTAGTAGGTGCAGAGAACAGTGTCAAACAGCTGTGTGTGTATAGACTATCCTGTCGCAAAATGCAGCGAAAATCCTACACAACGGTAATAGTTTAAGGTGTTTACATGTGTGTTCTGCACTTCGATAATGCAACTAAAATCAGCATACTCCACATGTCTTAATTCGATTTCTGGTTAGTTAGATTATGACTTTAGTTGGATAAAGGTCATGGGAATAAAAAATTAAAAAATATTCACTGTTTACATGGTAGACTGGTAATCAATACATGGTAATCAGAGTATTGTCTTAATCATAATAAAACCGGATTATTGGTGTCCATGTAAACATACTCAATGAGAAGTTACTAACCATAGATGTAGTGTATTTATTTGTAGTGTAACTGTATTTTTTATAATTGTGACTACAGCATATCTTAAAATTATTAGTTATTTTACAGTATTTCTCACAATGTGATTTATTTCTTATTTTATCTCACAATTGCCTTTTTTATTTGCATTTCTGAAAACACATTTCCATAGATTAGCCTAGATATTTTTGTACTTTTTATTTGTTTTACAAAGAAAAACCTGAATATGAAATATTTTTAATTGTACAGTGCTTTTTGTATATGCTGAAATGTAAATCCTATTCTTTACAAGAATGTATGTAAAAGTCCTTTAAATGATCAAAACGGTCGTCTTCTCAGCCATGTTTAACCTCCTAGGGCTTGAGTGTCCACATACGTTGACAGCACATTTTAGCTCTTAAGTGGCTATTTAATGATTGTTTTATATTTTGTTACAGACATACAGTGTCATCCCGCAACTGTTTTGCAGCATATGAAATGTTCCAAACCCTATTTTTAACTGTCCAAAATGGAAAACAATTTTGTTTTTACTCTCTGATAGTCAAAGCAAGTTTAAAAATTTTTTTTCTATGTTATATATGAATTAAAAAACAGAAAAAAGTGGAAAAAGTGTTTTATGTAAATTCGGACCACGAGTCCACATATATGGACATAATTTTTCATCTTATCAAAAGATGATACTTCGTTTTTTTTTCTAATTAGGTTCCAATAAGCCCAAATAGCAAAGAGAAATAAAAAATGCATGTAAAAAAACACCTTGGGCGTTAAGAGGTTAATGTCTTTGTTCTGTTCGTCTGAATGTGTCATAAGAAGCTTCACTAACTCTAATGGACTCGCAGTACTGCATTACACTGGCAAACTAACATCACATCTGCACACGCTGCATCATGCTAATGGTGTCTAATGTGTGGCTCTTGCTGTTTTTTAACAGACCACTCATCTAAGCAGAGACTCTCTAATTGTGTGACGTCATCAGACTGAGCTGACATCATACTAATAACACCACCATCAAGCCGAAGAGAAATACCCAGACACTAATCATCAATCAGTCAGCAAGACACATTTTATGCAGGATCACACAGACATGAAGAGCTTGGGAACTTTTGCTGGTCAAGGGCAAGACGTAGCGTTTGTGTGTGCGTTTTATTTTTTATATATGATGTTCAATTATATCAGAAGATCTAATCAATCTTCATTAGTCCTTAGACTGCAGCTGCACTAAATTATGTCAAAAGGACGCGTTCAAATGATATTCAAGTGCTCTAAACATTCCTTGATGTTTTGTTTATCTTCAGTACTGTATTGAGACACTGTCTCGGATTTTTCATTATTGCCATTGCCTTTGCATGCACTGTACTGTACATTTATGTCAGTGTTATTAAGTTAGCTCTCAAGGGAAGCATAAATGATTGATAATGTGCCATTTATTTGTACTGCGCAGTTTTAAAATGATTTTGATATGAACACTTGGTGTGTTTTTTTTCTGCCTTATAAAAAAACTTTGCCTCCATGATAAAAAAAAAATGAATCAATGCACCACTTACAAAACACTTCATCAGGTACACTTGTTAATGCAAATATCTAATCGGCCAATCACATCAATGCATTTAGGCATGCAGATGATCTGCTGAAGTTCAAAACATCCATTAGACAGGGGAAAATGGGAATTTAAAGGGATAGTTTGTCCAAAAATGATCATTTACTCTCCCTCAAGTGTTTCCAAACCTTTATGAGTTTCTTTCCTCATTTGAACACAATAGATATTCTGAAGAGTTAAGGAAACCTGTAACTAGGGCTGCACGATATTGGAAAAAAACTGACATAGCAATATTTTGTTTTTCTGCAATATACAGTTGAAGTCAGAATTATTAGCCCCCCTGTTTTTTCCCCTAATTTCTATTTAATGTAGAGAATTTGTTTTCAACACATTATTAAAAATAATAGTTTTAATAACTCATGTCTAATAACTGGTTTATTTTATCTTTGTCATGATGACAGTACATAATATTTTACTAGATATTTTTCAAGACATTTCTATACAGCTTAAAGTGACATTTAAAGGTTTAACTGGGTTAATTAGGTTAACTAGGCAGGTTAGGGTATTTAGGCAAGTTATTGTATAATGATGGTTTGTTCTCTAGACCATCAAAAAAATATATAGCTTAAAGGGGCTAATATTTTTTACCTTAAATTTTTTTTTAAAACTGCTTTTATTCTAGCCGAAATAAAACAAATAAGACCTTCTCCAGAAGAAAAAATATTATCAGACATACTGTGAAAATGTTCTTGCTCTGTTAAACATCATTTGGGAAAAAAAGAAAAAAAAATTCAAAGGGGGGGCTAATAATTCTGATAACACTTTATTTTGATGGTCCATTTGAGTATTAGTAGACTGTCTGCTTATTATCTGTTGACACTGACATTTAACAGTCCTTCAACAGACATTTAACTGACTATAAGAAACTTTGCAAGTACATGTCAACTTACACTAACCCTAACCCCAACCCCAACCCTAACCCCAACCTAACAGTCTACTTATAATCTAATGATAATTAGTTGCAATTTAACTTAAATTCAACAAACGGACCATCAAAATAAAGTGTGACCATAATTCTGACTTAAACTGTTTACTGCAATATGAATAGAATTTCACAATATGACTAATAACTCTATTTGGAAAGAATTTATAATGCTATGTAGATTGAGATGATTTTGTACCTGCGTAAAATATAAGAAACAAGCAGAAATAAAAAAACTAAGATACAAATGAAATAAAAAGTGCTTTATGGTTTTCTGGAGTGTCTAACAACATTGAGGCAAAGAAATTAAAAGATCAAATGTAAAATAACACTAAAACCTTTCATAAAACTATTCAACAACATCCATTCTTGTCTTAGGACAAATTTGAAAATATTTTGTGATTCGCTTCAAATGTTGATTACTCTAGTCTTCATTGTAGAAACAATTAAATGCAATTATCCTTTGTTAAAGCTACACATTTGATAATTTCTAGTGCCCAAATGGTTTAAATTAGCTTGAAGTCTGCATTGTCACATGCAGGCCTAAAAACTGTCTGCATTTTACTAGAAAGTTGCGGCCTATAAGCAGGGCCGGATTTAACCAATAAACAAAGTAAGCAGCCGCTTAGGGCCCCAGGAAATTTGGGGGGCCCCAATAAACACCTAGAAGTATAAATTATACACATAACATTGTTTTCTATCATATTTTGTATGGTGAGGGTCTAACAAATACAATTTTAACGTAATTATAATATATACGCAAATTTGTCTCACACCCCAATCATGGAGCAGTCCAGCAGTCAAGTCAGGTAAAGATTCAGATTTATAAATTTTTTTAGTTTTGAATTAATTTTAAGAAAACAAAAAATTTAAAATGTAGAGATTTTATTAAGATAAAACATGGAAAAAGAGATTCAGTGATATAAGAAAAAAAATGGAGGCCTGCATTTTATGACTTCTTAATTATGGTGTATGGAAAAGTTTCATCTTCACACAATGTTTATATTTACCTATTACTAACTATTTAAATTACCATAATTGTTTTCTGGTTAATTACAATCCCAATGCAACATTTCAGATCCTACGATGTGACTATTGCAGATTCGCACAATGCGATATCGGTGCTGAAACAGTATATTGTGCCGCCCTTTTTGTAACTACTCATCCATCGTAGAAAAAAACTATTATTATGAAAGTCAGTGGTTACAGGTTTCCAGCTTTCTTTATAATATCTGCTTTTTTATTCAACAAAAGGATGAAAAACAGTCAGGTTTATGACTTTTGCACAACCATCTCTGGGGTTTACAGAGAATATGTGGTCAGAAATAGGTACAATATCAGGTGAGAGCAGAAGTTCTGTTTTTTTACACCGATGTTGAGCTCACAACACATTCGTACAGCAGAGAATCACACCGGCCACATGGGGCTACTAAAAAAAACAGCAAACTGGGACTATAATTCACATGGCTCATAAACCATAACAAATTGGAAAAAGGTTGCCTAGTCTGAAAAAGTCTGCCTAGTGTCGGCTAAAAAGCATCCCGTATAAATGGTTAATACTGCTGCTGGTGGTATAATAGTGTGGAACATACGTTATGAATATTTAATAACTTCACAGCCTACTTGAGAAATGTTGTCCATCCCTTTATGAATACTGTGTATGGTCTTAATATGGATATCTTCTGCAAGATAATGTGCCATGTCACAAAACTCACATAATCTCAAACAAGATTCTTGAAGCTGACAATGAGTTTTATTATACTCAAATGACTATCAACAGCTCACCTTTGGGACGTGCTGGAATGTGAGATTCACACCATGGATGTGCAGCTGATAAAACTGCAGAAACTGTGTGAAGATGTCATGTCAATATGGACTAAAATCTCTGAGGAATGTTTCCAGCAAATTGCTGAATCTTTGCCAAAAGCAAGCAGTTCTGAAAGCAAATAAAGGTCAACTGGGTACTAGAAAGGTGTAGCCTCCTAATACAGTGGCCGAATGACACGTCTTTGCTCTTGCTTCATCAACACACAAAAGAAAACAAGAAAACATGGAAATAATAATAATTCAGCAGTACAGATTTAAGACCAAGCAGGAAATTGGACCGGATGCTGCAAGGGAAGTGATGCTTCTTTCCAGGAAGAGATTACAATACCAGGAAACAATCTGATACGAGCCCTCACAGGTGTTTGGTTGCAAAACGTTGTTTAAATGATTTTTGTATCTGTCGTCCTTTCAAGCTCTCTCACATTGTGCTGTACTTAAACATATACATTATTAAACCATAATTATAAACCATTTTCTGCCAAGGTGATGTTTAGACAGGCCTGTAGTGAAAGGGGTGGTTCTTTTTTCTCAAAAAGTAGACCTTGTTGCAGTTATTTGCCTAATTTTCTATTTAAATATGAGATTTAAATACTGCATTTAGTGGCATTTTAAGCACAATTTCTTTGCTTAATTGCTTGTTGGATGGTTATCATAATCACACTTTTTGATGTACCAAATATAGGGCTGGGCGATTAAATGAACATTCAGAACTTATAATGGATCAAATTATGCCAGGAAATTTTTTTTAAAATTACTTTTCCTACCGTGTGTGGAGTCATGTGACCATGCTCCGTTTATACTTCTGTGTCAAGTTTCTGTGGCAATCTTTGTGATTGGTTGGCTTGATAGCGGTGACTAAAAATGTAATTTTTTCATTATATTAAAATTATTATTTACATGAAAATATTTGTTTACAGAAGATGCAAGAAATGCAGTTTAAAATATTATTTACAAGACATGCATAAGTTCTTTTATTTAGAAAAGATTCTGCTTATTTTCTACTTTTATTATGAAAAATATTTAAATCAACATTTAAAGTTGTTTATTTTCACTTTTTATAAGAAAAAGGTGACTTGGTTTTAGGCAGTGTGTGTTTTAATTTCAGTTGTTCAGTGTTGATGTTCAATGAATAATCATAGATAGTAGATAGTGTGTGTTTCCAACAATTATTTTAAAACCAAGTAATGTACTCTTCATTCAAAAATCTCTCACTTGTAATATGCGAGCATGTTTACTGTACAAAACTTGTCAGTGAAATATGAGGGGAAAAAAAATAAATAAATAAAATAAAATAATCATCCATTCATTTATTTTCTTTTTGGCTTAGTCACTATATTAATCTGGGGTCGCCACAGCGGAATAAACCACCAACTTTTTCAGAATATGTTTTACACAGCGGATGTCCTTCCAGCTGCAACCCATCACTGGGAAACACCCATACACACTTATTCACACACTTACACTACAGACAATTTTAGCTTACCCAATTCACCTATGGTGCATGTCTTTGGACTTGTGGGGGAAACCGGAGAACCTGGAAGAAAACCACGCGAACACGGGGAGAACATGCAAACCTCACACAGAAATGCCAACTTACCCAGCCAAGTCTCGAACCAGCGACCTTGTTGCTGTGAGGCGACAGCACTATCTACTGCGCCAAAATAATAATTAATTCCTTCATTCATTCATTCATTCATTCATTAATCGCAATAGAGTTAAAATGTTCAGTTAATTGAGATTTAGGTAAAATTGCACAGCCTTAACCAAATATTTCCTAAAGATTTAGAATAGAGAAAGAAACTAATTTTTGAAATACAAATTAGTTACATCATATATCATTAGAAAAAAAGGAATCTGTTAATATTTTAAATGAAAAACTGTAGCCTATGATCATTTATTAGGCAAATAATAAACTGGCCACAAAAGATTAAGAGTAAAAGATTTAGAATAAAAGCTACTTGTAAAGTGTTTTCTCTGTTTAAAAACAATACAGTGGTGAAAGAAGACTTGTCTTGCGTCAGATTGTGTGTTTTCTTGCACAGCTGGATGTTGAAAAATATTTGTTAGCATTGGCCAAAACTAATTAGCTGATGTCCCACCGAAGCCACAGCCAACAGATGATTTCGCTTAGTCTTAAAGCCTTTTTCAAAGGGTTATTTTCACCATTTACGATGGCATAGCTGTCAAAATAGGGCAAATGAGGTCATTATGGACAAATTCTGGACCTTTTTTCCAAAAGGAATTTTAGTTAAACTGTTATTGAAAAAAATTAATTAATAATAGACCCGGTAGTGTAAATGTTTTTTGTTTGGGTCTAATCTGTTTAAATATGTATTATTAATCTATTGATTTGATTATTATTTGTGCTCTGTTCTGTAAATGTGGATGAAAGATGTTAATTGAATTTTGTCTTATATTGTATTTGTGTTATAATGCAATATAAACTTTGTCAGTGAAGGGTGGGTCTTCCAAACCACCCCAATTCCCCTGGCTAAAGGCCTGGACTCTTCACAATAACAGTAACCAAAACAGTTTCAACTAAATGTGCTATTCAAAGCTAAATGAGAAATTTAAATGAACCTATCTTTGGAATTCAGAAGTTGGAATTAATTTAGGCTTATGTAGCATGCCCGGCGTTGAGCGGTGCTGCAGTTTAAATTTCTAAAAGATAGAAATATGAGAGAAAGTTTCGTTGCTCTTCACAGTCGAGTCGCTCTCGTAATGTTTATTACAGACATTTGATCACAATATACTATAATTTCATAAATATTTCTATGCAGTAATACTTAAAACAGACTATACAACATCATTGAACAGTGTATTATACCCAACAAACCCTTGTCTTGTCTCAATAAATATGCATTATGTATATATATATATATATAGCTCCTTCATAAACATATTATTCACATACAGGTTATTACTTAGTTCTATATGATAACTATACTTACTATATCACATTAAGGTAGTCTTCATAAGTATAAAACATTTTGCAAAGTGTCCCTTTAAGTATTAAATATCTCTAGCACAGTATCATATCTGCTCTGTATATATGGACTAGCTCTGAGAAATACAAATGTAAACAGATCCGTAACAGTCATTGAGTATAACTGTCATCTTTGGTTAAAAGTACATTTACACCAATAAAATAGTTAGTAATACTCTTTTTAACAACCTCAGTACAAAAATATAACCTCTACATTGAACTTAAGCGAGGTGGAGCTCTTTTTATAAACTTTGCAGTTACCAATTAACACATCGGCCGCTGGCGGCTGTTTTGATACATTGTCAGCAAAAAGATACAATCTTCGCTACAAAGTAACTATTTCACTGCACGTTACCCTCAGTAAACTAGTTAAGACACTTAAATAACATGTATTCTTCACATTTCAATGACATTATGACAGAATTTACCCACCTAAAAGATAGAAATATGAAAGAGTCAAAGTTTCGTTGCTCTTCACAGTCGAGTCGCTCTCGTAATGACAGTCCAGCAGCTCATCGTTACCCTATAGCAACCTCAGACAACAAACTGTCCCACTCACTTTATCCACTCAAGATAATTCAAATAAATACAACATTAGATGTAACAATATATACAATAATTATTATATTTAATTAAGGAATAAATATACATATGCATATATTTACATGTGACTAATCATTCAGAGTGTCACACTTACCTGTTCATTTGACAGTTTTGATAAACAGCAATGTGATCATGTTCCACACTAGGCTCATTGTTCACTTCAGCACAGACAACGCTCAGGGCCACGGGGCGGTAAAGTCTAGATTGGATACGCGGCCGGCCGGAAGTGCGAAATGCACATTAATATAGCGGCATTTTTTATGACACTGTATAACAATAATTAATATTTTTACAGTAATGTGACGGTTGGGTTTAGGGTTGGGGTGGGGGTAGGCGTTATAAAATACTATTTACTGGGTAATTTAATAGATATCATAAATAATACTCGGTACACCTACTGTTTTTACGCTTCTGTGATGGTTGGGTTTAGGGTTGGGGTGGGGGTAGACGATAATAAAATACAATAAATCAGAAATTTCATAAATAATTCTCGTTAACTTCTGGCCGCAAACGTATCCGATCTAGCAACAACCCCACGGGGCAGAAAATGTCTTAGCTGATTTGCTGCTTCCATGTCTAGTCAGAATAGTTTGTTGGCTAGTTAATCGGTGTCTTTGGAAACTCAGCTGGGAGAATGGGAGAATGTCTTGAAGATAAAAAGCTAACTGGTGCCCTCTTGTGGCTACATGGTACAAATAATGAAGTACTGACGACAACAAAGTAGCAATCCTTTCATTTTGAGCGATAATACATTCCTAAATGAATAACTTGAAAACAGGAGAATGACATTTTGAAGAATAATCAAAAATGAATAACTTAACAGAATAACACGACGACGCTTTAGTTTTTGCCATTGTTGTGCACCTGTTGGTGGGTGTGGCCAATATCGTCATCCTGGAATGGGGGAGGGAATCCGACTTTCACAGAGCAAAGGTGTGTTTACACTACGGACTCGAGAGAGAGTAGAGGCAAATAACAAGATTTTTGGATGTACTTCCGTCGAATGTTATCGATGACGTGATGTCAAGCGTATATATAAGTCTATTATAGTTACCGATAGGATTTTTCTGTCTTTGGAAAAACACGATAAAGGACTAAAAACTTCAGTGTTACCGAGAAACATGAAACAAAAACTACGGCTTAAGGTGCTTGCGCTTCTACTCTGCGTATTTCCAAAAGGTAAGCTGACATCAAAAGAACTGGCTGAGTTTAAACTGAGGGATTAGAGGATGTGTTTTAGTCATGGTATAGCGTTTTTAAAACATATATTTTGTGAGTTCTGTAAATTGAGAGGTTGATGACCAGCAGGTGCAAACATCAGGCCGATAAACCCGATCACGTGACTACCAAGCCTTATTTCAGGCTATTAAGTAACCCTTGTGCATCCTTGTGGATAATTTATAGTTGTGTGATGCTCATCTTGTTAATGCAAACAGCATAAAGTTTGGCAAATATGTAAATTTTTTAATTGTGATATTTCACCTTTTAACTACTTAATGTAAAATGTGTAAAATGTTTTAGCTTTTGCCTGTGGAACAAATAATATCTTTTCCTGCTTTTCAAGCAGTGCAGGTCAAATAAATAAAAATTTCATAATTATTATTGTTTGGGTGTATTGGTTTGGATATGCTTTTTTTTTTTTTTTTAATTGCACTTAAACTAATGCACAAAATGTAATTTAAATGTATTTGTTTCTATCACTAACTTATCCAAAACTATAATAATAAAAACATTTTTTTAATAATAATAATAATTATGATGATGATTATTATTATTAAATAAAAAATTATAAGATCTGCTATGTTGAATATATATATATATATATATATATATATATATATATATATATATATATATATATATATATATATACATTTTTTTACCAGTGGCATTTTGTAATTTATAAAGTGGCAATTTTTTTTTATAAACGGTGAAATTATGCAAACAAACTATAATTTAAAGGTAAAAGTCCTAAAAATGTATTGTTTTTTATAACCAGGACTTGTAAAACAAAATATTTTATATATATATATATATATATATATATATATATATATATATATATATATGATAAAGTTTTTTTTGTTTCTTATGAACGCACACAGGTTAATATTGATTAGTAGGGCTGCACTATATTGGACAATTTGACATTTCAAAATTTAGTTTTTCTGCAATATATTGCGATATGAAGAAAATTTCACCAGAAATTTAATAATCATTTGTAAAAACACTGTATAATCTTCAACTATTCAACTACTGTGATGTGACTATTGCAGACGTGCACATTGCGATATCAATGCTAAAACGATATATTGTGCAGCCTTATTAATTAGTGTATTTAAATACAAATTCCATTTGTATAAATTTGATTTTTAGAAAATTTAGTAATTAAATAGTTAAAAATGGTTTAGCAAATATGTTTATGTTTGTTGTTCCCAGTGCCAAAAAAATTCATAAGATACAAACTGTTCTTTGTATATATGTTTCTTTATTTAACCAGATAAAAACCCATTGAGATCAAGATCTCATTTACAAGGGTGGTAATAACCAAGAGGTCCACAACACACAACTTAAAAAAAATTATTAATAATAAATAGAAAATTAAAATAATATAAAAATACAGTTTAGTTGTTCAGCTATACCACCTTACAATATGTAAAAAACATACATTTAGAAATGGACTGTTGTTGTTTGTTGTAAGAATAGAGCGAAAAGATTTGATTGGGATGAGCTCTGACATTTTTAGTTCAGACAGAAGAGTATTCCAGGATGAGGGGGCGGCAAGACTAAAGGCTCACTTTCCTGTTTCAGTTTGAACTTGGGGAACAGTCAAATGATTAAATTCACTTGAACGTAGGGCATACTGGCTTTTTGACTTATGAAGAATGGAAAATTATGTATGAAGGCACCAGTCCCAGAAGAGCCTTGTAGACCAGAGTCATCCAGTGGGTGTACCTTCTTACATTCAGAGAAGGCCACTCAGCTTTACCACACACAGTTCACAATGGTGAATTATTCTCTGGCAGCCTGTAACCACTGTGAACTGTATGCCAAAACTGAGTGGCCTTCTCTATAAGAATGTAAGAATTTGTTGATTAACAGTGTTAGTCAATATTTCTTCTTTTGCAGAGATTTTCTCTATCCAGGTTACTGTTCCTGAGACCGAGAGACACACCATGCTGTTTGGTTCTGTCACTCTGCGGTGTGATTATTCCACCTCTGCAAGCCCACAGGATGTTTTGGTCACATGGCGGTACAAGTCTTTCTGTCTGGATCCAGTGCTGGAGTACTACTCAGCTGGTGAGTACTGACATAATGTATATAGTACGAGACCTTTATTGAAGAATAGGTGAAAGTGATATGCTGATTGATTGTGATTGTATCTGGTTTAGCTTATCAGGCAGCTCTGAACATGAAGCAGGATCCAGCAAATGACTGTCCAGACAGCAAGCGCACAGTTCGCATAGTGATTCAGAAAAGAGGCATCAATGAACCTATTCTGGGAACGGAGTATCGGCAGCGCAAAATCTCCATTAAAAACAGTAAGTCAGGACCCCACAGGAGGTGTCACAAATTATAACAATTTTTTAAAGTTATACAGTTGAAGTCTGAATTATTAGCCCACCGTTTATTTTTTCCCCAATTTCTATTTAACGGAGAGGAGATTTTTTCAACACATTTCTAAACATAATAGTTTAATAACTCATTTCTAATAACTGATTTATTTTATCTTTGCCATGATGTCAGTAAATATTTTACTAGATATTTTTCAAGACACTTCTGTACAGCTTAATTGGGCAAGTCATTGTTTAACAATGGTTTGTTCTATAGACTATTGAAAAAAATAAAGTTTAAAGGGGCTAATAATTTTGACCTTAAAATGTTTTTTAAAAAATTAAAAACTGCTTTTATTCTAGCCGAAATAAAACAAATAAGACTTTCTCCAGAAGAAAAAATATTATCAGACATACTGTGGAAATTTCCTTGCTCTGTTAAACATTATTTGAGAAATATTTAAAAAAGAAAAAGAAATTTAAGTAAGTTTGCAACCAAGATTTTTTTCATCAGGTTGTAATATTTTAGAGGCCTTAGAATAGATTTAATATAAAAAACAGATGACTTTTAGAGCTAATTACATAGTAGATAATCACAAAAAAGAAGTTTAAATTTGGAAATATAAATGAAATGCACAGTTTTCAGCAAAATTATTGATCAGGTTGATGATTATTGATACAGTAGATTTTTAGGGCTAATGACCACTGTATTTTAATGTTATCACAGTAATACAGTGCATAACAAGCTCAAAACATTATACTATTACTACACCCTAACATAGCTCAAACAAATAATAACAATAGACTATTCATTACAATAATGTGTTAATTAGCATGTTCACTGCGTGTTTCTCAGATGCTGATCTGTCCATGAATGAGATCATGTGGTGGGACAACGGCATGTATTTCTGTTCCATCGATGCATCGGGTGATGTTGTGGGAGACTCCGACAAGGAAATCAGACTCATTGTTTATAGTAAGTATCAGCCTACTAAAGACTGGTTTTAAGCACAAAACACTTCTTTTTTTTTTTTGATGCTGTTGAGGTCACTCACTCACTCCTCTTCCTCTCAGACTGGCTGACTGTGCTGCTCATCATCCTCGGGGCTCTACTGTTGATCATCCTGATCGGGGTCTGCTGCTGTCAGTGCTGTCCTCAGAACTGCTGCTGTTACGTCCGCTGTCCCTGCTGTCCTCGCACCTGCTGCTGCCCTGAAAAAGGTATTCATTGATACTTTTTATGCCTCTTTTTCATTAACTGTAGATCTATCACACTAGATATTATATCACAGTGCAATACTTCTGGTTGTTAGTTTTTATAAATGACATCTGATGACAAAATGACACTTAAAATTGTTTATTATGGTATAAACTCAACATAAATAATAATAATTATTATTATTATAGAATGTGCAACATAATTCTTACTAATAGCTTGTATTAATAATACTAATACAAGTATTATTTTAAATAATAATCAAAATTGAGATGTAATTAATTAAATACCAATTTGCAATACTAAAGTGACTTTGTATACTAAAAAGTGACTTTTTTTTGAATGATCATTGTATACAATTTAAAGGTGCAGTAGGTGATCTGCCAAAATGCTAACCTGTTAGCATAATATCTTTGAAACACAGTCACTCCCATGCCGTCCAAAGCCACGCCTCCTGAAACACAAACGCGCACCTATTTACTTGTTTTGTTGTTAAAACTAAATAAAAATCTACATTATCGATGTTGTAAAAGGTCCCTTATAAAATTTAAAATAGTCACATCAGTCTTTTGCCGGAATATTCCAGTGGCTATAGACACTTCTGTGCATTTAACCCATTCATAATACAATAACACAATGTGCATAAGCTTTGCGTGACTCAAATACTTTTAAAACATAACTTTACCTGTCTAAAAGAAATACTTCAGCCTTGGTGTCATCCTTCCTCCAGCGTGCAAAAGTAACTCCAATATTGATTCAGGGTTTTAAAAAGTTTAAATTCAGAATTTGTTTTTATCGCTGTGGCTGTCTCGTGTGCACATGAACGTGCGGCGCACGTGTTCGCACAAATGGCAGATCTGTGTGAACGCCTGCAGATGTACAAATCTACATTTGCTGACAGTTTGGGCTATTTATCAGAATTATAGGAATTATCGGCCAGACAATTTTTATTGGAAGAACATTTTTTAGTTCAGTGTTCATACGCATTTTTACTATTAAAATTTCAGGACTTTTCCAAAACTTTGAGGTAAATATTCATAAAGTTTTTTGTAAAGTCTATGTATACGTGGTAAACAAGAAACAAAATATATGTTCAAATTTATTACAGCATATCAACAAATATGTCACAATCTGTGTAGTTTATATTTAGTTTTACATCTGCAAAATAGTTTTTAGAAAGTATTTCGCCATCCGTGTGAAAATATTTTAGAAATGTTGGTTTGTGTTATAAATTATAGTATATTGTATTATAAATGAGCCTTTAGCACCCACAGTATCTTACCTCTGTAGTTATTAGAGATTGTTTCTGGACACGACACTCAATGTTTTTGTGAAGAGACAGCCAGCGCAATTGTATTTAAAATTTACCAGATATTATCATCGATAGTCGAAGTATACAGATATTTGTTAAACAAAGTTTCATGACTTTTTCAAAACATTTTGGGTTTATTTGTTTTTCCAAAACTTTTCCAGGCTTGGAAAATGCTTTGTCAATATTCCATGACTTTTCCAGGTTTTCCAGGACTGTATGAACCCTGTTAGTTTTATGCCTTACCCAGAATATAAAAATACATATAAATACATTTAGATCATGTACTTTAATCAGTACTATTGGAATGTGAAGAGACTTTCAACCAGAATTCAGAATTTTTCTTAAGACAATCACCTACTGCACCTTTACAGTATTGAAAATGTAAAATATTTACCAAACTCATTTGTCTTAGCGGTCATGCGCCACAAGATGATGCGTGAAGCTCAAAAGGCAATGGTACCATGGTTTCATGGCCAGCCCATCTATGCCCCCATTGCCTCAAATGCATCTTCTCAAGCAAATCCTTTACTATATTCAGGTCAGTACAACTTTCTCTAATAATTTGTTAAGGTACATATAAGATCTGGAATAAACTCACACTAATAATTTGTCCACCGCAGGTTCTTTTTCTGAACATTCATCCAAACATAATCTTCCCATGGCACCGATGGCTATCCCTCCTCCTCAACCTGTCCCACAATTCGCACCACCTCACGGATACCATGCCAATGGCAGCATGAATGGAAATGTACGTGCCAATAATCAGATGTTAGATTTTCTGGAGAACCAAGTACAAGGGATGGATATGGTCGTCCCGATGCTCCAACCTCAACATCACTACACAGGAGTCCCACTCCAAAACCTTCAGCCTCAATACGCAGCCCAGCAACCCCATTACGCATCACCACCACCTCAATCCATTCCCCAGGTGGTGCCTTTTCCAGCTAGGCCACCCAGCATGCTCTCTGCCCTGGATGAGATGGGGGTCCAAGGTGTGGAGCGCAGGGTCATTCAGCTGCCTCCAATTTTGGGCCGACCGAAACAGAGCTCTCGGCGGACCAATGATCAGAGACCCCGGCAGTCAAGTCAGTCCAGCGGCAGCTCAAACCGCAATGGTGTTCATCGTGATCCTGCATCTTCACGGAGAGGGAACCTGCGCAGCTATAGTGACGAATCAGACTGGGACGACCGAAGGGGAGGTCGAGGCTCATCAGGACGCAGAGGAGAATCAAACCGGTCTCGTCCACGAGTTCGCAGTAAAGCGGAGCTGCTGGAGGAGTTGGAACATGCGACTAACCATGGAAACAGGAGCTATTCATCACCTCATCACAGAGGATCCTGGAGTTCAGACGAAGAGGACAGTTACAGAAAGGGAAGGCGATCTCAAGGGAAATTGTCTGAAAATCCTCCAGCTTACTCTTCCATTGACATTTTGCCTGGCCACAGCAAGAGGGGTGAACAGCTCTCGGTAAGAGTGTAGATTTATGATATGTTGATCACTAAAGCCTGGTTTATACTTCTGCGTCAAGTGATCGGTGTGACCCATGGCGGAAGCCTCGCGCATAGCCGTGCATTTATACTTCTGCGCGATGTTTCTGTTGCTCTGCAATACACTTTCGAAATGCTAGCTGGCAGTAGGTGTTTATGTTTCTCTGTGTCGAGTTTCTTTACTGGTGTTTTGGTTTTTCTGAACACTTTCTTAATGTACAAGTGGCTCAAATTCGCTCATTTTGAGGCGGGAACCGGTGGACGTGCAATCATAAGGTAAACACAAAACATCCGGAGCTCCTTCACGGGACTCTCACCTCCGCCCACACTCGTCAGCGCTACCAAACCGACCAATCACAGAAGTATAAATCAGCCTTAAGGGTGTGTTCACACTTTTGGGTTGATTAAAGTGGGACTGCTCTTTTAGTGTGGTTCATTTCATATAATTATATATGCTACCATCAGAACATTGGTGCATTTTTGACCAAATAAACAGACCAAGACCTTTGAAAGTTAGGTCTTACAAACGAAATCTGGCACGGTTTGACTAACCTGGTCATCTAAACAAACTGAAAACAGGACATGATTTGACCAGATGTGACCATAAGTAGAACAGAACGTTCAAACATACTAGTTTTACTTATTGTAGTTGTGATGTTGCCCATTTCAGTTCAATACAGTTGTCAGAATTTGAATCTCCTTACAGAAGATCTTTGTATATAATTGTGTGATTGAGGAATTTTGCTATTTTGACACCTTCATATATTTTGTGAGCTCCTCACAAGTACCCAACTGATACAAATGCTATTACTTGCAACAAGCACGGTTAGCCAGACGCACAAAAATCTTTTCTTTTTTGGTCCAAAAATTTCAGTTTAGTTCCAATCCTAATTAAACACCTGATCAAGCAAATTGAGTCCTTCAGTTTTGTTTGAAACCCACAGGTAATTGTGTTGAAGCAGGGTTGGAACTAAACTGTGCAGAGCTGCGGCCCACCAGGAACTGAGGTAGACACCTGTTCTATAAAAGGACCATTGTGAGTGATGACCTCAGTGCATAAATTAAATGCACATATGCAGCAGGTCATTTTCATATCTTATGCAGTGCACAAACCAGTGGAAATTAGGTTACAAACAAGAAGAGCTGGAGATAATTAGGTGCGTGTACTATACTAAAAACACAGGTACCAAATGGTTAAGATATTTTTATGGTGCAAATACCAGTTAAGTGACTAGCATAAATTTAATTGTGTGATTTTATTTAAGGATAGTTCACGCAAAATTTACTTGCCCTCCACTTGTTCCAAACCTGTTCGAGTTTCTTTTTTCTGTTGATGACAAAAGAAGTACATTAAAAAAATGTTGGAAAGCAGAGGTTATTGACTTCCATAGTATTGTTGTTTCTACTATGGATGTCAATGGCTTCTGGCCTCCAGCATTCTGCAAAATATCTTTGAGTTCAACAGAAGAAATTAATTAAAGTGTAGAACCACTTTAGTGTGAGTAGATAGAGAGGATTTGTTTATTTTTGTGGTGAACTATCCTTTTAAATTCTCTCCTTCCTATTGCTTACTATATTTATTGTCCTCTGTGTGAATAGACATTTCTTCTGCCTCATATCATTGCAAGCATGTATGATTAAGTTTCTCCTGCTAGCACAAAAGGCAATTTTTAAAACAACTCAGTTTGTCTGACTTGCATGAACAAATTCTTCAACCTGTCTTTTTTTTGTTGTGGAGAAAGAAAGAACGTCACACAGGTTTTGAATTACATGAGGGCAAATGCTGACAATTTTTGTTTTTAGGTGAGAATTGTCCAATAAAACATTATCCTGTGATAATCCTGTGGGTTTGCTGCAAGATAGAGGGCAAGGAATGTGATGAAAGTGAATGAAGTCAGATTTAAAAAAAGTGAATTTTTAAAAAAAGAACAATGTTATTGTTTGTCTCATAAATAATCTCTTTCTTACAGGATAAGAGCTCTCGTAGTGGCACGAGCGTTGTGATCTAAGTCCTTGACTTGTCCTTCATTTCCAAACTGATCTGTCATTATCCACAACCTACAAGTGAATACCTTTTGAACTACCGTCATTGGGACTAATGGTGCACTTCAGCACGAGAATTAACCAGTAATTACAGCCCTGCAATAGATTTCCTGGAAGACTGTACGTCTTTTTTTAACCTTACTATTTTATATTTTTACATCAGTTTTAGATGTTGTGTGTGGTCATTTAAAAGCTTTTCTTTGTTTTATACTGCCAGTGTAACTTTTCACAGTTTTTACTGTACATTGTTTAATTATTAACCACAGCAAGGTTTTTGGTACTTGTTCAGTTTATATAGTAGATGACTAGGAATGAATGCACTTCTGTGAAGGTTGAACATGAGTCTCTGTGGTTCATTTAGTTGTTCTGTTTACTTTTTAGTTAGTGTTTGTCTGATGTAGTTTTTTTTTATGTTTTGTTGTCTTCTTGTGGTGCTGTTATTTGAATTCAATCCTTGGGAAGATTTATGTTTTTCTGTATGTATGAGTATGCAGCTCTGGGAAGGAAAAAAAACGCTATCAAAAACAGCAACAACAACAACAACAACAACAACAACAACAATCTACCTATGACTGGCAAATCCAGAGAATGTTAATTTTAAAGTGGTCTCTTGATTTTTCTTTTCCCAGAGCTAAATATGTTTCATTTTAGTTGTATTTTAAAAGAAAAGCTGTATAATTTCATACTCTTTCAGAATTACTTTAAGAATTGTACCATCAGTTTTAAAGAGAAAATGTCTGTGTTTCTAATAGGCTGAAAAGTGATGTGGAAATTGGATGGAAACTGTAATAAAGTTACTTTTTACAAGCTTTCAGACTGGTAGTCTAAGACTTTACTTACATTCATGACACACACATTTTATGCATAAGTATAAAGTTAGTTTTTTGATAACATATACTTACAGCACTATTAATAGGTAACTAAGCTGTTTAGGGAGTAGGCTGTTTTATATATGATTGTACAAGACTTTACCAAGACCATAAAGCTTACTTTATGAAATAAAAACATATCAGAGCATTTCGCGAAACACTCGATGAAAGAATTCATCTTTATAACCCAAATACTTCCAATCCAAACGTTTGAATGAACAAAACACGGGGAAGCTGCCAGACAGGCCTACAAATCTTTTCCGTTTATATGGAAACGTCGTCACTGGATTCGCCTCTTCCTATTGGTCACTTCTGGCCAAACGAGGCGGGACTAAAGCGAGAGCGTTGGGAAGCGAAAGCGTCAATGTCAAACAAACCTGGATCGTTTGTATCAGTCGATTACAACATCATCTGCAGATAAAGCGCCCGTCAGTAGAGACAGGCAGCAGCAGGTCAGCGTTTGGATCAAACTTACTGAAGCAGAAGCTGCCGGTGGACTGGCCGATCTCAGGTACGCGGCTTTGTAAACAAACGTATCCTTTTATAGAACAATGACAATGCTGAAGCTCTCCGTAAATGTGCATGTGGCCCCAAACGCATGCTGTTGTTGAATTGGTTATATATATATATATATTGGTTCTGCTCTATAATACAATTCAGAATACATTGAGTGGCTGATTGTTTTCTCCAGAAGGGCCTTGTTTACAATTGGAGTGGACTAACTTGCTGAACTTGCAAAAGCGGTTATAGTCAATTTATCATTCTTGCAGCCGTTTATCATCACATTAGCTTGGGAATTTGTGTAATGTAAGCTAAAATATGATTGCTATGAAGCTTATTTCTGTACAAAATTCTAGTTAGAAGAACCTAGCTTAAGTTGGTTCATTAGCTTGATGACAAACTAACATGTTGCAAAATCCAGTATGACCATCTAACATCTGCATTGGTGCTGGTCTAAGATGGTCTACCAGCTACCAAAACAGCATAAATAAGGTTTTCCAGAAACAATGCATAAAATTCAATAGGAACTTTCTAATAACTTGATTTCTTTTGCAGGGATAATGAACTCTCTCTCGGGTAAGAGTGTGTTGACGCTATGCAGGGCTTTCTCCAGTCCTTTATTGCTCCCTCCTGCTATGGTCGGGGCAGTGAGGGTCTGCCACACAGGTGTGAACTCCAAGGGCACGGTCTTCACCAGAAAGCGAGGCTACGATATCACCAGGAACCCCCACTTGAACAAAGTAAGCATCTTTTGGGCCTCAAATGCAGTCTACGTGACCATCAGGTATTAGATTGTCAGCAGTCGGTGCTTTGATGCAATTTTTATAACATTTAGTAATACCAAAGTCCCAATTGATAAGAAATTATGAAAGTGGCACTGTGAGATCCGAATGCATACTTTGGCCCCTAATACACATTACAAAGAGGAGATGCTCTAAATGTGCTTAGGCATCTTAAAATCAGTGCAGGAAATGACTCAGGAGTTTTGCAAAGCACTTTTTGGCAGTGTCTTGAAAATGTGCCTGTGGAAATGTTGCTTTCACATTATGCATCCTGTTTGTGAAGACTTTCAAGTCAGACTGAAATATGGGATGAGGAACGAGTTACACAGAGAGTGTACAACTTTTAAAGCATTTGTGGATGGAAACTGTTAGGCGTGAACTGGGAGTGAAGAAACTAACAGGGGAGGGTGGCCATACTTGCTTCCCATTGGTCAGAAATAAATAGATCCAGCATGTGATGCATGCTACCCTAAGCTGGAAACCTGCCCATGCAGACCCTGTTTCAGAGCAGTCATTTGTAGTCTGTAGGAGGAGTGCAAGTTTTTTGTTGTTGTTGTTGTACATTTATGTGGTTAATAATTTTATGGTGTTATGCTAACAGGGCATGGCATTCACCCTGGAGGAGAGGTTACAACTTGGCATCCATGGCCTGCTGCCTCCCTGTTTCCTCTCTCAAGATGTCCAAGTGCTTCGTGTCATGAAGAGCTACGAGACGCGCAGTAACCCACTCGACAAGTAAACAGACGTTTCTTAAATAATTAAGTGCATGATCCTGAAAATCAGAAGCACAGACATGACTCCTCTGTTGCTCCATTTCCCATTCATGCTCATAATTCTGCAGATACATATTGCTGATGACCCTGCAGGACAGGAACGAGAAGCTTTTTTATCGTGTGTTGACCTCTGACATTGAAGAATTCATGCCTATCGTCTACACCCCTACTGTGGGCCTGGCCTGCCAACAGTATGGCCTTGCTTTCAGAAGACCAAGGTGAGGTTTATACATAATCTGGTCCTAGAATGACCAGTTTAGTGAGACCGATTCTGAGTAGACTGTTCATAAAAGCTTTGACCAGTCCAACCTGTTTTTCTTGGCTGTAAGGGAAAAAAAACATACATGTAAGTGGCATGTGATTTTGACTTATTTATATATTTATTTATTTTTTTTCTCTCTTTATAGAGGGCTGTTTATCACTATTCATGACAAGGGGCATATCGCCACTATGCTGAACTCATGGCCAGAGGAGGACATTAAGGTATGTGCTAAAAGATAATGTTGTTATTTTGGTGCCAGCGAATGGATGTTTCATTGTATGTCAATTAATAGGCCATAGTGGTGACGGACGGAGAAAGAATTCTGGGATTAGGAGACCTGGGTGGCTATGGGATGGGGATCCCAGTGGGAAAACTGGCTCTGTATACAGCATGTGGAGGAGTGCCACCTCAGCAGTGCCTACCTGTGCTGCTAGATGTGGGCACTGATAATCAGGTAAAATTTGAATAGTTACACTTCTGTACAAAAGTTGTTGTTGTTTTTGTTTCATTTAGCAGGCACTTTTATCCAAAGAGACTTAATCATAATTAATCATATTTGTTCATAAGCACTGTAAAAATAATCCCAAAATTAAACAAAAAGTGATTCAGGGGTAATGCATGTGTCGGTGCTCTATAGATAGATTCATACAAAGATAAACTACAAAATCATAAGTCCGAGGCATTCACTTTTTCAGTAAGTGAAAAAAAATAACATGGCTATTATTAAAAAAACGGCTATATATAATTTTTTAAAAATGGACAATAGCCTTGTTAATAAAGGCTTTAAAATTTTTTCACTGTAAAAATAATATTTTAAAATGGTAAATTATTTTAAATTACAATATTTTACAGTGCAATTTATGGATGGGGGGGGGGTCTTACTACATCATCATTACTACATTACACTTAGGTATCAGACGAAAATTCAGAAATAATTCCGATATAATAAGATTTAATGAAACATTTCTTATTATCATCATTGAAAATATCTTTGTGACTCTTTTGATTGTTTTTTCGAGAATTCTTTGTTGAACAGAAAGTTCAAAAGAACATTTGAAATGGCTTTTTGTATACTTTGTCACTTTAGATCAGTTTAATGTTGGAAAAATATATAAATAAATGAAATAATACTGACCAAAAACCTGTGTATACTGTAAAATTGTACTGTGTTGTTGATGGGTATCATTGGATGAAACCCTATTGCCTGTTTTAACTGATTTTTAATTATTTGACTTCAGACCCTCTTAGATGACCCCCTGTACATCGGCTTAAAGCACAAACGAGTGAGGGGCAAAGAATATGATGACCTCATTGATGAGTTCATGCAAGCTGTCACTGACAAGTATGTTTCCCAAAATTCAGTGGGTCTCATTCATTAATCATGCTTGCAGACAATTTTTTTGTCTGAGTGAAATTTGTGTATGAACATGACTCATGATCAGCCAAATCTTTTGTACTAAAATGTGTAAAAAATGTTGAAAACCCTGCACTTACGCCAAGTGGGATTACAAATGTGAAGTTTTTCTGATTAACATTGCAGATATATGTGTTTATGTCCAGCTCCTGTAATCTGGCTTTGTGTTTATTGTGTTGAATTGGTTTTGTGAATGACACACACACCTGGCATTGCTTTAGATTGGCTTCTGTTTGACCAGAGTGAGAAAAGCTGTGAAAGAAATCATGAGCAGAGATATTTTGGGTGTGTTTTATGCAGAAGATCGACCTTGTGCATGTGGTCACTTATTTATTAATTCACAAGTTATTCATTCACAAATTAATTAACATCATTCCAAATTCACAAATATTAGAACAAGCTTTAGGGGTAGTTCACCCAAAGAAAGCTGAAAAGCTGTAAACTATGGATATCAATGGTTACAGATTTTCAACTTTCTTCAAAATATATTCTCTTGTGTTTAACAGAAGAAAGAAACTCCTGAAGGTTTGGAACCAGTGAAGAGAGAGTAAATAATGATAGAATTGTCATTTTTGGGTAAACTATCCCTTTAAGATTAAAATCATATACATACACTTTTTTTTTTGGTGTGAAAAGGTCTGTGCGCACTAATATAAAATCATGTGCACAAGTTCATTCGGTTCACAAATCTGAAATATCTGTTCATGATCAGGCTGACCTTGTTCATGAGTTCAATTAATTCTGACTTTGGTTAGGTGGTTGGTTAAAGATTAACTAGAGTATAAGATTGTGTGTGAAATGCATACTGTACAAACATGTCATCATTTTTATTCATATCTTTGTTTCAGGTATGGGATGAATTGTCTAATTCAATTTGAGGATTTTGCCAACAGCAATGCCTTTCGTATTCTCAATAAATACCGTAACCGTTATTGCACCTTTAATGATGATATCCAAGGTAAGTGTGCACATTGTACTACCAAACTATAATGATGTTCAATCTTGATAATGAAAAATCATAGGCTGTGTTTGAAATTGCCCTTTATACATTCACTATTAGCCACAGCCATATCACCCTGCAGCCTAAGACTGGTTACTCACTAAAGCTAAGCAAGGCTGAGCCTGGTCAGTACCTGGATGGGAAACGACATGGGAAAACTAAGTTGTTGTTGGAAGTGGCGTTAGTGAGGCCAGCAGGGAGCCTGCGGTCTGTGTAAGTCCTAATGCCCAAGTAAAGTGAAGAGAACCCTATACTGTCAGTAGGCATTGTCTATCGGATGAGATGTTAAACTGAGGTCCTGACTCTCTGTGGTCATTAAAAATCCCATGACATTTCTTAAAGAAAATCAAGCTGTAGAATGGCCCAGCCAATCACCTGACTTAAATCCAATAAAAAATATGAAATAAAGATCAGTTTAGATCTTTATCAAAACCCACAGAACCATCAAGATTTTTACACTCTGCTGACGTCTGTTAAAAAAAAAAAAAAAAAAAAAAAAAAAAAAAAAAAAAAAAAATCGCACTTGAGCAATGCATGTGACACCACTACAAATGGCTGCTCTCTCAAATAGTGCACTATTTAAGGGTGTCCAAACACTGTGTCCTGCAGATTTTAGCTCCAACTTGCCTCAACACACCTGCACGGATGTTTCTAGAAAGCCTAGTAATATCTCGATTAACTAGCCCAGTTGTGTCTGATTGGGGTTGGAACTAAACTTTGCAGGACGCCGGCCCTCCAGGACCGAGTTTGGGCATCCCTGGTATAGGGGGTGATTTCGATTACAGTCTTACTTTACTAAAGCTTAAAGGGCCATAAAATAGCTTGTTTGTTTTTTTCAGGCACAGCTTCTGTCGCTGTTGCAGGGATTCTCGCTGCTCTTAAAATCATGAAGAATAAACTCTCTGACCACAAGTTTGTGTTTCAGGGAGCAGGAGAGGTAATGCAGATTTAACTGAAAGATGCTAATGATGAATACAAATATAGAGGGCTTTCAAATGACACTTGTTCAGGATTATCAGATTTGTTTGGGTTTTGTCTGTTATTTGATCAGGCTGCTTTGGGAATTGCTAACTTACTGATAATGGCCATGGCCAAGGAAGGTATACCTCATGCTGAAGCTGCTAAGAAGATCTGGATGGTGGATTCCAAAGGCCTAATTGTGAAGGTAACAATCAAACCCACACCAGTTGCTCTGTTTTTGGAATTTGTTTCTTTCAAGCTATAGTTGTCCTCCTACCCAAAATCTGAATATAGAAATATATGTAGGCTTAATTGTGCATGAACTAGAGTAATAGATTGCGATTAAACACTTACAAAATGAAATGTTAAACCAAAACTGTTATTTTGTGTCCCTTGGCCATCTAGGGCAGAAGTCACCTGAACCATGAGAAGGAAGAGTTTGCTCATGAACATCCTCACATAAAAACCCTGGAGGAAGTGGTGGAAACCATCAAGCCCACAGCTATCATCGGTAAACAAGGACTTTAGCATGTTTATTTTTAACAATACAGTATTTATATTTATTATATATAATTATGCTGATTTTGAAGCAGTTTTTTTTCCTGATTTTATGTTTCTGTCATTTTGTTATATGCTTTTGTCATGTTTTAACTTAAAATATTAATCTATATTCTAGATTTTAATAGATTCAATGTATTTTTATTTCAGGTTTAGTCATTTTAGTATGTAAACTTCAGCTCTCTTCAGTTCATTTGTTTAATATGGATGTAGCAATGTGTCAGTGGCCAACATTTATCAGCTGATGATCTGTAATAATATTGAAAAGGCAGTTTTAATTACATGGAGAAAATGAGCTGCACATCTTTTAAATCTAATTTTCTCAGAGAAAAATCATTAAATACTTGCAAAAAATTAAATAGAATCCTTACAACGTGTCAGACTTGAGTCTAATATTTATATATGAAATACATGTGTACATTATAGACTATGCTTCAGCACTGGCACAAAACCATTGGTTAATTTGGGCAAAAAACATCTTGAATAATAAAAGAAACAGACTGCACTTTAGTGAGTCTCTATTTCTCTGGAGCAGCAAAATGTCTAATTTAGATATAGCAACAGCACTGGCTGTATTAGTTGTTTATTAAATAAATATGTTCTGTCACTTGTCAAATAAAAGTTACAGTTCTTAAAAAAAATATTGAATGGCAAAAATCACCTTTGAAGATTGTCATATTGAATTTGTTTTTGATCTTAACTTGTATCTCTCCAAAAATGTTGAATGTTAAATGAATCCAATCCATGCTTAGTAAAACGAATTTAATGGAGGAAAAACTAGGTAGTATTTATATAGTACTGTATGACAATCGGTATCGGCCAAATAAATCCTATCTATATCTATATTTATTTTTCAGTATTATTTTATTAAAACATTTTTAATAGTTTTACAGTATGCTTACAAGAAAGGTTCTTTATTTACATTTTTAAAAAAGATATGTACCATAAACGTCCTCTGTTACACCCCAGACTAAGTCTGAAATATTAATACCTCTGGCAAATTCTGACTGCCACTTTTTTGTTGAAATGTTAATAAATGCTGAGAATATTTTTTTTCCCACAATGATTGCTCGTGTACATCAACATATTATCTTTTGGGCAAAGCCTGTGTCATTTCCGGTCAAAAGAAAAACTTGATTAATTGAATAAAAAGTCACTGTAAGTCAGAATTCGTCAGGCTTTACGCTTCATGGGTAGGTTTAATTATTAACAGGATTGACATTGAGAACTAGAGGCTGGCTATTAAAATGAAAAAATATGACATATTACAGAAATTCCACCTTAGTGATACCCCACCCTGTGTTTTTTTATAGTGATTTGTACTGAAAAAAATTGCAACTGTCCACTGAAGACACAAGATATATGAAAGACACTTTTCACATTTTATTTTTGAGACCAGGCATGATCAGAATGTTTATACCAAATGCCAAATTGGTCACTCCAGGTTGACACACTTATATTTATGGAAGAATATATGCACCACCAGTGTGTAATAGGGCTGCACAATATATAATTTCAGCATCGATATCACAATGTGATCATTCATAGTTACATCGCGAGTATATGCAATGTTAAGTCTAGATTATGATTGATCATTTTGCAAGTGTTTTGTGGCCTGTGACTGTGTGAGAGTTGTAAAAGCAATCAGGCATAAAAAAAAAATTACCGTTTGACAAATTAACAATAATTGATTTGATTGAATTGTTTATGAAACAAAGATTATGCAGTATTATTTTCGCTTTGCTCACCATAAAACATATATTTTATCAGAATGTGAAGATGTCTAAACAAGCCTTTTATACTGAGAGCACTACGATGGATGTTTTAAAAATGTATTCAAAAATTTAAACAAAAATCATATTAAAATAAATGTAAAAATCTTTTATTTATTTTGTATAAACTCTAATCGAAATATGAAGCTGTTATTAGTATATAATGTGTTTTTATCTATGTTTGAACTTGCCATGAAATGTGCCTGTTCTGGCAAAAAATAAACAAACTGAAGCCACTAGGGGCTGTCAACAGGAACACATTTGTTTATGTAGCACTTTGTGTGTTGCTGTAATTGCAGTTTTACCGATTTGAAGCTTTCTGTTTCTATTGGCATCTACAGGTGTGGCTGCTATAGGTGGTGCCTTCACCGAGAAGATCATCAAGAACATGGCTGCTAACAACGAACGGCCAATTATTTTTGCCCTCAGCAATCCCACAAGCAAAGCTGAGTGCACAGCAGAGCAGTGTTACACACTTACTGAGGTAACAATACACACTAAACTAATAGCATCATATCAGACTGAACATGCCATCTCACATCAGTTTAAATCGCATATGTGTGTGTGTCACAGGGACGGGGTATTTTTGCCAGCGGAAGCCCCTTTAAAAAGGTCACTTTGGCAGATGGGCGCAGCTTCTATCCTGGCCAGGGAAACAATGCTTATGTGTTTCCTGGAGTAGCGTTGGGAGTCATCGCCTGTGGTGTTCGTCACATCTCGGATGACATTTTCCTCACCACAGCAGAGGTAAACCTACATGAAGCTTCATAAGGGTACAACAGCGAGCAAAACTACAGTGTTACAGTTTGATTTCTTTTCCAGGCCATTTCTGAGATGGTCACTGAGGAGCATTTGGCTGAGGGTAGACTGTATCCTCCGCTGAAGACCATCAGAGAAGTGTCATTCAAAATCGCTGTTAAGGTCAGTAGCTGTCAGTGTATGCACATGATGATGATACACGAAGATTAGGTCTTGTTTGCAAACTCTTCACTTTGACACCGATCAGAAATATGGAATGAGAACATGCTAAATTAAGAGATTTATTAATACAGCAAAGTAGGTTGTCAGAGCTGTCAGGTCAGATTTCGCCCAAAAAGCAGGACTGGAGTGTTTTTTTCGCTAGCGATGGTGAGCTAAAATCATTAGCACAAAAGCTACATTTGTTAGCATACAGAACAGAGTATGAAAAATACACTAAGAGTTTTTATTTCACCAGATATTTACATGTAAATGTAAACCATATATACAAACAATGTAAACTAGGCATGTTTAGCTACATGCATGATCTTTAATATGAAGAAGTGTCTATTCAAACTCATTCATTTTACCATTATGACTAAAAAGTTTGAACAAGGGTTGATGTGAGCTGTACAAACACTAAACTTCGCTATGGTAAACTCTGAACATGTTCTAACTGTTTTAGTTGTAGTAATTCATCTTTATTAAACTAAATATTTAAAAAAATAAAATTGTGTTCATAGAATAAAAACTAAACTAAAACAAATCCCTTTTAACGCAAGTCATTTCACTCGGTGGCCATTTTTGAAACTCCTCTCGGGCAGTATGCTCGGGTATTCTGTCTGAATGGGGAAACATCAAATTCTCCAAAACTGTTTGCCAAGCTTAAGATTACATTACATATTTGGAACCACCAATAAAATTGAACAACAACTGTCTCATAAGTTTTGTTTTTAGACGTTCGAATCAAACAAAATCTGCATTTTTTTCAGGTTGTCCAAGCTAATGTGCACTAGAAAAGAAGTTTGTGGCGTTTGAGTGGTTGCTGTCATGTGATGTGCATTTGACAGGACGGACTGTACCTCATGTTTGTTTCATACAGATTACAAAACCAAAAGACTTTTGTTTTCAAGTCTAGTTTGTTCATTTAAATGCACAGATTTCAAGATTTATGTGGATATATTTCTTATGTCTGTGAAGCAAGTATTTGCTGAGATTCGTGCATTTTCGTAAAAGCACATGTCTGGTCTGAGCTTCTCCCCCTGAGAAAAGTCAGTCTATAGCGATTGATGATTGGCCCCTGTACTAGTAGGCGGGGCTTCATTCACCATATCGATCGTTATACTTTTTCCCATTCAAAACTATACGAGTGACACGTCTTGCGTATTCCATAGTCTTTGACTAAAATGAACAAAACCATAAATGAATGAACTAGAATTATTCTGAATTGTTATATCAAAATATAAACTAATTAAAAAATGCTAAACTATAATAATAACCTTGTTGTTGGACAAGTCCTCTATCTGAAGTTCCTCTTGAACAATAATCTGCAAAAACTGCTCAAGATATACCAAACATCTTTGTCATGTTATATTCATTAAATTATCTATGAAAGTTATCGGTAAAAGATGATTTTATGTTATTTAAAACCTAAACATGACAGTAAAACTAAATGTTATAGTAGCCTGAGTAAATTGTTCAGTGTGTTTAGCTTGCAGAACAACACAAACCTGAATGTTTGGTAATTGACTGTCAGGTATCTTTAGTGTTTGGTATTTACTTTTTTTTTTTGGACCAATTTAATATTACAACACCTATAACAACCCTGACAACAGATGCCTTGTGGTTTGTGTTTGCCTGCAGTGTTGCCATGTCCACTTATTTTAAGCATTTTTCTAAAGCAGCAAAATGTATAACAGGGTGTCTTAAAGTCTTAAAATGTCTTACATTCCAAAAACTAAATTTTAGGCCTTAAAAAGTCTTAAATTCATTGAAATATTGTCAATGAATTAATAATTTTAAATGGATCTTAATTTTTCTACCCGGTCGATCAAACACATCCAATCACTGACAACACTTCTCAATAAAACTTTTAGCAAAACTCTATTTATAACTAATATGATAACAGTCTGTTGTATGTAATGTATGTGCATATATTTAGTTTATCAAAGTTTTAATTTACATTGTTGAAAAAAAAAAATAAAGGTCTGCTTGTTTTGACACAAGCAAAATAATAAGTAATTATTTTAAGTAATTTAAAATATGTTGCTAAGAAATAACTAATTAGAATTAGTTTTTTTGATGGGGCAAATACATTTTTTTTTTATTGCTGGGCCATTACAAAAAAGCCTTAGCGTTTAGCCATATACAAGTCTAGTTTCATTCTTGATAATCTTAAAAAAAGTCTTAAGTCTTAAATTTGACTTGGTGAAACCTGCAGAAACCCTGGTATAATTATAATACTAAGTTTATTAAATAATAAACCAGGGGTGTCAAACTCAGTTCCTGGAGGGCCACAGCCCTATATAGGCTGTTTCTTAATTCCAAGAACGCAGAGAACGAGTCCTGTGAGAAATAAGATGCTTCGTTCTTTCTGATGGTCACATGACCTTCACGCATTTTTAACAGAAAATTGTTGAAACATTACAGCATTCATACAAAGATTTATTGTTTTTTTCCCCCCTTTTCAATACATATGACATGCACAAAAACCTTACAGATATACTTTGCACAATACAAATAAAACTGATTTTAATACAAATTTCAGCAACTAAACAACCTTATTGTGTTTATGCCTTTTTTCATGTTTACTTTCACCGTCTCATTTTGGGAAACTCCAGAGATATACAAGTTATATCTCTGAACTTTTATAATAAATCTTTATAAAAAGCTGTGCTTTCCCACCTCCTTTAAATCGTCGCAATGACTTCTGGGGCTTCTCGAGCGAGTTTGGTGCTCAAGTCTGCATGGGTACATCCTCGATATCTTTTACGCGTCCTCCGTTCTTGAGTTTTGGAACTGAACTTTGGCATTGATGATGGCGTTACATGAGAACACAAGGACACAAGATCACTGAGAAACAGCCTCAGTTTACTTCCAACCCTGCATCAACACACTAACCTATAGGTTTCAAACAAGCCTGAAGCGCTCAATTAGTACGAACTGGTGTGTTTAATTAAGAGTTGGAACTAAACTGGGCCGAGTTTAACTCTCCTGTAATAAACAATAATAAATAATATTAATAATAAATAGTTTATTTAATAAGCTTATTAAATAAATATGTTCTATGTCAAGTAAAAGGTACTGTTCCTAAAAAGAAATATTGAAAGGCAAAAAAAAAAAAAAAAAAAATCACCATTTAAGATTGTCATATTGACTGATATTGTCTCACATTGACACTTATTTTAAGCGTCTATGGGCTTCACTCATAAATCTATCAAGTTTATTAGTTATTAAGTAGTCTGATGTGCATAGCAATAAATTGGTCCTATTCATTGATTCGTTTTCTTTTCGGCTTACTCCCTTTATTAATCAGGGGTCACCACGGTGGGTACAACTACCAACTTACCCATAATATGTTTTACGCAGCGGATGCCCTTCCAGCTGCAACCCAACACTGGGAAACAGCCATACACTCTCATTTACACACATACACTTCGGACAATTTAGCTTATTCAATTCACCTATAGCGCATGTCTTTGGACTTGGGGAAACCGGAGCACCCGGAGGAAACCCACGTGAACACAGGGAGAACATGTAAAGTCCACACAAAAATGCCAACTGACCCATCCGGGGCTAGAACGAGCGACCTTCTTGCTGTGAGGCGATTGTGCTACCCACTGCGCCACATCTAAATTGGTATTATTTTCTATATTAAAATGTATTACTTGCACTTGTTTGTTTTGGGGGTTTTGTTCCACCAAGATCTGGCAACATGACTAAGTAGTGGTTCGTATCTGCTCTGTGCAGCTGTAAAGAGAAATACTTGCATCCCTAACCACTTATTCAGTCTGGTTAAGTACAAAATTCATGCAGTTTTAGTAAAAATGCAGATCTCATGGTTCCATTATTTCACAATTTCAGATTTAGTTGGCTCAGATGGGAGGCTTACTTGTTGACACCCAGCCACTCCCTAGAACCACCACTGTGTGTGCTCCAGCACTAACACACTCTCTTTGTGTTTCTTCTTCTTCAGATTGTGGACTATGCCTACAAGCAGGGCATTGCCTCATGGTACCCTGAACCCAAAGATAAAGAGGCCTTTATTTTATCCCATGTCTACAACTCCGACTACGACTCCTTCACTCTGGATTCATACAGCTGGCCTAAGGACGCCATGAAGGTTCAGAATGTGTAGCTTTTTGACCATCACCCTTTTCAAAGGGATATTCTCATATCAGTCACATGCCTTATTCAGTTCATAACCATCTGACAATATACACTCCAGCTCCAGGCCAACCAATCCTTAAAAAATGCAGCAGCTTCTACTGATTTTGACACGAGATGAGCTGTATCTGCTTCGGGCGACAAAAAACAAGCTCAAATTGTCTTCAGAGCTGTTCAAAGAGAGAAAAGCAGCTTTTTAATGCAGTTACAAGCACCCTTCCCCCATCTAATCAAGCCCGTTTCCCAGCAGATCTGTTCAATCTTTTAGCTCTGCTGTCAGCATTATATTTATTTCTAACCAGTTATTCACTCCAACTATTTAGCACTCCTGCAAAAGCATATACAAGTGTAAGGAGATGAACTATTTTTGTACAGCAACCTTCGGAAATGACAGGCTGCCTGGTTTGAACGTTTATATGAGAAGGGATTTTTGTTAGTTAGGTAGGAGAGTAGATATCCAATTGACCTGCTGTGTTAATTGAGTCCTTTTAAAATGGATTTTTTTTTACAAGTTTCTCCTGATGTCTGCAGCCAAAGTTTGTCTAATTTTAAACATGTATTATTGTCAAGCGCTGAACATTGGTGGCTTGAGTATATCAGTTAAAATATCCACCTAAAGTGAGCTGTTTGTCTACGTTCATTAGAGTGCGTGCAGTTGTTTTTAATGTTTCTCCTCATTTAGGCTTTGCTTCTTAGTAATGCACGATTATGGAACTATTTTTTCAGATATTCAAGGAGATTTTGAAGGGACTGTGGCTTTTAAATAAACTTTCAAATAAATAAAATGGGTTTTATTTGCTATGAATGAGCTGGACTCTATCCACATATTGGCTTTTATTTTTTGTGATAGCAATTTATTTATTTTTGTTGTCAAACTGCTTAAACGGGACAACAAGTGTTCAATAGGAAAGAATGTTTTGAAGAAATGAAGCAAAGCAATCCAGAATGGATTACGCAGGCAGAGCAATCCAGGGACAAGACACCAAAAAAAAAAAAAAACAGGACTCAATTGTTCCTTAAAATATCATTCAAAAGAAGACTAAATATACAGTAATTACTTTGGATGCATAAGGATAAATTTATTTTGATTTGTCCTTTTCATTTACCTCAGAGACCAAATTTAACAACTGCATATGGCACAAACAAATGACATGGGAATATATTAGCACATGAGATGCTAAATATGGCATATAAACTGAGTAAAAAGAAACACACTTTTTTTTTTTACATTGCATTTGTATACATAACATACAACAAGGCATATAAAATGGATACAGGAAAGTGCATATTATATTTGGACTTGTCAAAAGCATAATGGTTGGTCAATTATCATAACTGGCATCAATGTAAGTTGCAAGGACCCATAATGACCAGCTAATGTAATCCCTGTTAATCAAGATACACAAACAATTGTCCCTGTACCCATAGTTCATAAACACATATACTGTGCATCCTGCAATCATCTTGAGTTAATTCTTTTATATGGTTTATATGTTTTATAGTCTGCAGTAGATAACTAAAACTCATTCTCACATCTCTCCAAACCTTTATAACATCCTTTCATATTCATTCTAATATTCTTTTAAAAGGTATCAGTGTTTTTGTCCCTTCAGCATTATAAATCGAAAAAAAACTAAACAAAATGAGAGAGAAAAAACTATATGTGCACAGAATATCTGGGCATAATGAATTATGCCCAGAACTACAGAACTATGCACAGAATATTGGTTTGGAACAAAATGCTGATAAATAAATGATCATTTTAAATTTGCATATTTTATTATTTCTTTCAAAATTGACTATTCAAATCCCTGTTTGCAGAACATGCAAATTGGTTAGTTAACGCCTGTTGCCCACATAAATATGCAGAACAAAACACAAATTGGACCTCATTCATTGCAAAGAATATTTAGAGAGGAAAATGTCACCAGTGGGTTCGCAAAGAACACATTACTGAAAGATCTTTATATTATGCTAAGTTAAAGAGATTGATCAAGCGCAAAGGAAAACGTGCTGTTAATTTACTCACCCTCAGGTCAATTTGTCTTTAACCCAGTTGTTCTCAATTCTGGTCCTCGGGCCCCGCCATCCTGCACATTTTGTATGTCTCTTATTTGACACACAGGGATCAGTATATGGCTCTCTGTTAACCAGATGATGATCTGAATCAGGTGTGTCAAGTAAGGAAGACATACAAAATGTGCAGGGCAAGGGGGCTTGAGAACCGGAATTGAGAACCCCTGCCTCAACCACTACTTATCCTTAACTATTACTGAAACTTTGAATCAAATTAAATAAATAAATAAATAAATCGAGGTGAGACAAAATGAATACACGTGTCCCCTGATGATATACTGAGGTCTTATAAAGTGAAATGATTGGTCTGAGCAAGAAACGGAACATTATTCATGACACTATTATCTTATCTGCAGCCTTGGGAAACGTTCTGATCACAACAGTGTGAAGCACAAGCTTACTGTCACATAAAAAACAGCACTTATATGATGATAAACTGGAAACTCATGATCCAGACTGCTGGGAAGATGCTCAAGACGGTTTGCAGAGGTATCATCAGGAAACATGGGTATTCATTCTGTTCTGCCTGTATATGTTGCCACTAGCTGGGTTTCCATCAGCCTATGTTCCTGCACATTTTGAAGTATCACATTAGAAATGAGTGATGAAATGCCAAATTTCTAATAAAATCCCTTAATTTTTCAAAAGTTTTTTACATTTGCTTGAGGTGGTTTTTTTTTTTTTAGGTGGAAACATTTGCTAAATAAACACTGACATAAACATTTCACCCATGTGACATCATTATGCTTGCCTTGTTTACTGTTGGTAACTAGGTTACCAATACTACAGTCAGCCACTCTAACATCTTCACATTTGGGATTTTTTTTCTTTGAAACACTTCCCATAGGGATAGAAACCCAAATATTAATGACTTTCATTTTATTGTTTTTGCTAAAATATTCTGTAATGTTCTACAGAAAAAGAAAAAAAATATCCAGACCATCCAGTACGCTTCTAAGATTGAATAAATGAACAGCAAAGTTTCAAAGTTGGGTCCTACAAGGTAGCATTTTGGGGCTTACACTTTTTAAAATGTATGATAATGATATTGCTTCTGCTGCAGGTGATTCTTACATACATGATGATACCATCATTTAAACATCTAGTTCTTCTCTGATTACAACTCTTTCTTTACTGCAAGCCAGTTTTTTAAACATCCAACGCGCTTTTACCAATCTTCATTTAGTTTTAAATACTTTATGGGTTTTAATTTACCACATGTTGAGTTTCCTCCTAAAATTTCCTCATTGGACGGTACTAAGATTGATTATGTTGACTGCTACAAATATCTTGGAATCTGGTTAGATGGTAAACTGTCATTTGAAATTTGCATAAATGAATTGCTCAAAAAGGTTAAAGCCTGTATTGGCTTTCTTTACAGAAACAAATCTTCTTTCACGCACTCTTCAAAGCAGCATTTGGTCTGATTAACAGTATTACTAATTTCAGATTAAAAAGGCTACATCACAAACTGGATGTTATTTACCATGCAGCACTTGGATTTCTTACTGGTGCACCATTTAATACTCATCACTGTCAACTGTATTCTTTAATGAATTGGCTTTCTCTTCAATCATGTCCACAAATTGTCTGTCATTGGTTTCTGTTCATTTAAAAAACCCTTATTGGGAAAACTCCACATTATTTACAGTCACTTCTTAACATTCAGAAAACATGTCGAAATTTGCGCTCTAGTAGTTTTATTAACCTTCGCATACCCAAAGTTCGCACTTCATTTGGTCGCTACACTACTCTTTTCAGTATAATCTGCAGCAGAACTTAAAGCTGAACACTTTTATTCCACCATCATCCTTTACAAATTCAATCCAGTTAACAGTATAAGATCACTGCGCTTGTTGTTAGTTTTTCCTTGATTTTATATGTCATTATCTGTATCTGTGAAATTGTTATTGTATTGTGTCCCTGCTGCTTCGTATCTGCTTTTTATGTTGCCTCTTGGCCAGGTCGTCATTGTAAATGAGAACTGGTTCTCAATTGACTTTCCTGGTTAAATAATGGTTATTATTATAATGATTAGGGGTGTAACGGATCATGGTTGATCCGTGATCCGTACAGATCACAACCCACAGTTCGGAACGCACATGACTCCTGGATTAATAACTTGTAGGTTAGTCCAACATGTAAAACGATTGCAGAGAGATCGCCTCCCGCGTCATTCAAATCACGTGTATGAAAGCATTCGGTATTCCACCCCTGTAAGATATAATGATGATGGAAGAAGTTGTGGTGGGACCTACCTAAATGCTTTCTTAGGCTATTAATTAAAGGTGTTTTCTGTCACTGTTTGTTTAGCCTGCATTAATGCATTCAGTGTAAAGCTGCACAATTAAACATTAAAAGATCGCGATTTCAGTTTAAACCCGCGTAACATGTACGATAAATGATAATAGTGATTTAATGTTTATTAATCCTTCTAAGCGATGGTTGCGACAAACAACCGTCAAAATTATATCACTGAATAGGTTTTCAAAAATAATACACCTATAATGAAACATGTTTTATGTGTGAATTGTTGAATCATTATTTGAAAATAAATATGATCTGTTGTACAGGATGTAAGATTTCTATATTTAGCATTATCAGCAACAGTAGCAAAGATCATATTTCGTATTGAATTTTTTATTTTATTTTTTCAGCTGGTTCTTTCTTGATTTTTATTTTTATTAAGATAACAGGTTCTGTTTGTTAAACCAATGGTTATTACAGTAATATTTTTGTATAAAATGGAAAGCAAATGACATTTGTCTCATTCCTTTTATGCTGATCCAAAAAATGGTCCAATTCGAGACTCAAAAACCGTAGTGTGATCCAAACCGTGGGATTTGTGAACCGATACACCACTAATAACGATCTACAGTCAGTTACAGTAAACATTCTGCCAATTTGAATCATCCAAACCCTCTTTAATCTCTTCAAGGAAAATGTTTTGAATAAAAAAAAATAATAATAATAATATTAAAATTCAAGCATTGCTTAAAATAGGGATGCACCGATACCATTTGCGAATACTGATCTTTTTTTTGGTACTCACTGATACCGATACCTGTACTTTTTGGTAAAATGCCATTTTCTGAAGTATGACACAGTGAGACTGAATAGTTTTAGCACAGCTTCTCTGTAATTATGAACAACAGTAACTCAAACTTCTTCTTCTGTTTTTCACAAAATGGCACAAAACATTTCACAAACATTTAGCAAATCAAGGACATAATAAAATTAAATAAAAATCCTCATCGACCGGTCAAAAAGTTGTCAAAAAGCTCCAAATCTTATTCCGCCAAACAAACGTTTGTAGCATACCACTATATAACAACGTTCAATGTTGTGTAACAATCAAAAGTAGGTATCTGTCTTTGGTATCGGAGTACGTGAGCTCAGCATCAAGCCCAATAACGATATCGGTATCGGTGCAAATTGCCAAAGGCTACATTAACTTCGATGCTTTTGCATTTTAATATTGCAAGCAAAATCATCACGGTCATTTATAAGTCCAAACACATAGCAAACAATGGCTGAATACAAAGCGAAAGAGCTGATCCCAGAGCCAGAGGTAAGAGCAAACTCACTAGTTCCTCAAGAATGCCCACAAACAGCGCATGCATAAGCTAACCGCGTTTTTTCTTTTTTCTCACTGGGCAGATGTGGGAAAGCATGAAGTTTACCATGTTGGATACAATGTCGAGTTGAGGGTGCAGTTGATGCGGGTGGTGGTGGGCGAGCGTCATCTCCCAGGCGTCCACCAGCTGAACGTTCAGACCTTTAAACATGGCTCTCAGCACTGCGTCAAGCTGTTGGGAAAACCAGTCGCTGTTGAACAAGCTAGACTCCGCATCCAGCTTCTGGAGGTTGCCGGTGCGTATAAACACCAGAGTGGTGGGTTCTCGGTTTAGCAGTCGGACTACAGCCTTGCGGATGTGGCGCAAGCGTCGTATGTACACCGGCACTGGGTAAGTGCTGAAATGTGACCAGATGCTAATCACGACCACTGTGTCTGAACCCCCGCGCAAGCCGTCCAGCTCGTTTGAAATGTAGCGCATCTCAGCAGAGGAGACAGAGGTGAAGCGGATAGGCGGTCCGTGGCAGCGGTACTTCAACAGTGTGTTGTAGTTCATGTTCACTGCCATGTACGGCCCAACATTCTTTGCGCTGTGAAAGTTGAATTCTTTGATCTCTAGAATTGTAAGATTAAAGGAGGAATGAGATGTAAAATCAAGAGGAAAAACAATCGCACCCATTCTTAAAAAAAAAGTTAAAAGACATTATTAGCATGATTATTATGGGGGAAACACTGACTTTTTAAAAAAAATGGTCAAATTACTGAATTTATGGAATCTATTTAATGTTACTAATATTCATTCATTCACTCATTTTCTTTCAGCTTAGTCCCTTATTTATTAGGAGTCACCACAGTGGAATGAACCACCAACTATTCCAGCATATGTTTTACACAGCGAATGCCCTTCCGGTCGCAACCCAGTACTGGGAAACACCCATACACTCACATTTCACACACACACTCATACACTACAGCCAAATTAATGCATTCATTTTCCTTCTGCTCACTCCCTTTATTCATCAGGGGTTGCCACAGCGGAATGAACTGCTAACTTATCCAGCATATGTTTCACACAGCGCCCTTCCAGCTGCAACCCAGTACTGGGAAACACCCAAACACTCATTCACACTACGGCCAATTTTAGTTTATTGAATTCACCTGTACCACATGTGTTTAGGCTGTGTGGGAAACCGGAGCACCCAGAGGAAACCCACGCCAACATAAGGGAGAACATGCAAACTCCACACAGAAATGCCAACTGACCTTCTTGCTGTGAGGCGACAATATTAACCACTGAGCCACCGTGCTGCCAATGTTACTATTATAATATTTTAATTTAATTAATAATTTTATTATTAATTCTTGCAAGTAAAGTGCTGTTATTAAATCATAAATGTAAAACAGTATTTTTACTGTAAAATAAATAATTGGAATTTTTGCTTTGTCCTTAATTTTTTTGATTTGAAAGAATTTTTAAATGATTTTATTTTAGCCCAAATGCATACATGCGCACGCACACACACACACGCACATGCACACGCACTCTTGTACACAAATACACACTATACTGCTGGTAAATATGGCCTAAATCAACATTTTCAAATTAATTTTTGTCCACACAAGCTGTGTCTCATTTCCGAAGGATGCAGCCTTCAAAGTGCACTATTTCAGCTGCTGTCTGGGCCTTCACTGCCTTTCTACACCTCCCTTTCTTCAGGTGTTAAATATTTTTTCCTGTGCCATTTTATTGTAAAATGCACTATTTTACGTCATTTTGTAGTATAAATAGTGAGTTCACACTGAAAACTCTAAAAATAATAAGTGCACTTTAAATACCCGGATGATGCACTTATTCAACCAGTAAACGAAGTGTGGAATGTTGGACACTTCACACACTTAAACGACTGCACTTAAACACCTTGATTAGTTTGATCAGCTGTGTTTGATTAGGGTTGGAGCAAAACTGTGCAGAGCTGCAGCCCCCCCGGAATTGACTTTGAGACCCATGTCCTAGAATGCACTGCGATTATGACATCACAACAGTGTAGTTCCCAAGTGGCTCAAGGATTCGGGGCATTCAATTTAAACCCAATTAGATGTTCCGCCAGTAGTGGACACTTATGTAGCACAATCAAAGATGTATATCCGAGTGAACAAGACGGAGGGAGGTAATCCCAATTGAGCCTGGTTTCTCTCAAGGTTTTTTTTTCCTTCACTTTCGTCAATTGGTGAAGTTTGTTCCTCGCCACTGTCACCACTGGCTTGCTTAGTTTGGTACTTGTGGAGCTGCGCATCAGTGGATTTGCTCTTCAGTGTTTGAACTTTCAGCAGTGAAAATTAAACCACACTGAACTGAACTAAACTGAACTTCAACTCTGAAAACTGGACTGACACAGTTTTAATTTACTAGAACTTCTATGCGAAGCTGCTTTGACACAATCTACATTGTAAGAGCGCTATAGAAATAAACATGAATTGAATTGAGCAAGTGAAGTGCATAATAAATTGGACTGGAATGCAGCCATGTGTATCCCTTGTATATCCCTCATCTACTTGTGATCCAATCTAACAAAACACAGGTGTAAACAGGGCAATAGACAGCCAATCAGAAAAGCTCTCCCCATGTGAATAATTTTCCAAAAAAAAAAAGAAAAAAAGACTGACCTGGGGCATTTGTGATAAGATACTCGTACCATTGCCTCACAGTGGAGTCTCCATACATGTAGAGCATTTTGCCTCTAAGACACTGGTTTATAAGTGAAGAGGTATTGAACTGACGTGGGACCCCACCACTCAAAGGCCTCCATGATCCCTGGTAGTAGTGACCAGACGGAGTGAATTCAAGACGCATCTTTTTGGTTCGTACTGGAAGGAAACGGAGACATTAGATGTTTAAGAAAGGAAACAAAAATTAAAATGAGAAAACGTTGACTTTGAGGCTGAAGAGTATTTCATAAGGCTAAAATCAACTTGAGATGAATTGAAGAGATTCTGTCATAATTTACTCCCCCTTTACTTGTTTCAAACCTTTGAGTTTCTTTCTTCTGTTAAACACAAAATAAGATGTTTTACAGTATTTGTTGCCCTACTATGGAAGTCAGTGGTTATATACAGGTTTTCAGTGTTCGAGGGTGAGTGAATTTTCATTATCTGGGTGAACTATGCCTTTTAAGAGATCAAACCAAGTTTTATATGAAACACAGCGTTCAGAGATTTAGGATCAGAAAGATTTTATTATTATTTTAATTAATAAAAGGCAGTTCTTTTGAACTTTTTATTCATCAGAAGCATCCTGGGGAAAACATGCAAAAATATAAATGATTCTTAATTCAAATGTATTCAAATATAAATGTTTCTTGAGCAACAAATCAGGATATTTGAATAATTTCTGAAGCATCACGTGACACTACACTGTAAAAAATCATGAGTTCCAATATGTTGTCCCAACATAAATCGATTACGTTAACTTAATTGTTTTTGCAAATTAAAGTGGATTGAAGATAAAACAATTAAGTTTTCCCAAAAAAATAACAATCAAGAATTGTGTTGATTCAACTCATTTAAATTAAGTAGCTTGAACAAGCAGCAAAAATCTTTTTTGAGTGTAAAGACTAGAAGAATAAATGGTGCTAAACATTGAGCTTCACTAGCACAGGAATTAATGGCATTTTAAAATATATTAAAATAGATAAGCCACTTTAAATTGTAGTAATATTTATCAATAGTGTTGTTGTTAATCAAGTGAAAGTGCTACTTCAGCCAGATATCTAGTTCTCTCTCTCTTTCTCTATCTGTGTTGATGTTGCAAAATTCATTCAAAAGTCAATTAATCTATAAAGCAGCTCTACAGAAGGCAGCAGTGCCATCATCAAGTTCACTTCATGTTTTGTCCTTATCCAATAGCGTCAGGGCAGTCAAACTGATAATGTACTATTAGTCAATATTATGTCTTTCAATTAGCAATTTTGCACTGATAAGCGTAAGAGACTTCCCACAAAGACACGAATGAAGAAATCATAATTGTTACTAGTTTGGATTTATGATTTTCCATGTGCCACAATACCTTTAGAAGCAGGCCGAACAGTCACATTGTCCACCCCTGCAGAATGTATTGGAACTTTGATATTTACTCCACTAGAACAAACACAAAATTAAAGTGATATGTGAGAACAAAGTAGAAAAAGGTGTACATACAGTTATAAAAAACAAAAAAACACTTTACAATATATAGTTACAGTGTGTGAGTAAAATGTAATTTTATATTTCTTCTGCAAGCTACTAATGGGCAGTTCTAAATTTAAAGTTTGCATGAAGCAGAAGTTGCAGAGACATTTTTTTCTCTCAGCATGTTGATGTACTTCCAGCTGAAATTGAATATTGCAATCTAACGGTGAGAGGGGCATGGTTAAAGGTGCTGTATGTAAGTTTTTTACTCTTCTAAAGCATAAAAATACCATAATATGTGTGCAGATATTTAAGAAACATCCCAAGTGAACATACTTGTTTAACTGAAAAACAATGCTTAAGTCAGATATTCTGCTTTGAAAATGTTTTTTCCGTGCCGGAACGCTGTCTTTGTTTAGGTAATTTTCACATGCACGATGCCAGTTTAGCCAATTATAATTCAGCACCCCGGGTTGCCTTGTTGGAAAACAGCGCATTTCATTCATTCATTCATTCAGAAAGGCTCTGAAAGCGTGCGTCCGTGACCGAAAAGGACAGTATGGGAGACAAGATTCAGTTCCACATGAGGTTATTAATTAGCAAATTACATAAATATTACGAACGTAAACATTAGGTGAGCAGGTTACATTGTAATCGCGTGTCCTAACAACATGCTGTGACGAGAGAGGCAGTGATCAGCTATTTGGCTGTTTGTACCAGACGAAACACGACAGAAATTTGAATACAGCCTTTCAGAAGCACAGAATATGCACTCACTCATGAAACGGTAAGGTTTAGAATCTGTTTAATACATGTTAACCCTCTTTAACATCATTAAATGTAAAATGCATTCAAACTCATATTGTTAGCATTTAGCTCTGAATAAAGCACACGAGATTTACCTGAGTTGATCACTGTCATAGGTTTCACAAGTTCAGCTGTGAGAAATAGAAGCCTTTTCTAATCATTCAATTCGAGGTGTTGGTTAGGACAAAAACTCCCTTTAATATGGAAAATATTCCCTCTATCGCGTGTCGTTGCTTTTATTTAGAACACAGTTTAAATCACTCGCTCCTTGTATTCAAACTGGCAACCCACGCTCACGTTTGTTTTGATCCAGGAGTGCAACACCTAGTTTAACCACTGGGTGTCAAACTTACATACTGCACCTTTAAGAATATTGTGGCTATAGCCATTAAATTGGCATCAAAAAAGGAGCGCCACTGCAAACACGGAAGCAAATAGCCACACTCTGAGTGAAGATTTTTTTCAGTGGATTAACTTCTACGGATCAATTGTTCACCTAAAAGAATAACAATGTGCGCTAGCAAAATAAACAATGTAAATTTTGATTTCGCACAGACTTTAAAATAAAAATGCTGATTTACAATTTACAAAAAAAAAGTGTTCAGTTGCGGTTATTTTAATTTTTAGCTAACTTTAGAAAAGTTTTTTATTTCGTAGAATACATCTGATTTTCATTCTGATCATGTCTTTTTCTAGTAAAATATGCTCTAAATGACAATATTTTTCATTTAAAATTCTGAAGAAATGTTCTCAAACTTTTACAGAACAAAACAAATATTTATATTTTACTCAAACTCATACCAAATAAATCCAGAGAAATTGACAAATAGACAGAAAGCTGTATACATAAATACATTCTGTGCAATGTACAGTGGGGGAATAATCTTTCTAAAGGTACTGTTGACATGGAATTGAACCAGATTTTGATAAAAACCCAAACAATACACACATTAAAAATATAACAAAACAAAAAAAATGTAAAAAAAAAAATGTTGTGTAATAACAATGGAATGACATAAGGAGAAAGTACTGAACTACTGAAATGTATTTAATACTTTATATAAAAAGCTTTTTTGGTGATGGCAGATTAAAAGATGCCTCTCATATGAAGAATGAAGTCACATGAATTTTAGAGTTTAAAAACCTTGATGGTTCTGTGGGTTTCGTCTATAAAACCTGATCTCTATTATGTATTTTCTATTGGATTTAAGTCAGGTGATTGGCTGGGCCATTCTACAGCTTGATTTTCTTTCTCTGAAACCATTTGAGAGTTTCTTTGGCTGTGTTTTGGATCACTGTCTTGCTGAAATGTCTACCCTGGTTTCATCTTCATCATCCTTGTAATCAGTGGTGTAGTCGGGGCTATACGCACGTATACTCAGTATGCCTACTTTTTTCCACGAGCTGCTTGGGTATTACCACTTCTGATGACCAATAATTGCATATACCCTCGGTATACTCACTTGTTTAGCTGATTAGACTTCCCTAATGTACATGTATATGTTCACGTCCCCTTTAACTGTATACCAAATGTTTGTTTTTTTTAACTCGCATCTTAATATGTTGCAATTGGAGCCCTTATATATAAACATTGACTTCCGTCGTTTCTTTGCCTACTTTCATTTAAAATTTGGGTTGGGTGGGTAATAGTACACCACCTTTTCTTTTAGGACTACACCACTGCTTGTAATGTAGATGTTGGACTGAAGCAGCTAATATTCATTTACATTGAGAAAGTGCAGAGAGTGGCTGAAGAATTACTGAGAGATTTCAGCTGCTGTCTGGGCTTTCACTGCCTTTCTACACCTCCCTTTCTTCATGTGTTCAATATTTTTTCCTGTGCCATTTTATTTTAAACTTAATTTGTAAACTAATTAGATTTGTTTTCTTTGCATGTATGGATTTCTTTAGTTGTTATCAACATCTGGTGAATTTCAAGTCTACAACACCTTTAGAAATATATTTTCTGAGAAAAATGGTGACGTGTTGAATACTTATTTCCCCCACTGTATATATTGGCACTGGAAAATGCAGATATTTGTATTGCGTCATTTACTGCTACTCTACACGCAGCCAATGATGAAAGGCACTCACCTTTGGAAAAACTGTGACTCATAAACAGTGAGAAGGTTTTTCTTATACCCCCCTTTGGAGTGGTTTATCCGTGTATCACAGTCCAGCATCTTAGGCTTATAACAGTACCAGGGTTCTCCAGTCAGAGGATCAGTGTAATTGCAAAGCGGCTGCGGTTTGAGCGGCAAACACAGATTACACAAAGTGGTTTCAGAGATGTAACCAGAGCGGAAGAGGCTCTTGAAAAACACTCGGTCCGACTGCTCCTCTCTCAGTCGCTTGAGGACCATCACGGCTTCGCTGGAGTGAATCATGGTCAGCTCCACTTGGACAACACCTGCCCAAAGCAGCGGGAAAAATATTGTGTAGTTTCCATTGTTGTGGTCACGGACTTGCCCCGCGACTCCTGCCACCAGCTCTGGTGTGTGAAGTCGAGCAACTAGAAAGTCTCCTCCGTGTTTTTTGGGTTGGCCCAAAAAGTTGTGCATCTGCACTTTGACCGCCAGCTGCCCTCCGACCCGCAGGTCTCCAGTGTCTTGGATGGTGTAATAGCTTTGTGCAGGATCGCTACTTTGACGCAGAGGCAGTCCCAGAGTTGACGGCTCTGGCCAGGCAATGGTTTTGAGAAGGTAACTCTCCTCTCTGACCTCCTCTACAGTGGGCTCCTGGCCGAGGTGGGCACAGAACGAGTAGTTGAACTCCGCGGGCAGAAGAAGCTCAGAGGTTTTCAAGACCGACTGGATGCTGTTTTGAAGCTGATAGAAGGTTGATACTGTCTGACAGTTCCAGCTCTACAGTAGACAGAAACGGGAAATTTGAATACAGAGAGGTTTGTTAATTGGTGATTTAATGTCATGCCAGTTGTCTTGGCTATTTTAATGGCCAATAAAAAGTTGAAATACTGTAAAAGTGGATTTTGAAAACTTACAATAGTTTTTTTTTTTAAGTTTAGCTGAATAATTTAATTTCCTAAACCTAAAGACGGTTTAAGATTTTCAGACCAAATGATGGAACAACTGATTTTTTAATCACAACAGTTGAAAACATATTACTCCAATTATTCATTCATTCATTTTCTTTTCGGCTAAGTTTCTTTATTAATCAGAGGTATGTTTTATGCAGCAGATGCCCTTCCAGCTGCAACCCATCACTGGGAAACACCCATACACTCTCATTCACACACACACACACACTACGGACAATTTAGTTTATTCAATTCACCTATAGCGCATGTGGGCTTTGTGGGGGAAACCAGAGCACCCGGAGGTAACCAAAACTCCACACAGAAATGCCAACTGACCCAGCCGAGGCTCGAACCAGCGACCTTTTTGCTGTGAGGCGACAGCACTACCCACTGCACCGCCCCATATTATTTCAGTATGATGAAAATAAGAACAAACATAATCCAAGGTAATGTGATTGAACAAGTGGTTCAAGAACATGATATTGGAAAACTTTGACATTGCGATATTTTGTTGTTGCAATATGTTTCACCAGATCTCTATTTAGAAAGAATTCATTAATTCAGACTGATTAAGATTATTCTGGAAGATTATGGGGATTATTCTGGATTATAATTAGGAAGATAGAAGTGAAATATTTTACATCATAGTACTCATGTACAGAAATGGAATAATCAAAAGTAAAATATATAGTCTTCATTGTATAAAAAAGTAAATACATCTTTGTTAAAGTTACAAACAGTACAATTTTATGTGCCTCAATACTTCAAACTCTCAAGCCTGAATATTTATACAGTCACAGGTCTTACCAACACATACAAACAATACTGTCATTGCCATCATATAAACTCAACATAGCAATTCCTGGGATGTGACTATTGCGGATGTACACATTGCGTGATCAATGCTTTCATGATATATTGTGCAGCCCTACCTTTAAGTATCTTGGGCTGGTAATTGACCATACACTGTAAAAAAAATGCTGGGTTCCACACAAAACCTTTATGTTGTCTCAACACAAATCCATTAAGTAAACTTAATCGTTTTTACTAATTTAAATAGTTGGAACATAAAAAACTTAAGAATTAAAAATTTTAAATAAGTAGTAACACCAAAAGTAATTTTTGGAGTGTACACTGACTTGGAAAGCCCACATTGACTACGTCTGCTTAAAGTTCCAACAAAGACTATATATTTTTAAGGGGACTCAAGGTGCGTTCGACTTCATGCAGTGTTGTGCAGACCGATCGAAATCTGTCTTAAAGGCGATGCATGCCGGTTAGACATTTTGGCCGGATTTATGCTGCGCCGACGCCACGTGACTGTCACATGTGGTATCAAAGTATCGCGACATCGCTCCGAGATCAGAAGACTGATTCAGTCGTTGCAGCATCTGAAGAGCGACTGCTGGAACTGCGATGACGACACTGATGTTACACGATTGGCTGAGGTCACCGCATGACAACAACCCCGTGTTATTCGAGTTTATTATTGGACAAATTCCGTCTCACAAATTTTAAAACAAACAATTCACTTTTCATACCATCTCTATCTTGTACACATCATGCTTATTAAAAGACTACACATTTTACTGCAGTATCATTATCTTTTGTAAGCCGTTTATAAAGAAATGTTAAAAGTGTCATTGATGTGCCTGCTCTTTCTGGGTATTTTTTACTTAAAGTGTAGCTCATTTATTTTGCTCCTTTTGTTTAATCTTTTTGGATTAAAGTGCTTATTAAAAATGCTTTTATTATCCAAAATAATCTTAATCATTGTTTAAGACTTAATCAAACCACCTTGTTTTGGGTTTTACACTAATATATATTGGAAAGTTTTATATCTATAAACGTAAAGAAATGTAAACCCCTTTTTAGCATATTTAAACAAGCACTGGAACAGTACTGACATACCATTCAACACCTAGTAGCCCAAAGACTGATGTTTAAACTCCAAGAATTTGTGCTTATTGTTTTGTTTAATAGGCCTATTCGTGGATATTTATTTCCTTTTTACGTGCCCTCTCGTGTTCCCCTTATTTCTCATGTATTTTTTATATAGGCTACTTAAATTTAATTCATAATTCCCTTGTTTAAAATTAACTAGTTTGTAGAGACTGTATTCTGTTTTATTTGTACTGTAAATCTTTTGTTGTTATTGCAATAAATAAACAAAAATGATCCCGCCATGTGATCAGTCATCATGACAGCAGCAACTCTAAGACCCGAAGTGTCCGGCTTGATGGCTCCGTTTTCAACTCCGCCCCCGCCTGCGCTCGGCTAATCTTGTTGATTGCCGGCTGTAGCAGTGCTTCATGTCGAACGCACCTTCAGACTGATTGGAGCAAGTAAAAACCTCAGGTTACCAGTTTATCAAGAAGTTTTGGGAAGTTTTCTAAATTATGGTATGCAGGCTCGGTATTGCAGTCATTCAGTTCAATCAAAAACACAGCACGTCTTGTTAAAGTTGCCATTGGTGTAAGAGAGTATACATCACTTCAGTCAACGTATGCATTGTTGGGTTTTAAAAATGCACAAGTAATAGCAAATGATTTGAATCATGTTTTATTTCCAATGTATGAAGTACTTCCATTGAAAAGCGATGAAGCGGGAATTCCTTGTGTAAAAATAACCGATATAAGGAGTTATGCCAGTGTCCATTAATATTTTAAATGGCAAACTACCTCAGAGGGTCTTAATCTCATTGTTCTTGGTAAATGTTACGTGTAGTTTTTTTTTGTATGTGTACTGATTCTAAGACAAATGTGCTGTTTATTAAAGTATAAAGTAAGTAAATATGAAATTATGCATTTAAAAAACGCAATAATGCCTTCAAAAGCTAATTCCTGACAAATCTCATACGTTTCTGCACAAACAAAACCACAATCTAATAATTCAATCGAATTCTACTTCAATGACGTGCTAAATCACATCATCATAGATAAATATCTGCTGCATACTAAATTATGTCACTGTACATCCTGTTGTTGGACTGTATAGCCACAAACCACAGTCTAAAAGTCAAGCTGAGACTTCTGCTCACTTCCAGCGAGGTGATGCTCCACAGCAGATAGAGCAGTCCTGACAGCGCCAGCAGACTGAAGAAAGGGACGTATTTGGGAAAGTATTTCTCCATCATTTCCTCTCTCGGTCATCCTTCTGTCCACAACTACAGTTGCTCATGGCTGGCCATTATTGCATGCTAAGCAAAAACAAAAACAAGACCAAAATAGCATGTAAGCAGCAGTATTCAATTTATAATGGATGCAGGTCCACAGGAATACTTAAAAAGGCTTAATCATCATTCCATCAAGCTGCTCTCTCTATATTAAGTATTTAATATTTAATAAATCCTATATGCTAATGAGGCATGGCAAGCTAAAGCTACAGTCCAGTGGCGCATGTTGAAGATTAACTCCAGTAAAAATCAAATTGCTCTTATGACAGATGCGTCAAGATGAACTTCTCCCAAAAGCAAACACAAAGTAATAATAAACTTGAAAGTGTACAACAGACTTTACATGTAAAGATTAAAGCATAAACCCTAATGGCATGAGATATTTCAGAATATCTTCCGTCCACCCATTTCAGGCAGTGAGCTTGACCTGTAAATATGTTAATCACAATTATACATAACATACACTCACCGGCCAACTGCTTGTTAACGCAAATTTCTAATCAGTCAATCACATGGCAGCAACTCAATGCATTTAGGCATGTAGACATGGTCAAGACGATCTGTTGCAGTTCAAACCGAGCATCAGAATGGGGAAGAAAGGTGATTTAAGTGACTTTTAAGTGATATCCAGTGAGGGACAGATCTGTAGGCGCAAATGCCTTGTTGATGCCAGAGGTCAGGGGAGAATGACCAGACTGGTGCGAGCTGATAGAAAGGCAACAGTAACTCAAATAACCACTCGTTACAACTGAGGTATGCAGAAGAGCATCTCTGAACACACAACACATCCAACCTTGAGGCAAATGGGCTACAGCAGCAGAAGACCACACCAGGTGCCACTCCTGGGAGATAAGAACAGGAAACTGAAGTTACAATTCACACAGGTCCACCAAAATTGGACAATGTCTGATGAGTATTGTTGCTGACCATGTCTATCTTTTTGTGACCACAGTGTACCCATCTTCGGATGGCTACTTTCAGCAGGATAACGCACCACGTCATAAAACCGTAAACCATCTGACTGGTTTCTTGAACATGACAATGAGTTTACTGTACTCAAATGGCCTCCACAGTCACCAGAACTCAATCCAATAGAGCACCTTTGAAATGTGGTGGAACATGAGATTCGCATCATGGATGTGCAGCTGACAAATCTGCTGCAACTGCGTGATGCTATCATGTCAATATGGACCAAAATCTCTGAGGAATAGTTCCAGTACCTTGTTGAATCTACGCCCTGAAGGATTAAGGCAGTTCTGAAGGCAAAATAGGGTCCAACCTGGTACTAGTAAGGTGTACCTAATAAAGTGGCTGGTGAGTGTATACTTCTTTTCAAAAACATTTTACACTTTTTTGTCATCCCACCAAGTGATACATAGTTTTAGCTCATTTCAAAATGAAAAGGGTGAGATGATCAAATATTTGCACACTATAAAGTCAGCACTACACCCCTTTCATTGCCTTTTGACTGTCGAATTACTGCACATCTTTTTTTTAAAGGCAATTTTAAAATTACTTTATGATCTTGCTGCACTAAATGACCTTTAACAAACTGGATATTTGAGACAAAAGTGCTCTGGGATTTTGACTCTTTATTCTTCAGCTAGAATGATTGTGTAACTCTGTTTCTAGAGGAAATTAGTTCTGCATTTCTTGATTTTTTTGCAACTCTAGTCATGAGGTTACACAAATTTAGATAACCATCTATATACATTTCCTCTTGTGTTACTTCAGCAACCACTCATTTTTGACCAAGTGTTAGACATATAGTTTTAAAGCATATAAATGTTGAACTTGCTGGAAACTTCTTTTGCGGTCTCATCTGCTCATCAAGGCTGCATATATTCAATCAAAAATACAACAAAAACTGTAATAGGTGAATAATTCCAGATTTAAGGATTGAGGTAAAGTTAGTTTTATATTCGCACATTCAGACTTTTTCATTAATTATATAATTTCAGAAAAGTATTTATTGCATATTCTAAATAGTAATATTATATTAGCAGCCAATGACTATTAAAGTACAACATTGTTCACAGTCCAATAAATAGTGCTAATGTTGTTTTGAAGTCATACTTGCATGATATTTCACTCCCAATATTCATCGCAGCATGTCACAAGTTATCACTGCTAAAAAACATTTTGCTGCTACGTTATGATCAATAATTATTGGTAATTCAGGCCTGTAGCCACCCTATTAAAAGGGGGTGTTTCTTTTCTTAAAAAGTGGATGTTTTGCAGTTATTCACCTCACATTCTATTACAATATGGGGTTCAAATACTGCATTTTAGTGACAATTGAAGCACAAATTTTTGATGGATTAGTTTGTTGGATAGTTATCATAACAACACTTTTTGATGAAACAAAAATATTTCCTACATTTCTAGCAAAGTGCTTACCATAGTATTTTATGTTTACAAAAAATTGTGTTCATTTACTAACGTGCATTTAAACTATACGTTATGAGATTTGAATTTTAAATGTAAAATTTTGAACGAAGTGAAAAAAAAATTAAACGCTAATTTATCATCATCCATCATTAAAAAAAAAACAAAGCCAAAAAAAATACCTATTAGAAATCTGTTAAAACTTGTTTTATATAAAAAAAACTGTAGCCTATAGGCATATAACAAACTGTCAAAAAAATGTAAAACATTATTTGTCTTAAAGCCTTCTTCTCCTTCTATTTTCACAATTTATAATGGCATACTTTCAAAAATGGAACACGTGAGCTCATGTAGGGGCCACATTCTAGACTTTGTCAGTAGGGGGTGGGTCTTTCGAACCACCAAAACCCCACCCTGGCTACAGGCCTGTGATTATTGAGATAACATGACACTGAAAAGTAATAGACTTAAAGCACAGGAATAAATTACATTTTAAAATAGTCACACAGAAAGTAAGTGTTCATAATTTAAATAAGATCTCAAAGTATATCTGTTATTATATTTTATTTAAAATCAAACAAGCGTACATGCATACATTGTTACTCATATAATATAAAAAAAAATCATCATACCCTGTGAAAATCTATACCTTTACTCACATTACAACATGCTTTCAAAAGACCTTTGGGATAAAGTTGTAGAAAGACGATTAGGAAAAGGAGAAGGAAACAAACACAGAAGGAAACAAAAACACTTCACTAGATAGATAGATAGATAGATAGATAGATAGATAGATAGATAGATAGATAGATAGATAGATAGATAGATAGATAGATAGATATCTGTGCTTTATGTATGTATAATTTCACATTAATTTCAGATTTCAGAACTGACTGAACATTGTTTCTCTTCGTGTTGATGTTCATACGTCAATACATCAAGGCGGAATAAACCAGCAAATCTAATTGTCGCTAAACAATGCAATTTTGCCTAACAACTTAGCTCCCATATAGCTCTTAGATGCTGAAAACACCAAACGCCAAGTCAACTTTATTTTGATGCAGGACCGAATCAAGGATGCTGGTTTGATGCCGCAGCCATTAAAACGAGGCATACAATGGTGTAAGCTTGCAACTGTTACTCATGTACGCATTTGTATATATTGGAGGTTATGGTGAATGAATATACTCACCTTCTGCAAGGATGTTGCAGTACTGAAGCGCCGCTACCGCTGCTGCTGACAGTGTTTTTTTATCCATCATGACGCCAACATCGAGACCAACAGTCAACCAGTTATTAAGTAAATAATCCAGTCCCTGAAGCGGACATCAGTAGATAAGATTAAAGGACAGCGAGCAGCGTATATACGTCCAGCCGCTTGGCTAACACTCAAGCACGCATCTTCATTTCCGCCCCATGTGTAAACAGAAGAAAGCAGCGGAAAACAGATTATCGTGATGTCACATAGTACGCTTCCGCGGGAAATAATATATCACGCATTCTCATCGCATTTTCGGTTTGTCCATTAAAATGTTTACGGTGAATTTAAATCTAAGAACGCTACACTGCATTGAAACGAGTTACGTTAAGTTAAACAGCCACAAATGTTACATTATGTGAAATTATTTTACATTTGAAATGAAACATGAAATACTTTATCTACAAGTATAAGCCAAAGACACCACATGTGTAGTTCTGTAAAATTACAAAATAATAATAATAAAATTACCAAAAATATATATAAAATATGATGCTTTATATTGTGCTGCCTGATTGTTCTGTACAGATTTTGGATCTGTTTCTCGTGTTTAAAGCAAATATTCTGCTTGTTAGTCAATTATTTAATGCAAATGGCCATTTATTAAATTATAAAGCATTTCTCAATCGATTCAATATCCCCCCCTAAAGAATTTGCTATTGTATTTGATGCCATACCATCTGGAGTTATTAAGGCATCCCATATCCTTCCCCCTTTAGATCCTTCTACTACAATGGTAGGAAAATGTTGTTTCTCGCTAACCTCTTCAAACAAATCAATACGCTCTTTATTTCTTAATGAAATTGGATCAGTTCCAAATGTTACTTTTTATTGGAACTCATTTGTTCATGATATTGTTTTGAAAAACTATGGCTCATCCAAATAGCTACTTAATTACAAATAAGATATAAGAAGTTTCATTTAGAATCATTTATCATAATATATAATAATACATAAAAGATATATAATATATAATACAAAAAAGACATTGATACTAATTGTTCCTTTTGTAAGCAACACCCAGAGTCTCTAATTCACTTATTTTGGCAATGCAGTTATTCTAATTTGCTTTGGAAAAATCTTTCCCCTTTTTGTAATTGAGAATGTTGATAAAGATTTTTCCTTACTATGAGAAAATGTTTTAATTACAAAACAGAACCTTTACATAAAAAGAAAATATATTAACTTAATCATCTTATTAACAGAATTTTATATACATAAATGTAAATTTACAAACCAAAAACCTTTTTTCAATATTTTGAATACTTAAATGCAGTATTACTGTGAAACTATTTCTACTTCTTTTACAAAAAAGGCTTTAACAACTGAAATTTGTAATGGATATAATCTTTTTCTTTAATGTGTGATGTATATACCCCTTCTGTTTTTGTTTTGTTTTCCTTTTTCAATTTGTTTTCATTTTTTTTATAATGCACAGTGATTGTATATTCTCAATTTTCACATAATAAAAAAAGGATGTTTCTCGTTCTGCATGACTTAACATGAATATAACTGCAATTGCTTAAATTTTAGATAAATGTGGTATTTTTTGAAAGGTGGTGTTTTTTGTCATATTAATAATTTATTGATGTTTCTTCATAAGTGTACTTATAAAATGTCATTTCAGATGTAGTACGTTTGATTAGTATACTTAAAAGGAATAAACATATTTGTTTATGAAGGCAATTTTTAGAGAAACATCTTAATGAGTTAATATAGACTTAAATGAAGCCTGAGCTGGTTGGTTTTAGCTAGTCGACCAGTCTGGTTTTAGAGGGTTTTTGGCCATTTTCCAGGCTAGTTTTAGCCATTTCCAGCATGCTTTTAGCTGGTTTAGCGATCGCATTTCTGATTCTATGTTTTAAGTAAAGAGATTGATTTTTGAAATATACATTTTACCACCACTGATGCAGAACGTTTTCCTTAATATATGCATGTAATGTAATTTTTTTATTATGTAATGGTGCTGTATGTTTCTTTGGTTTATTGTTTGATCCATAACAATACTTTTAAAAATCATGGTTACTTGATTTGGCGACCCCTGATTGATAAAGGGACTAAGCCGAAAAGAAAATGAATGAATGGTTACTTGATTAGCAATATTGTCAGAAAATGGTATTACTATTCTGAATGGGCAACGCTTTTTTTGGTGACCACGGCTATTCAAACTAATGCAATATATAGCATATTCAAATCAGTGTTGTATTTGTAACAGCCTGTAAGAAAGGCATTGTTTTATCATGTGGAGTCACTGCTAATAAAATACTTCCCTAAAAAACTAAATTCTGTTTACATTATAAAATGCAATTTCTTAAAGCACCTCACGGGCCAGCAGTGCGTCACAAACAGATAAACCATCAGCTACGATAAAGCATCAAGAATGCTACGATTCTTGTGCAACAGTAAAAACTCACAATACATAAGTAAAAAAAAAAATTTTAATGATCTCAAGTGTTACTTTAATTCATGTTTCGTTCAGAGAGTGGCATGTGTTATAATCTAGGAAATAGTTCATTCAAACAATTTTAGCTGTCTGATAATGAGTCATAAATAAATGTGCAAAAATGGCAAATGGTAACACCTCCAGCTTACGTACCACTGGAAGGTCCAGTTATGTGCATTGTATGTACAAGTGTATATATGTTAGCTATATACACTATGCCTAATCATATACACACAATTTGCTCATAATAAGCAGAATGCACACTACCTGACTAAAATCTTGTCGTCGATCGCAGTTGTAAGAGCAACAAATAATAACTTGACTTCTAGTTGATCATTTGGAAAAGTAGTAGGTAGATTTTTCCGTTGAATCACCTCTTGAACTGCATCCCAATCATCACAAATACTGCAGAAGACCTACTGGAACCTGCATGGACCCAAGATTCTCACAAAGATCAGTCATGTTTGGTAAAGGAAAAAATCATGGTTTGGGGTTCCATTCAGTATTGGGGGCGTGTGAGAGATATGTGGATGGCAACATCAGCAGCCTGAGGTATCAAGACATTTGTGCTGCCCATTACATTACAAACCACAGGAGAGGGCAAATTCTTCAGCAGGATAGCGCCCCTTCTCATACTTCAGCCTCCACATCAAAGTTCCTGAAAGCAAAGAAGGTCAAGGTGCTCTAGGATTGGCCAGCCCAGTCACCAGACATGAACATTATTGAGCATGTCTGGCGTAAGATGAAGGACGAGGCATTGAAGATGAATCCAAAGAATCTGGATGAATTCTGGGAGTCCTGCAAGAACACTTTCTTTTGTACATTATTTCTGTTGACCTTTGTCTACGCAAAGTCAGACCTTACTGTCCTAAATAAATAATAAAAAATCAAGGCATGATCATATTTTATTTTGGTAAATCAAGTGTAATCTAGAGGCATTTGCCTTTCACTTCTGATACCAAATGATCAACTAGAAGTCAAGTTATTATTTGTTGTTCCTAAAACTCGTATAGGTGACAAGACTTGTCAGGGAGTGTACATATCAGAAATTGTAGAATGAAAGTCAAATGTTCATAATGTACTAAAAAATATGTAATTAATTTGCAATTCAAATCAAAATGTGAAAAGCTAGATGGACACTAAACTACATTTCAAACGCAACGCTGATTTAGTAAATCTGACTTTAATGTTACTTTATTTTGATCCAAAATGAATCCAATGTTACAGTACAGTTCATTTAGTATTTCATAATGTATGGGTTTTAATGAAAGCGATTTCATGTTAAGGATTATAAAGTAAAAAAAAATTCTAAAAACTAAATAAAAAAATAACAACGTTTTACAGCCGTTTAATAAATATTTCCTAAGAAATACATATAATGCAAGAGACTTTTATAAAATTTATTTGGAGACATTCTGCTAACTGCATGACAGAGGTCGAGTGATCAAATGCACTCATTAGTCAGTAATTAGGATGGCAACTCAAATATGCTGGATGGAAAGCACCTTGATCAAGACGCATTTCAAACATAAGGATTTAAAAGAATGTACAATCGTACTAAGATGAATATGTAACATTTTGTGCGTTATTAACAACCGTAAAAATTGTTGCTATGGATTCAAGTGGCACGGGAGGATGACCTGAACTCTAAAACAAATCCCATGATCTGTGTTTATTATTAGGGAAAGTGTGTGTGGAGGCTCTACTGGATGACTGATGATGATGATGATGATGATGATGATGGAAGGGAAGTTTCTGGGTTAGCAGTAGAGGAGAGTCCCTTTCGGTCCTCTGGATGCACTTTAAACAGCACTGCTATCAAGCCTGTGCTTCTTTCTCCTTTGCCTTCTGTTCTCGGTTATGCCTGTGGGGATAAAAGAACTCATATATAAGCATGTATCTTAGTTGCACACATAAAATGGCAAAATATGAAGAAAGACCCAGTGTGCTTTATTGCTACTATCGAAAATCTTGTTCAAGTGTAGATAGCAATTTGCGAGTTGACAGCAAATAAAAAAATGAACTACAAAGTGACTTAAAAAAAAATATCATGTTTTATTTATAGAGAAGGCGGAAATAATAATATTAAATACACCTCCATAAGGGAGAGGGTGATAGGGATATGACAGAGCCCTTTAAATATATATTTTCAGGCAGTTTTAGGTATCCTTGTACATTTAATTAGGCAATGCACTACTTTTATATGCAATTTTATTATTTATATTTCTAATCAAAATTATACAACCCCTTTGATCTGTGAGACATTCTGAACATAATTGTAGGAAACAGTTGAGCCAGGGTATTATAAAAGATTAAAATATTCATTTGTGTGATTCTGGGGACATAAAGCTGATGGAAAAAAAATACATCAGATGAATCTTTGCTGAATTTTGTGGGTATTTTATAACCTCCAATAAATGTTGACTTCTGTCACCTGTCTACTAGTATCTTGGCCCATTCCTCACTTGAAAAACTTCCAGATGACTGACTGTCTTTGGTTTTCTCATTGCCACTGCTTTCTTTATCTTCAGTCAAATATTGTAATGGGATTTAACCTGAAACCTAACAGTCCACTGAAAAACATTATACAATAACCTCTGAACTAAGTGTATATACATACAGTGTATTTGTATGTATTATTAGGTGTGATTACCCTGCAACAGTGTGTGCATATGTATTTGTATATATACAAATTTATAAAGATTGTGTATATGTATATGTGTGTGTGTGTGGGTGTGTATATATATATATATATATATATATATATATATATATATATATATATATATATATATATATATATATATATATATATATATATATATATATATATATATATATATATATATATACAATAAAGTATATACGAGAGACATAGTCCCTCCAGCGTGTCCTGGGACTTCCCCGAGGCCTCCTCCCGGTGGAACATGTCTGGAACACCTCCCTAGATAGGTGTCCAGGATGTATCTGACGCAGATGCCGCGCCACCTCAGCTGACTTCTCTCGTTGTGAAGGAGCAGCGGTTCTACTCTGAGCTCCTCCCGGGTGACAGAGCTCCTAACCCTATCTATAAGGGTGCACCCTGCCACCCTGCGAAGGAAACTCATTTCGGCTGCTTGTATCCAAGATCTTGTCCTTTCGGTCATGACCCAATGCTCATGACCATAGGTGAGAGTAGGCATTGACTGGTAAATCGAGAGCTGTGCCTTTCGGCTCAGCTCCTTCTTTACCACAACGGACAAGTACATTGACCGCATTACTGCTGCACCAATCCGCCTGTCAATCTCACGTTCCATCCTTTCCTCACTCCTGAACAAAACCCCAAGATACTTGAACTCCTCTACTTGGGGTAAGGACTTTCCTCCAACCTGGAGATGGTTGGAAGAAAGTCCTTACCCCAGGTGGAGGAGTTCAAGGTTATATAAAGGTTATATAAAGGGTTCAGATGCAAAAACCTCTAAATGCTTTCTGAAATGTTCTTCTACAGCGAGCATTTTCTCAGGCTCCTATGTTAATTTTCAGCTATTTCACATTAAAGGCAATGAAAATAACATAAAAAACATAAAAAAGTGAAATGACTTGACCTAAACACATGGAGCCTGACAAAAACGCTCATTTTAGATGAAAATTTCAGGTAGCCTTTAGAGACTTTTGCATCTAACTTATATAAATTCTCTATGACCTAGGCTTTCCTGTGCTGATTTGTCACAGTCACTGACTTACGGATAACGTAGCTGTAGTGAATGACATAATATCAGCACTTCACTGCCAGACTGCTTGCGTCAGCTCAAGGTTTGTTTGTAAACTAGATTAAAGTCTAACCATCACTTACCTTTTGCCTATTTCCCCATTTAAGTGGCTTTCAAACACAATTCACACACATGCATGCATCGTATAGGTGAGTACTCACATCCATATCCTGTAGAGCTGTGATCCTCCTGCACTTCCAACAAAGAAGTTCACAGCAAACAGGTTCCAGTTCTTGGGTATAATAACCAGGGAATACCTGGACCAGATGAGACCTAGAAAACAGAGAGTAATGGAGATTTGAATCTTCAAATGCTGTTTTTGCTGGTTTTAAAAAAAGTTGTTAACTGTGTGATTGTGAGATAAACCTGTAGCTGTCAGCACAGCAGATTGGGAAGTACTGAGTTTCTCAGCTGGACGTGCCATGTCTGCTAATCCAGCTAAGACCAGGCCCTGTGTGAAATCAATAAAACAATCAAAAATAAGCATGATTAGATAATAAATATATAAAGAAACTAGGGTTGCACAGGTATGGTTGCTATGGTTGTATCGCGATACTACGACTCCAAAATACTGGCGGTGCCACTGTAGTTTGTAGATGGTAGTATCATCGTTAATGGTCTATCTACAATAGATAATGTTGAATGTGGAAAAGTCACTAAAATGTTAACATGTTTGTGCAACAACAGACCATTTTATTTAAATAGTCTGTGGAGCCCTTTAAGGTTGCACGTTTTCTGACGTTTCGAATGCACAACTGAATTGGTTCATTTCTGTTCCTGTCAATATGATTTAGTAGCTACAACAATCATGACAATCTCTTAACGAACGACTCACAAAGTGAAATTTTGAAATGCGTGAAAATACTAAAAAAAAAAAAAAACAATAGATGAAAAACTCAAAATAGTAAAAGGAAACATTGAAAAAATTTTTTGACCACTTCATATAGCTTAATTTGGTTGGGAAAATGCTCTTTTTGTAACAAATTTAATTTGGTATAATTTGTATATTTATTTGAATGTATTTTTTGTTGGTTTTGTTGTAGTTATCTACAAAATAAACCAAGTAATGAGGTGAAGTGAAATTCAAGTAGACCTATTATAACAAAAAATATATTATTTCTAATAATTTTCTTGAGTTATAAATTACAGTATTTCAATACTACTTGGTATTGTGATACTTCAGCTGGTATAGTATCATAAGTCGAATTAATAGTATCGTGACAACCCTAAAACAAATAATACACTCTCTGGACACTTTATAAGGTACACTTGTTCAACTGCTTCTTCAACTCATTTTAACTTGGCTAACACTTAAATGCATTAGGCATGTAAACATGCACAACAAGACAATCTGCAGACTTACTCTGAGATTCAAACTAAGTATCAGAACAAAAGGGAAAGGCGATTCAAGTGACTCTGAATGTGTCATGGTTTGGGTTAGTATTTCAGAAACTGCTGATCTACTGGGATTTTCAGACACAGCCTTCTCTAGGCTTTACTGAAAATGGTCTGAAAAAAAATCCAGCGAGGTGCAGTTCTGTGGGTGAAAAAGCAGTGTTCATGTCAAAGCTCAGACGACAATGACCAGACTGTTCTGAGCGGAACGTAACTCAAATTACAACTCTATACAATCAAGGTCTGCACAACTGTCAGATAAGAAAAGGAACAAATGCTACAATTCTCACAGGTTCACCAAAATTGGGCAATGGAAGACTGGTGAAACGTTGCCTGGTCTGACAAGTCTTGATGTCCGTTGTGACATTTGAATGGTAGGGTCAGAATTTGGCCTAAATTCCATGAAAGCACGAATCCATCCTGCATTGCATCAGTAATTGAAGCAGTTGGTGGTGTAATGGTGTGGGTTTTTTTTTCTTGGAACACTTTGTACCCTCTGAGCACTGTTTAACACCACCAGAGCCTACCTGAGGACTGATGCTGACCATGTCCATCCCTTTATGACCACAGTGTGCCCAACTTCTGAAGGTTACTTCCAATGGGACAACGTCTCATGTCTCAAACTGGTTTCTACTTCTTAACAATAAGCTCACTAAACTCAAACGGCCTCAAAAGTCATCAAACCTCAATTGAATATCACCTTTGGTATGTGGTGTAATCTGATAATTGCATCATGTGCAACAAAACAATCCTGTCTGATGCTGTCATGTCAATACTGTGGATCAAAAATCAGAAATGAATTATAGAATTGGCAGTTCTGAAGAAAAAAAAAAGTATCCAACTTGGTTATAACAAGTGTACCTAATAAAGTGGCCGGTGAGTGTTCATATTCAAAGAACAATCAGACACTCCATGTTGTTAATCTTACCCATTTGAACATTGGTGCCCAGAAGAAGACAGTCTTTGGACCTAAACGAAAGCAGATCAATAGAGTTCAACTTATGGTTCTCAGGTCAGATTTTCACAGATAATGCTTGTAAACAGCATTAGATGTCAAAATGTACCAACACACAAACAACAGTTTTATCAGGTGATAACAAAATGCTAAACACGTATTCCTTACATACAACTCAAAGGCTGCGTTTGGAAATGCAGAATATCCTTCAAAATGGTAAATGTAATAGATCACCTGCCCTTTGATTACAAGATAGGAAGAGCCTGGGGGAATGCAGGATCAAACCCGCATCCATGTGATGGCTCTGTGTAGTGTGCAGGTGCATCATGGCATGCCAAAACTCAGGCTTAAATTTATTTTCTTTTGAAATAACTAATAAAAATATATAATAAAAACAATCAAAAAACAAATATAATGTTTAACCCTCTCCCTTAAGCGAAAATGAACCTGTGAACAAATCAGCAAGATCGGAAAGAATTTGTGGACATATATTTGCACTTTTTGTGCAGAAGTTTTCTTATTTTGGTTTCTTCTCAGTCGGCCTATGCTTATTAAAACACATGTAATTTGATCTCTGCTCATTCTACCTCATGACTAGGCGCACACGGAATCTGCGCGTGCAGAATTCCGCAGATTTTCTGCAGATTTTCCGCAGATTTTTAGTCCATCATTAATTCTGTTTATTTACTTAAAGTTAACTATTTACAGGTAATCTAATTGGATTTGCATTTTAAACATTAAATACAAGTTAAAAAGATATTATTTTTTATTTAACATATTAAGGTTTTAGTTATGATACTCCCAAAATAATTCCGCAGAAATCCGCAGATTTTTACCAAAATTCTCCGCAGAAATAGCAAAAAACGTCCGCAGATTCCGTCTGGCCCTGCTCATGACTCCCTTAACTCTACATGAGGTTATTATAACAGAAAATATTTTCAGCTATTCAGCAATGGAAAACATCAAATTCTGTTGCTAAATGTCACTTCCATGAATGCAGTATAATCACCCATGTTTTTTTTTTTTTTAAAGCTTTTGACTTGTTCTTTCATTACATGTACAATTAAAATTATCAGTAAGTTATAACACATTATTAAAAACATCACAATCTTGTACCAAAATCTGTAAGCACGTTAAATATATATACAGGTACACATTTTTAAAGAAATGTAGGTCACAATTGCACATAAATCACTGCAATTGCCAAAACACTCCTGAACAGTAAAAAATCATTACTATGCTAAGAACAGAAAAAAATGGGAGCAGTATTCCAGGCTATAAAATACTCCATGGTCCAAAACAAACAAGTTTTACATTGTAAGAAAGAAGGCAAACGTATATATTGAGGTAAAATTGGTTTTATATTCGCACATTCATTCAGTGACAACTTGTGACATGCTCCCTATATTGTTTACCATATTACTTTGAATATTCGACCTGAAATCCCTTAAGTATGACTTAATTGACTGTAAACAATGTTGTATTTTAATAGTCATTACCTGCTGATATGATTTCACTATTCAGAATTAGCAAATAACACTTTTCTGAAAAAGAAATTATTAATATTATTAAGGAGAAAGTCCTGAATGTGTGAATATAAAACTAACTTTACCTCAATGACGTATATTTGATTACTATGGACTTACACTTCAATCACTTTATGCTAAATTTCTGACTAAAATCCAAACTATAGGCTATACATCAATATAAAGTGTTCTGTTAATCTACCACGATAATAATTTCCTTCATTATGAAAATACACTTGCTTCAGGTTGCACTCAGTATGGCTGCACAATTCAGAGTTTGCTGTCTCCTCGGAAGGTTAAAAGGATCAGTATCAGTGACAAATAATCTGTCACGCTAACAATATTTGTGTTACCTGCAGGGTGGTTATAAATGGGTCTCAGTTTAGCCGGCAGTATATGCTCCATCCTGTCGAGGATTCTGTGGTAAGAAGCTCTCAGCCCCACCATAGCCATGATGACTGCTAACGTTAAACGAGCTAAATGCTACCGCTGCACTCACAAAAACACAGCCCGGGACGTGCAAAGCAGTCTTCTACTATTGACCCGTGATGCTTCCAAAGGCTGGATCCGGTGATCAATAAAACAAGACCTTTGGACGAGCATAAAGTGCAAAGTTAACGTTATTGTCCTACTTTCGACCTTGCTAATGCAGTTTACTGTTGTGTTGTCTTGGGAAGTGTCAGCGGGGACGCGTCGCAAAGCGAATCGCGTAATGAGGGTGATGAGCATTGGACGGATATGATTGGATAATGCGGTCACGCCTTTCTGTGTGATTGGCTAGACTGTGTTTTCACCTTCACAAAAGGCGGGTCTTGGTCAGGACGTTTTTGAGAATAGAAGCTGATTTGGCGGTTCTGAAAATAATAGAAAAATTGCCTGAAGTTTGTTGTGGAATGTTGGGCGTGGAGTTTGCATGCGTTTATTGAAACTGTCCATTACCTTGTCATTTTACGTGGGAGAGGCTAGTACAAGAAAATCAGGTTTGTAAATTATTTTAGAAACATCTTTGGACATTTGCTTTATTTTGTTTATCCCTCTGGTGTAGCTTGAATGGTAGCAAAATGTAACATTTTATTATTTCAGTAAAATTAAGGTGTGATTGATCAGTAAACTTGTATACTAAGTTTCAGATTTAGGATTTTTAGCTTTCCTATGTTATAGCTAATTTTGAAGTAGTCATAATTAATGTGTTATTGTTTATTACCAGTGTTGGGGAAAGTTACTTTTGAAAGTAATGCATTACAATATTGTGTTACTCCCCAAAAAGGTAAGTAGTTGCATTACTTAGTTACTTTTTATGGTAAGTAATGCGTTACATTACTTTTGAGTTACTTTTTATTACCTGGCTGAGGCTTAATCTCTTTCAGAACTTTTTTTTTTCCATTTTTTTTAAATAGAGAAGTTCTGCAATTAACAGTACATTGTATAACCTACGCCTATATTTACCTTTTAAAAACACATACAAAAATATTTTAGGATAATGTTATCGGAGAACTTCCTGATCCCAGAGCTCTACATGCCGTATATTCATATTATTAAAAGTTCAAAGCCATGTGTTTGCTACTTTTGTACTATTTGTCTCAAGTCAAATCACAGTCCATTGTGTGTCCCCTTTTCCTTTTCTTTGAAGGGTTTAAAATAATGAACACGTTCTCTCATTGACTGCGTGATTCATTGTGACTACTTTCATTTTAATTCAGCAATTTATTTTTTAAAGCGAATTAATTGATCTAAAAAGTAACTCAAGTTACATTTTTTAAAAAGTAACTCAAATATTATTACTTATTTTTTAAAAGTAATGCGTTACTTTACTCGTTACCTAGAAAAGTAATATTATTATATAACTCACGTTATTTGTAATGCGTTACCCCCAACAGTTTATTAATGTCAGTGCATATACATAAACAATTAATATCTTTTAACTACTAAAAGTTATAGTACAAGTTAACTATACTATAAAGTTATAGTAAAAGTTATAGTTATACTATAAAGTTATAGTTATACTATAAAAGTTATAGTATAAATGCACATAGCCCTGTTTCGTCTCTTTAATAAATGCACTTGGTAGATTTTTATGAAGCTGAAGTAGGAAAAATAATAGAAAAATGGCCAAATAAAATGTGAAATCATTTTTCAGATTTTTATATATATATATATATATAAATACATATTTCAAAACATGGAGACTATGAGAAAATCAGACATAATAAAACATTAAATCATTTTAAAAATGGTTTTAAAATGGCTTTCAGAAAGTTTTTGTTTGCTCTGTTGTCTATATGTTACTGTTGAAATAGTTTTTGATTTCTTTACAATGTCTTCATCATAAAAACAACCGAAATGTGAAATGTTTTTTTCAGGTCCTTTACAAACCTTATTTTTTTTATGTGCACACAGGAAATGATGAGGGGTGCCACAGGCTTTGTGATTAGCATAATATATATTATTAAAGTGTTTTTGTTATTTGCATTGAAAATATGTGTATACGTCACTGTACACTGTGTACTATTCTTGTCTATTAGGGCTACAGTCCTAACAGTTCTTCCAGACCTTTTCACTGTTCACTATGTATTTCCAGTTCAGTGCTTTTTTTAAGAAGTGTCATTATTTTAATTCAGACTGTAATGTTTTAAAATTCTCTGTTCTTCTTTTTACTATTTCCGTATTATTTTAATTTTCTGTTAAGAAAATGGAACCAGTTACTTTTTTCATCGCTTTTAATAAGGACCAATAGGATAACTAGTTTCCGTTACTTATTTCATCGCTTTCAAAGTATGAACCAATAGGCTAACAAGTTTCCATTTAAAAACAAAACATTACCAAAGCGAGTTTTTAATCTGCACGTTACTTACACAATATCCTCATATAATAGACTTAGTGTATTGTTATTAATATTTTAGTATACAAATGCCTCAAACTACACACACAAAATAAATAAACGTCGTCAGTGATTCGCGATTCGGCGTAATTTCTGCGCAGTCTTGACGCTCTCGAGACCGAGCCTCTCATTACAGACAACATACTGCGCGTCTCTGCCTTCATTGGCTTTGGGATCGAGATGGATTTGACGTACAAGAGCAGCAGAGGCTAAAGCGGATACTAGCCAAACAAGAAGCACAATATTTTTACTACACCTCAACGCAATCATGCTCCAAGTGTCGGGAACGGATCGCCGCAGGGGTGTCGATACCGAGGACTGATATTCTCTCATTCATCCACTATCAGTTGTCGATGAACTTATAGCGACTGTTCGGCGCTGTGCAGGAAAACAATAATAACCAAACGCCGCGGAAGGAAGACAAACACACAAGAAAAAGCGTCTGCTCTCCTCTTTTCATCAATGCATGCCTCAACATTAGACGTTTAAACACCATGTCCTGCTCTGGCAACCTCATTTGGGATGTGAGAAAACGCACCATTGGATGCACAGATCCATACTCGATCAGGACAAATTACTTAGGTAAGAAACTACCAGCAAATATCACATCGTTATAATTGAAAATGAATTGGGAGACTTGTTTACGAAGAAGAAGAAGTTCTGTAGGTGACAGCTGTCATTTGAGCTCGGACACAGGACAGGGACACTGGTTAAAGATCATCTGACCTGTTACTCTGATGCTGTGATCTGTTTTCACAACGACATAATGGTGTCATGCAGGGTTATTGGTAACATTCTGGTCAAACGGTGAACTGAGATAGCTCATTGGGCTAAAAAGAGATGCGTGTTATTGTTTTTTGTCGCATTTAAGAGGAAGTTATTTTGGCTACAGAGTTTTATTTGTTTACTTATTTATTCTGGTTTGATTTCGCTTATTCAAAATTATTAAAAACCCTTTTTAAAAATGTTATTAAATACATACAATTGCATAGTTGATGAAACTTAACAGATATGTCTTATAAAATGTTACAAATGTTGTTATTATTTTATGGTATCAATGATTTTTGTTTAAAAGTTATCCCATGTTCACCCATCTTGACAATTGAGAACTATTTAATTTAAGAACAATGTCTAAAATTACATGAGATATTAGTATAGAACTACACTAATATCTCATGTAGTTTTAGACATTGTTCTTAAATGTAAAATTGTATTATTTAGCTTATAAGTATGCAGTCGTGAAAAGGGTTCTGAAAAATCATACTTAAGTAAAAGTACTATTACTTGCCTAAAAGTGTAGTGCAAGTAGAGTAAATGTATCTGTTTTAAATATTACTCAAAGTATGAGTAAAAAGTAGCCCTTTAAAAGTACTGAGTATTACGCGGTAAAAAGCTGATGCTTTTACATGTAATTTGTGAATGTGTGTAAACGTAACATTCTGTAGTGCATTTAATTATTACCCAGCAGGCACACATCAAAAGATGTTAATATTAGATTAGATTAAGGTTGTGATGTCAGGTGACCAAAATTCAATGTCTAGTTAACGTCTAAATGCAACGATTTTTGATGTCAAATGACGTTGATATTAGGTTGTGTTAGAAAGTGACCAAAATCCAACATCGAGCCAACATCTTTAACCAACGTTATATTGACGTCAAATACTGACATTTATTCGTCAGGTATAGCAATCAAAATCCAACATCTGATACACGTCATAGTGGTAACATCCACACAACTTCAAGCTGTAACATCTTTGGACATTGATATTAGGTTGATTTTTAGGTTGGACGTTGAACATTGACGTCGGCCTGACGTTGGGTTCTGATGTCAACGCGATTTTCATTTTCAAACAAAATGCAATGTCCCCACGACGTTGGGGTACAATGTCAATCTGACATCATGTTGACGTCTTGTGCCTGCTGGGTTTTTAAGACCATTTCAGTCATCATACAGTAAACATCCGTCATCTTCCCATCAGTGACATGCATCTAAACAGTCTCTGGGTCAATGCCTGTAAAGATTTTGGACATCTTGGACAGCTGCAATTATAAACGTCTTGAGGTAGTTCATTATGAGGCGATTTACTTCTATGTGCGATTGGACAGAAATCACAAGACTGATTTTTCTAATCCCCATAGACAAGAAAATATGATAACCTAGTGACTGCAGGTTGAAGGAAAGTAGTGGAGTAAAAGCACCGATACAGCACTAAAATGTACTCAAGGGAAAGTAAAAGTACACATTTTTAAAACTACTTAGTAAATTACAATTCCTGGGAAAAACTAGTCAATTACAGTACCTTGAGTATTTGCAATTTGTTACTTTACGCCACTGTATGTATGCATATTGGTGTACGCGTTATTGCCTTCACTGACTGTCAACACAATTCTTTGTTGTGAAGAAGGGAATCCTAATGTGAATATTTTGTATTAATTTATCAAAACATGTCACAGTGCTGCCACTTATTATTTGTTTATTTGCATATGTTAGGCTGAACATATCATTTCAGGATCAATATCGCATTTAGTTGACCAGAAGCCATGGTTGAAAACATACATCATTTGTGGAGTCTTTTGCAAAGTTTAACTAAAGTTACTAAAAAGTTTGTCATCTGCATATGTTTTTAAGGCCTGTGTCTGTGTGAGCATTTCAAGCCGGTTTAAAGCATTCAGGCACAAGGATTTATAATGTTTATAACTTAAAGATTATACTTTTGTATACGATTAAGTCTATGCAGTGACTACCAGAAAACCATAAAATACCCTTTATTCCAATCAGTCTGAAATGCTGAATTCTTTACAAATAGAAGCATTCATTTCATCTGGTGAAAGTTCGCTCAGTATCGCAATATGTATCTCAGACAAATAAATGTATTGCAATGACAATTTTTCCCCAATACCATGCAGGCCTATTTAGGATCATTGCTTTTGTAGAAAATGTTTAAAACTTGGGTAAATCTGAAAGCTTTTGATTCACAACAATGATTTGATTTGTTTCTACAATTATTTTTACCGGTTAGTACAAATTTACACAGTTTGCAGATTTTTATGGTTTATTGTTATAAATAGTTAAAAAAAAAAGTTGTCAAGTGTTTAAATGTAACCTATTTAGTAGCATATCCATGGTGAGCTTTTTCATACAATGAAAGTAAAGAGGGCCAGAGGAAGCTAAGCTACAAATGTTTTAATAATAAGCAGCAATTTAGCTAACAGTAAAGATCTATTGGCTCAATAATAAGCTGCGCCTTCATTTTTATTTGTGTCATAGATTGACAGTGACCACAAGTCTGTCATTATCTGACTTCTAAAAGTCACATTTACTCAAATTATACAAAAAAAATGTGATATTTTACTTTACTGTTGAATTTGTAGCTGTGTTTTGTAGTCATTCGTCCCCCTCTGCAACATTATACTTGAGCTAAGAGACCAGAGAGAAGTGTCAGCCAGTCTTGGCAAACTTCAAAGCACGCTTATGTAATTGAATCCACCTAGTCTGACCCAAATATGTACTAGTATTCTATATCCAAAGCACTGGATGCTAAATTTTTGTATTTTGTGCCCATATGCTCAGTGTTTGGAGCCTGTGAGCTGTTTTACTCTGGATCTCACATTCAGATAGTGATGATAGCATATCGTTCAGAGTGTGCCGTATTTAGCTCGGCTCTTGTTCGTGTTATAAAACCTGCCAACGCTGATGGTTAAAAACACAGATGAGCCAAAAAAACAACAACAGGGTATCTCAGTTATGTTCATTTGTGAATGGATCAAGTGTGGAATTTAACTTGCGTCCCTACAAATTCCAGTCTGCTAATTGTACTCTAGTAAAAATAAGTGCATAGAGCAATGTCATCTCAGGCTGCTGTTTTTTTCCAGGCTCGCACCATTGAAAATGGTTGACCTAAGTTTGGCACTTGCTATTTGTAGCTCCTTATTACAGAGGCTGTAAATACAACCATGGAAAGAACAGTCTTTTACCAGCCACAGACTGATGATATATGTCAGTCAGGGATTTGAAAAAATGTAAACATTATAAACTTACGAAGAAATTTGCAAGGAATTATTGAATGGGATTGGGATTCTGGTATTGTAGTTGTAGTCCACTGGTATTGTTGGACCTAAATGACAGCATTTGCATATCAAATGCTTTATGAGAGATTAAGCAAACAAATTTAAAACAAGAACATCAACAAATCAAAGCAGGGTTGTTGACATTATTAAATCTGTGTATGACTGGATGTTATTAAATCTGTGTATGGCTGGATGTTATCCGTCTGTGTACACGACTCAGCAAATACAGGACGTAACGTTATAGTGTTTTGGCATTGCTCCAAAGCAATGAAGATATCAGCAGCCATTAACAATCATTCCAGCCCCCTCACCCACATAAAATAGTTTTAGAGATGCTTCAGCTTGGATTTATATTATAAATGGGCTTTCAGACTTCCATTATTGTGCCCGTTATTCATATAAATCTCTGATTGTCTAGCTAAGCTCAGCTTTAGAGTGAATGAGACATTTGCGCATATATCTTGATTGAATTGAAACATGTCGTTTTGATAATAATGGCTGATTTTCCAGAAATTGTGGTGTTTTAAACCAGACATTACTGTTGTTTTTTTGAGCAGCTGATGTTTTAGTCTTGGGTCAACCCACACAGTACAGTTTGTACTTTTCCTTCAAATATTTTTTCCTTGGCATTGATGGATTGATTTGCTAAAATGCAATAAAAACACAAATAGTCTGAAATATTATGAATAATTGAATAATAATAAATATTAATAGTTGTTTTTTGTTTAAACATAGTCATTACATTAGGCCTGACGAGTCTGATATTGCGGATGTGGTAAAAGCACTAATTATATGAAATCGGTTGTGCTACTATTTTTGAAGAAACTGTGATACATTTTCATGAATTAGAATTTAGGAATGTTAAGATAAACACATTTATTTAAAGTAGTTTTTTTGCAAACTTAAAAGTTTTTGATGTTAATTCTTAATGTTCTTTTTAGAAAAAAAAACCTTACTGATAAGTAATAGGGGGAAACCTGTTTGAAAACAGTCAGTTGTGCAATTACATTGGATTTTTAGTAGTTTTTAAAAAATATTTCCCAAGTGCTGTTTAACAGAGAAGATTTTTATTCAACACATTTTTAAATAATAATAATTGTGCTAGTTATTTTGCAAGATACTAGTATTCAGCTTACGGCACCTATTTTACCCCTTTATCAAGATTTAAGATAAGTCGTTTGTGTCTCCAGAATGTGTCTATAGTTTCAGCTCAAAACACCCATCAGATTATTTATTATACCTTTAAGAATATTGAAATTTTCTGCTCTGAACACTATGTAACTGTTTTTGTTGCCTGTGCCTTTAATGCTCGTTTTCTCTGCCCACCGTTCCCATGTTGTGCCTCAATTGAGTGTGCCTCAATCTCCGCCTCAGCTGCGTCAGATAAACAGCACAATGATAGACATAAACGAAGCAGATCGTGCGTACCGTTTGTAAGAAATACTACAGTAAGAACTTTCCCAATGATTATTTGATGTATTTGTTGTGAAGTTAATTTAAGCCTTTCTGCATCTAGTCACACACAATGTTATTACAAAGTTCACACACAGACACACACACACATACAGCGGACACGTGCGCGCACACACGTTTTGCACAGGATACAGGTTAATATCCACTTCTGTATGGACATCCTTTATATTGATATACAAAATAAACCTGATTTAACATCCACAAACCAGGATTGAATCATCTTCATTTATAATTGTACTGACATTCGGCAGTGGTGATGAAGTAAAAACGGTAAAATCACTGTACTTCATTACAAAAATGCACTGTTTTAAAAATGTTTTATACTAAAATTTTTGGTCACATTTGATGATGATTGATGATCACCGCGAGCTGAACAGATCTTATAATCCCAGTTGCTTTGTGCACGTCCTGCCTTAATTGACATGATTATACGCATTACTTCTGAAACATGTTAATACGCAGCTGTCAATCAAATCAGTTGGCGGGAAAACCCCACTCCTACTTTACGTTGTGGTCGGCCTCAAAATGGAAGTGATTTGAATCCTATTTTAACATTAGGAAATTAAAAAAAGAGGCTTATTGTATTTATATCACCCCAATATGACTGTGGACACACCATACCTACACACAGTTCTGTCTAAACATTTCCACAAGATAATGATTTTCATCATAGGTGCCCTTCAAAGTGCAATTTAAAAGCTTAACTAGGTTAATAACTATATAGTTTGGAAAATTAGGTTAGGTAAGGAAAGTTAGGTTAATTAGGCAAGTCATTGAACAACAGTGGTTTGTTCTGTAGCCAATAGAAAATATACTTTCTTAAGGAGGATTCTAGTAATGACCATAAAAAGAACTTCCAAAATAAAAAAACAAGACTTTCTTCAGAAGTAAAGATATCATGGCAAATACTGTGAAAAGTTCTGTGCTTTGTTAAACAGCACATGGGAAATTAACATAAAAGTCACTGGAGGGCTAATAGTTTTGCCTTCAACTGTATATTGTCTTATATGATTTAACAGGCAATCCAAATGAGTTTGCAAATCAAAGAGATGCCACAATAAAACGTTTAATTTCTTTTTCTCTGTAGGCAGAAGAGAGTTTGTGCAGCGGCTGAAGCTCGAAGCCGTTCTCAATGTGCACGATGGATGTGTAAGTCACTAAAGTCTTTGTTTCACCTGTACTGAATTCTCTAGTTGTGTCTGATGCTCTTGCCCCCACAGTCTTTTTTGTGAGCTAATTTCTTTTCTTGATAAATGTGCTTGTAGGAGAATGTGTCTGTCTGGGTTATTTTGTCTCAGGGGAATCGCTGTGCTTGTTGTGTGTGTGTCTGTGTGCATCTCTTTCTACCCACTTATCAGTGCCTCCTGTTCTTTATCTGTCAGTAATTTAAACTGGAAGGCTGATAGGCGCCAGGCAGCCACCAGGGACGTCATTTTGTCAGTGTTGCTTTGCTGCTTGGACATCCAACAAAGCCATGTACTCTATTTTAATTGCAAGCCCTCTGAATGACAAACACTCTAATATAACTGTTAATGGGCTTTAACAGACTTGCACATCTGTGACTGGCACAGGTCAAATTAGTTTGAGAGAATGATAGTAACATTGAGGTGACTGTGAGCATTTAGAGCATAAACATGGGAGAAACACAGACATTTAAAATGGTCTACCATGGATTGTTCACAATTACGACACAAATTAAAGATGCAATAGGTGATTTATTTATTTATATATATATATATATATATATATATATATATATATAATACACACACACAGTTGTAGTCAGCATTATTAGACCCCTAAATTATTAGCCCCCCTGTTTATTTTTTTTCACAATTTTTGTTTAACAGGGCAAAGATTTTTTCAACATATTTCTGAACATAATAGTTTTAATAACTCATTTCTTATAAGTGATTTATTTTATCTTTGCCGTGATGACAGTAAATAATATTTTACTAGATGTTTTTCTATACAGCTTAAAGTGACATTTAAAGGCTTAACTATGTTAATTAGGTTAACTAAGCAGGTTAGGGTAATTAGGCAAGTTATTGTATCACGATGGTTTGTTCTGCAGACTATCGAAAAAAATATAGCTTAAAGGGGCTAATAATTTTGACCTTAAAATGGGTTTTAAAAAAATTCAAACTGCTTTTATTCTAGCCGAAATAAAACAAATAAGACTTTCTTTAGAAGAAAAAATATTATCAGACATACTGTGAAAGTTTCCTTGCTCTGTTAAACATCAGTTGTGAAATATTTAAAAAAGAAAAAAAAATTCTAATATAATGCTGGTTGGAAGTCTCCACATCATGATAGCAATTGTCAAATTATGTGGACTAAATGTATTTTTATATATATATATATATGTATATGTATATGTATATGTATGTGTATGTGTATGTGTATATGTATGTGTATATATATATATATATATATATATATATATATATATATATATATATATATATATATATATATATATATATATATATATATATATATATATGTAATTACCTGATTTCGCAGTTCAGACAGAGAATGGTAGGCAAACAAAGACTTGCTTTTAAAAAAACTGTCATTGTAATTACTAACTGTACAATAAAGATTTCTCTGGTGAATGATATAGTGTAGTGATGCTGTTTAGTGCGCATTCAGGAGGCATGATTATGGGTGTTGATTTGGAGTGTGCAGTGTGTGCTTTCAGTGCTATCAGGCTAACAATCCTCTAGCTGGTGAGGATTTTTAGGTGCTGCTTAATATTGTTGCACTTGCTGAGAATATAGTAAGTAATTTCAGCCTAGAAAATGGCAACTTTTCATTTTTCGTCAGCTTCCTACAGAAGTGTCAAGCGTAAAATAGAAACCTTTTTTTTAAAACCTTGAGAATTTTTTAAAAGAGATTCTAATAGTCAAACCTGATTTAATTATTTAAGCTAAGCTAAGCCAAAAAAAAAAAGCTCCCGCCTGCCCAAAAATTGGTTTAAAAATGTACTGTTTAAAAATGTTGTAAAATAAGCCTGTTTTCAAAAAAAAAAAGTGGAGGGATCCTTTAAGGTTATCTATATTATAACTACAGTAATATTTCCAAAAACTATGGCAAAAATTGCATTTAGAAGAGAAGTGCATCCAAAAGTTACAGTCTCTCACTTCCGCCAAAATAAAAAAAACAATGATTTCTCAATACCACACTTCAGCTCCTCATGAAATGTTCTCTCTAATCAAATGTTCTCTAGAATCTAAAGAATCTAGTTTTTCAGTAGTGTCACCACCACAATGTGAACACTAAATGTATCAAATCCACTTGAATTCTACCCTGAAAGCTGTATTTTATAGGAGGAGAAACAGTTAGACAGACTCAGCATTACTGTTAGCCTTTGGCTGTCAAAAGCTGTCAAATGTGGCTTCACCGAACTCAGTATCTCTTGTTGAACTGTGATATAATCAAAACTTTATTGGCTATTTAAAAAAAGGGGAGGAGCTGCTTAATATGTGCCACTGTGTCGAGTTACATCAACTTAATAACAGTGAAAGCCCTTCAGGGGGAAAAAATATGCTTTTTTGATCCTAAAATACAGTAACACACATAGATCTCTATCTAAAGAGAAATGTATTTAGAGTTTGTATAATTTTTTCTTTATAATATCCCAATTTGTAGAAATTGCTGATTTAAAAACCATTCTCAAGGAAAAACATCACAAGGAAAGGTCATATGTGTAAAACCAGGCCAAATGCACAGAAAAGCCGCTGTGCATATTTAACTGCAAGAAGATATAGGTGATCAGATATAGGTATCACCTGACTTTAGGTTGGCGTTTCAGGTTCCGTTCCAGGGTTTCCTCATTTTAACACGTGTTATTTTAGCATGAAATGCATCTTACTACATTAAATATAATCTAATTCCATGTCCTCGCTACACAATGCAGAGCTCTAGAGCAAAAAGCGAAAGAGCAGGACGAGGGATAAATGCTTAATCCCTTCCAGTGATGTTATTTTAGAAAGGCAGGGGTCAAAGGAAATGGACGCTGTGTGATGAGGTTTGAGCTGCTCCAGAAAGGGGAGGAAAAGAGCGTATCCGCCTTGAGTTAATGAAATATTGATAGCTTGCTCTTAAAGGCACAGGCCTCGGCACAGTGTAGCTCTACAATGTTGAAAGTTAAAATAATGTTTCATTGATCAGATAATGGTGTTTCAATTTTGTATAAAAATGTGTTGCGAATTGAATTTGTATTTAATATGAGGGATATTGTAAATGAAGTAGAGTTTTCACTTGTGTGAGAAGTTCTCTGAGGTAAAGGCAAATCTCTTTGATGATCAGAATTACGAAAAGTTCAGGCACTTGACCTGTTAATGCTAAAAATCACATAATTTTTGTTTAGCGTCATGGATTTTATTCCGTTTATATGTTATTTATGTGCCATCTTACCTAGGGTTGTACAATATATTGCAAAAGTATCGTTATCACGATAATAATATATACAATCTACATATTGTGGGTGATTAATTACACTTATTTTATGCATTGGATGTCTTTCTAAATTTGACCAATGAGATGAGGCCTTTCTATCGTTATCCCTGCCTCCCCAGTAGGTGCTGTTCTGCTATTGGCTGGAATGACCCAAAAGTGCACCTAGAGCGGAAAATAAATATTAATGGCGGAAATCTAGAGTAGAAAGGAAAATGACAACAACCAATCAGATTCAGATATCGGTTTGACTCATTCATAGTGCTTAAAGTCTAAATGTTTGCACCTTGACACCATTTTTTTTGGTCTAAATTGGATCTGAAAATATATATATGACCTTTTTTTTATATCAATACATAAACATTTCTCTATAGGTTAATGTTATATCAAACGAAATATTACCTCAGTTCTCAACAATGAAAAAATTCCGAAAACTACAAGTTCAGTCACTTAACCTGTTGATGCTAAAAATCACATCATTTTTGTTTAGCATCATGGATTTTATTCAATTACTATGTTATTTATATGACAGCTTAACTAGAGCTGCACAATATATTGGAAAATTATCATTATCATGATAATGGTATATACAATGTACATATCATGATAAATTACATTTATTTTAAGCAGTGGTTGCAATCTAAATTTGACCAATGAGATGGGGCCTTACTATCTTTATCCCCGCCTCACCAGAATGTACTGTTCTGCTATTGGCTGGAGCGACCCAAAAGTGAATCTAGAGCTGAAAATAAATACTAATGGCGTCATGGATTTTATTCAATTTATATGTTATTTATATGCTGTCTTACCTAGGGTTGTACAATATATTGCTAAAGTATCGTTATTGTGATAATAGTATATACAATATACATATCGTGGTCGATTAATTACATTTATTTTATGCATTGGTTGTTTATTTAAATTTGACCAATCTGATGGGGCTTTACTATTATTATCCCCACCACCCCAGTAGATGCTGTTCTGCTATTGGCTGGAGCGACCCAAAAGTGAATCTAGTCGAGATGTGAGAGAAGTGACAACAACCAATCATATTCAGAATATCTGCTGAAGTTTTCACTCATTCATAGTGTTTAAAGAGTAAATGTTTGCACCTTGACACTGTTTTTTTTTTTGTCTGAATTAGATCTGAAGAATGTATTTTACCTTTTTCTTTTTATTATTTAATAATTTTTTTTCTAGGCAAAAGTTATATCATACAAAATATTATTATCGCAATACTCAACAACAATATCACATGTCGTGTGTTTCCCAGTATTGTGCAGCTGTAATCTTAACATATAAAAATGATCCACCTCAGCTGATTTCATTAGATTTTTATGCTCATTTTAGGATTCTTTGTGTTCTCAAACATTACGAAATATCCCAAAATGGGCATTAAATATGTTGACAGAATGTGAATTTGTGATCAAGTATTTGATAGAGTAAGCTAAACAATGGCACATTTTAAGAAATTAGTTTGTCAATTAACTTTATGTTCACATAAGCTGTTGTTTTTTTACTCTAGGTTAACACCATATCCTGGAACGACACTGGAGAGTACATCTTATCAGGTTCAGATGACACTAACTTGGTTATCACAAACCCTTACAACAGAAAGGTAAGTTACAGACAAAAGTGCAACGACCAAAATTTACTTTTGCAATACATAATATTTAAGCAGTATTTTAAATATATTGCATTACTCTGAATAATCGAATCGGTACGAATCGGTACAATCGAATCAGATTACTGTATTTTAGATGAATATTTTTTATATATATCGGTATTAGTAATTTTTTACAGTTATGTACCATCATCTAATATATACAAAGACATAAAAAATGTAAAAATGAAGTAATAATTTCAAAAATATTAATTGATATTTATGATAGATTTTAGTATCTAAGCTGATTATCTTTTGTATTTGCCACAATTTTCTAGAAAATAATCTAACAAGTTTATTTTGCAGTATTTATTTTTTAAAATATTTTATATCTGCCTGATTTTCTTATACAAGCTATATAGATAAAAGCACAAATTATGAGTTCTAATAGATTATTTAATTTTAATACAGATCTAAATTACTGTAATTTCTTTCATTATTGCTGTAAACATGTACTTTTATATTAGCAAATAAATAAATATATTTAAGAATGTGTAATAAATCTGCAAGTGTAGTAGTATCTATATAATATTAGCTATAAATCTAAATCTAAATAATTCATATTTTATATGCTTCCCATTAAGAGAACTTTACATTTTCTAACAGATGCAGTTTGTAGTGTAAAAATGATCATAACATGAAAATAATTATCATCTGTAGTATTCAGCCAAATTTAAAAAAAAAATGATCTAAACGTTGATGAACTGAATGAGGATAATTAAAAAAAAAGAAAGCTTGATTCAATCAAACCTATGCTAATCAGTGGCTTATTTAATGAAATTTTCTTCACTGATTTTAAAACGATCATGCTTTTGTCCTCAGGTCAAGACAACTATTCGTTCAGGACATCGGGCAAACATCTTCAGTGCAAAGTTCATGCCCCACACTAACGATCAACAGATTGTGTCCTGCTCAGGAGACGGCATCATTTTCTACACACACACAGAGAAGAGCCAAGAAATCAACAGACAGTGCCAGTTCACCTGCCACTATGGCACTGCTTATGAGGTATGAGCGTCATTTAAAGGGATAGTTCACCTAAAAATAAATTTTTTTTGTCATCATTTATTCATTTTCCACTTGTTTCAGACCTGTTTAAATTTCTTTTTTCTGTTGAACAGCAGCAATTAACTTCCACATTGTTTTCAGAAATTCTTGTTTTCTGTTAAAAAGATTATTAAATGTTTTAGAACCACTTGATCGTGAGTAAATTATGGATGCAATTTCATTTTTAGGTGTACTATACTTTGATTTATTTATTTTTCTTTACATTTATTTATTTTGAATAAAAAAAAATCATATACTTTAAAACAATTATTCAAACACAAATACATTTCATCTTAATCAACAAAATATCTACATATTTGCATAAAACTCAAAAATAAATAAAATAATTTCAACCAGTTCAAAATTCCTCATCATTCCATTCTCAATCTTTGTTGTCATGGTATTATGAAGCAGCTGAGCTGAGCTGAGCTACCTTCACGTCACATAAAACCCAAAACTTGTGCAAACTAAACTGAAACTTAACTGGCTAGCCAGCTAGTCTGGCTTCATTGCACAGGCCTTAGGTCTTCATTTCTGAGTCACAACTCTTCCATAGTATTTGTTTTCCTATGAAAGTCCACACGGTAGGGGCGGCACAGTAGCTTAGTGGTTAGCACTGTCATCTTACAGCAAGAAGGTTGCTGGATCGAGTCCCCGCCGGGCCAGTTGGAATTTCTGTGTGAAGTTTGCATGTTCTTCCTGTGCTCGTGACAGTTTCCTCCGAGTGCTCCGGTTTCTCTCACAGTCCAAAGACATGCTGTACAGGTGAATTGGATAAACAAAATTGGCCATAGTGTATGACGGTGTGTAATTGAGAGTGTATGGGTGTTTTACAGTACTGGGTTGAGGCAGAAAGGGCATCCGCTACTTAAAACATATGCTGGAATAGTTGGCAGTTTATTCTGCTGTGGCGACCCCTGATAAATAAGGGACTAAGCTGAAGGAAAATGATAGGATTAATGAGTCCACACAGTAATTCACATATGTAGTATGCACACTAATGTTGTGATCTAAAACAACATCAAAAGACTTATTTGCATAAACTATGTCATAAACACTTTCAGTACCTTTATTAGCAATTTTCAAATCTATAATATATATCTATATATATATATATATATATATATATATATATATATAATTTTTATTTTTTTTTTTTTATTTTTTTTTTTTTTTCTATGTAACAACCTTGCTAAATGACAATATCTGAAAGACTGCAGCGAAACATGTACACATAGACATCACCTATATGCTATAAAACTGCAGGTTAACTATGTTTATATATAATAACTTATATTTGATTGTAGATAACATAATTTGATTGTAATACACTAATGTTCATCTTTTGTAAAGCTGCTTTGAAACAATAATATTGTGAAAATAAACTTGAATTGAATTGAAACCGAAATAAACTCCACAACCGCTGCTTCTGAATGTACTTGTACACAAGCAGTGTTTTTGTTTGCTGTCAACGTTGTGGCAAGGTGAAAGTTGATATCATTTTTCTCTCTCCCTGTTTCTGTCCACAGATAATGACGGTGCCAAATGACCCCTATACCTTCTTGTCCTGTGGAGAAGACGGTACAGTGAGGTGGTTTGACTTGCGGATGAAGACGAGCTGCACAAAGGAGGACTGTAAAGATGTAAGAAGGCTTAAACGTGCAGCAAATGCATACATCAACAAATACACCTCAAGACTGCACATTTTTTCATATAGTGCTGTACTAGACAGTATTACAGATGCTGAACAGCACTGATGTAGAACTATTACTGCACCTCAGATACACTGATGAGGAAGCAGTTTACAACCTCCATTTGTCAACCCACGGACTGTGTGCGCGGTATTGGCCTGAGGGCGTGATTGCTTTCGTTTTTTTGCTATCAGAAGGCATTTGTTTTGCGAGAAAGAAACATCACACTGCTTGAAGTTGGAAGTGCTGTTTAGATCGTTGCTCAAGTTCTGTTAGTATTAAAGATTTAGCTGTCAAACTGGGTTAATAAACAGTACATGTAAAGATTTTGTAGAATTGTGTTGTTGTTGACAGGACTGTATTATACAATACATATTTCTTTAAAACTATGCTTGTTTTTTCTATATGGTGGTTAATTATTTTAGAATTATTAGATGAATAAGAACGTTTAATTTTTATTCTTATTCTTTTATCTTAAGATTTTTTAATTTAAAGCATATTTTTATCAGCTGTTTAATATTCATTATTTACCATTCCATTGCGCTCCTTTTTTGCAAGATATTAAATTGATCAAAAGAAACTGTAGAAATATGTAATGTTACGAATATTTATTTCAAATAAATGCTGTTGTTTTTGTATATTTGTAAAGAACATTCTGAAAATTGAAGTAACCATAATTACTGATGAAAATCCATATTTGTAATCACAAGTCTGCATGGGCCGGTAAAAGATTCTGATGGTATGATAACCTTGGATAAAAATATCACGGTATTGTGACTACTGCTCCAAATTATTTTAGATTATATTGAATATATTGTTGTTTTTTTTAATGTCTGGGTAAAAAGCAACAACCTTTTTCCCCATTGAACACAATATATTTTATTTTAAGAAACATTTCAAATATTTTGGAACAGTAGCTTTTGATGTTGAGGGTCCTTTTCTGCTGGAGATACTGTTGCTCTAAAAAAACTCAACAAAATAGTTGTAAAAACACACAAAAAACCAATACTTGCATATATCGTAGGAATGGTATAATTGAAAACATTGGTGGCTTTTAAAACCTTGACCTTTCCAAACGGTTTACTGTATTTTTGATCAAACAAATGGAGCACTGAGGAGCATAAATGTTCATTTCAAAAACATTGACAAGTTGGCGCCAGTGGTGAAGTGGTTAGTGTGTTGACACATGCACTCTGGTGCTCACAGCGACCCAAGTTCGATTCCGCCTCGCGGTCCTATGCCGATCCTTCCCCTCTCTCTGCTCCCTGTCAATACTCTATACTGTCCTATTTAATAAAGGTGAAAACCTCGAAAAAATAATTATATAAAAAAAAAAAAACATTTACAAATTTTACCATGTCTGTATATTAATGATTGTATTGCAAAATATTTACAGAAGACTTCATTCTAGTTAATCTGCGTTTAATTCACTGATGAATTTTTTTTTTTTACCACTTTCTCTCTTTCTACCATCGCTTATCAGGACATTTTGATTAATTGCCGGAGAGCCGCTACCTCAATCTCCATTTGCCCCCTGGTCCCCTACTATCTCGCTGTGGGCTGTTCAGACAGTTCAGTGAGGATCTATGACAGAAGAATGCTGGGAACAAGAGCTACGGGTGAGAAATGATCCACGTTCAGCCCTTAATTTCAAAGTTCAAAGGTGATGATCTGCTATATTTAGCATTTGAGGTCAAACATTGAAATCTTTGAGATGCTATGGACCCCCAAATATGAGGAAGACCGCTAACCTTAACCATAAGTATATCTGTATAGTTTAATGTTTATTATTTCTACTCATTATTGTTTTGTATTCATTCATTCATTCATTCATTCATTTTCCTTTGGCTTAGTCCCTTTTTTCATCAGGGGTCGCCACAGAGGAATGGACCGCCTGTTTTGTATTTATTTATTTATTTAAACTTTGTAGAATTTTACATTTTGGACAGTATTCATGTATTAATTATTTCATAATTATTAGATTCTTTGTTTATTGTAAACCAATGTTTATTTGTCTCAAGTTTTTTTATTTCAATCTTATATTTTATTGTTATTATAATAATTTACATTATATTTTTACAATTTTTTTCCCCAAGACATTAAACTGAATGACAGTAAAACAATTAAATCCTAAATGTTTCGAAATCTAAATGCATTTTGGCCATTTATTTAGGTTGAAAGAGGAACAATTGTGCATCATCATGTGATTGGATGATCTGGTAAATTTAGCCTTTCCACTTCTGTTTCAATGTCCACAATAAACTCTCAGAACTAATAAATAAAAACAGCTTGTAAATTTAGGTTCCTCTTAAGTAGACTACACATTCTCTGAATTTACAGTTCCTCTTTTACAAACTAGAAACAATCCCAAAGCTTTAAATGTTTCATCCTGTTGACCTTTTTTGTTTCTTCCTTTTTTTCTAAGGTAACTACATGGGCAGAGGGACGACCGGTATGTGTGTGCGTTTCGTCCCAGCGCACCTGTCCACCAAATCCTGCCGCGTCACCTCTCTGTGTTACAGTGAAGATGGACAGGAAGTGCTGGTCAGTTACTCCTCTGACTACATTTACCTGTTTGACCCCAAAGATGACCAGGCCAGAGAGCTCAAAGGCCCTTCTGAAGAGCGGAGAGAGGAGGTAAGCAGATATCAGGAGGATGTTCTGTGGCCGTTTTTTGCTTTAGAGCTTATGGTGTGCACATGAGGTCATTTCTTTCAGTGCATTAAGGATTTTTTATTTTTTTTTGTCATTCACTGAATTTTGTTCTTTCAAAATGATTTACATAATTTTAAAGAATTGAAGAAGTGAAGTTTCTGGTTGTGTTTTTCTAGTTCAGAAACATTCCCTCTGTACAAGATGCTAAATGGGATTAGCAGTCAAGAAAAGGAGGGAAAATAAAGCTTTAAAGCACCCTGTGAAAATAGAGTGGGGATTTGTGGTGTGAAACAAGAGATTTGAAGTAGAGCGGTGAAATAATTCATGGGAAACTGTTAATTAAATCCAATGACCAGACCTAAAAACACGTCTTTTTCACATTGTGAGACCAAAACAGCATCGATAAACCTTAGAATGTGCAACATTTTGCTGTAAAGCTAGTGCCACAGAAGCTTTTATAATTGGTGTCACATTAAAAATAAAACCAAGCACATACAAAACAGTACACTAAATGCTTTACCTTTCAAATCACATTTTTGTGATGAAAATATTAATTCAATGTCACCAAAATATTGCCTTATGGAATTGGAGCCAGGCATCTGAAAGTCAAGAGTGACTGGTCTGGGGGCAAGTGTGTGCTGTTAGTCTGCTCTTGCCCAAGGCGAAACCTAAATAAAGGACTTTTGAAGTTCTCTGCAGTCTTGTCTCAGGCACTCGGTGTAATCCTCAGCTGTATTGTGCTTCAGTGATGCAGTTTGAAATTAGTTTATAGAGGAGTGTAACAGGATGGATCAGAAGACTGAGCTGCATTTTTATTCCTGCTTTAAGAAGGATTCTGGCCAGTGAATGAATTTTTGCAACAGGGAATTTTGTCTTAGAAGCTATATGAAAGGTTAAATTTATTTTGTGAGCGGAATTGTGTAATAGCAAGGCATGATTGCCTCATTTTAAATATATTTGTCAAAGTGTTTTTTAATGAGAAAATAAATTGCATATGGAAAAGGAATAGTTCACACCAAAATGAAAATGTGCTGTTAATTTACGTGCCCTTAGGGCATCCAAAATATATGTGACTTTTATCTTCTGTAGAACATTAATTGCTGATTCATAGAATTGATGCAAACAGGGGTCTCATATATTCATATTGTTTTGCCTGTAAATTAGCTTTTTGCCGATAACCGATCATTTGCAAAAATCTTTATCAACATTCTACTGACAGGGTTCCAATGCTTCTTGATATTACAGACGTTTGGATTCACGGCCTGGAAAGTTCCTAAATTTAAACCTCATAAAGAACTATAACAAATAATGCACATTTTGTCAAAACTGCTTTGAATATTTCAGTTTTGAATTCAACAAATTTTACTAAAGTCCTTTGAACTTGACTGTTTAAATTTTTGAAAATGACATCATCATGACTCTAAAATTTTATGGCGTTACATATGCGTATCCTTGAATCTGCTGTTTATTCAATTCAATTCAATTCATCTTTATTTCTATAGTGCAGGGGTCTCAAACTGCCGGCCATTTACTCACTCCCCACCATCTCTACCCCCCCCCCCCCCCCTTTTTTTTTTCAATTCTGGATGTTAAGACGGTCCTCCTATCATTTGTCAGTCTCTGAAATGGCCCTCCGCCAATTTGAGTTTGAGACTCCTGCTATAGCGCTTTTACAATGTAGATTGTGTCAAAGCAGCTTAACATAAAAGATTATAGTAAAATGAAACTGTGTCAGTCCAGTTTTCAGAGTTGAAGTTTAGTTCAGTTTCAGTGTGGTTTAATTTTCACTGCTGAAAGTCCAAACACTGAAGAGCAAAATCACTGAGGAACAAATCACTGTTTATGAAAAAGTGGGAACCCTAACTGAAGAGAACATTTTGGATGGACTATAAATGAACAGCAAGTTGTCCGTTTTGGGTGAACTGTCCCTTTAAGAAGAAAATGGCAAAGGAACTTAGACAAACTTTGTAATTGGTACACTGTGTACTAAACGGGCATGATGCAACATATTTTCAACATGTTTTCTTTTTCTTTTTTTCTCGCTCTCTCTCATCATAAGCATATCAAAGTTGCATTTATTGGCCTGCAAATTTGCAGTAATGTAGCATGGATTAAAAACAGTTAAAAACAAAGCAGAATTTACAGTAGCCATTACTAGTCTTCAGTGTCAAAAATCATTCTAATATGCTGATTTGCTATTAATATTATGACATTTAAGAATGATCCTGCTGATGCTGTTACAGGGAATGTGAGTCACAAAACAAGTTTTTGTGATTTATTTATTTTTATTTATTTTTTTAAATGGAAAGTTTAAAAGAGCAGCAATTATTTTATTAGGTGTCCAAGTCAAATTCAAATTTACAAATTTAAAGTTACAAGTTAATGTACATAGAAAGGAAAATACATTTAAGTTAAGTGACTAATATATCACTTTCATGGAAATAAAATCCAAATTATGGATGAAATAAGGTACCATAGTTATGCAGCATAACATATTTATGTAAAAAATATACACCATATATTTAATCTGACTTATACTTATTAAAATATGTAAAAGAAATGTGATTATATTGTACTGAATGTTGTTACATTCTAAACAATTAGAAACGTCTAGCTGAATAATGGGCAAAACCCTAGTAGTTAGAATAAGAATAGTGCCAAAGTATAAAATTCAAAATATGCATTCAAATGAGTCATTTGTGCACTATCATCCTCAAATAGAGTCGTTAACTATGTCTTCACGGTTTATTAAAGCATATACAGTTGAAGTCAGAATTATTAGCCCCCCTTTTAATTTTTTTCCTTTTTTTAAACATTTCTCAAATGATGTTTAATAGAGCAAGGAAATTGTCACAGTATGTCTGATAATATGTTTTCTTCTGGAGAAAGTCTTACTTTGTTTATTTCGGCTAGAATAAAAGCAGTTTTTAATTAAAAAGAAAACATTTTAAGGTCAAAATTATTAGCCCCTTTAAGCTATTTATTTGTTCGATAGTCTACAGAACAAACCATCGTTATACAATAACTTGTCTAATTACCCTAACCTGCCTAGTTAACCTAATTAACCTAGTTAAGCCTTTAAATGTCACTTTAAGATGTATAGAAGTGTCTTGAAAAATATCTAGTAAAATATTATTTACTGTCATCATGGCAAAGATAAAATAAATCAGTTATTAGAAATGAGTTATAAAAAACTATTATGTTTAGAAATGTGTTGAAAAAAATCTTCTCTCTGTTAAACAGAAATTGGGGGAAAAAATAAACGGGGCTAATAATTCAGGGGGGCTAATAATTCTGACTTCAAAACTGTACATATAAACAGGTTTGTTCTTTTGATCCAAGTTGTCGGTCTACAGACTCCTTCAATGTTGTGTTGGGATTGTAGTGGTGAAATGTGCTGGGTCACCGCTCAGCTGTCGCACGGTGTGATCAGCTGTGTCCGGATCCCCCGCGATCACATTCTTTTCCAAATAGAGGAGCAGACACACGCAGAGCTCCAGAAATAGAGCACCCAGTGCACAATGACTGCCAGCGAGAGTGAAGGAGCCTCTGTTGACTTCAATAAGTCTTTGCAACCGAGCGAATGTTGAGCCAATGCAGTGTCAAAAATATTGAGGACATTGTTCTTGTTTATTTGTATGGAAGGGAGATGTTGGAGCTTTTATAGCCTAGTCATTAGAATGGAGGTTTTCTGTTGGTTATCTAGGTTAGAGTCCGCCTTAAAAAGGTTATTAAAAAAATTATAATTCTAAATACACACTGTAAAAAATGCAGAGCGGTGGTTCATTCCGCTGTGGCGACCCCTGTTGAATTAAAGGGACTAAGCCGAATGAAAATGAATGAACGAATGAAAAAAACGCAGTGTTCCACACATAGACTGTAAAAGATATAGACGTAGTATCAGTGACGTTACCCATAGGTTTCTGAAGAGTGCAAATGAAGCTACAAGTGGGCTGTTAGTAAATATATTAACTAATGAAACCTTATTGTAAAGTGTGGCCATTTTTTTTTTATTATAAATGAAATCAAATTATAAAAATCTGATAGTTTTGTAACCGAGCAAGTCTGAGTATTCCAAGTTTTACTTAAAATAATCAGCACTTTGCATTAACACTACAAACCCCGTATCAGATTCTGCTGTCCTCTCCTACATCCTAACTGAGTAAAAGCAGAATAGCTGTGTGAAGTGGAGAGAAGCTGCAGTGCTCATTATTAGATTATTTTTAGCGTGAGCTCATTGGTCTCTGATGTGCTTTGTTTGGTCTGTGTGGATGTGTTCTAGCCGGTGCTTGTCTTGTTAAAGCTCTCTCACACCCAGAATAGAGCGTCCTGACTGACTTACTGACTGACTGAGATGGTAAAAGTGTGAGTGTGAAGCACGTGATAAGGTGGCCTCAGTGGTTTATCCTATCAGCCATCAAGACCAAGGACCTATTGTTGACCTATTACATTTCATCTTTATTTTCTTGTTTCTTTTGGAATGCAAGATTAACATTTTCTCCTAACAAAGTAATAATCAGTGAAATCCAAATGGAAAACTGTCAGTGACTGCCCATCAGATGCACAACGTCATAAGATGTTAATATTAGGTTAGATTTAGGTTGCCAGCGTCTAAGGACAATGTTATTTAGACGTCCATTAATGACTTTAAATGACATTGATATTTTGTTGATTTTAGGTTCTGTTGGAAAGTGACCAAAATCCAAGATCAAGCCAACATCTTAAACCAACGTCATATTGACGTCAAATACTGACATTTATTTGTCAGGTATGGCAAACAAAATCCAAAATCAAGCTGTAACATTATTAGATGCTAATATTTTGTTGTTTTTAGGTTGCGTTGGAAAGTAACCAAAATGCAACATCTGTCCGACGTTAGACATTGACATCGGTCTGACGTTGGGTTCTGATGTCAACCAGATTTTCATTTCCAAGTGGGGTACAGTGTCAATCTGACGTTATGTTGACGTTCTGTGCCTGCTGGGTGGACTTTTGGAAAAAGAATGTAAATTTAAAGGAAATTTTATGTTACTTCAAACAATTTTTTGAAAAGATCTGTAATTTGTAAAAATTTGTGAAAAATAAGTAAAATAAAAAAAAAACAAATCATATATAATTATTATTAGGTTATATAATTTATGTTTTAGGGTGGCATGGTGGCTCAGTGGTTGCCTCACAGCAAAAAGGTCACTGGTTCAAGTCCCGGCTGGGTCAGATGGCATTTATGTGTGTAGGTTGCATGTTCATGTGTTTGTGTGGGTTTCCTCCGGGTGCTCCGGTTTCCCCCATAGTCCAAAAACATGCGTTATAGGTGAATTGAATAAACTAAATTGGTCCTTGGTGTATGGGTGTGTGTGTGAATGAGAGTGAATGGGTGTTTTCCAGTACTGGTTTCCGAATGGAAGGGCATCCGCTGCGTAAAACATATGCTGGAGTAGTTGGTGTTTCATTCCGCTCTGGTGATCTCTGATAATTTATTATATATTTTTACCAATTGATTTGTGATATTTTCAAATTAGACCCTCTTTTTTTGTTTTTAAATACACTGAAAAAAATGATTCAAAGATGATTCCTTAGATGTATTATTCCTTGGACTTAATTTTTTTACATTAAGTGATTGTAAACAATTTATTTGGGCTAAATTCAAACAAATAAATTAAGTTGAACATTACAAAATTTAATTTGTTTGTTTAAATTCAACACAAATAAATTGTTTGCAACAATTTTGTAGTACTAATTGACACAAAAGTCTGTCACTAAAGTTTTGTCCCATTCAAGTGAAGTCAAATTTTTAAAACTCAGTGAAAGTTCTAAAGACGGTTACATATTTGCATACTTTTTGATGCTAAAATTAATAAAATAATAGTTATTGACGTAAAAAAAACAAGCTTATTGTTGTTAACTAAACCCAAAACTGTAAAACTGAGAACATATCTCTTATTTTAATAGTTAAAACATAAAACTAAAATAGCTTATTATATTATTATATCAGGGGAGGGCAAACTCGGTCCTGGAGGGCTAGTATCCCTCAGAGTTTTGCTCCAGCACTATTTAAACACACCTGAACATGCTAAGCAGTGTCTTCAAGATCACTAGATAGCTATAGGCAGGTGTGTTTGATTATGTTTGGAGGTAAACTCTGCAGGACACCTGCCTTCCATGACCAGGTTTGCCCACCCTTGATCTACAGCATAGATGACCAACCCTGTTCCTGGCGATCGACCTTCCTGCAGATTTCAGCTCCAACCCTGATCAAACACACCTGAACCAATTAATTAGAACCTGAGGAGCACTTGATAATTACAGGCAGGTGTGTTTGATAAGGGCTGCAACTGAAAACTGCAGGAAGGTCGATCTCCAGGAACAGGGTTGAGCACCCCTGATCTACAGGGTGTGCCATTTGTATGGATACACCTTAATAAATTACATAGACAACTGCCTTCAGCGACACAGTGGAGCAGTAGGTAGTGCTGTCGCCTCACAGCAAGAAGGTCGCTGGTTCGAGCCTCGGCTGGGTCAGTTGGCATTTCTGTGTCGAGTTTGCATGTTCTCCCTGCGTTCGCGTGGGTTTCCTCTGGTTGCTCCGGTTTCCCCCGCAGTCCAAAGACATGCGGTACAGGTGAATTTGGTAGGCTAAATTGTCCAGAGTGTATGAGTGTGTGTGGATGTTTCCCAGAGATGGGTTGCAGCTGGAAGGGCATCCGCTGCATAAAAAAAACGTACTGGATAAGTTGGTGGTTCATTCCGCTGTGGTGACCCCGGATTAATAAAGGGACTAAGCCGAAAAGAAAATGAATGAATGAATGAATTGCCTTTAGATGACCCCAAAGATAAAAGTCTAAGGGGTTCAGATCGGGAGACCTTGGGGGCCATTCAACTGGCCCACGACAACCAATCCACTTCTTAGGAAACTGTATTCAGGAAACCATTCCCATTTTATTAAGGTGTATCTATATATATATGGCCCACCCTGTATATAAACACACACAAAAAAAATACAGAAACACAACAAAATTACTAAGAAATAATGAGTAATGTTGGTGACAAAAAATAGTAGTTTAGCTAGAATGTTATCGCTTTATTTTGAGCTGGTTAAAGTGTGCTTAATATTGTAATCGCATGAGGTTTACTTTTAATCCATGATGCTGACTTTCACATTGCAGGGTAAGACCAAACCCTCATTTGTTTTGCTGCAAACGTGCCGCTCTTGATGTTTGTGAAGTGACGCGGGATAGAGTGTGTTATTTTTAGGGCATCTGAGAGCGTTTTGACTGTGACTGACAGTCTGTTGATGTGTGTTTCCACAGCTGAGGCAGCCGCCGGTCAAGCGCCTGCGTCTGAGAGGAGACTGGTCAGACACAGGGCCCAGAGCCCGGCCTGAGAGTGAGAGAGAGCGTGATGGTAAGAGGAGAGAGAACACACTGACATGTCATTTACTGTACTCTCCCTCAAGTGGTTGCAAGCCTATATGAGTTTCTTTCTTCTGTTAAACACAAAAAGAAGATATTTTGAAGAATGCTGGAAACCTGTGACATCTTTAGTAGGTAAAAATGACTGTGGAGGTCAGTGGCTACTGGTTTCCAACAATATTCTTGAACATTGAGTAACTTTTTCCTACTGAAGATGTCACAGGTTTCCAGAATTCTTCAAAATATATTATTGTGTGTTTATTTGGAAAAGTGGAGGGTCAGTGAATGAGATCCTCAGATATGCATGTTTTTATTTTCAGATGATCGGGTATAAATGATTTTTTTTTTTTTAGGGGTAGATATAATATACAATTATTCATGTAAATTGTTCCACACAATGTTTAATTTCTATATTGTGGTGCTTTGTAGTAAAGCACTGCAAATTGGATCACTGTAATTACAGAAAACAGTTTAAAAAAAAAAAAAAAAAAACTCAAAATCCAAAATAACATTTTATTATAGATATTAAAATGTGTGTTTTTATTACAATATTTTAGTTTTTAAAATCTCATAAAAATAAAAAAACATTAAATTAACCCAACGTATTTTATTTTATTTTATTACAGTAATCACCAAAAACACCATTTGCCTTTATAATTTTCATGTTTAATAAATAATTCTTTTATTTTATTTACACAACAATCACCAAAAACACAATTTGTTTTAGTATTATTATAATTTTCATATTTAATAATTATTTTATTTTATTTTTATTTACAACAATAATCACCAAAACACAATTTGTTTCAAAATGTCATTATAATTTTCATATTTAATAAACAATTATTTTATTTCTATTTATTTTATTTTATTACACAGCAATAAACACCAAAACACAGTTTCAGTTTCAAAGTCTGATTATAATTTTCATGCTTAAAAATTATTATTTTATTTTATTTTATTTACAGCAATAAACACCAAAACACAATTTGTTTCATTCATTTATTCATTCATTTTCTTTTCGGCTTAGTCCCTTTATTAATCCACCAAAAACACAATTTGTTTCAAAGTCTCGTTATAATTTTCATGTTTATAAATAATAACATTTTATTTTCTCAATCACCAAAAACACAATTTGTTTCAAAGTCTGATTATAATTATCATATTTAATAAATAATCATTTAATTACATTTTATTTAATTAAATTGTATTTTATTTTCAACAGTGACTCCAGTGTCGTTTCATCAGTGTTGTATCTTCCATTGCTGAAAAATATCTCCAAGGACTATTGTAGCTTCTCTGCTCTTCCTGATTTACCATAACTCATGTGTTCCTCCACTTCATCTCCAGCTGTCTCCTTCATGAGTAGAACTGTTGTCTGCGCATCTTTTCTCCTCCATGTTTTTAATGATCTGAGTCTCCAGTGCCTCTCAGTGCATCTTTAATCTCTCTCAGTACCTCAAGCCATGAATATCAACAGCACTCAGCCTGTCTAAGGGGAGCTTGTTAGCTTTTCTCAGGGATTTAATCTGCAGATTGCTTCACTTCACTGCTTTTCAGTGTGTTTCCTTGAGCTCTAGAAGTAGAAGAACAGCAGGGTCTTAGTGCTGCTGCTTTCTTTTAGAGGAAACATTTGAGATTCTGGTTTGGTTTGAGATTGATTATGAAGAGGATTGTTGTTTTTGCAGGAGAGCAGAGTCCGAATGTTTCGCTCATGCAGAGGATGTCGGACATGTTGTCTCGATGGTTTGAGGAGGCCAGCGAGGCTCAGAGCAGCAGAGCTCGTCCACAAACTCGACCCAGAGGTACAATATTTACATTTATACATTTGGCATTACGCTTTTTTACTCAGTTACCTGGTTATTTTTTTTCTTTGGGAATCGAATCCACCCTCAAGTTTGAACTGAAGAAAAACAGAAAACCAGCTCAAGTCTACAATAAAAGCTTTTTTATTTTATTTATTTATTATTTAAGATTTGTTTTCTATTTAAATTCAGAAACAGTACAAAGGAAATTAACTGGTATAACCACAACAACCTCAACAATAAATCAGTAAATAAAAATTAATTAATAAATTAAAGTGAATAAAAACACAATTTGTTTCAGTCTCATTATAATTTTAATATTTATTAAATAATTTAAATTTTATTTGATTAGATTTTTTATTTTATTTTATTTCATTTACACACCAATAATCACCAAAACACAATTTGTTTCAAAGTCTGATTATAATTTTCATATTTAATAAATATTTATTTTATTTTATTTACAGCAATAAACACCAAAACACAATTTGTTTCAAAGTCTGATTATAATTTTCATATTTAATAAATAATCATTTATTTTTTTTACTTTACATTTGGCATTATGCTTTGTTACTCATTTACTTGGTTATTTTTTTCTTTGGAAATTAAAACCATCCTCAAGTTTGAACTGAAGAAAAACAGAAAACCAGCTCAAGTCTATGCTTAAAGTTTTTTTTATTTTACTTATTTATTATTTTTATTTATATACAGAAACAGTACAAAGAAAATTAACTGGTATAACCGTAACAACCTCAACAATATATTAGTAAATAAAATTTGGTTAGTCATTATCGGAGTATGTTTAATTGTTCTAGTAAACCACTGGCATAACGCTAATCAGTATTGAGGAAATCCAGAAAAGTGAGATTTTGGATCCAAGGAGCGTATCCTCTCGAGCTGAATGACTTGAAACAATTCCCCCATCCTAGGGCTGGGCCGATAAACGATATTATATCGAATTGTGATAAAATTAATGTCAGTAACAATGACATTTTTTTTTTACTCTGTATTGATCTATAGCCAACCATACAGCAGAAATGTGCAACAATGGGAATCTAAAAGTGTGTTGATATTAGAGATGTACGAATTTTTGCCCACTGAAAATATGTTATGCCATTTAATGGACCCTCAAATTTTTGTGGCTTCAGTCATTGATGGGATACTCTTTTAAATCTGGAAGCATTAACAACTTATACCTATATTGCAAGACAATGATCCGGCTTAACCTCCTTTTGTAAAACCTTTGAAAAAAAAATCAAATATATATTTCTAGAAAACCAAAACATGCGGGATAAAGAACCTTCTTTTTTACATCTGTCACAAACAGCCGGAATAGAATTAAATGTTTTACTTAAATTAGTTTTTAAATAATTTAGCCAATGCATTTTTTTAAAACTGTATTAACCTGTAAATAAAAGCTCTTTAATGTGACTAAACACTTTACACTGTAAAAAGCAGTTTTGATCAAATTAGCATATAATAGTTAAGTCAAGTCACTATAACAGTTCCAAGTTACAATGGGTTTACTTGCATTATTTTTAAGTAAAGTCAACTTGTTACTTTTAATGGAATTGGTTTACTTGCTTTAAGGAACTAATAACTTTTTAGTGTAAAAAATGCTGGGTTCTAAACCATTCCTTCATGTTGTCCCAACACAAATCGATTAAGTTCATAAAATCTTGTTTACAAATTTAGGTGTTGTGTTGTGCCAACTCATTTTAAATATGTAGTTTGAACAAGCAGCAAGTTTATTTTTTTTTGAGTGAAAAACTTCACTGTTTTTTTTGTTCTTGGCTTGGGTATGAAAGGGTGTTTGAAAATCATTTGCAGCGATATACTGTTAGCAGACATGCATGTTGGGAGAGATGTTTGGCGCTTTTCTCTCAAAAACCAATAAACGCAACAGAGGTGATGTCAAATAATTTTTTGATTCGTTGTGCTGGAGGTGACCACCCAAAAACTTTGAATGTTTATATCTTCTAAATGTGATTTTTGGCACTGTGGCGCACACTAGATTATAGATGACCTTAAGATTAACATATTTATACGAACACCTAAAAAACTTTTTATATTTTATAGTGATTTTAAAAGTTTATAAAGTTTGTAAAGTTATCTTGAGTTTTGGATATTTGTGAACACTTGGGTATTTTTAAGTTTAAGATATAATGTTTGAGAACCCATAGCAAAAGCAGGTCTCTGTAGTAACTCTCAAAACAAACACTTCTTAGGGATCATTTTTCTTATTCTTCAATTTCCCATGAAGTATATTGGAGCCTTTATATAGTAATTCCAAAATTAAATAAATTCTATAGAGGGGGTTTCAACTTTCATTCCATCTATAATTAACATCAAGAACTGAAGAATGTGCTGCATGAAAAGGTGTAATTGCTGAAAAAAAATCCTCTGTATGTATATGTAAACTTACTCCTAAAAATTGCCTCCAGTTACAGCACCTCAAGCTGAAGGGACGAGTTCAGAGTCAAACGCTCAGGCACAGGAGTCCTCTGGCGTGGCAGCTGAAGGAGCGATGGAGCTGGAGACGCCCACCATAAATCCTCTCCCTACACCTCCTGCTCCTGCTCCACCATCAGAGCCTCTCCCGAAGTCAGTCTCCTCATCCTCCTCAGGCTCCTCCTCCACTGTGACGGCTCCTCCCCCCTCCAGCTCCTCCTCCATGGAGAGTGCCACCTCCTCCTCTCTGCTCTCCTCGCCAGACACCGAGCAGAAGAGCCAGGGTGAAGTCACGCCCACTCCATCGGCTGCGCCCACTCCCTCAGCCACGCCCACTGCATCAAGAGAGGCAGCTTTATCTGGTAAGATGACCGACTCGATAAAACTTGCCATTTCATTGTTTATATGAGACAATGAGTGGGTTTACTTGCACATAAGGGTCTAAATGTTGTTACGTTATCTAAACTTTGCACGGCTCCACAAAGGAAGCCAGACTCGTAACAATAAATAAAATTAAATAGGACACCTCTAAAATTAATGAGGAGCCTAGAGTCTCATCTCCCGTTAAAAAGAAAACAACAAAGACGACTGACCAAAGAAATGACGTAAAGTCATATTTATTTGACATTTAACTTTAAAGGAGAAAACTTGCGGAGGTGAAGTCAAAATAACAAACAAAAAACTCAACAACTAACTAAGTTTTAAACCCTCTTACCTGCACATAAAATAAAACAAATTATACAACATTCACTTACCTCTCTACTAACCACAAAACATGAGAAATCTTAATAAAACAAAAAGGCACCCTCCTCATCACATGCGTCTCTGTAATAATAGTCGACACTCAGCGTTAAAATTCGACAATATCGCCAAGCAACAAGTTTTCACAAATAAACAAAACAAGCCGGGAGAGAGGAGACTTTCCAAACGATCTTCCAGTCTGGTTTAAATAGACTTCACCCACATGCCGGCAAGCTTCCACGTGTCGACACCTGATTCACCACAACTGTGCGATCATAATGAAACCTGTCGGAAAGACAGCTGATAGAGGCGGAGAGAAGAGAACCACAACAAAAAGAGACATACTGTATACAGCATACAACAACACAAAGGAAAACTCACTACTCAAATAAAATAACTTTTCTTTTGTATTATTGTTTTAATTAATAAAAGAAAAATACCTAACAATATAAATAATATATTTTGGTTTTATTCAATATATTTAAAATGAAAATAATCCTTTAAACATGTTTATAGAGGAAAGTAGGCACTATATTATTCAACTGTTTGCTTACAGTTGAAGTCAGAATTATTAGCCCCTCCTTTAAATATATATATATATTTTTTTTAAAAAATATTTTCCAAATGATGTTTAAAAGAGCAAGGAAATTTCCACAGTATGTCTGATAATATTTTTTCTTCTGGAGAAAGTCTTATTTGGTTTATTTCGGCTAGAATAAAAGCAGTTTTAATTTTTTTTTAAACCATTTTAAGGTCATAATTATTATAATTTTTTTTTTGATAGTCTACAGAACAAACCATCATTATACAATAACTTGCCTAATTACCCTAACCTGCCTAGTTAACCTAATTAACCTAGTTAAGCCTTTAAATGTCGCTTTAAGCTGTATATAAGTGTCTTGAAAAATATCTAGTCAAATATTATTTACTGTCATCATGGCAAAGATAAAATAAATTCGTGATTTAGAAATGAGTTATTAAAACTATTATGTTTAGAAATGTGTTGTGTCTTCTCTCCGTTAAACAGAAATTGGGGGAAAAAATAAACAGGGCTAATAATTCTGACTTCAACTGTATATATATTTTTATTATGCAAGGATGCATTCATTTGATAATAATCGACAATAAATACATTTAAAATGTTTATTTTTACCAAAGAATCTTGAAAAATGCCAAAAATAGTATTGTTTGCACAAATAAATGTTAAGTAGCAAAGATGTATTCAACATTTATTATAATAAGAAATGTTTTTAATAACAACATGATAATAATTCTGAAGGATAATGTGAATTTAAGAATTTTAATATTAATAATGCAGCTTAATTCTGCTTTGTCATCACAGAAATAAATTACATTTTAAAATATATTAAAATCAATTTTTTTTGCAATATTTTTTAAGTATTATTTATTTATTTATTTATTTATTGTATATTTGACCAAGCAATTGCATCCTTGTTGAAACCAATTTATTTTAATGTTTTGACCAAAAACAAAACAAAACGTGTTTTTACCTTTTCGTTCTCTAAGCTACTTTAAATTGTCAGGCACATACACTAAAGTAAAAATCCATTTGCACTTGTTATTCCAAATGAGAAATTTTCAAAAATGTAGATTAATCAAGATAAAATTATTAATAATCAGAATTATACTGTGCAGTAAATGCAGTCATTGTACCTCTGCTCCACAAGCATGATGTGCTGCTTATGAACATTCTAATCAGATTCAACTTTGGTCAATTTATCATCTCTGCTGTACAGCTTTCAGTCATACAGCTCCTTTCACTTACTATTTTAGAACTATAGTGTATATGTTTACTTGTTGTCCATAGGTGTGGTTTACCTGTAGTCCTGTGCCAACAATCACACAACACAAGCAAGATTAAACATGTTGCCCTGTCTTTTTTATTAAACAATAACCCCACCCTATTCGCTTGTGATGACATTGCAGGCATTTTTATATGCTCATTTCTATTCATGCCAATAGAACATGTGTGGACGTGAGATTAATGCATGCTTTTTATTATGCCGGGTAATGTTGAAACCCTGCAGTCTTGTGTGACATCACTCAGCCTGCCATTTCAATCTTTAATTTGCAGTTTAACCCATCATTCCTCCTTATCTATGATTTGCCTCTCTTCTTTCCCCTCCATCCCATCAATTTTTTCCCCCATGCTGCTCATCTCTCTCCCTCTGACCCCACACTGTCAGAATATGGTCCTCACAGGCTGCCGGTAAGTTTAGTGTGTAGACGTTTGCAGAGACTGCTTCTCTTGTCCGATCCGCCTGGACAAGGCAGACGCACAATGCCTAATGTACCCATGACCTCCAGCTCGGAGAGCTCAACCCAACAGGCTACTGCTGCTGCTGATGCAGGTTATCATCTCCTGTATCTCTTTTATGCTCTCTTTTAACCTCCGCACCCCTCTGGCTGCCTGCTGAACCTCTGGCTGTGGAGTGTTTTTCACGTCATACTACTGTGCAAAAAAATGCGCACACATCTAACCACTGGTCATTCACACTCATTCGCTGTGAGTTTATATGGGGCCTTAAAGGTAGCACAGGGAAGTTGTTTTTCAGTCTTTGTGTAGGGATAAAAAAGAAGTTTATGTAGTGCTGTGCTGTTAGCAAACATCCATGCTGAGAGGAGTTTGGATGAAAATGTGCTGCATTTTCTTGTCCAAAAAACAGCAGTTAAGAAAGTTTGTGATGATAGTGATGTGGATGCTTGCGTGAGCTTGATAATTAGTCATGTCTTGTTTAGTGATGTTGTACTTCATACAGTAGTAACATATTTTTTTGATAGTTCTGTAACAATAACATTATTTAAATACTATTGTTTGTTTATTCATATATATATATATATATATATATATATATATATATTAGAGGTGTGAACCTGCACTGGTCTCACGATTCGGTTACGGATGTCATGCCATTGATTCGGTTCAATTCAATATCTCGGTGCATCACGGTGCATTGACGATGCTTTCCATACACAATTTTATATTTTACTTCACAGCACAATAACTCTTGTAAATGTATCAAAATGTATAATTTTTGAATACATTTACATACAGTCATATGTATTTGTAATACAATCTTGTCAAGTAGTCCGATATATGAAATGTACAGTTAATTTTACCTGCTCAAAGAAAACTCTTTTTGAATGCATCAAATAAAACTCAAGTACATGCACAGAACAACATGAGCATTTAAAGCAAATAAACAAACGTAAATATTATCCCGCTTGCTTTTTGAGCGTTGTCGAGCGATTTGTTAAACGCCTATGATTGGTGTGGAGTTTACTTTAACTTTATCCATAACAGTGAATTAGGGGCTTCTGCTGTAACTTCAGTGTCAGTGAAAGACTGTCCAGCAAACACACGCAGTGAAATGTGCAGAGTTTCTGCATTTTAATTACTTGCGCTCGCCTCCCTCCCCATAGCCTACAACATAGCGCATATGAGATAAATGACGTCAGTACATAACGGTTAGGATCTATTACTGAACCGATACCGAATTGTCTGCGTCTGCTTTGCGGTGCACTGACAAAACAATTAATTTTGATACCCCTAATATATACAGTTGACGTTGAAATTATTAGCCCCCCTTTGATTTTTTTTTTCTTTCTTTTATCAAATATTTCCCAAATGATGTTTAACAGAGCAAGGGAATTTTCACAGTATGTCTGATAATATTTTTTTTCTTCTGGAGAAAGTCTTATTTGGTCTATTTTGGCTAGAATAAAAGCAGTTTTTAATTTTTTAAAAGAAAACTTTAAAAGAACTTTTAAGGTATATTTTTTTCTCTCGATAGTCTACAGAACAAACCATCGTTATACAATAACTTGCCTAATTACCCTAACCTGCCTAGTTAACCTAATTAACCAAGTCAAGCCTTTAAATGTCACTAAGCTGTAGAGAAGTTTCTTGAAAAATATCTAGTAAAATATTATTTACTGTCATCATGGCAAAGATAAAATAAATCAGTTATTAGAAATGAGTTATTGAAACTATTATGTTTAGAAATGTGTTGAGAAAATCTTCTCGCCGTTAAACAGAAATTGGGGAAAAAAAATAAACAGGGGGGCTAATAATTCTGACTTTAACTGTGTGTCTGTCTGTCTGTCTCTCTATCTATCTATCTCTCTATCTCTCTATCTCTATCTCTCTCTCTCTCTCTCTCTTTCATATATTTTATTTAAATCACAAAAATAATTATTTTTAGATACTCAAATTATCCTTGTGCTGATATATTCTTGTCTACTCTAACTCTCTTAATAAGTCATTGCTGGATCGGTCGCAACTAGTCCAGAAATCCACTGCTAGGCTTCTGACCTGGACACAAACAAATATGAACACATCACCCCAAACGTTGCCTCATTAAACTGACTAGCTGTATAATCAAAAACGAGTTCAAAATCCTGGTCTTGGTATTTAAGTCTATTAAAAAACATTCTGCTTCCTATCTTGCAGACCACCTCATAAGCCATATTCCCACTAGGTCAATAAGATCCAGTGATTTGGCACTCTTAAATGTACTCAGAACTAGATCTAAGCTCAAGGGTGACTGTGCGTTTTTTGGTGATTGGCCATAAAAGTAGTTTGTTACTCAACATTAATTTAATACGTAAAGCACAACAGCTAATTTGCTGCTTTGGATATCACTCTTATTATTATCTCTGATTTATTACAATTTTAAAAAGAATTCTTTAAAATTACCATTTGTATGCTGCCATCTGTTGATTAATTGTACTAAAATGCAACCACACACTTTGGCCCCCTTATTACCTGTTCCAATTTAAACACTGGTATGCATTTAATTTCTTCTTTTCAAACTCTCTCTTGTTATTGTGCCCTTCACAATGATCCACAAAAAAACTATAGTAGAATCATCAGTGTTATGTGATGATTTTGGTTATTATAGACAAATATGAAATTGTTACTGACAAAACTATAAATCCAGGGACTTGAGGAAGAATTCAACCCAGGCTCATTTTAAATATGTGCCTCAACCTACATTTTGGCAACATGTAAAATACATTGCTCCGGTTATGGTTTGTTGCACATTTCAGATGACAAATCCACTAGAGGGTTGCTGTCTACATTTTTGCACGTTTGAAATGTTACTTAGGGTACATAACGTGTCAGTTCACATGTTTTTTGTGCACGTCCACGAGAAGGCAGGGCTTGTTGTACAGACCACCTTGCGAACAACTGACTTAAGCCCATCTCTAACATCAACAAATAGTGTTAAAAAGCAAATGTAAGAGAAAATACATAGCAGCCACATGGTTTTACTTTGATTTTACATTGCTTGTATCTCTTTTGTGGAATCATGGTACACCAGACTCGAGCCTGAGCGCTCTGAATCACAAATACAACATCTTACAAGGTGAGCTACTGAGCAAACTGACCACATTAGAGAAGTTGTCGGTGTAATTAAACATAATTAATAACAAATCATAGACAGCGTTAAGTTGTTTTGCTGTATTTTTTTGGTGTTGTGCAAATACCTGCACAAAAACAACCCTTTATTTGTCAATAATTTGTCTTTGTAAATGTCATTAGTGTGAAAAGCTGTTCTAGTTATACCGGCCCGTATCGTTAATTTTACCTAGAAACTGTAGTCAAACTTATGTTGAAGTGTGCTTTTTTTTCCAGTTTCAAAACAAATGTAGGCTGTAATAACACGTATTTCTGAGCCTGCATGCATGAGTTGGACAAAATACTTGATTTGATAGCCCCAGTGCTGGCATGGATGTATTCTTTGTGCTTCTATTTGAATGACTTCCAGTTGCTTTGTCACTTCAGTGTGATTGTAGATCTGCAAACTTAATTCTTCTGCCTCCATCAACCTCAATTTCTGAGACGTGGATTACTGTGCAACTTTTTTTATTTTTATTCTGCTTGAAAGTGAAAGAAGCCCATGCATTTTTTGTTCACCTCCTGGATGGCATTTCAGTTTTAACGGACATACTCACCTAATCCGTAACCTTGGCTTTGTGTCTCTAATTCAGAACTTAGCCTCTTGAACTCATCTTAACAGAGTTTGTGGATTCTGAGTTTTTTGCCTGTATTGCAGTGTGTTTTCTGAGGATTTAAGCCTGAACTTACAGAATATGTTTGTACTGGCTCTCCTGTTGTTTCATTTGTTCAGTACCGTGTTATTTTTGTTTCAGATTCTCCCTCATCTGTGGTAAACAAACAGCTCAGATCCATGACTCTGGAGGAGGAGCAGGGTGCGTCCTTTCCTTCTTTTTCCTCTACTTCTTTTCATTTCTTTCCCACCCTTGCGTCTGAGCTTCCTGACCGAAGCAGCTCTTGTCCTTTATGATCTTAAGAAGACTTTTTTTTACCTTTCAGTATACTTCATTAAGAGGCTTTCTGCGGAGCATTATCAGTCTATGGACTTTTTCCTCCCTCTTCTTTTGGGACAAAGTTCGTTTAAGGCTCATCTTTCCAATAATGACCTGTATACATTTTTGTTGTTGTTTTACACTCAATCAATTCATCCTCCGCAGGACTGATGTGGTTTCCAGCAATCGAGTTTGGCTTAAAGTGGTCATACAAAAAAAAATCTTGCTGCCTTTATATTTTTTTTTTTAAATGATTAAACTGACTAAAAATATTAAGTTAAACTTCGTACAACTTAAATCAGGGGTGTCCAAACTCGGTCCTGGAGGGCCAGTGTCTTGCATTAGTTTAGCTCCAACTTCCTTCAACACACCTCCCTGGAAGTTTCTAGTATACCTAGAAAGAGCTTGATTAGCTGGTTCAGGTGTGTTTAATTGGGGTTGGAACTAAAATAAGCAGGACACTGGCCCTTTAGGACCGAGTTTGGACACCCCTGGCTTAAATAATTTAGCTGAAACCTGGTTAACATTTTAAAATAAGTAACAATAAATTAAAAGCATTTGCTCTCATGACTTTTGGCTTATAATTTTTACAGTGTATCATGAAAAACTATCTTTTATTATGCTTTGAAATCATTCTGGAAATTTCAGAATTTCTTTACAGTTTAAAAAAAAAATAAAAACTTTTAAAATCATGTTTGGTAGGGAATTTTAATACATTTTTGGTTCTGTTGCTCCAAAAGGTTTCATTTATTTGATTGAAATAATTGCCAAAATTTTAATACTTAGAAAAATGAATACAATTCTAATTCGGAGACTAGCTGACTCATTGACAAGTTATCCATGTTGACTGTTTCAGGTGTATCTTTGCTGCTAGCGGTATCATTCGCCGCCATAACTGCTAACTTTCTGGCTAGGGTACCACCTGATCGCATTGCTGGCGCAGTACCTTGCTTCTGTTTGGAGTTGCTCATTTCTCTTATTGAACTATATATAGTTCTATTTTATTTCGTGAAGTAATTAGATTGAAAGAGAAGATGCTTTTTATGTTTAAAGATAGATTGGTTGGGAGATCCTCGTCTTTGCTGCTCTGTCTTACATTGCCAAACTGGAAGTGCCCCAAAATTATTACAATTCTAAAAATCTTTTTATCTTCATTATTTCAGAATGTAATTTATCGCTGTAATGGCAATGTTGAAGTTGCCTCCGTTACATGATCCTTCAGAAATCATTTGATGTATCAATTTATTATATGTATTTTTTTTGTTGCTATTTTTAATATAAAATTTAAATTGAATTCAAAACATTCATTGCATTATCATTTATATAGACAAAGAAGAAAGACTCCTATGCTCTTTCTTTTCTGCTTTATAATATGCAATGATTACTGAGAACTGAGGAAACGCCAATTTTGGAGATATTTCCACTTTGCTACAGTCCACCTTTTACACTTCAGCACAAGATGTTCAAACTCCTTTACTACCACTTGTGTTGTACTAAATATGTTTTGCTTTCAGTTAACGGCTTGCAGTTGTTGAACTTTAACAAACTCTAATTCTCTAAAAATCTAATTACTCTAAAATCTAATTCTTTATGGAAATTCGATGTGTCAGTGTATGCATGTACCCAACTCGTGTATTTGTTTATTTGTGTGCTGTAATTTTGCAGCAGATTCAAAGAAGAAAGGATCAAAACAAAAGTTTGATGCAGATTTTTTTTTTCCTTCTAAATATAAAACTATTTTTTTTTTGAGCAAAAAATAAAGATGGTCTTTCAATGATTTAGAGAAAATAAATAATAAAATGTAATTCAGTTTAACAAGAGCTCATATATATATATAAAAGTCTTGTCAGGTATATTTACCACAAGACTCATTTGATTTCATAATAAAATGCTCTATTAATACAAATTCATTGTTATCATCAATCTTCATGCTATCTTTAAACTCCTTTAAAATATACTAATATGTAGTATAATCAATTGTTTAATTTTGTATTTTAATAAGTATAGCTCAGAAAATGTTTATTTTTACAGTACTGCAGTTTTATCAGTTTACGCTGAATGGTGAGACGGCATCATTTCACCCACATTGTGATGTTTGCATTCATAAAATCGCTTGCATTTAATACATTTTCTTTGTGTGTACAATCAATTTTTTTTGTTGACTTTTGGTGTTGAAAATTCAACTCCACAGTTTAACAAAGCAGAAATTGAGTTCCCATAATGCAATTCACAGTCGTAAATAAATGGAAAACACTTGTGAATCACAAAATATGGAAACTGTAATTAACAGATATGCTTTACAGTGTATCCTAATAACAGACAAGTAATAATCCATTAATTAAAAGTGAGAATTGTTACTTAAAGTATAGTGTTACCTCAATTTTGACTCAACGTTCCCAGCAATTATCAGTTTATGCTGAATTGTAAGACAGTATTATTTCACCCAAATTGTTACATTTGAATTTATAAAGTTGCTTTCCTTTAATACGTTTTCTGTGTGTGTACAATCATCGCTTTATTTTAATGTACAATTCTCGCTATTAACAAACCATTAACTATGACTTTTAGCTCAATAAATTCCTAATTTGCTGATTATTGATAGTTTTTTACAGTGGTAGTTGGGTTCCAGTATTGGGTAGGATTAGGGATGTAGAATGAGAGTAAAAAGCCAATACACTGTAAGTATGTATTTATGCTTTTGAATTGTATTATAGGACATTCCTCTCTTTTCCAACAACTTTTAACCTTTTAACTTCGAAAAAGTGACTTTTATTACAATTTTTAATAATTTAAAGTGATGCATTGTCTGGTTTGGTGTTGTATATTATGGTACAAAAACCTTGTAATATACTGTCAGTACATTTTCTGTTATTTTACAAAAAATTTTCTCCATATGTAATTTCTTATCCATTATATTATTTCCAACTATTAAAATGTCAATAAAAGTCACTTTGTTAAACTGTAGAGTTTAATAATTTTCAACATCAAAAGTCGACAAAGCAGAAATTGAGGTTCCGTAATGCAATTCACAGCCGAAATAAATGGAAAACACTTGTGAATCACAAAATCCGGAAACTTAATTAACAGATATACTTTACAGTGTATCCTAATCACAGACAGGTAATAATCCATTAGCTAATAGTGAGAATTATTACTTAAAGTATAGTGTTACTTCAATTTTGCATAATTAATTGTGGACATCATTCTTGCTTTTCACAATAATCACATGCTAATATTCCAGAAAAGCTGCTTATGATTAACCCAGTGTTTCTGAGAAAAGCCCTTTTTTTATATTTCCTGTGAGCTCAGTTTTACATCCCGCTTGTTTGCTTTGTTGTCTCTCCAGGAGTGAAATCTTCAGGAGAAGCAGCGGTGCGTGTAATCGGTGATCAGAGTACAGGCGTCAGTGAAACTTCTCCAGAGACTACAGAAAGTGTGCCATCCACATCAGCGCCTTCGCTTGGCACCAGCCCTGGCAACATCAGCGTCAGCACTCCTTCGGGATCTGGCCGGTCCGGGACGGCAGAACCTGTGCTTAGTCTGCACTACAGCACTGAGGGCACCACCACTAGCACCATCAAACTGGACTTCACAGATGAGTGGTGAGCGTTCACACACAATCAGTCTTGACCTAAATATGTACAGGAATATGAGATATACAATGCACAACATAAATGAGTACACCTCCTTTTGAATTGAATACTTTATTCCGTTTCTCAGTGAATGTAGATAATATAGTTTTGTGCATTTAAACAAAATAGCTGTATTAATAGTTGTATATTCATTAAAATAAGAGTTTGGTCACCTAACAAGTTTAGGAATGGAAAGATGATTCATTTAAATTCAAATGGTGGATTGCAGAAGAAAATAATACAAACTACAAAATTTCAACAAGAACATACAGTTGCAATCAGAATTATTCAACCCCCTTTTAATTTTTCTTTCTTTTTTAAATATTTCCCAAATTATGTTTAACAGAGCAAGGAAATGTTCACAGTATGTCTGATAATATTTTTTCTTCTGGAGAAAGTCTTATTTGTTTTATTTCGGCTAGAATAAAAGCAGTTTTTAATTTTAAAAATAATTTTAAGGTCAAAATTATTAGCCCCTTTAGCTATATATTTTTTCAATAGTCTACAGAACAAACCATCGTTATTCAATAACTTGCCTAATTACCCTAACCTGCCTAGTTAACCTAATTAACCTAGTTAAGCCTTTAAATGTCACTTTAAGCTGTATAGAAGTGTCTTGAACATCTAGTAAAATATTATTTACTGTCATCATGGCAAAGATAAAATAAATCAGTTATTAGAGATGAGTTATTAAAACTATTATGTTTAGAAATGTGTTGAATTTTTTTTTTCTCTCCATTAAACAGAAATTGGGGACAAAAATAAAAAGGGGAGTTAATAAATCAGGGGGTTGAATAAGAATTGGATATTCCTAAATCACATTTCTTCAGATATCTACAGGTAAGAAGCCGACTGAAAAAGTATTTTAGTACACTTTCAGCTCCTCCCATAAACAGCTTCATTGATGAGATCTTTGACTTAAGTGGATCTGAGGGTGGTCTGATATCAACAGCGTACCGTCTAATTCAAAAACAGTGGGAAGATGACTTAGGAAATATAGTTCCAGAGGCAGTCTGGCAATCAACAATTCAAGGAAATTCACTCAACATTTATCTGCGTCAAACACGATTTATTACAATTTAAGATAATTCATAGGCTGCACTTTTCTAAAAGCAAATTGTCAAGAGTATTCCAAGAAATTGATCAAACATGATTTAGGTGCCACAGAGATGAGTCCACCTTGTGCCATATTTTCTGGACGTGTCCATCCCTATGACCATTTTGGTCTGTGGTGTTTGATACTTTTTCTTATATACAGTTGCAATCAGAATTATTAAACCCCCTGAATTATTAGCCCCCCTGTTTATTTTTTTTCCCCCCCATTTCTGTTCAACGGAGAGAAGATTGATAAACATAATAGTTTTAATAACCCATTTCTAATAACTGATTTATTTTATCTTTGGCATGGAGACAGTAAATAATATTTTACTAGATATTTTTCAAGACACTTCTATACAGTTTTAAGTGACATTTAAAGACTTAATTAGGTTAACTAGGCAGGATAGGGTAATTAGGCAAGTTATTGTATAACGATGGTTTGTTCTGTAGACTATCAGAAAAAAATCTAACTTAAACGGCTAATAATTTTGACCTTAAAATGGTGTCGAAAAAATTAAAAACTGCTTTTATTCTAGCCGAAATAAAACAAATAAGACTTTCTCCAGAAGAAAAAATATTATCAGACATACTGTGAAAATTTCCTTGCTCTGTTAATCACCATTTGGAAAATATGTAAAAAAGAAAAAATAAATTTCAAAGGGGGCTAATAATTCTGACTTCAACTGTATCTAAAAAGGAGATTCAACCAGATCCAGTAATAGCAATATTTGGTGTGACGGCTAAAAAACTTGCACTACCAGCAAGCCAATTAAATGCACTAGCTTTCTCTTCTTTGTTGGCCCGAAGGCTTATACTTCTGCAGTGGAAATCAACTAAACCGCCAACACACACTAAATGGGTAGAAAATGTCATGGCATATAAAGCTAGAAAAACTCAAATATTGCACCCAAGGCTCAAATAATAAATTCTTCAAAGATTTGAGACCATTCCTGTCATATTTGAGGACAGATTTATTACAAAGACTTGATTTGTAAGCTCCCCATCCCCGAACCCGCCCCTAAATTGTATTATTTATTTATTATTATTTCACCTTGTATTACTTTGTTCTTGTATATGTTTGAGTTGCTGTGTTAAGATCTTCAGTTTGTTATGAGTGTTACACAGTTTTTTTTAAAAGACTTGTCTACTAGTACAAAATTTCAACAAAATTTCACATTACATAAGCATACATACGCTTGATTTTTCCTTTTTATTGGAATTTATAAATGTATATTTTTTCCTTACATGTTCATTTGGGTGTACTCATTTTTGGACCATTATCTTGTTAGTTATTTTGTTAGATTAGTTTTGGTTTTGGTACTGACTAATCTAATGTATAAACAAATATAATATTGTAATGCATCCTATAGAAAATAATAATGTACAGTAATCGAGAGATCTGTGATGGATGTACTTATTTACTCTATGTTGGGCACTGTATACATTATGTTCAACGGACATTTAAAGAAAATACATCAGGACCAATCAAATCATTGTCTTTCTGTTGTTCAGACAACAAACATGATCTGATTTGCCTTCTAACACCATTACTCTCTGATCTTTTTTTATTCTATCATCTTTTTTCCTTTTTATTTAAAATAAAAAACCTTTGCTTTGTGTTCTCTGCTAAATTATCTAATTCTAATGGAAAAAGCTCACAAATTGTGATCAATTCTTTACTAAGTTAATTGTTGGACCTGCTAGAGTATTTATTAAATCATGATGCTATACAGTAATAATTGATTAATATTGTGACTGTTGGTACCAACTAAAACTATGAATGCTATTTGTTAATTGATGTAAAGCCTAAATAAAACATAACATTTTAGATATAAAATACTTAAATGGTAATCAGAAATGAAGTTAAATAGGTTTAAGATTATTAAATTGAAAACAGAAATAAAGAAGCTAAATAATGATGAATTAAAGTTTTAAGGATAAATTAAAAACTGAAAGTAAATAAATGAATACAACTGTGAATAAAAAAGCTTTCCTGAAAATGAACTGAAATAAGTTAAAATATTCAATTGGCTAAAACTGAATAAAAAATAGATGAATAAAATTCCAAAAATAAGTCATTAAAAAGTAACTAAAGCACATTATTAAATGCTAAACCTTGAAGTTGAATTAAAATGTGAATAAATGATGAATAAATACTATAATAACATATACACAGTACTTTGACCATATTGTTTTCTAAAACCACATTTTTGTGCGCATATTAAAAAAATATATTTTCAAATCTAGTCCACAAAGACTCATTTCTCTGTATTACAATTGCCTTATTAAAATTATGTTTCCTTCCCACTCTTTATAAATGTTGAGTATGTTTAATTAAATAAGAATGGATAAGTAACTTGTGTGTGCACCTGTGTACAGGAGCAGTCCAGCGTCTGGTGCTAAAGGCAGCAGTGGAGGACCGAAGTCTGGAGAGGTGGAGGAGAGTCAGAGCAGAGAGGAGTCCACAGGACACAGTCAGTCAACAAACACATCATGCCCATGACTACACTTTTATTGCTTATTTATCTTAACGTGCACTAAACCCTGGATAAAAGTACATTTCATTGCTTAGAAATGAGATGTTATCGCACTTTACCTGAGGTTATGAAATTCTGCTCCCTCTATCCCTGCAATATTTCAGGACATTCACACAGAATAGTTTTCTCCATACCAATGTGCTACATTTTCTTTTCGGCTTAGTCCCTTTATTAATCAGGGGTCACCACAGCAGAATGAACCACCAACTTATCCAGCATATGATTTACGCAGTGGATGCCCTTCCAGCTGCAACCCAGTACTGGGAAGCACTCCTACACTCTCATTCACACACACAAACACTATGGACAATTTAGCTTACCCAATTCACCTATAGCGCATATCTTTGGACTTGTGAGGGAAACCGGAGCACCCAGAGGAAGCCCACGTGAACATGGGGAGAACATGCAAACTCCACACAGAAATGCCAACTGACCCAGCCAAGGCTCGAACCAGCGACCTTCTTGCTGTAACGCGGCAGCGATACCCACTGCGCCACCCTGTAAACATTAACTTGATGGACATTGTAGGAAACCACGTGAACAGGGTTGCCGGGTTTTTTTCAACAGAACTAGCCCAATGACCAATCAAACCCAGTCCAGGGACCAATAAAACCAGCCCAAAACTAGTCTGATAATATAAAAACTAAAAAAAAATACTGCCGCCCTTTAGTAGAACACTTATTTTACTTCCCTGTATACATAATACTGTTTGTTCTTCGAAGATAACTATATATTAGTAATTATAAACATTCTGTTATCGCAAAAAGTACCTCAAGACTGATTGCACAGCTAACACTGTCTCTCTCATGTGCCATCCAGTTAAAAACTTTAAAATGTTTAAAAACCTTAAATAATCATTCTAGATATTCCTAATAAGATTGTAAATGAACAGACTTTCTACTGTAGATTTACATATACTTTTAAAATTATGAATTAGAAACAATCCAGATTTCCCAGTACTGGGTTATGGCTGGAAAGGCATCCACTGTGTAAAACATATGCCGGAATAGTTGGTGGTAGAAATCTGCAGCCTCGTGACCCGACCGTGACCGGCGCGAGAATTAAATTTCCGAATAAAACGCAGTAGTGGTCTGTAATTTGAACGGGAGAGAGCGGTCTAACAATATAGCGTTCCCGAGTCCTGACATTATTTCAGGACAGCATATCTGTGATTTCCTCATTCTTATTGAGCACCTGTACATCCAGTGCGCATGACTGTTACACATAATGAACGCATGACCAGTGCTTTCTGCACATGTTTTTTTTTTTTCCGCACAGTCTGTGCGCGCATCATCTGCATAACGGTCCTCAGAGCGGGCTTTACCAACATGGAAGAGAAAAGTGAAGATGTGCTGCATTCTTCAGCTTGCATTAGAAAACAGTCAGTTTACTTTTAGTAAACCCACATCTGGCAAGTCTGATGTATGGGAGTCTTTTTCAAGCATCATAGGAAAAAAAAAAAGGAAAAAAAATTACCCTTTGCACGATGTGATAATACCTCAAAGTTTTACCCTTTAGCAATCACAAGACTGGGCGACACTTATGTCTCATCACAGCGCAAACAAAACTGACATTTAGCCTACAATCCTTGCACAACCTACAGTTTTATCTGTTTTAGTAGTACCCAATTTAAACTTAAAATTTTGGAAATCAGATCTAAATTTAGCGGGAACGGTCGGGTCAGGTAGAAAAGGGGTGGGTCGTACAACGGGTGAACAAAGGCTGAATATACAGCGGGAGCGGTCGTGTGTGGAATAATGCCTTGCGGGGGTGGGACTTAAAATTGTCCTGTGCAGATCTTTAGTTGGTGGTTCATTCTGCTGTGACGACCCCTGATAAAAAGGGACTAAGCCGAAGGAAAATTAATGAATTAAACAATCTGGGAGATTGTTGCCAATCCATTACCATGGAATCTAAAAACAGGCAGACGCAACCCCCTGCACCTTGCAAAAGTGTGTTTATTCCTAGTTTTTGTTAATCAGTGGTAAAATATAAATTTGGTTAATTATTTTAGTGTAACCATATAAATATAAATGATTCAATATGTCGAACCTTTAACCCATGAAATAAAAAAAACAACTTGTCAACTTCAAATAATTTCAACTTTTACACTCAGCGCAATGTCAGTTTCAAAGCAGTAGACCAATCAGTAGAACTTTTGAATCAGGGCAAGCATTACAAGCTTCTGCTGGCATGACAACTGTCTTATTTAAAGGTGCAGTAGGTGATCTGCCTAAATGCTAACCGGTTAGCATAATATCTTTCAAATACAATCCCTCCCCTGCTGTCCAAAGCCAAAAAACTCCTGAAATCATGAACCCGCAGATTAAAGTTGACAGAGACCCACTAGATCATGTCATTCACCAGTTAGAAAACTTTACAGTACTTTATAATACTACAATTCTGAACTAAAAGCTGTATTATATCTAGCACGTTTTCAGTTGTGTAGCAAGCAAAACTTGTCATAATGTACAATATTTCATGCATGCAAGGATCGTTGGTCTCACTCTCTCATGCGCTTTGTCCTAAAGCGACTACTGTATGCTTAGTGGTTGGTTGGCAGCCTGCAGGAATTACACTTATTACTAAGCCATACTTACATGCTGGTTCAGACCTAGTATTCAGTGTAGCGGTAAACAATATAGGGAGCGCATCACAGGTTGTCATTGTTCAAAAATGAACCGATGTGATTATAAAACCAACTTTTGCTCAGTAAAGCAGGCTAGGCAGAATAGTGCTATTTACTTATGTTTTGTTGTTAAACTAAATAAAAATCTACATTATCGATGCTGTCAAAGGTACTTTATGAAACTGAAAATAGTCACATCAGTCTATCGACAGAAGATTTCAGTGGCTGATCAACACATCTGTGCATGTAACCCATTCGTAACACCAAAATCTACTTTAGCTTTGCGTGACTAAAATAGATTTAAAACAACATGACCTGTCTAAAAGAAACACTTCTGTTCTGTGGTGCCATCCTTCCTCCAGCATGTAAAAGTAACTCCAATATTGATTCAGATTTTAACAAGTTTTGATTCAGCATTTGTTTTTACCACTGTCACATGTGTCCATGAGACCACGCCCGTGAACGCGCATCGGTGGATCTGTGTAAATGGGTGTACAAATCTACATTTGCTGACAGACAGTTTGGGCTACTTATCAGAATTATGGGAATTATCGGCTCGACAATGTTTAATTGGATGAACATTTTTTAGTTTTATGCCTTACCCAGAATATAAAAATACATATAAATACATTTAGATCATTTACTTTAATCATTACTATTGGAATGTGAAGTGACTTTCAACCATCACAACAAAATTTTTTTCTGAAGACAATCACCTACTGCACCTTTAACATCAACATGGTCAAGGCACTTTTTAAATACCATACACTGTGAGAGTGCTGTGTCTCACATTTTTATGTGTGAATTGCCCCATAACCCCACATTCAGTTTGCTCAGGGTATAGAATGACCCAGGGTTAACTATTTTGAGTGTGAAAAGCCCTTTTTTCTCATTACTAGAGTCAAGCTCATCTTCAAAGAGTGAACCCACACCTGATGGGAGCCAAACTGCAAGCAGCAGCACTGAAAAGCCAGGCATCAGTTCTAAAAACAGCTCCGCTCCAGCGCCTGCTCCCCCAGGAGACCCGTCGACCACAGACACAGGTCATCCCTCTGAGGAGCTCCAGACTGCGGCTTCAGAGCAGCTGAGCGAACAGTGCAGGACCAGCGAAAACGCAGGAACTGCCAGTCAGGGTTCGACTCAACCCTCCCGCAATAATCAGGACTCTGATGACAGCGATGATGACCCCATCCTAATCCCATCAGCCAGGTACAGAGGAGGGCAGGGACAGAGGTATGGACTCTCGTCATGTCTAAATCTATAATGATGAGTGTTGATGATATGTATGCGAATGTTATGACAGACGGGAGGTCCTGTAAAACACAAGCGTGTTTATCTTAAAGGAATAGTTCACACAAAAATGAAAATTCTGTCATCATTTATTCACTTTCCATTTGTTTTTAAACTACAGTGTCCAAGAGCTTAATGTGCTGCAATTTAAGAAAACACATGCAATTACAAAAAAACGCCAGCAAATTAAGAAAAGATCCTTATTGGTTTGACAGCATATGTGTTGCAAATCCTCCAACTCAGGCTTATTCTGAAAATGTACCTCTATATACATTTCTGGAGAGCACCAAATATGTTCCAGGAGCTTTTTGTTTTCGTGGATCCACCCGAGACCACAGTATACGCTTTTTGAGATCTCAAATTTCTCTCGCGAGTGCAATTCACGCCTGCTGTTCTCGCGTAAATCCACCAGAGGCTGCTGTCGACTGACTGTTTGACTGACCGATCGTCTGACCCACCCTCCTCCTTCTCTAAACCCAATCAATAGTATTTTAAAAAACACAGATTGACCCGCGTACCCACTCCTTAAACCCAACCGACAAATTTAAAAAGCGTTTTACTACATTCTCACCTTTGTTATTTACTCATTTATTTTGTTTTTTGGATTCTGTTTTTGTCTTACCCGCTTTCTGGAACCGTTCTTCACCAGACTCGAACCCCGTCGTCGTGGTCATCCCCTCTCTACGTCTCAAGTCCGCCGACTTACATGGTGAGCTAACTGAACAAACGGGTAACAGTGGGAAAGCTGTCCATACGGAGGTAAGCGATTAGCTGGTAAGCGCGAAAAGGAACTGCGTCATACCGCCCTGTTTCGTTCGTTTTAAAAATTAAATGCAGCCAAATGTACTTCTGGCTACATAATTCACCATCTCCAGAAATGTATATTGGGCTATGTGACTGATAACAGCGGGAAAGCTGTCCATACGGAGGTAAGCGGTTGACTGGTAAGCGTGAAAAGGAACTGCGTCATACCACTCCGTTGCATTTGTTTTAAAAACAAAATACAGCCATACGTACTTCTGGCTACATAATTCGCGATCTCCAGAAACGTATATAGGGCTACGTTTTCAGAATGAGCCTATGTTGAGATCTTCACAACGCAAACACATTAAAAAAAAGCACTTTCTCAAAAAAAGCATTTTCTCAAAACACAAACAAATTAAGAAAACGCCTGAATTTTCACACAACACATGCAAATAGCATGGAACACAACGGAAATGTTTCAAGGGTACCCTAAAATGTGATGGACCCGGCTATTTAGGTTATGGTTATTTAGGCTGATGAAATACGGCAGACAAGAGGATCTTTTCTTTATTTACTAGCATTTTTTTGTAATTGCATGTGTTTTTAAATTGCGTTAAGCAAGCCACCGTATCAAACCTGTTTGAGTTTCTTTCTTCTGTTGAACACAAAGGAAGATGTACTGAAGAATGTTGGAAAAAAGTGACTTCCGTAGCATATTGTTTCTACTATGGATGTCAATGATTGCTTTTTCATCAACATTCTTCTAAATATCATGTCTTTCATTCAATGGAAGACTAAAGTTTAGAACCAATTGAATGCGAGTAAATGGCGAGGACATTTTCATTTTTGGGTGAACTATCCCTTTAAATACTGGATAAGCGTCAATGAAATTCTGCTCTTCTCATTAGATTTAGTTACAGAGGATCAGCTGTAGGGGATAGGATGATAAGGTACTGTGCTGTTTCTAAGATGCCCACTAATATAATCTAATTGCAAGGGGGTGTATATTTAATTTATGCCGAGTTCAGACTACAGGAAATCAGCCAGATTTTGGCCTCTGTGTGACATAGGGTGATCTGTTCTGGTGTGATTGGCAAACAGCAATAGATGCTCGGATGCGAGAATTCATTTGTGTCAAATTCAAACAATTTATAATGTCGTCCATGACAGATTCTGTAAAACTAGCTAGCTATGCTTCCATCCACCAATTTTACGTACGTTGTCAGATATTACATAAAAGACTACAAATGGAAGCACCAGTGAGGAAATAGTAAAACTGTACAGAAACAATTAGGCACTTGGGGAAAACCTCAAATTCACCAAATAAATTCCGTAAGGTGCATCAAAGTTCCTGATTTTGGCTCAATACTAATAAATGCACTAACCAGTGGACCGATCTCTCCTCTCAATATCCCATGTTGTTTTAATGATTCTGCAAACACCTGAGAGAAGGTCCATTTTCAAGATTTTGCATTATTACCGCCTAGAATTGTCTCACACCATTCGATTCCCAAACACCAGGCACCACCTCCAAATACAAGATAACTTGTATTAACTACAGGCAGTAAACCACAGGGTGAAGTATTGGGTGTGTTGTCTTGTGCTCTGAGGTGCAACTTGTTTATTTTGGAGGAAAAGTATTTATCGAAAAGGAAAGGGGAGGGAAAGGTTATCGACCAACACATAAGCTCTTCAGTACACAGCTTTCAAATAAAGTGAGACCGCAGCGCTGATCTTGCCAGGAAAAAATATGATTTTTTTTTTGTTTATGCTCGTTTCTGAAAATATGTTGCTAGTTGCGTTTTTGTTGACGATATCACTTATTGATTGTCAAGATAGAAATTTGTAGCCTGCCCATGACTAAAGGAGTCAAAATATGCACTTCCTGACAAATGTCTTGTCGTTGATCTCAGTTGTATGAGCAACAAATAATAACTTGACTTCTAGTTGATCATTTAGAAATATGTTAGAAAGTAGATTTTTCGGATCTGTTGAACTGCATCCCAATCATCACAAATACTGCAGAAGACCTACTGGAACCTGCATGGACCCAAGATTCTCATAGAGATCAGTCAAGTTTGGTGAAGGAAAAATCATGGTTTGGGGTTATATTCAGTATGGGGGCATGCGAGAGATCTGCAGAGTGGATGGCAACATCAGCAGCCTGAGGTATCAAAATATTTGTGCTGCCCATTACATTACAAAACAACAGGAGCAGGCAAATTCTTCAGCAGAATAGCGCTCCTTCTCATACTTCAGCCTCCACATCAAAGTTCCTGAAAGCAAAGACGGTCAAGGTGCTCCAGGGTTGACCAGCCCAGTCACCAGAGATGAACATTATTGAGCATGTCTAGTGTAGGATGGAGGAGGCATTGAAGATGAATCCAAAGAATCTTGATGAACTCTGGGAGTCCTGCAAGAACGCTTTCTTTGCCTTTCCAGATCACTTTATTAATAAGTTATTAGAGTCATTCCAGAGATGTGTGGATGCAGTCCTCCAAGCTCATGGGAGTCATACACAATATTAATTCTTTTTCCACTGCACCATGACTTTATATTCTATACTGTACATTATTTCTGTTAAGTGACAAGACTTTAGTCTAAGCAAAGTCAGACATTACTGTCCTAATTAAATAATAAAAAACCAAGGCGTAATCATATTTTATTTTGGTAAAATAAGCGTAATCTAGAGGCCTTTGCCTTTTATATAAACCACTTCTGATAGCAAATGATCAACTAGAAGTTATTCTATTATTTGTTGTTTCTAAAACTTGGATAGACGACAAGACTTTTGTCAGGTAGTGTACATAACCTGAAATAGTGACTGTCATACCAGACAACCAAATTGTAGTCTGAACCTGGCATTGCTCTTCATTAACCCTGTATTTATATTGTGTGGCTTGGTGAAATATGTTATTAACTATGTAATGTAGTGTTTCCTAATAATTTGAGTTTGCAAATGTGTGATGAATCTTTGGTTAGTTACTAACCAAGTAAAGTAGCTTCATGCATGAATTTGTAAGTTACCTTTGGTGTTCTGAATAAAATAATCACTCACCAAGGGTTATGACAGAGATTATTGTATAATAATATTGACCGCAAACGGTATTCTAGAGATTTTAGTTTCTAAAGAAAAAACCTACACTCACTCACACAACAAAGACACTGTAGAAACTGCTTTCACAGCTCTTTACAAACAAAGCTGAGTCAGCAGATTTACTCACAACAAATTGAGTTCTCTTAAAGAGACCGTTGTAAAGTTAAACTGTATAGCCATAAAATATCAACTGGATTGTTACCTGAAACCTCATCAAAAAACAAACAAACAAAAAAAACAGAATAGAACAAAGTATTACTACTACTCATTATTAAGGTAAATGGTAAAACACACCATAGATTTTAAATGACAAGTCATAGCTAGTGATCAGAATAAAAGAAAACACATACAAAAACTAATTATTGTGTCACTTATGTTCTCGCTGACTGCTGCTTACATTTTCTGTAAAACATGTCAGTGTCCTATAGAGGGCGCTACAGCTGTATAAATGTTTAGTAAATGTAAAAAGAAAAAAAAACACTATTCAGATAAAATACTGTCTGGCAGAATGTTGTTCTAGTTGTTCAATTTTATCATCTTGGACTAACGTTGTGGTGATCTGTTGTTGTGTTTGTTTTTTTCGAGTGTTCTGTGCTCTTCTATTCCAGACGCTCGGCTGCGGCCCGAATCCAGGAGTTGTTCCGCAGGAGGAAAGAAAGACGTGAGATGGAGGAGAGCGAGACTCAGAACATCAGGAGACCCTCCGTCAAGATGATGTACAAGGGTCACCGCAATTCCAGGACCATGGTATTGTTTTTACCGTCTCGTACATACAGCGCCCTTCACTAATACTGGCACAGATATGAGCAATGATGTGTGTGGAAAAAATGGCTTTTGGTCCTTTGCTCAAAATATTGAAAAAAAACAAAACTGAAGATCGAGCTTGGGTTGGTTGTTGTATGAGAGTAGGGCATTGAAACCCTTTCAACAGGTTTGTGGTGATGTTGGTGGCATCATGTTGTTGTTTTGGGGAATTTCTGATCCCAAACCCAAACTAATTTCTAATTACTTCTTTTGTTGTGACTTTTTTTGTTGATATTTTATAGGATGCTAAAATCGTTCTCCTAACAGACAGACACATATCATCTTCTAGATAACTGGAATTTACCAATTATTGCCTGGACGATGGAAATGTTTTGGTACTTTTTTTTATAGGCGCTTGCTATTTTGTGAAGCTGGACAACTTTTTTCCTCCAATCACAGCTCTCTTTGTTTTTGTTTGTTTGTTTTTATATTTTTTACATATATACATTTTTTGTTTGCAAAATTAGTAGTAAAATAAGTACTGTCATAATGGCAAAGACTAAAGAAATTGGTTATTAGAACTAAATGAGTTATTAAAACTAAAACCTCTCCATTAAAAAGCAGTTATTTGAAAAATGTTAAATAATACAAATTTCACAGGATGGCTAATAATTTTGTCTGTTACTTAAATGTGTATATATTCTAAATAAATAATAATGATTCAAAAATAAACTAATTGTAAAAAATAATCATATTTTAAAGAAATGCACTGGTATAAATAAATAATAATTTAAAAAAAAAAAGCTTCCATGTTTGCAATAGGTTTTTTCCTGAATTTTTTTTTTTTTAAAAGTTCTTGACCAAAAAAATCAAAAGGTTAAACTATAAAGAATTTTTTGTCAGTTTTCTTTGGTCATATTTACCAAGTAAGCCAATATTAGTGGACGGCATTGTCTCAATAAAAGCATCTCACTGTTGGTTAGTTAGTAGTTCTGATTCATGAGCAAAGTTTTTTTGCAAAGAACCACTGACAGACATTTCCCTCTGTTGCTCTGGCTGTGCGTGCAGATCAAGGAGTCATGTTTCTGGGGGAGTAATTTTGTGATGAGCGGCTCTGACTGCGGCCATATCTTCATCTGGGACAGACACACAGGAGAGCACCTGATGCTGCTGGAAGCCGACAACCACGTGGTCAACTGCCTACAGCCTCACCCTTATGACCCCAGTGAGAAAGAAACACAGGACGTCATTAAATATACACTTTTAAATGTTTCTGGATCATAACATTTGGTCTGACTGTCTGTTTTTGCAGTTCTTGCTTCATCAGGAATCGACTATGACATTAAGCTGTGGTCGCCTTTAGAACAGTCACCATCATTTAACAGAGTGCTTGCAGACGAGGTGCGGACAATGTTTTGAGTTTTCAGACTTCAAAAATGTGTGTGTTTTTAAAATGCATGTCTTTATCAGGCTTGTTGTTTGCTATAAGATGTAATTGAAATCCCCAATAGAGGGCACTAGAGCTCCAAGAACTGTAGTTGGATAGGAAAGGGGTTTTAACCAGATGGTCCTTGGTCTAATGTTTGGAGAAAAAGAATAATAAAATTGTATAATAAAAGTGTGTACATATTTATATATATGAAAGGTTTTAATTAACACAATACATATAATTAATACAGATTTAAACTGAATAATCCAAATATATTTCAAATATATAAAACACTAAAGAAATTAAAGTAAGAATACAAATAAGTAATACAAAGTTTTAAAAATGTGATTAAGGTTCTAAAAAAAAAAATTATTTATTCAATAATTAAAAAAAACATTGAAAATGAACCCACTGAGAGTACATTGTCCACTTGTGTTAATAAATGTAATGCATACGGATTGAATTTGCTGATGTGTTTGTGTGTTGTAGGTTATAGCTCGTAATGAGTTGATGCTGGAAGAGACAAGGAACACCATCACTGTTCCTGCTTCCTTCATGCTTCGAATGCTGGCATCATTAAATCACATCAGAACAGGTGAAATTCCTCCAGATTCTGTATGTCTCTTGATAATCATGTAGTATTGACCTTATTCTTTACATACGAGCAGGAGCAGCCATTTGAATCTTTCTGGCTTGAGACGTCTGGTCTCATTCGCTTCCATTGATTTGAAAAACAGCTTGTTATGCTGCTTGCTGTTGCAAACAGATCTTTTCTTATTTTATTATTCTACTTTTTATGTATAGTCATGAACACACTTGATTGTAGGGCCAGTTATTATTCTTAGTTCTGTTCTAAACAATTGCAAAAATGAGTGCAATTCTGCATTAAAGACTAAGGTCAATACAGTGAGGTACATTTTGAGAAATTATTAATCAAATAAAAAGCTGGATGTTAATGACAACACGAGCAAGAAATATTTGAGATTCTGACGTAGTCGCATATCATTGAACATGTAAAAACTATTAGGAGACTACTTGGAAATGACAAGTTTCTCAGTATTTACACTTTATAGTTGTGTATTATTTTGAAATGTAACTTTTTATTTGTTTCTGCAAACTGCTGATGACATTTCTTCCCAATTTAAGTAATGTTGTCATTTAGAGCATAAAACAGCAATTCATCAAAATAACAAAAAAGATGTCAGACATGTTTATATTCATTAGACGACAAAGTTTAGCTTGCAATAGCACTATTTAGTGAAATAACCCTGATCATAACAATAAACACCTTTAAATCACAATATTTATAGATCATTAAAGGATAAAACAAATATTAACATTTTACTCAAATCCACACATAGTAAATTTTAAGAAATTAGAGTACTTTCTAGTGGTCTTAATAGTTTTTGTGTAGCTGTTTGTGCAATTGTTTAGGGCTGTTATGATTATTCAAAGGTTTTTGCATTGATTTTTGGTCAAACATAAAACGCTGTGAAATATTATTACAATTTTTGCATTATTAAATAAATTTCTTGTGGCCAGATATTTTAAACTCTGAAATATTGAAACGTTCACACAGTCACACGCCAAACAGGCACAGTTTACTCAAAGATTAAAATGTACTCACTATTTACTCACTTCACTTGTTTCAATACTATAGGAGTTATTAAATTATATTATTTTTGTGTTCATTAAAAAAAAAAGAAAACAAGAAAGCAAGTGAAGGGTGTAATGAAAATAGTCAGTAATTTTTGGGTGAACTATCTCTTTAAAAACGAATGCAATGATAAACGTTTACTCCATTATGATTAAACTCTATAATAACCTCCTAGGGCCCGAGTGTTCACATACGTGGACAGCACATTTTTAGCTCTTAAGTGGCTATTTAAAATACTTTATAGTTTTATATTTTGTTACAGACATACAGTGTCATCCTGCAACTGTTTTGCAGCATATGAAATGTCCCAAACCCTATTTTTAACTGTCCAAAATGGGAAGAAATGTTGTTTTTACTCTCTGATAGTCAAAACAAGTAAAAAAAAAAGTCTATGTTAAATATGCATAAAAGAAAATTCGGCAAAAAGTGTTTTATGTAAATTGGGACCACGAGTCGGACATCATTTTTCTCTAAAAGTACATCATATCAAATCTAAATGATACTTAGATTTTTATTTTAATTAGGTTCCAATAAGCCCAAATAGCAAAGAGAAAAAAAAATTCATGTAAAAAAACACCTTGGGACTTAAAAGGTTAAACTATAATTTCATTATTGCATATCCTGCGATGTGACTATTGCGGATGCACACATTGCGAAATTGATGCTGAAATGATATATTGTGCAGCCCCAACTTGAATATAGGTTAGTTGTCTTTACTTCTTTTTTTTTCCTTGGCCAAAAACTTGCTCTCACATTGTTAGTGCTGTGTAAGCATTATCAAAATCAATATAAAAACAAACATGCTCTATGATATGCTGTAATAAATTTGAACATCAGTTTTTCTTATTATGTACCATGTATATGTAGACAATACATGAAACATTACGTCATGAAAATGTTCTGCAAAAGTCATGGAATTTTAGTTGTAAAAATGTGTATGAACCCTGCTTATAGTCAATTCAATCCATCCTTGCTGAAAAAAAACCCAATTAATTATAAAAAAAAAGTGATTGACCCCAAACATTTGAATTTCAGTATATTTTTGTTTTGTCAAATCAATGGATCATGTGCAATGTTAAAATGTTTGGCTTTCATTGCAACCAAAAAACGCTCAGATATTCAGCTTTTGTGCAAAACAGTGGAGTGTCTGCAGCGCACCAGACACTAAACAGTCGTGTTTACTGTCAGCAGATATTAATAGTAGCATTTAGTTTTTACGACTTTGAACAGGTGTGTAAATGAGCGCTTTTTCTCCTCTCCTCAGACCGCGTGGAGGGCGATCGTTCAGAAGGCTCAGGACAAGAGAACGAGGACGAGCAGTAGCTCCTTCTGCTAAAAAGTCACCGGTTCATTTTTTTGCTACAATGCACTTGAGCATTTGAGATTTGTACACAAGTTACAAAATAGAGTATTTCCCTATAGGTTCAGTTTTTTGGCATTGTTCTTTTTTAAATGAGACTTTTCTTACTAATTACTCCATGTGAGAGTAAAGCGCGTTTGGGGAGTTCATGCAAAAAACAAAACAAAAAAAAAAACGATGTGTAAGAAGTCAAAATGAGACTTAAACGGCTGGTGCTTGAAGAGAGTATTTAAGTGCAATATTAATTTGTTAAATCAAACGGTTGAGCTTTTTTGAACGGTGTTATGTGTGAAATCTTCTCGTAGCCTCAAATGAAGAACTCGGATGTTTGTATACCATGAATTATGCATGTCAAACATGAGTTTGCCGAAAACGTGCTCTTAGTCTCTAACAATGTTGTGTATAAAAATGGCTCTTTTTTTTTTTTTTGTCATCATTAAATCTCGCGTCGCGCAGAGATCTTCTGTCTAACTCCAATTACAGGTACTTGCAATATTTAATTATCCAAAACCTTCATTATACGTTGTTACACTGCAGAATGTTTATAAAGGTTTATTAAATTAAGAATAGTTTTTGGACTCGGTCTATACATAAACCCACTGCTGTCTAGCCAAATGGTTGTAGCATTAGTTGGCAGGTCGTGTTTCTCTCTCTTTCTCCTCACAGCACAGATGGCCTTGTTGTGGCAGCTGTTGGTGTGAATGTTCTGCTAAGTGACTGCTGATCGCTGGGAGAAGTTAAAATGAAATATCTCCTCATCTAATTCTGTGCTAACCTCATTCAACGCTGTTAAGGAATGTAAGCCATCTTTTTAAATGTTTTGTCCACTGATTTTTTTTTTTTTTGGTTTTGTTTTCTTCAGATTAAGTTCCAGTTCCATTTCAAACCGTGTGTGTGAGAGGATGGTTTAAACATTAAATGTGTTGTGATTTAAAGCAAAATTTGACTGAAAGCTTGTTGGGTATCAATATAAAGTTTAATAACACAGACAAAAAAATATGATATACTTCTATTGTGGAAAATTGAGACCACTTGAAATGTTTAAGTTTCTTTGGATTTATTGGGTATGGGTTTGAGTGTAAAATGATAAGATTGCTAAATTTTTAAAAGGTGCTGAAATGTAAGTTTTTGATTTTTCTAAAGCATAAAAATACCATAATGTGTTTGCAGATATTTAAGAAACATGTCAAGTGAACATTCTTGTTTATCTGAAAAACAATGCTGAAGTCAAATATTCTGCTTTGAAAATGTGTTTTCCGTGCCGGAACACTGTTTTGTTTATGTTTTTTTTTTAAAACCCGCCCAATGCCAGCTTGCCCAATTATATTTCAGCACCCTGGGTTGCCTTTTTGGAAAACCACATATTTCATTCATTCAGTTAGGAAGACTTTCATAGCATGCGTCCGTGACCGAAATGCGACCTCCGGTGGACAGTAACAGACTCCGAAATGAGACTCGTATTCAGCGTTCCACATGAGGTTATTAATAATTAGAAAATAAATATTATGAACGTAAACATTAGGTAAGCAGGTTACATTGTAACCGCGTGTCCTAACAACACGCTACGTGACAAGATTTGCAGTGATAAGCAATTAGGTTGTTTGCACCAGACGAAACACGACAGAAATTTAAATACAACCATTCAGAAGCACAGAATATGCACTCACTCACGGAATGGTAAGGTTTATAATCTAACTAATACATATTAAACCTCTTTAACATTATTAAATGTACATGCTGAATCACTATGTGTTGGTTTTCAGTCACAATTCCAAAGTTCAATTTTAAATGGTTTATTTTATTTTCAAGATCTGAGGTGAACTATCTGCTGTTGCTTTTTAGTATGACAATAAATGTCATGTAAAATGGCTTTCAAACTCACATTATTAGCATTTAACACTAAATAAAGCACATGAGGTGTACCTGAGGTGATCAGTTTATCTTGTTGTTCCCCTGTGAGAAATAGAAGCCGTTTCTAAAATATCAAGTCAAGGTGTTGGTTAGACAAAAAACTCCTTTTAATATGGAAAATATTCCTTCTATCGTGTGCCGTGTGCTTTTATTTAGAACAAGACTAAAATCAGCCTCACTGTTGGTGTCGTCAATCTGGCAACCTGTGCTTGCATTTGTTTTGATCCAGGAGTGCAACACCTAGGTCAACCACTGGGTGTCAGACTTACATACTGCACCTTTAAGTAAAATATATTGTCATTTACAGCTGCTTTGGACAATATCAACATTGGTCAGAATAATAAATGTTTTCATTTGTTGTGATGGAAAAATCAGAGGTTTGTTCACCAAATCTAAACTTAACTTTTTTCAAAACACTGGTATTGTGTTGTCTAAATATGGATGTAAACTTGTCTAAAACATTTAGTTATTTTGACCATTTTACATATAAATATCTCAATGAGAACATCATTTAAAAATATGCAAGAAATTTTAGGTGGTTTACAAGATAAATGATGTTTTACTCAAACACATAACTACCCATTGGAAATCAAGAGAAATTGAAAATTTTCAAGTGGTCTCTTTCCCGTTGCTGTATGTGCTGTGGATTGCACACAAATAATGCAGTCATTGACAAAGCAGCCTATGAAGATTGGTGTTTAAACGACTGGCATAATACAGAAAAGGTTTCCTCAGGAATTATTATTCATTACTGAACACATTTTCAGAGTATTCTAACTGAAATGAACAAGGTAGGAACAAAAACATTGATGTAAAAAAAAAAAAAGTCACTGATAAAATCTTCAAGTGCAGTTATCAGTGACATTACAAAGGGACAGTTTACCCAAAAAATGAAAGAATTTGAGATTTTTAGCTGAAACGGTGGTCTTTGGTGTTAAAGTAAAATGCAAGTCAATGACTACTGGCACTTTGAGAGTCAAAAACAAAAGAAAAACATACAGGCAAAGTAAAATTAATACCTGTGAATTCTGATGATATACTGCAGAGACTGTGGATCATTTTATGAAATCACCAATTATCAGTGGCGGTTTTAGTTTAAATGGCACCTTGGGCGAATCACGCCATATACCCCAACCCCCTCCCCAAAACCATCTAGTTATAGAAAAAGGACAATATGTACATTCTAAAAAAAAAAAAATAGTTTTAACCCAACTTTGGGTAAAATATGGACAAAACCAGAACTGGGATTATTAAAAATACTTATATTTTTTTATAAATAAAATTATTAATATTATTATTATTATACAGTTATTCTAAATAAATAACAGAAAACTATCCTAAATGTAACTGGATAACAACGTAAAGACAAAACTGGAGTAATATGCTAAGATCACAAGAAATATTTTGCATGAATATTATGACAATTCTATAGAATACAAAAAAAATTCACGTTTTTTATAGAATTATCTTCTCATGTTAGACCCGACTCAAGGCCGAGAATTAATGTTATTACCTCCCTTACCTCCCTGAATATATTCCTCCTTTCTGCTTCATAGCCATGCTTAGTCAAAATAAAATCATTATCATATTATAAGATTCAGTTGTCAACTTGCAAAACTCACTGCTTGTTGACACCTCGTGTCATAAAAGTAACAGAAAAGGCCTTTAACGTTACTCCGGTTTCACAGCGCACAGATGATTTTTACTGGGGCAGGTTTTTTTTTTTGGTTTTTTTTGCACCGTCTCCCCTTGCTGCTCCCTCCAAGATGCCGCCCTGGGCGATCGCCCATATTGCCCATGCCTAAATCCGCCACTGTCACCAAGGATCACAATTTCAGCAAAAAAAAAAAATTTACCAAATTTTCCGCAGAACTATAAAAACTGCATTTTATGAGGTATTCTATTTGCTCCTATTATGTCCAGAATATCTGTTAACCTGATTTTTGTCCTACTGAACGCCAGCTCAATGCCTGAAAAAAATATTTCGAAATTTTAATAGGTTTTCTTGTCCACATCTAGATAACTTCCAAAATATTTGGTACCTTTTCTCCAAATCTTATGGCACTTCAGTTGTTTTAATATATAAATCTGAAGTTGGAAAAATTGGAGAGGGCAAACATAATTACAAACAGTACACATTGAAGAGTGATTACAATTTCCTTGTATAAAAAAGTAGTATACATATATAGCAAATACCTGACCAGATATGACAGCTGTACATATTTTTACAGTATCTTTTATGTTACAAAAACATATTCTGGTGAGATGCAGTAGGGCTTCTAGTACCTGAAACATTGGTGGTACAGCAATCATGGTCGCTCTTTGGTCTCACCAAAGCAAGTAGCAGCAGCAGTTGCTTGCTAAAATAGTCAAGTTTATTACATAGTACGCAAGTCATATCTGTAAACATGTGCCAATGTGTTTGTTTAACCTTCTGTACCTTCAAAAGCTGCAGATTATATAGCAATCTGGTCCTTGAAGTAGTTCACAGTCAAAAGATCTACATTTTTTCCTCACGCTCCATTTCTTCTTCATCATCATCATCATCATCTTTGACTATTCCTTCATCGATGCTTTCCATCCTGAGTCTCTGTCCATCCAGATACCGAGGCACTCGCTGTGTGTTTCGAACCGTGAACAGGCTTGTGGGAATTTGAGTCCATTCTCCTAAGAGCTGAAGCTTGGCGTCGTTCTCTATAGCCTTGGCCAGAGAGGACGCAAAGCTGTCCAAGGATTTGTGGATGTCTGCCGTTACTTGGACTACTGAAGGGTCACCTGGAGAACAAAACGGAAGACAATGATTGGAAACTGAAGTCAAATTCTCAGTCAACGTTCTATATTTTGTTGACATTAGAAACAATACATCTCCATATTTTGACTTTTCATAATTGACGCTATTGGTCTCCAAGCATTGGTAGGTTTTACAAATATTTCACCAATGAAAAGGGTTAGGAGTGGTTCATTGGTTTAACACATTGGCTCAGCACTTTATTTTGTATACAGTGGTTCCTCGCTATAATGCGGTTCACCTTTTGCGCCTTCGTTTTTTTTTTTTAACAGCGCATTGTGTTTTGCATCTTAATTGTCAGTAGACCATTGTCAATCAATCTCCTCCGTGTCTCCTGTACAGTACAGAATGCGTTCAGCTTGCCAAATTAACATAAATCTTTGATCACTAGCAGTGTGAGTTGCAAGAAGGATGCAAAAAGGGTTGTGACTGTCTGCACCAAGACCTTCGTAAAGGGGATCGTATATCAGATGCGCCACGCAACACCTTTTGGAATTGTAAACATAGGTTTATATTAGGGTATGCACACCAGCGCTGCAAGTCAGTGGCTGTCTGCGGTGCCCAGCTGTTCTTATTTCTGCCGTAATTCATTTATCAGTTGACATTTCTGTGCGGAGTTTGCATGTTCTCCCCATGTTCGCGTGAGTTCCCTTAGTGTGCTCCGGTTTCCCCCACAAGTCCAAAGACATGCGGTACAGGTGAATTGGGTAAGCTAAAATTGTCCGTAGCGTATGTGTGTGAATGAGTGTGTATGGGTGTTACCCAGTGATGGGTTGCTGCATAAAACATATGCTGGATAAGTTGGCGGTTCATTCCACTGTGGTGACCCCATATTAATAAAGGGATTGGGCCGAAAAGAAAATGAATGAATGAATAACATGCGAATGTGTGCGTCCGCTGTGTGTTACTTCTAACTGTCATGTGCGCGGCGCATCCAGTGTGCAAGTCGATCCCCGTAAGGATGGAGTCTGCTTTAGCTTTGTGGATCAGTAACTGCAGGAAAAAAACCATTACGCTGGATGCCGACATTATCCGCACTAAAGGTAAAAAGCTTTATGAACCATTTGCTGACAGCGATGAATGTTTGCACCTGACAACAGATTGATCTTTGGTTTCATTCTACTGGACTTAATTTTCTATGAAACTTTGAGTGTGTTTAAACACAAGAGAAAAGAGTGAAAATGTTAATGTCTTTCTGAGAAAAGTGTATGAAGTGTGTAGTGAGGGGTTTTACAGCTTTTAAAACGTCTATAATAATTGTAAAAAATAAAGCTGACTACTTTGCGGATTTCGCATATTGCGTTTTTTTTTAGAACGGAACTCCCGCGATTAACGAGAGACCACTGTATTACAAAAATTCTTTCAATGCAGTCTCACGGCAATTCGTAACTTTTTCATTTAGTGGCTGATTCGTTTGAATTTGTACGATCTCATTTGTATTTTTTAGTGCGATTTTTCTCATCACCCGATGACGATTAGGTTTAGAGGTGGGCTTTGGGGGCACGCAGACTTTTAAAATCGTATGTTTTGTATAAATGAAATCATGCATAAAATTAGTTTAAAATTGTTTTGTTTAGTTAGAAGTTCGGCAGATTTTTTGACCCACACAGCTACAATAAACTCAAAATGTATAGCCTGCAAGCAGATGAAAGCTTGAACTTGAAGATTAAGGGCCTTAAAAAGTCTTAAATGCTATTTTACAAGGTATTAAATGTTGTATCAGTATGCTAAAGTTTGCCCGAATTTAATCTGTGAATATTGGGGTGCTGTGTAGTTTATGAAATTGATGAACTCTGCTAGTTTTGACATTACACTGCTTTGTTTACTGCAGTTATCAAGGTAAAACACCATTATTCCTACTGTTATAGATGCCACCTGCTGGATTTTTAAATAACGTTTTAGTTTAGGATTAGTTTCTTACAATCAGTACTTGATAAATATATTGTAAATTAAAGTATTGCCAATGTTACTGATTAAAATCCTAAAGTGGCAATAAGGTCTTAATAAATAGAAAGAGTCTTAAAAAAGGGATTGCATTTCACTGTATACACCCTGATGATACTAGTAATGGAGGAAACCCCTCTGATTTTCGCTATAACTTTTCACCAAAATCAAGGTAAAATTAAGTTAATTACCATATGTAATCCCTGACCAGATGTAAAGACAAACCAACATACAGCACATAAAAAGATTCAAGATGACAATATAATAAAATGAGCATTTTCTGTCAGTTTGTGAGAATAGCATTTATAGTAGCACCATTGTGAACATTTAAGTCGTAGTTTGTTTAAATCAGAGAAGCCCAAAGTTGGCCCGTTGTAACCTTTGATTTGGCCCACCATTCCATTTGAGAAAGGAGTATGAATGATTGGCAGGGTTGGGGCGAATGATTTTAAGAGAGATTGTCATTACTAGTTTAAAATAATTAGTTTTTTTACTAGTTTTAATTACTAGTTTTAAATTTTTGTTTGTTTGTTTTATTGCTGAGCAACAAAAAAAGTTTTTTTTTTTAATTTAAATGTTAATTGTAAATACGTAGATAAATACTTTGTAAAAATGTAAAGGACAATGCAGAAGACATCTGCGAGCAAATCAAGGCTAAATCAGGTGCAGCTTGACTAGCATAACTCCACTCTGTTATAAATGAGATAGTTTTTACTGTAATAAGTTCATTATAAAATGTTATAATTAATACAAAGCAATGCTTTCTAGTTATTTTTAAATAATATTAAATAAATTAGGAAGTACCCATGGCAGCTATAATTACCTTCGGCCCACTAGCCTTAATCTCCTGGTTTAAATCTCTTCCAAAAATAGCAGGAACAAACATTTTCGAAACCTTTCAACTCAATTTTAACTGAAGCTTTAAATAAAATATTGTAATAACAAATAAATGGTGTGCTTTAGATCTAAAATAGGAGAACCAACATTTTAAATGGTTCTATTATTTCACTATATTTTGATCAAATAAATGCATGAGCATCTCTTTCAAAATCAAACAGGTCATTACTATCCAAAATATTCCAAACGGTAAACTACCACAAGAATCTGTGCACTTGTTTTCACACGAGTCACAACTAACAAAGACATTTTTGCATTCATCAGAAGAAAATTGGAGCACATCAGATATACCTTGTGGTATGTGATCCACTTGGTCCTCGAATGTGACTGAGCTCCTCCTCTTATTGGCGGTGCAGTGGGCTGAGTGGGACGCCTCTGAGGTGTAGCTCTCCAACAGCATGACGTCTGTTGCTACGGGGTAAATCACAGCAGGCATCTTTCAATCAAATATCTCTTTTAACACCGCTCACCAGCACCCACCCACACCAGTCTGGACACTGTGGGAGAGGCGCTGAGCTCTGCCGTCTGCCTGTTATGCCATACTCATGGGCTCTGTGTTTCCTCAAATGGCAAACCCTGATAACAACAGCCTGCAAGCCAATAAACCACCAATGCTGACTGCTAAAGAGCTGTGGGGGTTGATTCTGCTCGCTTTTCTGGTGCTCCGGAGAGGAAAGGACGCATTGATATTAAAATCATGGCTTATACAGATAAACCATGATAGAAATATTTGATTCCATTTTGTCTGTGTAAACGAATAAATATGTAGGAAAAGTCTAATTTATTATAATGTACAATATGCCCTGTTAATTTTGTTAAACATTAATTCTATCATATTTAATAAAAAATAATCTAAATGAAATTTCACTTTAAGTTTCAGAATAAAAATATCTATAATACGGGCTTGCTACATGTTATCACTACAAAATAATATATTATCATCACCACAGAGCTTATAAAGTAACGGTTTATCATTTTAGTCCTCGCAGAATAAAAAAAAAGAAAGTCATAATTCATCCAACTTCACGTCTCTTAATTTCACTCAAATCCATTTAAATGTCTTTCATGACAAGATAGATATTAGGCACAATATTTGTACAGCTTCCTTCCCTGTGCTTCCTACAGCTTTGAAATATACTTGCGGTGGTAGCCGGAGTGAAACACACCTTTTACCCACAGCACATATGGTCAACAACATGCGACAAACAAAAACGTGATTTTTTTTAACTACATCCTTATTTATTATGACACTGTTATACGCCTTTTCTTTTCAATGGGTTAACGTTATTTTAAAAAGGCTGTTAAAATAAAAGAAATCCAACATTTCTCTTACTTTTATACTATTTAGGGGCCATGTGCACACACTGACAGGTAAAGGCTGCTCTCTATAAAGTTGCTTTATTGGCATGACATTTACAGTATTGCCAAAGCAATTAAATATGTAGTGAAGTATGTAATATATTAGCATCATTAAATTAATAAAATATACAGCAAATAAGAATAACAGAAAAAAATGAATAAAAATAGATATTATTGCTCAAAATTATAATAATTGCCAGAATAAACAAGTATTGCCTCGTTATTTAAATGAGGCAAGTTAGTTGATTAGCCATTTCTAATGGTGTACAAATATTTTGCAGCCAGTATATTTTGTTCTCTCCGAGTATATAGTAAAGTTTATGTGAGTCATTTATTAAATGATTAATCATTTAATGTTTCTCTCGCGGCTGTGCGCGCGCAGTCAGCTGCGAAACGGTAATGCAAAAACGCATAAAAATAACGACAACTTTAGAAAGCGAAAGTAAAACCCAAATCCCGGACAACTTAGGAGATTCAGAAACTATGGTCAGATGCATTTTGGTGCAAAAGGCTCTCTGTGGGTCTGCAGAGCACGTGAGATTGTCTGTGCGTTGACGCTTCTTGCGCACGCAGAATCAGCAGTACCAAATGTGCAGAGCGAGAGAAGATTTCCCACTGGTTAATCTATCGCGAATGTTTGGCTTTCTTGGACGGATACAAAAAAGTATAAAAGGATGATAATAGCAGTATTCATGTGTCACCACCAAATATACTTGGGCGGCCGTTAATATACACCCAAGTAAAGTATGTGTGGAAAGCACGGTTTCCATACGATTGGATTTTAATGCAGCGTCTGATGTTTAACCCATAACCCCCACTCCCCCCACCCCCAAGAAAAAAAAAATACATAAAAATTTTTATTTATTAAAAAGTATCAATAGTAAAGCGAGATATTTTAGCAGCAGTATTAATCGATAAATGCTTATTTTTATTGTTATCATTATCAGCCCAATAAATAAAAAACTTCGCAGTGTTTAAATTTGATTTGTAGTTATCTGCCTTTATATCAGCCATTGGCCTCCAAATGTAAATAATTATCATTATCAGTATAAACATTATTAAAAACTAATTAAAGAGCCCCTATTATGGGTTTTTGAAAATGACCTTCCATGTAGTGTGTAACAGCTTTAAGTGAAGTGAAATATCCAGCTAAGGCTTAAATCGGAAAGTATGCCGTGTTTAAAACTATTGATTCATCTATAACTCATAGTGGTTCGGATGAATCGCTGCTGTAACGAGTCTTTAGCCCCGTCAGTGTGATGTCGATACGAAACTCAAGCCCCACCCATTTGTTGCGTGCCCCGCCCACAAACACTAGAAAGAAAAAAAGAAGACAAACACTGTAGGCGATCCCAGTTGAATCAAGTCGCATAGACGGTGTGCTATGAAGTGTGAGGAAAAGTGTTAAGTGTTATTTTCCCTATCCAAAGATGAGGCTGTGAGGAGTCAGTGGTTGAAGTTTATTTTTGCAAAAATACCTCAGCGTTACAGCCTCAGCCTTGTGCTGTGTTCCCGTCAATTTTCTGACGAGTGCTTCAGGAATCTACAGGCTTACAACAAGGGATTTGTCAGCCGTTTGTTAAAGGAAGGATCAGAAAAGACTATTGATGTATGGGACTTCATTAGAGCTTGACAGGAACTTTACAGTACACAGTTCATGGATCAGTTTCTTCGTCCATTTCACAAGTGTAAGTAAGTGCGATTAAAATAGTTGCCTCCTTGTTTTCTCTAGCTTGCAAATTATGCATTTAATTGTGTTTTGTTACTTGTAACCGCTTGTATTGTATCTGGTTAACTCTTTATATTCTCATATCGCGTCTAAAGCCACGTTGAAAATGCGTCGGGTGCTGCTTTGTTTACGGATTTAAATGCATTTGCGTTTTAATTATTGAATCGTATTCAATTATTATTGAATCGTTGCATCAATAACAAAAAATAAATTAATTAAGGGACTATACATCCACCCCTAAAGGATCTTAAAACAACATGTATGAGTGGTCAGCCCTACAAATAGTGAGAAATAGTTTGCTCTGATTTGTATCCTAAATCATAATAATTAAAATAATCTATAATATAAATATGCATTTTTCCACCCCTATAATGGTGCATACCATTGTGAATGCATAATCGAGCCAATCAGTCTACATGATAAATAAAATCTGAAACAAGCAGATCTAGAGCACCGATAGACATCGTAAGTGTTCACAAGATACTTTTCTTGTGAAATAGGTGTTTGTTTCTACATATAGCCTAAAAGTAAAGTCAAATTAGCTGCATAGTTTGACCTACACTAACCTCCTCTGAAACAGCTAGACAGAGGTTACTGTAGGTCAGAATACATTAAATATCCCACAAAAAATACATACGTTTGATTTGCTATAGCATGTATTATTATTTTTTTTGGGGTCCACACATGTTAAACAGCAGACGGTCTACCTGAATCTTGTGTGTAGCTGAAGCCAGTGTCTCCAGTGCTGCTTCCACGGCCCAAAAGCTGACCTCCACCCACCAACATGGCCGTCAGATGAGGAGACATCCCCAAATCTGTTAAACAATAAACATCAGACACCTCATCCAAACTACACCTCACTTTTAAAACATACACCATCATCAGACTCACCCGTTATCCTGTTCGAGATGCTAAACAGACGAGATGTCCGATGGCGTATAACAAATGACTCTCTGTAGTACCGATCACCAAAACACATCCCCAACAGCTCCTTGCGTACAGTCTTGTTCCACAACCCGTAAATAAGCGGATGGCACACAGCACTGGTAAAAGACAGCCAGGAAACCAGCGTCTCCACCTGCGGAGAAACACTATTTTTCCCCAACAGTGCTTCAGTGCTAATAACGACCACATAAGGACCCCAAGTGGTCAGAAACGTCCCCAGAACCACTAAAATGGTGACGAAGGCCTTGCATTGGCTCCCAGAGTAAATCAGGCTCTTGCGGCTGCCACTAGAAGACGTTGAGGTGTTGGAGTTTTTGCGGCCGTTCTTTTGAGAGCTGGAGTCTTCTTGTGACACCACAACGCTGCCGCAATAAACCTTACGTGCTTTGATGCGAGCTACGCGAAAAATGACACCGTAGCAGACCAACATGGCCGCTAATGGCAAAAGGCAACACCATGTAACCCAAAAGGCCGTATAGCTGATCTCCTTGTGCCAAGACACCGTGCAGGTCCATTTGAAGCGGTCGAACTCAAACGATGACCATCCGAAAAGAGGCGGCAGGCAGCCAACTAGGGAATGGAGCCAGATGTAAACTATGGCAAGCACAGCTCGATTTCCGGTGATTTTCATGGGGTAGATCATGGGGTATAATACTGCATAGTACCTTGATATAAAAGAGATACATTTCAATCAGTCCCTTGTGAGACGCACATGACTGGTCAATAATACAACAATGAGGCTTTCTATATGAGACTTAAGTCATAAAATAGAGGGTCTATGTTTGTGCTTTGATAGAGTTCAATAGGTTTGATATTTTTCAATGTGTGTTTGTTCATGAAGACAGAAGAACTGTTCAAGCAAGACTGGACGTAAATGTCAGAGTGAACTGCAGGGTTAAAGGACTACAGTGTGGTCATTGACTACGGGACTCAAATAAAATGTTTTTACAAGAATTGTTGGTAAATTCACTTGAATTAGAGACTGTGTAATAAAACAGCATGTGATGGAATATTCATTCATCGCTTAAATATAGGTCAAGTGAAGAGAATGTAACTAAAATGTCTATTTAGCATGTGTTATATCCGAAAACATAATATGAATAGTTTGTGACAAAAAAAGCTTATTAGTGTTAGTATAAAAAAAAAAAAATTCACAAATTATAGACAAAAAGGAAGTTATATATTAGGTCAAGGAAAATGATCAATTATTGTTATTATTAACTATTAAAATCTTGACTACATTTTCTATCAAATTATTTACTAAAAAATGTGCAGAATGTTCTGTTAACTCTTATCTAAACGACAGCTAATGCCGAGTTCAGACTGCATGATTTTAGCCCCGATTTTGACTCGCCGACAGGTTTTAAGAAATCGCCTGAAATCACAGGCAAATCGGTGATCGTTTACGTGAATAACAAATCCCACAGTGTGAACTATCAAAGACACGATCTGAGAGAATCGCCGATGCCCATGAAGCATGCCAAATATCTGGAGCTGTCTGCGATTTAAATCATGCCGACAGAAATGAGTTTTGACTGAATATAACAATCGCAGATTGCTTACAGCTAATGAAAGAGCAGCATCCACTAGTATGGGTACCTGCAGGTCAGCGGGAGATTGTGGGAGAAGTTAAAAGAGCTCATTTTCAGTTTATTTGGACACAAGAAACGAAGAAAAAACTAGTAGAAATTTGGCAGGAGCACGGTGTCTGTTTGACGTGTCATCTGAGCAATACCACAACAAAAAAAAAAAAGTTGAGGAGAAATTGCTAATTCCCTTCAAACTCAGGTGAGCAAATATGTACATTTTCTACCCCATTAAAGGCTTCTTTCTCATTATGTAGTTATTAACAAGAGATATACTACATGTTTTTGGTTGCGAGATGTAGTTTGGACAAAGTTGTCCAATTCTTTCTATTGTAAAGTCATGCAGTGTGAAACTCCCTGTCGCCGATCCATCTTGCAGAGTAAACAAAGCAGTGACAAAACACTAACCCAGATAGTCATGTAGTGTGAAAACATCTGTGACACGACTACTTTGAAAATCATGCAGTCTGAACTCGGCATAACTCTCTGCAACTCTCACATGGTCACCCACTGAAGCTAAGCAGGGCTGCATCCGGAAAGTACCTGGATGGGAAACTACTATTTTTCCCTAACAGTGCTTCAGTGCTGATAACGACCACATAAGGACCCCAATTGGTCAGAAACGTCCCCAGAACCACTAAAATGGTGACGAAGGCCTTGCATTGGCTCCAATGACTGTATGGCTCCCAGAGTAAATCAGGCTCTTGCGGCTGCCACTAGAGGACGTTGAGGTGTTGGAGTTTTTGCGGCCGTTCTTTTGAGAGCTGGAGTCTTCTTGAGACATCACAACGCTGCCGCAATAAACCTTATGTGCTTTGATGCGAGCTACGCAGAAAATGACACCGTAGCAGACCAACATGGTCTGAACTCGGCATAACTCTCTGCAACTCTCACATGGTCGCCCACTGAAGCTAAGAAGGGCTGCATTCGGAAAGTACCTGGATTGGAAACTACATGGGAAAGCTAGGTTGCTCACAGAAGTGGTGCTAGTGAGACCAGCAGTTGTTAGGATTGCAAGATACTGTAATTCGGTAACAATTGGTACTGAAATTTAAAAAGTGTTTTTAAAGCCACGGTTCATCAGCAATCATTCGTATGTCCGTTATAGACAAACCAGCTGATCGACGTGACTTTAAAACACTTCAGTGTCCCTGTATCTGTGGTTACACTCAGTAAACAACGGTGAGTTTGGTTAACTGATGACCTTCAAGGCCAATCACAATCAATTCTGTTGAGCACGTGAACACAATGGCAAATTGAACGCACTCAACAGCGCTTAAATGTTCGCAGGAAATGGACGATTTTAAAATTTTAGCATCGATTGGTACCGAATTCCAGTCTCTTGACAACCCTAGCAGGGGGCGCTCAACATGCGGTCTGTGTGAGTCCTAACGCCCCAGTATATTGATGGGGACTCTATACTGTTCAGTGAGCGCAGTCTTTTGGATGAGATGTTTAACAGAGCTCCTGACTCTCTGGTCTTTAAAAATTCCAGGATGTCCTTCGAGAAAGAGTAGGGGTTTAACCCCGGCATCCTGGCCAAATTTGCCCACTGGCCTCGGTCCATCATGCCCTCCTAACCATCCCCATATCATAATTGGCTTCATCACTTTGTCTGCGTGGTGTGCGGTCTGGAGCAATATGGCTGCCGTCACATCATCCAGGTGGATGCTGCACACTGATGGTGGATGAGGAGATTCCCTCCAAAAAAATATGTAAAGTGCTTTGAGTGTCCAGAAAATCGGTATATAAATGTAAGGAATTATTATTATTATTATTATTATAAACATACATACACTTTAGTGTTGGTCCACGCTAACCAATTACTGATTACAACTGAAGTCTAGTGCAGTGTTTCTCAGCCACGTTCCTGGAGGACCACCAACACTGCATGTTTTGGATGTCTCATTTGTCTGTCACACCCATCACAGGTTTTTCAGTCTCTGCTAATGAGCTGATGATCTGACTCAGGTGTGTTTGGTTAAGGAGACATGGAAAATGTGCAGAGCTGGTGGTTAAGAAACATTGGTCTAGTGCATCTGTGACCATGTACTTTGTCATCAGTAATGTACTACAGTCTAAAAGTAATCAGAAAGGAGTCAAATTGGATTACCTAAACTATGTAATTAAATTAACAAACTACTTGTTTTCCTTATGTCAATTGCAAAAAATAATATCACTGTGCTATTTTAATATGTATATATTAAGCAAATTAAATTGCAACTTTTCCTTGTACACACAAGGACCATCCAAATGACAGAAAGTATCCTTTTGACTGACCTGTCAATGGCAATGGCTCCAAGTGTAAGCATGCTAGATGAGCTGACAAGTAGATGGAGCAGTGCTGTGAAATTGCACCACACCACCCCAAACATCCAATCCCGACGCACTGAACTTGCTGCAACAAACGGCAGCATTAGAACCGATAGCAGCAAATTGGAGGAAGTCAGGCTGAAGACAAACTTGTTGCTGGGTGTCAACAAGTAGGGCTTCTTATACAGAGTCACCACAATGACCAGATTCCCCAGACAAGCCAGTATGGCTATGATGATGATAGAGACAGACTCCAGGACCATGAGCCCATCATCATCCAGGCCATTAGTGGAGTTGGCCACCACCGTCCCATTCTTAGAGCTGTTCATTATGGGAGGCTTCTGGTTGCCAATGACTGGACAGGCATGTTGACAAACTAAAAGACAGGAGAGAAAAAGAAAACTGTCTGATTATGAAGAAATTATCTAGGGTGCTGGGTTCATTTTAGGCTATGAAGCATTTCAAAACAAGTGGATTGCATTTCTACAACTTATAATGGATTATGCACTCTTACAATGTGCTGTTTGTAAAGAACTAAGCTGTGTTGTGAAGAAACCCAAGGTGTGAAAGCAAAATATTTTAGCTAAAGTTAACAATAACAGCTTTTATATATATTTATATATATTTTAGCTATATATATATATATATATATATATATATATATATATATATATATATATATACACACACACGCAATTACGTATAATAAACAATAACAGTATTTCTGCAGATCTTTTAAAGGTAAATTTAAGATCGTTTTAAGGTCAATTAAAGACAAATACTGAATTACATTATGTATCAATAGGTTTTCAAAGGGAGAATATGAGGCGTGTTAGCAATACTTTGTGGTGGAATTTTTTTTTTATTATTATTACTAAAACATTGATTTATATGAGACTACTCTTTCTTACTATAAACATCATATATTAAGAAACATATGCCTTCCTAAAGATGATACAAAAACAAATATTACGAGAAGGGTCATTCAGAAGGTCTGCTTTTAAAAATATGCATTCAATAATTATGAATCCTGGATCTAAAATCTAATGCTCTAAAGAGAACTGGGTGTCAACTGTGATGAAGTGGGCCTTAAAGCAGGGGAAAGAAGATAAAACACGGTGTCTGGCTAGCCTGTGTATCGCACTCTGCAGCAACCGGTGTTCCTATATGACTGTCAGATCTATTCTTTGAAAAGAATAAAATCTTTTTGCAAGTAAAAAAAGCATCAGTTAGAGTCTCTTTTTTTTTAAGTTGCCACAATAATTTCAATGCTTGAAAATACAAAATTATAAATATTGCATTATAATCTCCATTATTTAAAAATAAAAAAAGCTTAAGGTTTGTTAAACTCTGGTCCAATACACCAAAATCTGCAATATTTTTTAATTAATGTACCTTCTAATTAGGGCTGGGTGATTAATCGAAAAGTAATCAAAATTGTCAGTCAGAACCTATAATCGATCAAATTTTTCCAGGACGATTTTTTCAATTACTTTCCTTACCGTATGTGGAGTCACGTGACCCCGCTCTTTTAAGCCTTTTTTTTTTTTTAAGACTTCTGCGGCCACATCTGATCTCTGTTGGTTTTAGGCAATGTGAGTTTTAATTTTAGTGGTTCAATGTTGATCTTTGATAATCGTAGATAGTAGATAGTGTGTGTTTCCTTTAATATTTTAAAATCAAGTAACGTTTACTGTACAAAATTTGTCAGTAATCTATGAGGGCAAAAATAAAAAAAATAATATATATATACAGGGAGTGCAGAATTATTAGGCAAGTTGTATTTTTGAGGATTAATTTTATTATTGAACAACAACCATGTTCTCAATGAACCCAAAAAACTCATTATTATCAAAGCTGAATATTTTTGGAAGTAGTTTTTAGTTTGTTTTTAGTTTTAGCTATTTTAGGAGGATATCTGTGTGTGCAGGTGACTATTACTGTGCATAATTATTAGGCAACTTAACAAAAAACAAATATATACCCATTTCAATTATTTATTTTCACCAGTGAAACCAGAATAACATCTCACCATTCACAAATATACATTTCTGACATTCAAAAACAAATCAGTGACCAATATAGCCCTTTCTTTGCAAGGACACTTAAAAGCCTGCCATCCATGGATTCTGTCAGTGGTTTGATCTGTTCACCATCAACATTGCATGCAGCAGCAACCACAGCCTCCCAGACACTGTTCAGAGAGGTGTACTGTTTTCCCTCCTTGTAAATCTCACATTTGATGATGGACCACAGGTTCTCTATGGGGTTCAGATCAGGTGAACAAGGACGCCATGTCATTAGTTTTTCTTCTTTTAGACCCTTTTTTGCCAGCCACGCTGTGGAGTACTTGGACGCATGTGATGGAGCATTGTCCTGCATGAAAATCATGTTTTTCTTGAAGGATGCAGACTTCTTCCTGTACCAACCACTGCTTGAAGGTGTCTTCCAGAAACTGGCAGTAGGACTGGGAGTTGAGCTTGACTCCATCTTTAACCCGAAAAGGCCCCACAAGCTCATCTTTGATGATACCAGCCCAAACCAGTACTCCACCTCCACCTTGCTGGCGTCTGAGTCGGACTGGAGCTTTCTGCCCTTTACTGATCCAGCCACGGGCCCATCAAGACTCACTCTCATTTCATCAGTCCATAAAACCTTAGAAAAATCAGTCTTGAGATATTTCTTGGCCCAGTCTTGACGTTTCAGCTTGTGTGTCTTGTTCAGTGGTGGTCGTTTTTCAGCCTTTCTAACCTTGGCCATGTATCTGAGTATTGCACACCTTGTGCTTTTGGGCACTCCAGTGATGTTGCAGCTCTGAAATATGGCAAAACTGGTGGCAAGTGGCATCTTGGCAGCTGCACGCTTGACTTTTCTCAGTTCATGGGTAGTTATTTTGCGCCTTGGTTTTTCCAGATGCTTCTTGCGACCCTGTTGACTATTTTGAATGAAACGCTTGATTGTTCGATGATCATGCTTCAGAAGCTTGGCAATTTTAAGAGTGCTGCGTCCCTCTGCAAGATATCTCACTATTTTTGACTTTTCGGAGCCTGTCAAGTCCTTCTTTTGACCCATTTTGCCAAAGGAAAGGAAGTTGCCTAATAATTATGCACACCTGATATAGGGTGTTGATGTCATTAGACCACACCCCTTCTCATTACAGAGATGCACATCACCTAATATGCTTAGTTGGTAGTAGGCTTTCAAACCTATACAGCTTGGAGTAAGACAACATGCATAAAGAGGATGATGTGGTCAAAATACTCATTTGCCTAATAATTCTGCACTGCCTGTGTGTATATATATATATATATATATATATATATATATATATATATATATATATATATATATATATATATATATACATATATACAAATAAAATAATCCTTCATTATTCGTAATCGAGTTAAAATGTTCACTTAATAGAGATTTTGATTTTAGGCCAAATCGCCCAGCCCTCTAATCACACTTTACATAGGTGATGTTTTTTATCAGTATTTTTGTCTTGATTGTCAATAGCATAATTGTCAATAGCTATAAACTTGGGGTGACATGACATATAATCTATAAAGCTTATTTACATGGACATTCATTAAGGACATTAGATAAATAAGCCACTCAACTTTGTTCAGATTCTCAAGAACCAATTTTAATTTCTTAGTTTTGCATCACAAGTAAATGTGTCTTTACTTAAATATGACAACTTCTAAACGACAAATAGTGAAGATTTCTGCAATGACTTTAGGATTTTATGATTTTTTATTTTTTTTTTAAAGACCTAACTTTATTTTAGTTGCTTTACATTGTCAAAAGGAGGATTGAGACCTTTCAGAAACCCTAAATTAAATTTTAGATGAGCAAAAAAGCATTTTAAAAATATAAAAACAAAGGAAAATAACAAACACGCAAACAAATGAATGAAAATCTGCGTGGGAAATGCATTAGATAACAAAATATCCACACACACACATTTGTTAAGAAAATACAAACGCGCTTAAGAAAATCATCCAACAGAGGTTGTCTGTAAATGATAATGAAGTCCTGTAATGCAAAGAGTTAGAATTTTAAATTACAGTTTAAACATCTCAATGCGTTTAAAGACAATGCATGTGCATCTGTCATGTCTTTTCTGTAAAACGTTCACCACGATCCAGTCCAGTGTGAACAACCAAACCGCAGAAATGCGATCTGATAGCGGAGAGACCACCGTCCAGCGCGCACGCAGATTTCAATCTCAGATTTCCAACAAAAACGATAATTTGCAATGCATACACAGTGTGATCCTGTAGCTCCTTAACATTAAAATGCACAGTTTATACTAGTAAAAAGATATTTGCATGTCTAACTTACCAGTTCTCGGGGCCTGGCGAGGCGAGATCCCGCTATAGTGCAGCAGCAGCAGCAGAAGTAACTTTCTCCAGGCTGGCTTTGTTAGACAGCGGCTACTAACTTTAATCCAAACTTTCTCTCCTCCTGCAAGATGCTCGATTTTCTCACGCTCTCGCGGAACGACAACACTTCCCGGAGACGCATACTCCAAGTAACAACGCGGTTACAAAGTATTAAGTGATTGAGAGACGTTCATTTGTTGCGGCTGCTGCGGTCGGCGGTGAAAAAAGAGGCGCTGGTGACGTCACGACGGCGTCGGAAATCCCATCTTAAAACTTCCCTCCATCTCTACAGCTCTACAGACAAACCGGAGGGACTCTCCCACAGACTATACTCGAGGTATATAATCTACACACTGCAAAAATACAGCGCTCAGCTGGTGTTAAGAACTATTCATGAATGTCTTCCACTAAAAAATGTTAAAAATAAAAGTGCAGCTATGCTTAAAACAACAAAACAATCTGCTATAACACGGTAAGAAAAGACATTTAACGCAAGACATGTTTTTCCACCTTATTGCCCTACATAATGTACAAAATAGATATAGATATAAATACATGATAGAAATTGTTTAAATAATGCTTTGTTGAGGTAAATTCTATCTATCTATCTATTTATCTATCTATCTATCTATCTATCTATCTATCTATCTATCTATCTATCTATCTATCTATCTATCTGTCTGTCTGTCTGTCTGTCTGTCTGTCTGTCTGTCTGTCCGAATATCTATCTATCTATCTATCTATCTATCTATCTATCTATCTATCTATCTATCTATCTATCTATCTATCTATCTATCTATCTATCTATCTATCTATCTGTCTGTCTGTCTGTCTGTCTGTCTGTCTGTCTGTCTGTCCGAATATCTATCTATCTATCTATCTATCTATCTATCTATCTATCTATCTATCTATCTATCTATCTATCTATCTATCTATCTATCTATCTATCTATCTATCTATCTATCTATTCATCCATCCATCCATCCATCTGTTTGTCTGTCTGAATATCTATCTGTCTGTCAGTCGGTCAGTCGATCTGTCTGTCGGTCGGTCTGTCTGTCTGTCCTCTTTTTTTTTAAAAAACCTTGGCATTACTTTCATTCATTTGTGTGTGTGTGCACGCGTGTGTGTGTAGGGCTGAGCAGACACTAGTTGGTGATAGCGGCCATTATAACTGGGAAGTGGGAACTACATTACAGTTTTTCTCAGTCGCTTTGGTGCATTTCTCACAACACTATTTACATTTGCACAACAGTTAATGCATTTCTCAAAACAATTAGTGCAAACTGCAAAATCTAGTATATAACCTGCAAAAGCGCGTCACTTGCTCAAAATGGATAGCTCATTTCTCAAAAGCAAGTATTGATGTCAATGAAAGTGTCAGTGTCATCAAAATGAAAAGTCCTGACACCATTGTTTATCAACAAGATAGTCAAATGGCTTTGTCATGTTTTCATTATGACACTTTACTCTGTACATTTTTTCCAATGTAAAAAAGTCAGATTTTGGTGACACCCTCTGAAAATGCTCAAGGCAGCACTATATACTATTTACACAGCCATTTGAAAACTACAGTAAAGTTAGACATCACTGCATTTAGTGAGGTATCTGAGCACAAGACACTGAATATGTGTGTTTCACATTTTTACTGCATTTGCTCTTTGCAATTCTAATTTAGTCACAGCATTGTGCAAAAGAATAAATACACCCTTATTTACAACAAACATAAACTTCCTTTGGGTAGAGCTGTGCACAACTGTAAACAATATTGCAGTACATATTGGAACTGAACATACAACATACACAGGTCTGTAAATCATTCATGAAATTGTTCAATTTTGAAGACATTTTCAGAAAAAAAAAAAGATTTAAAGTTTTTAAATAAAATTTGCTTAACAGATTTTGACAACTAGTTCAACATTTTTGTATGTAATGACTCAAGTAATGAAATGAGGACTATTAGTTTTATATGGAATGACTATACAGCATTCACAAGTTTACTTAATTTTGACTGACATGACATAAGCAAATGATAATGTTACAAACAGTAGAGAGTTGTATGAAAGCAATTGATGCATGTCCAAAAAGCATTTGCAATTTGTTGAAAGGAATGAGAAACTGCTACTGTGATGTGCACAAATGACTAATTGTTTTGAGAAATGCATTAACTGTTGTGCAAATGTACATAGTGCTGTGAGAAATGCATCAAAGCGACTGAGAAAAATTGTAAACAGTTCTGCATACATCAACCTCATATTTCGGCAAATAAACACACACTTGTTTAAAAGAAGACATAGCATTTAATTATTAGCACAAAAAATATAGATTAAAAAACATAAGCCACCATAGACAGCAAAGTGTTTATTCAAAATCACAACCCAGCAGCTCAATTCTCATAGTGACGGATTTCTGCCATTGCTTTGGAATAATTCGGACGAATCTGGAAAATATCGGTGGGTAGATGTAGTTCTTTATTTGGCCATTGTTATCTGTGTTGCCTTGAAATAGCTGTGGAAGTCAAGAAGTAACTTTGGTATTGCGAAGACACCAAAAAATTATAATAAATGAACACATGTGAAGCCACATACCTTTTGCTCATAATCATCATCATCTGTGTACCTCATCCATCGCTTGCCATCTTCACTATATTCCAAAATATAAGATCTCACAAACATCTCATTGCCCATTGATTTGGCTCCCTGTGTTACAATCCCAGTTATCTTCTTTATTTCTTTGAGTTCCACCTGGATCCAAGGCTGAATGTCATTGTTCTGTAGATTGCAGACAGTTTATTGAGACCATCAGTTGAATTTTTAATGGTATTGATGCGATACCAAAGGCTTTATTTATGATTTATTTCTTTACCTTTGCTTGCCATGCATTGGCGGTTCCTTGTTTATTTAGGCGAGCATACCAAGGATGCCACTGTCCAGAGTACCAATTGGATGCCACAGAACTGGCAGTGATTTTACTGTCTTCAATAAGACCTTTTTCCATTCCTAATGGCACAGAGCAGCCTGCCAGCACACAAGGAAGACATTTACGACAGTGAAGCCAGATTTCGTGTTTTATAAGGTTATACGAAGAAACAAAATCTGTTTTATTTTCATCCATACCATCAAGCTCACAACCATAGTACTCCAAACGGACAGTCGGGAAGTTGTAAGAATGTAAAGGATGCAGTCTCACATATCGACCAATCAGAGGTGGGAAAAATATATTTTCCTTTGTCTCATAAGCTTCAGCATTTCCTACAAAAGTCTGCCGGGCATTAAAAAATGCATTATTTTTGTGTATATCTTACACACACAGAATGTGTTCAGATTTAGAAAAAATGTGAAATAGAAAACAGACATCATAATTATAACAGATAATTATTAGGGATGCTCTGATCAGGAGTTTTGCAGCTGATACCGAGTACTGATTCCTTGTCATGGTGATCAGTCAATACCAAGTACCGATTCTGATGCTTCAAGCGTTATGTAACTGCCATTTCATAAAGCACATTTTTCCTCTAAGTATGATACTAAAGTGGAGACCTCTCCTTACCTAAGATAATAAACTAAGGATGCTGCATATTATCTTATACATTACTGCGTATGGGGGTCACGGTGGCACAGTGGGTAACACGATCACCTCACAGCAAGAAGGTCGCTGGTTCGAGCCTCGGCTGGGTCAGTTGGCATTTTTGTGTGGAGACTGCATGTTCTCCCCGTATTCGGGGGCGTGTTCACACCTCCAGGTGCTCCGGTTTCCAAAGATCAAAAGACCAAAGTCCAAAGACATGCGGTACAGGTAAATTGGGTAAGCTAAATTGGCGGTAAGCTAAATTGGTCGTAGTGTATGTGTGTGAATGAGTGTGTATGGGTGTTTCCCAGTGATGGGTTGCAGCTGGAAGGGCATCCGCTGCGTAAAACATATGCTGGATAAGTTGGCGGTTCATTCTGCTGTGGTGACCCCAGATTAATAAAGGGACTAAGCCAAAAAGAAAATGATTGAATGAATAATCTTAAACATGTCTCTTATAACCATTTAGTGTGGACAGAGGCACCTTTAAAGAAAATAATAGATAATATGCTGGATACTCGCGAAGCTTTCGGGAGAGGTCATACGGTTAGATTTAAGATGGAGCTGATTGCTCCACTCTCGCCATAGCAGCTCAAAACACTGGATATACAATGGTTGCAACAAAAAGACCCTCACTCGCTTGAGTCGCACCAATAAACTGTACACACACAGGTCGCACCACATCTGTATATATTTTAGCTGCTGTGATGCGTGCTCAGCGATCGCTCATGCCCCCACACATCATTTTACCTCCTCACATGTTGTAATGCTGCTATCTGTATAACCCAGGTGCGCATGTGCTCCTCCTCTGCTTGTACACTCATAAACAAACACTTGCCATCGGTAAATATGATCGGCCAGATTGGCAAGTACCGATCGAGTCATTACATGTGATTATCGGCCGATACCAATCTCCGGTCGATTGATCGGAGCATCTTTAATAATTATAATACAGACAGATATTCAGATATAATTATAATATAGACAGAATAACAGATAATTATCAACGTAAAAACATACTCCTATGTAAAAACATAATTTTATTATTATTATTTTGAGTGCTTGTATCTATCGTCTTCATGGCTTACATTTTTTAAAAATTGGTAAGAACCACAGTTTCAGCAAATAATCTTACAACAAATTCATTTTCACCTACCCTTTTTTTCCTAAATTTTTTTTACTTTGTGCCTAATAAAATGATTTAAAACTTGTCTTAATAAATAAATGTGTATTGTTTTGTTTTTTAAAATTGTGTCAAAATTTATACTGTATTATATATATAGGTTATCTATTTTTTTTAACTCCTCAGTGGAAGCAATGGTGATGATGATAATGAAAAGAATTATCATCTGGATTAGTTTTTCTCGTTTCAGTTTGTTTTAAACAATTGTAAAGTCATTTTAAGGGGCCACCTTAGAAGTTTGCTGAGGCCCCCTAGTGTTGAGAACCACAACAGTGGATTGGAAAAATGCATTCAGTGTGAACAGCATATATATATGGTAATGCATGCATTCAGTGTGTTAACCTTTGTGCACTGTTCAAATTTACTACCCTTTTGTTATGTTTGGGATGAAAATATCCACTAAATTAAACTGCTGTAAAAAAGCATCAGATAAATATTTTTTTCACATTTTCTTGCATAAATCTGTTAATCAACCTTAGTCCTGATCAAAACTACTAAAATGTTTATAAAATTACAGGATTTTAACTCTTTAATTGCCAAATTCACAAATGATGCCACTGATTTGGTGCGAAAAAACACACAAAATGAAGTATTTTCAATATAAAATGTAATTGTGGACTGGATTTTTAAAAACTTTTTATCACAGTCTTGGACATGTGAACGATTAGTAACAACATTGGCTTTGACGCATTGTTAGATTTTAATTTTTTCTCCCTAATTTACTGTTGGTGGCTGTTTTTGCCCCATTGACTTCCATCATAGCCACATTTGATGGTGCATAAATACACAGTCTTTGTTTTTACCTACTCCATGTAGTTCTGAGAGAGTAAGTGTGCAAAGCTCACTCTCACGCACTCACAGACACACATACACACACTTTAAATTGCTGTTATACTCCAAATAAAATCCAAAAACGAAACTTTTTTTGCACAGGCCTATCTAAAGGGTTAATGGTGTCAATTGATGATCAACAGTATTTTTACCTTTTCCAAACAGGGAAACCACCAACAATCAAAAATGCATGATTATATGGTGTCATGGCTTTGCAATAAAAAAAGTGCTTATAATGGAAGTCAATGGGGCAAAAACAGCCACAAACAGTAAATTAGGGAGAGAAAAAAAAATCAAATAAAAAATCAATCAAAGGCAATGTTGTTTCACATGTCCAAGACTGTGATAAAAGGTGAAAAAAAAATCCAGTCCACAATTACTTATTATATTAAAAATACGTCATTCTGTGTGTTTTTTTCACCAAATCAGTGACATCATTTATGAATTTTGTCAATTAAAGAGTTAAAATCCTGTAATTTTCTAAACAATTCAGTAGTTTTGATCAGGACTTAGGTTGATTAACAAATTTATGAAAAAAAAAAGGAAAAAAATATTATTCTGATGCATTTTTACAGCAGTTTAATTTAGTGGATGTTTTCATCCCGAACTTAAGAAAAGGGTAGTGAATTTGCCCAGAGTGTATCGTTAAGTTTTTAAAAAAATTCAAAGCATGTTCTCAAAATATGTGTCAAAATAAGATATTTGTCACCAAAAATCATTCCGCTAGCTGAAACACAAAAAAAGTTATGGCCAAATTAAGATTTAAAATCACCCTAGATTGGATGAAAACATCCCCAACAGTACATAAGGGTTAGTTCACAAAAATAGTCACTCGCCTTTCTGACAGCATCACTGTCTCCCTTGTAGTAGATCCACTTCTTTTTGTCAGTGCTGTAGGAAATGGTGTAGTTCAACACAAAGTTGTGTGTCAAAAATTGCTTGGCTCCTTGTGTGGCGACTTTACTAATCACCACCGGCCTCTGGAAGTCCACCTGGAAAAGCAGGATGCACTATTCTCAAATAACTGGTCATTAGCATTTCTCGATTTATGGGCTAAATGTCTGCACACCATCCTGAGTGAGTGGTTATACCTGTAAATACTGTCCTGGCTCTGATGTACTCCATGCATTGTGTTTCCCTGTATTATGAAGTCTGGCCAAATGAGGATACCATTGTCCTTAATCACAGAGCTCAAATTTAATATCATTAAACACACACAAGTAAATAAAATTACATGAATAAAAACTTTGCTTTCAGATCCTACCTCTATTGTCAGATGCTGTTATTTGCTCATCTTGCACAGTCCCAGAGATGAGACCAAGAGGGTGATCACAGACTGCAAAATATATAAGGTAAGATCTTAAAACCTGATAGACTCAATACTTTTTATAGCTAACACCAAACTTTAGTACAGAATATCTATGTTATACCATTATCCAACACAAGAAATAGTGTTTGCATTCCCCTCTGCTGTGAGAGTCCGACTTCAGACTCCAGCTGCCAGAGACCAGGCTTTGAAGGCAGCATTTCCAGAGTGGCAAATCCACCTAAATGACAGTAGCTGAGTGTTAATATCTTTTTTAGATCTTCTAAGCAAGTAGATATCTTTGATGAACAGCACTACGAACCTGGTAAAAGCGGGTAAACACCCTGACGGTGGTCCTTTAATTCCTTATTTATGAATGTTTGTCCGTGGAAGTGAACACTGTGGAGGTCTTTAGGAGAGCCCATGTTGATCAGATGCCACTTTGCTAGCTGATTTGTGTACATTCGAAGTCCTTTGAGACTGTAGATGATACCATTGATAGCTGGTAAAACAAGATATTTATAAAGATGTCAGTTTTTGGTACAACCATCTCTCTTTGTGATTAGATTAGATTAGATTAGATTCAACTTTATTGTCATTACACATGTACAAGTACAAGGCAACGAAATGCAGTTTAAGTCCAACCAGGAGTGCAATAGCAGCAAGTGCAGGATATACTGTAGATATTATCGATATAGAAGTTATAATGTGCAATTATAGAAAAACTATGGTGATATTTACAGATGGATGTACTATAAACATTACTGTATATACAGGTTGTATTAACTATGAACAGAGATTTACAATAGATGAATACATGTACTATTAATAATCAGGGTATGCAGATAGATATGAACATAGTTACAAGTGTATAAGCACAATGGGTATGTACAATTCAAGATGAATAAGTGCAATTTAGTGCAATGGATATGTGCAATTTTAATCGTGCAAATATGAAATAATAAAATTGCACATATTTAGTCTTAATTAGACATAATTCAGTATATGGTGAAAATGAACATGCACAATGTTGATATGAAGCAAACTTATACTAAATAAAATAAGTCTTGTAGTATGGTGTTCTTTAAAAAATCTCAACGGTTTCATTCGGTAGACAAATATTAGATTTGATAAAGGGTGACAGTTGTCTAATGTTGACAAATTTAAATATCTAGGTCTTTAGCTTGATACTGAACTGTCCTTTAAACCCCATAATTCAGTATATGGTGATAATGAACATGCACAATGTTGATATGAAGCAAACTTATACTAAATAAAATAAGTCTTGTAGTATGGTGTTCTTTAAAAAATCTCAACGGTTTCATTCGGTAGACAAATATTAGATTTGATAAAGGGTGACAGTTGTCTAATGTTGACAAATTTAAATATCTAGGTCTTTGGCTTGATACTGAACTGTCCTTTAAACCCCATATTGATTTTATAATTAAAAATTCATATCGGTGCTTAGGTTCTCTTTATCGTTCTATTAATTGTTTTTCAATTCATTTAAAAAAAAAATAGAGTTTAGATTTTATATTTGATCTAATATTATTTATAACAATTCCTCTGATATCAATTTAAAACCTTTAAATACTGTCTTCAATTCTCTATGTAGGTTTGTTTTAAGATGTCCATATAGAACCCATCATTGCATATTATATGAATCTCTTGGTTTGCTTCAACCTAATTTGCGCTGACAATATTATTGGTATTTGTTTCTTTTTAAATGTGTTTATTTTAGTTTCCCATCTTATTTTAAGTAGTTTTTTGTTCCATTTATCTCTTCATATTCTCTTCGACATATCTTCGACAGAATTACATTTTTGTTCCAAGAATTACAACAGAAAGTGTCTGTAGGTCCTTTCAATACAAAGCTCATTTTGACTGGAATAATCTCCCTTCTTCTTTAAGATCAGTTAAGTCATTTAGTCTTTTCAGGACTAACTTATCTTCTTTTTTGGAAACAACTTGTAAATGAAATTAATAATGGTTCCAATTTAAATGCTTATTATTTATTTGTATATCAAATTGTACTTTTGGTTATATGTTTTTGTTGGCTTAGGTTTTAGACTGTGGGAAGTATTTCAGGTCAAGTGTGCTGCTTGTTTGTTTTGTTTAGCTGTATGTTAGGACGTGATCTACTCTGTTTGATTTATGTACTTCTTACGGACCCCCTCAAAAATGAGATGATTTATCTCAAGGGGCTATCCCATTGAATAAATAAAAAAATTAAATTCATATTGTTGACACTTCAAAATACTGTGAATACTAATTTATTATTTAATCATTTATATAGTGTTTTAAGAATATTCAGATTGTTGTATTGGCCTTGGTTGTTCATGACAGCACCGAATGATTCAAGACTTAATAGGTGATTTATTTTGAAACATTAAAATTTTCAGATGCAAATCTGGCCTAAAACATTGAAAATTCTGTGACTATTTAAAAGCTTTTTTCATTAGCACTTTACAGTAAGGTGCCATTTGTTAATATTAGTTAAAGTAACTGAAGTCAACATAATGACAACTACAAAAAGCTTTTATTAAACTTAGCTGATGTTAATTTCTTAGTTAATGTCTAATAATCAATTTAAAAGTTGTAAAAAAAATTATTAAATGAAGTTAATAATTATTATAAATTCATTTTTTAATTAACTTTAACATATAACTAAACTGGCTTTTCCTCACTGATGTAATTTTAATGCATTAACTAATGTTTACTAATGAGACATTATTGTAAAGTGTTACCTATTGTACTTTAATGTAATTTAACTAAACCAGTGGTGCCCAAACTTTTTCTTATGAAAGGCCAAAATCCAAGCTTGATTGAGAGCTGTGGGTTGAAAGTAAATATAGCAAACTGTATTACATTAAAATTGTCATGGGTAATTTCTTAATTTATTTCATGATATTTGAAAATAAATAGAAAAAATTACTTCAAACAGATTTACTAATGCATTCAAATGCATATTATTTTAACGAAATTTTTACATTCATTTTCTTTTCGGCTTAGTCCCTATTAATCTGGGGTCGCCACAGCAGAATGAACCGCCAATTTATCTAGCATATGTTTTACGCAGCGGATGCTTATTTTAGCTTACCCAATTCACCTATACCACATGTTTTTGGACTTGTAGGGGAAACCGGAGCACCCGGAGGAAATCCACGCCAACGCGGGGAGAACATGCAAACTCCACACAGTAATGCCAACTGACCCAGCCAGGGCTCGAACCAGTGACCTTCTTGCTGTGAGGCGACAATGCTACCCAATCCAACACCGTGCTGGCCAAATTTTTTACAATAAAACCATAAACAAAATTCCATTTATAAAACAATGGACTTCAGTGCCGAATACACCAGTCATGCTGAACCTGCCTTTAACCTGAACCTCCCCTATTCGTTAAGTGACAGTATGTAATTTAAAAAAAAAAACTGATTCATTTACAAAATTTAATTGAAACATTTAGTTTCAGTTAGCTTTTTTGTAGCTCAACAATAAAATAAACAAACAAAAGGTTACATTAAAATAGAAATGAGAATCTCTGTTAAAGACATTCCCCAAACCTTCCCAATCATTTTCCCTCTGGTGAGCCAAATCAAAGGATACAAAGGGCCAACTTTTGCCCGCAGGCTCTAGCTTGGGCATATCTGGTTTAAACCATTTATTTACTCTGGACAATATACAAACATACATATTGTATTTACAAAAAAGCATAATGTAAGTATTTTTTGTTAATATACCTGTTATAGTAAATCTTTTTTTGCAGCTTACGTCAATATTGTGGTAATACCATAATACTAAAGCTTCAGGAATTATCCAACACAAGAAAATCTGATATTGGCAGAAGCCTAGTCTTAATCAATTGATACTGTATATTAAATAAATAAATACTAAGTTTTTATGTAAAAACAAACAAACTGTTCTTACCGTCAAACTTTAAATTATCATAAAAATTGGGGTCCATGACCGCTCTTCTGTTTTTCCTTTCAATCCTCTGCCGATTCTCTTCATAGTACCAGCTTTTATTTTCGTCAAATGTCATAAAAAGCAGGACAAACTCTCTTCTGTCCTCAGGCTTTTTATCAAGTGTACCCTTCCTGCACACCAGAAGCGGCCCAATCAACCCTGAGTTTATATCTTTCTCCTATGCGAGAAGTTAAAATGAGCATAAAGGCTTTTAAAGGTATTCATTACATTTAAATATTAGCAATCTGTGATTATTGGCTTGCTCCTTGGAGGAATAAGAAGCATATTATGAGAAGATTCAGGCTTACAGGATTCACTGCAGAGTAGTAGGTCCACGTTCGACAGTCAGATTCATTATTTTGAGGTCCAGATTTGGGATTTATAGTCCACATGTAGGTAAAGGTTTCATTGGGTTTAACGGCGTCGTCCTGTTTGTACCAGTATGGAGATTCATCGTCATAACTCAGGCCTTCCATTTGTTTTAAGTATTTTACTCCATTTGCATGCAAAGAGTATGGGCGACTTGCACGGTTCCTGAAAAATACCTAGCATGGAAAACAGGAATGCAATTGTTAATATTCATTTTATAGACATGATGCTTTCCAATTCTGATTTCTGCACAAGTGTGTGGTTTACCATAACGGTCTGATCAACTTCAGCTTTAATGAGCGGACCCAGAATTCCTAGGTGTTCGTCCATTTCTCCCCGGATGTCTCGGATGCTAAAGGTGCTGTCCAGATACCTTCGGAACACCACTTTTTTGAAAGCCGTGGGCCTCTCGTTTTGAGATGTTTTATCAAGTCTCCTTTGAAAACATGAATTAACAAATTAATTTTAGATACATTTTTTAAAAATTCTCCAGAAATTCTGAGTGATTTTCAGGGACCTATTTTTTTTTTTATAAAGTTTGAAGAAACAGAATGGTTAAATCTAATTCTAAATGGGAAGTTATCATGTTTTAATATTTCCAAATATTATTTTAAAACATGCACACATCTTATTTGTATTCCTAGTATGTCGGAAACTTGTCTTGGCTTATCAAATTCAGTAAGGAAATAAATGTCTCACTTAAATAATACCATTCATTCATTCCAGCATATGTTTTACGCAGTGGATGGCCTGTCAGCTGCAACCCAGTACTGAGAAACACCCATCCACACACACTCATACACTACGGCCAATTTTATTTCATCTAATTCACCCATAGCACATGTCTTTGGACTGTGGGGGAAACCAGAGGAACCCTGAGGAAACTCATGTAAACACAGGGAGAACATGCACTGGGACTTAAACCAGCGACATTCTTGCTGTAAAGTGACAGTGCTAGCCACTGTACCACCATGCCATCCCCTAAATAATACCATATTTTATCAATTCAAAATAGTGCAGTTTACGAGTAGGAAACATTTTAGTTTGCACTACTGTATGATTGCAATAATGCTGATAAATTAACATTTGGATCATAAAACAGTTGGAATAACTTTTTCAATTTTAAACGTTTAGATGTTTTGCACTGTAATTTACATTCATTTGTACACTGTAAAAAAGGTTCTGTTTATTTTACATTTTATTTTTTTACTACAGCTGGGGTACTGGGGTAAATTATAGAAATTTACTGTAAAATAACAGATGTTAAATTACAGAAATTTACTATAAATTTAAATTTAAGGAATATTCTGTAATTTAACATCCCTTATTTTACAGTAAATTTCTGTAATTTAACATCCCTTATTTTACAGTATATTTCTGTAATTTAACGGCCGTTTTTTACGGTAAATGTCTGTAATTTAACATTTGTTGTTTTAAGGTAGATTTCTGTAATTTAAAATCTGTTATTTTATGGTAAATTTCTGTAATTTAACATCTGTTATTTTAAGGTAAATTTCTGTAATTTAACATCTGTTATTTTAAGGTAAATTTCTGTAATTTAACATTCGTTATTTTAAGGTAAATTTCTGTCATTTATTAACCTTTATTTTATGATAAATTTCTGTAATTTAATATCTGTTATTTTAATGTAAATTTCTGTCATTTATCTGCCTTTATTTTAAGATAAATCTCTGTAATTTAACATCTGTTTTTTAATGTAAATTTCTGTCATTTATCTGCCTTTATTTTATGATAAATTTCTGTAATTTAACATCCATTATTTTAATGTAAATTTCTGTAATTTAACATCCGTTATTTTAATGTAAGTTTCTGTAATTTAACATCCATTATTTTACGGTAAATTTCTGTAATTTAACGGCCTTTATTTTACGTTTTTTTCTGGCACTTCAGCAGCAGGAAAAAAAAACATAAAATAACCATGTTTTTACAGTGTATGTAAACCACACCCCACACACTTTTACTTCATTCTAAGAGCTACAAGAATGCTAAGTCAAACCAACCTAAAATGTAAATTTGAAATCTTTTTGTTATCCTAACAACAGAGCTCTCATTAATGTAGCGCAGCATAGCAATGCAAGATTTTCAAATATTTCTAATTCTCGTCTCCCTCAATGTATGGCTACCACCCTGCATGGTGTGATGATTATTTGAATTTCATAAGACTGACAATACCTCTGTCCATAACCAGCGTAATCCCATTCTTCCTCTTCAACCGAGATGAAATAGGTCCTGGTATTCTTGTCTACAGCCATTTTTAGGAGATGCTGGGATGTTGCGTCAAGTGCTTGAACATCTGCTGTTTTGCTGTAAGGGTCTTTGTACTCTACATATTCATATTCTTCCGGGTGATCAAGCAAGCCATCGAAATCTGCTTCCTGGTCCGATTTTGGAACATATATCTCATAATCGTTGAAATCCCGTCTTGGCACTCCTATGACAATGGGTTTCTCCGTCAGTTCATCCTCACTGGAGACAGGTCTGCTTCCCCTTGGAGTTAACACAGGTGGTCTAAAACCTCTCGGAGAAAATGACGAACGCGGCTGCGGTTTGTAATCTTTACTTTTCTTTGTCTTCATCCCGTAGCCCCTTTTTGGCTTTACTCTCTGGTAAACTTTTTTCTTCTCCTTTTCGACCTTTGGCTTGTTCGAGTTCGCTGCAGACTTGTCTGTGACGTATTTTTTCATGTGATCTGGGAGTTCCATATGAACCAGCTCGTGTTTGCCTTCATAACCCCAGTGCCCTTCTTTTTGGTCAAGATGTGGTGTGAGGATTGCCTCACTGTGATTTTTATTCAGGTAGATAACCACTTCCTCTTCGCTTTCACTCCCTGAGTCATTCTTCATGGATGAAACATTGAGAGAGCCATACGACAAGGACATATTTTCTGTGCTTTCTGAAAAGGAAAGGTCTGAAGTGTTCCTTGTAATTTCACTGTGGGGTTTTATCGTATCATTGGCTGATGATGTTACATACTTTGTCATTTCAGATTCAATACTGAAGTCAGACAAGGTTGTGTTTGAGGAATCAGAGAAGGTTTTGTTTGAGGAATCAGAGAGGGTTGCATTTGAGAAATCAGAGAAGGTTGCATTTGAGGAATCAGACAAGGTTGCATTTGAGAAATCAGACAAGGTTGCATTTGAGGAATCAGACAAGGTTGCATTTGAGGATTCAGAGAAGGTTGCATTTGAAGAATCAGAGAATGTTGCATTTGAGGATTCAGAGAAGGTTGCATTTGAAGAATCAGAGAATGTTGCATTTGAGGATTCAGAGAAGGTTGCATTTGAAGAATCAGAGAAGGTTGCATTTGAGGATTCAGAAGAGGTTGCGCTTGAAGACTCGAACAAGGTTGCATTTGAAGACTCAATGCTCTCCAAACTGTTGTTTCTCAAAACTGAATATGAATTCAGATTAAAAGCACTGTCAATGTCAGGAAGACTCTCCGAAATTATTTCACCAGAGTAAGTTTCCTTTGTGCTGCTGAGTTCTTGACTTCTTGCAGTTTCTTTTAATTCACCTTTTACAGTGTCCTTTAGTGAAACATCATATTCCATAGTTGTTGACATTTCTGAGAAATAACTACTGTCCAGAAGCACAAAATCCTCCTCAACTTGTACCTTTGAGCTGTTGGACAAAGTGTCACCGCTAGGCACAATGTATTTGAAGATCTGATTTTTCACTGAATTATTACTGTCAACATCTGTGCTATCTTTTGCATTTAGCTCTTCTTGAAAAGCTGTTCTGTTTTCGGAGGTTTGGTTTGATTGCAGGGGCTCTGATTCAAATGAATTTAGAAATGCATTGTCATCCTCTAGTGTGAAGTTCCTTTTCTCAGTTGAACCATCAAATGAAGTGATACTGAAATCAGTGTGTGTTTCAGTCATTGTGTTGATGTTTGTTTCAGTTATTGGAGAATGTATAGTATTAGCAGAGACATTGATTCTCTCTAATGATGAATTAATAGGTTCTGTTGTTTCAAAGTTCATAGTGACACTTCCAGTGTCGTTCATTGGCTTTGATGGTGCACTATGAACCTTTCTTTCTACAATTGGAAAATCTAAGATTATACTGTGCGTTTCATTGTTTGATGCGACACCTGAATTGGAGTCAAAAGTAGTTGTTGTGTCTAGCAATGCCTCATCTGTGCTGTCATTCAAGACTTTATTTAAAGATTCTCCCTTGTCTAAATCACCTTCCTCCATTAATAAACCATGAGTCTCATTGAAAGATTGTAAAGTAGCATTGTGTAAGTTCTCGTTGCTTGATCCCAGACTTTTTTCTTCAACAGTGGGCAACAAACCATCATCTTGATCTAGAAATGTCAAATCGATTATCTCAACTTCATCTTTAACATTTTTGAATGTCCTTATGTTGAGGGTTTCGGCAAATGAATCAGAGTACTCGTCGACCACATCAGGTCTTGCACGGACCACCTCATCTTCTTTGATTTCATTAATAGCCAGTGGTTTCCATGCAATGATATTCCCTTCCTCATAATCATATTCTATTACAAAATCTCTGAAGCATTCAAGGTCTTTGAATTTCACCCTCATCCCTTTAGTGGAATCATGAGAGTTCAATGATGCCAAAAGCCAAATACCTGTAAAGTGGAGATATTGAGGTTGCATTCAGTTTTTGTTGTACAATGTATATGTTTGTATAGTTAATATTTAAATCCTAAAACTAATTCATTACAAGTAATTTGGATAGTCTAATCAGACAAACATACCTATATTAACCATGTTCACCGTGATAGTTTCACCAGTCATAGGAAATAGACTGAGCATATCCTCTTCCCTGTTTTTTAACTCAAATGTATGACCATAGAAAGTAGCAGTCTGGATGTAATCCTGTTCGCCAACACTCGACACGTGCCAAGTCACAATTTCACCATGACAAAATCCCAATTCCTGGCCACTTTCGTATACATAACCATTGATTGCTGTCAGAGTTTGAATAAACACAATGTAGCTTATATCAATCAACAACAATGATATGATAATATCAGAAATAATATCAGAAAATCACTCACTGTGCATGACATTTGACTTGTAAAACTCAGGATCATTTTTCTTTACTTTTTTGGGTTCACTGCAGTATGTGTTAATGTTTTCATCTTGGTACCAGCTCTTGTTCTCGTCAAAAACGGTAAACATGGCATGCTGCTCCTTATCAGCTTTTAGCTAAAATACAAAAGTGTTGACAGCATCTTAAACCACATTTTTGAAACATTTAACATATCCAGAAACTCCTTTCACAAACATTCTAATGGAAGTTTGTCAGTGAGCTAAAAAAAAGTGGGAAAAAAATGCATGACCCTCAAATATTAGATATTGTAGCATTTATAATAATAAAATAACAGTAATATATTGTATAAGAAGTAATATATAAAGAAATAAATGAAAAATGTACTGAGAGCTTATTTAAAGGTTTTTGCACCACAATATACAACACCAACCCAGACAATATATCACTTTAAATTATTACAAATGTTAATAAAAGTCACTTTTTCCAAAATTTTTAGTTTAAAAGTTGTCAGAAAAAAGATCAAGATCTCATAATGCAATCCAAAAGCAGAAATAAAGCATTAAAAATAAAAACATGAATCACAAAATATGGAAAACTGCTTATTTACGGATATTTTTACATTAATTATCAGCACATTCTGTTTTTGTTATCTGTGAATTATACATGCAATGCTTCCCAATAATGCTGGACACTTTTTTTTTGACAGTCATCCCATACATAGTTCACCTCTGATGAGTTATTTAAAGATAGATTTTTCAGCAATCTAAATATTAGTTACCTGGACATTCTTTTTGTTGAGGGACTGGCTCTTACAAATAAGCAGTGGACCAACAAGACCTGAAGCAATGTCTCGAGGAGTGTCCACCGCACTGTGGTACATCCTGGTCAGACATCTGGGGTCACTGTTTGTTGGTACGTCTTCCTCAGTCACACTCCATGTATACGTGTATGTCTCTCCTGGCTGAACGCTGTATGTCTGGTTCCCTTTAAAATTAACACCAGATATTTTCTGAGTTCAGTCACACTCAGACAAGGGCTGCGCAAGTTGGAAGAATCTGACATGACAATATTTTGCATATTACTGCAATATATATTGCTACATAAAAATAATTTGAATCAGGTGATTATTATTGGATTAATAAAGCATTTGCATAGACAAATCAAAACCCAAATCAAATCTAGAGTAACCATAAAGAGAAGGATTTAAAGTGTTGTCCCAGTGTTGGCCGCTGTTAATTTACAACATTAATAATTATGTCTTCATTTTTAAACTTTGAACAATAGCTTTTACTTTGGTGGTTCTTTTAAGAAGTAAGCGCAGCAATGTACACTCACCGGCCACTTTATTAGGTACACCTGTCCAACTGCTCGTTAACGCAAATTCCTAATTAGCCAATCACATGGCAGCAACTCAATGCATTTAGGCTTGTAGACATGGTCAAGACAATCTGCTGCAGTTCAAACTGAGCATCAAAATGGGGAAGAAAGGTGATTTAAGTGACTTTAAACGTGGCATGGTTGTTGGTGTCAGGCTGCCAACTGGCTGGTCTGATTATTTCAGAAACTGCTGATCTACTGGTATTTTCACGCACAACCATCTCTAGGGTTTCCAGAGAATCGTCTGAAAAAGAGAAAATATCCAGTGAGTGGCAGTTCTGTGGGCGCAAATGCCTTGATGTCAGAGGTCAGAGGAGAATGGCCAGACTGGTTTGAGCTGATAGAAAGGCAACATTAACTCAAATAACCACTCATTACAACCAAGGTATGCAGAAGAGCATCTCTGAATGCACAACATGTCAAACTTTGAGACAGATGGGCTCCAGCAGCAGAGGACCACACCAGGTGTCACTCCCGTCAGCTAAGAACAGGAAACTGAGGCTACAATTTGTGCAGGCTCACCAAAATTGGACAATAGAAGATTGGAAAAACGTGGCATAGTCGGATGAGTCTTGATTTCTGTTGCGACATTCGGATAGTAGGGTCAAAATTTGGCATCAACAACATGAAAGCATGGATCCATCCTGCCTTGTATTAACGATTCAGGCTGATGATGGTGGTGTAATGGTGTGGGGGATGTTTTTTTTGGCACACTTTGGGCCCATTATTACCAACTTAGCATCGTGTCAATGGCACAGCCTACCTGAGTATTGTTGCTGACCAAGTCCATCCCTTCATGACCACAGTGTACCCATCTTTTGATGGCTACTTCTTACAGGATAATCTGTCATGTCATAAAGCGCGAATCATCTCAAACTGGTTTCTTGAACATGACAATGAGTTCACTGTACTCAAATGGCCTCCACAGTCACCAGAACTCAATCCAATAGAGCACCTTTGGGATGTGGTGGAATGGGCGATTCACATCATGGATGTGCAGCCGACAAATCTGCAGCAACTGCGTGATGCTATCATGTCAATAGGGACCAAAATCTCTGAGGAATATTTCCAGTACCTTGTTGAATCTATGCCACAAAGGATTAAGGCAGTTCTGAAGGCAAAAGGAGGTCCAACCTGGTACTTGTAAGGTGTACCTAATATAGTGGCCGGTTAGTGTATTTACCTGTGTGCAACTGTGTGTTGTGCAATATAAAAATCCCTGTAAACCACATATACAAGAATGTGTGTGTGTGTGCAAATGAATATTAATGAATTAACAGATATTAGACGAACCTCCCTGAGGGTAACTGGCTCCTTCTGCTGCTTTATCGATGGTTAGTCCATGGGGATAGATACTATAGGGTCGTGATGCTTTGTTTTTAAAGACAATCTATTGAAACAACATCAAAATAATCATGAATCCTGACCCAAACCATTAGACATTCTGTTTACTTATTATCAAAAGTAAAATGAACTCGAGAAGCTGTTTACCTTAATGACGTCTCTGATTTGAGCTCTTATCACTGGACCAAGAATCCCAAGCTCTCTCTTCCTCTGCTTATCTTCCGCTCTCTCTTTAAACGTGCCATCTTTATACTGAGTAAACACAGCTTTTTTATATTTTTTACCTATCCGCTGAGGCCCCTGCTTTAAATATTTTGACCGGAAATCCCTACATTTAAAAGATAAAAACACACACCCATTAGATTCTCATACAAGAGCTTGTCTTTTTTGAAAAGTCATGATGTACATACCCGTCCATGTTTTCCGGCATATTTGGCGCATAATCCCAGATGACCTCTTCTGCTGCCATATAGTAAGTCCACTCTTGACTCTCTGTTTTCTGTTCGATGGTAAGCCGTCTTTTTGGTGCCGTAAACTCTTCACACGTCCTGATATTTAGGTACCCGTGCAAACCAGCTACACACACGAAATCACATTTTCAGCAAATGCCACTACAATCACTTAAAGTACGAACTATCAGCATTAATAGTGAAACTGTGGAATACAGGATGCAAATGTTGATTTTTATTGAATAAAAGTGTCATGGATTCTCTGGCAGGTTTCACCTTCCAAGTGCTTGCTAATGTGCGAGGAAACGAGCCAGCGGCCAGGGTGGACACCAGTCATACTGGCACTGGTGGCGGTTCCACTAATAATGCCAACAGCTGAAGTTTTGTGCCCATCGTGCAGAAGGACTTGCCCATTGAAGTGTACAGAGAAAAGCTCTGGCTCGGAGCTCATTCCCAGCAGGTGCCAGCTGACTTTGGAGTGGGCACAAATGTCCAGATCTGGAGGACGACAGGGAGGAGTTGTACATGTAAGCAGATTGCAAGAAATTAACGTGTTATGTGAGAACTTCAGTACTGTGCAAAAGTCTTAGGCCACTAGTATTATACACCAACACAGATTACATTTCAGTTATTTCTGTCTTTTAATATAATAAATGAGTAGGAAATATACAGTTGAGGTCAGAATTATTAGCCCCCCTTTGAATTTGTTTACATTTTTTAAATATTTCCCAAATGATGTTTAACAGAGCAAGGAAATGTTCACAGTATGTCTGATAATATTTTTTCTTCTGGAGAAAGTCATATTTGATTTATTTCGGCTAGAATAAAAGCTGTTTTAATTTTTTTAAGCCATTTTAAGGTCAAAATTATTAGCCCCTTTAAGCTATATTTTTTTCGATAGTCTACAGAACAAACCATCGTTATACAATAACTTGCCTAATTACCCTAACCTGCCTAGTTAACCTAATTAACCTAGTTAAGCCTTTAAATGTCACTTTAGGCTGTATAGAAGTGTCTTGAAAAATATCTAGTAAAATATTATTTCCTGTCATCATGACAAAGATAAAATAAATCAGTTATTAGAAATAAGTTAATAAAACTATTCTGTTTAGAAATGTGTTGAAAAAAATCTTCTCTCCGTTAAAAAGAAATTGGGGGTGGGGGAATAAACAAGGGGGCTAAAAATTTTAGGGGGGTAAAAATTCTGCTTCAACTGTATGTTTGCATTTCTAAACAATATTTTTGCTACTAATTGTAATAATTCAGTGAGATACTTGCGCTATGTTCACACTGTAGGCAAATCTGGCCCAAATCTGATTTTTTTTTGCCCACATGTTACTCAGATCTGTTTTTGTTTTGACAGTGTGAACAGCTCAAACCACATCAAATGTGATCTTTTTAATTCAGATGTGTGCCACTTTCATATGTAGTATTAAATCTGATACGGATCTGATGTTTTGCAATGCGACCACACTGTTAACGGGTATGTAGGATTACATGTGACTTTTACACAATCTTCGATTGACATACGTCATCGTTTTGTGCTGCAAACATCATTTACTCCTCAGAAGCATTAGAATAGCACACAGAGCTAATACCTTACCACGAAAAGTTGATCGAATGCAAAACTGGTGCTTGTTAATTGATCAATAACCATTAACTCTTTTAAAAAATATTTTTCAGTTAGATTTAACATAACAAATATGTCCTTAAAAATTGCATATATAAAATTAATAAAACACATAGGTCTAAATAAAAAACCTATATTTCACTTAAATAATTAATACATTAACAAAACCAAATATGAAAGGCTATGATATGAAAATTATATGAATATGACAACTCATTAACCGTTGATGAGTTCATCACACTAGTGGTCAGAAAGAAGCACACAAATCACAATGATCAGTGTTTTCAATCATAAGAGATCTTATTTTAGGTTTCATATGCCGAAATACACAGTAGTAGTAGCAGAACAACCCTTGCAGTGTAAACGTAGCCTTGTATACATAGAGTCTGACAGCAGTCAGTGCTCCACACAGAGATCTGGTCTCACCATCAACTAGTCTGTCTAAAGATGATGATTCAGAACAAAATAAGAACAGACTAAATCCAGAAAAACTGTGGCAACATCCCCCAAAAAATTCAAGAAACCTACATGCAAAGCTAACTGAAAACTATTTTGTGCAAATATACCTACAGTAGGATAAAATACGTTTTAAACACAAAGGTGGTTACACCAAATGTTGATTTAATTTAGTTAATAGAAGTTAATTGATGAACAAAATCTATTTGAAGGGGACCTATTATGCAAAAATTACTTTTATAAGGGGTTTAAACACAGTTGTTTGGCAACAGCATGTAAATATTACCAGCTTTTAATACTAAAAATTTATAATTTTTTTTATTTATAATCACACTTGTTAAAAACTGTCTGCAGAAACACATTGATTGACATTTTTTCCTTTTATACATGTCAGAAGAGGGGGAAAGCCCCACCCATTAGTGAAGATCTCTCTCTCTCAGCATAGTATGTTAGTCTTGTTGTAGATTCTGCCACTATGCTGGCACATAGGCATTTGTAGCTCCACCCTCTTTTAAAAAAATATTGCTGGGAGCTCAAACTCATTTGAATTTAAAGTGACAGTCACCAAAATGGCACAATTTGGATTACAGCCTAAAAGGGGCAGTTTCAAAGAGTTATAAAACATTATTTGTGAGGTATTTTAAGCTAAAACATCACATACACACTCTAGGGATATCAGAGACTTACTTTACATCTTGAGAAAAGGGGCAGTATAGGTCCCCTTAAAAGCATTATTTTTGAAACATACACACTTTACAGCATTCTTACACAAGTGCCTAAAACATTTTCACAGTGTCAGATTCTTGAAGTGTCTTGGAGATGTTCTACTGGATTTAGTCTGTATCAGTTTGTTCTGTTTTGTCATGTTTTTCAAGATGTAGTCGATGATGGTGACTATAAATATTAAAAATAGCAAAAATAATGTTTGAAAATGACATTCCTACTCGCACACTACACCAAAACTTTTTGTTGTTGGTGAAAATGCTAGTGGCCTAAGACTTTTGCGCAAAACTGTGTATCAAACCAACCTGGTACTGAGCCATTTGTGTAGCCGTTTATTGTGTATTTGACATTCAGAGGCTGTGGAGAGTCCCCTGTGCTGTACCAGCTCTTGTTCTCATCAAATACTCCAAACAGCAGCACAGACTCTTGATGGAAATGAATCTGATTTCCTGAATCGTCTAGGGTGCCTGTGGGACAAGGACACATTAATCATCTAAACAAACATAGCTGTTTATAGTTGCATAAGTTCTGGGAAACTCAAAGAACTGCACGCATTTACACTGTAACATGCTTGAAAATGAGTTCAGCTTGTGCAGGATGATGATGATTGTGCATCATTCAGTGTATTGATTTATTAAGACCAATTCACACTGCACCTGCAGATGGACACTTTGTTAGACACTTTGTGGGGTTTCATTGGATCAGTGTTACCTTTTTTTGTATCTTTTGGCTCTTGTCATCAGGTTGTTTCAGCAGTTGAATATGCTGAATCTGCATTTTTGGTTGTGTAAATCTCTGAGAAATTATATGCTGTAATTAGTTTTTGTGTCTGTTGGTATGGTGTGACTTGGATAATTTTTTAAATATTGATTTAATATCTGTAATAATTGTTTAACAGACTAAAAACTGAGCACCATGACTTTGATTTTTCAGAAAACAGCAACAAACATGGCTTAAGCCTCCTTTACTAACTATAAAATAACATTTTGGAATTAGCCATGGAGACTTTAATGATATGATTGAGAATCCAGTCCAGTTTGAAGTGATAGTTCATCCAAAAATGAAAATTCTGACATCTTTACTCACCCTTCACCTGTTCACTTGTTTAAAATTTATTTGACTTTCTTTCTTGTGTTGAACACAAAAGTAGATATTTTGAAGAAAGCTACAGGCTGTTGAAATATAAATGTATATAATCTAGTTTCAAATTAACAGTGATATATATATATATATATATATATATATATATATATATATATATATATATATATATATATATATATATATATATATATATATATATATATATATATATATATAGGGCATCCGCTGCGTAAAATCGTGCTGGATAAGTTGGCGGTTCATTCCGCTGTGGCGACCCCGCAAGGGACAAAGCCGACAAGAAAATGAATGAATGAATATATATATATATATATATATATATATATATATATATATATATATATATATATATATATATATATAACTGAAAATGTATAGTGTTTGGTTTTAATTATAAAACTTTATTCAAAACTCTAGCAGCCAGTGTGTGAGAGACATTAAACATTTTGCTTCCTGAGCACTGACAGTACCGTTTATCCAAAGTAATGCAAGTTGTAAGTTCTAAGCACATCAGGTTTGACTGTCTATGTTTGAAATACAGTATCATGTCTCCAAAGTAATGTATAATGTAAGTTCGAGGCGTGGCTGTGTCTTTTGTCTAACAAATGGCCAGGTGATACTTTCAGGCAAGAACTAAACCTGTCATGGCAGTGTTTGTTTCTACTAATAAACACTGCCCCTAAACTGTGTATTTAACTGAGTGCCAGTCTGCAGTAGTTCAGTTTTTTCTATGAATGACACAGCGACGGTGAGTTCTCATTAAAGGATTCTGCTTTGAAGATGCCCTGAAAATTCTTTTTTAATCTTCTTCAATTCACAACAATGATTCCATAGTGGGACAAACAAATACCACTTTCTTCAAAATATCTACTTTTGTGTTCAACAGAAAAAAGAAACATAAAGGTTTGAAACCACACAAGGGTGAGTAAATAGTGAGTAATTTTTTTTTTTTGATGAACTATCCTTTTAAGGACGAAAAGCTAGCAAATGTCTTCAGATAAAACATCTGAACAATGTCTATGGATTTGATAACCACATTACAGTATAAGCAGACTTATTGATCAGGCATGCATTATTTTCTAATAATTCAACAGCCCATCTCTGGTTATTCCTTATTTATACAGGCCAGTTGAATGCTTGATTCTGATTGGTTGAAAAACTTTATAAGATGTGCAATTTGTTTTCATCTAAATGAATAGTTTGAGTACTTCCAAGTCTTGAAAGCATTACAGTTTCGCATGACTATGCAGAACTTCACTGAATTACAGAAACTAGTCGTACACTGAAAAAAATGATTCATTGGATTTACTCTTTTTTTTTAAAGTAAGTAGTTGTAAACAATTTATATGGGCTGAATTTAAACAAACAAATCAAATTTAGTAATGTTCAACTTGATTTGCTTGTTTAAATACAGCTTATATAAATAGTTTGGAACAATTTGCAATGAATCATTTTTTTCAGTGTACACACAGGAGTGGTTTCAGGATCAAATAGATAAATGTCTGTACAACATCTGAACAATGTCTTTAGGTGTGCTAATTGTAGTATAAGCTGAATAATTGCCCCTGCAAGGGAGTTATTAGAAAATAATGCACACCTGAGGAAATAAGCACACCACATCTCCACCTTGGATGTGAATTATTGGCTAATAATTCAATAGACATGTCAATAATTCCTTACTAACTTATCAAATCACATCAGTATAAACCAGTAGTTCCGAAAGTGGGAGTCGGGACCCCCTGGGGGGTCACAGGACAATGACAGGGGGTCGATTGGTGATTTCCAAAAGTCAAATACATTTTATTAAACTGTTAGAATTACAATATTTTAACCATTACCCACAGAAGATGAAAATAGTAGTGTTTAATAGTAAAAAACAACATGAAAATGAAAAGTCATCAGCCTTTAAATTATTTTGTTTTCATAGGATTGGAGTGTTTACTTTAGATTAACAACACAGCAATAGCATCAACTTTCTGACACCTTTATGGTAATCAAATACATTAAAAATAATACAGGCCAAAACTGAATATTGAGAATGATCTCTGATTGGTGGTCTCCAAAATTAAACCAAGTATAGACTTGTGCTGAAAACATTGTGTCCACCAGTCTCATTAGCTGAGGTTAATATTAAACAAATTAATAAATTACTATACAATTATATGGACTGTTGAACTTTTTGTGTTGTCAATATGCTCGTGTTTATAGGCTTATTGTTGTGTGTGCAACGTTTGTATATTAATAACCACCTCAGAGGAATTTGGGGGTCACGAGTCACTGGCATTGTTATTTTTGGGGTCGCAGGCTGAAAAGTTTGGAAACCCCTGGTATAAACTACTATCAAAAATGTTAAGATTTACATTTAGATTTTATAGTCAGATCAAATTAAACCATTGGCATATAATAAATGTGTTGAGATGAGATGTAGTGGTCAAAGTGTTGATTAAATCAAGACATCGCCGCATAAACATCATAATAAACATCCACATTTTAAATCCAGGAACTTGTTTTTGTTTCACCTACCTTTCTTGCAGATCAGCATTGGGCCTATTAACCCTGTATTGTAGTCCCGGACGATGTCAAAGTGAGACAAGTACGTGTAGGTGATGCATGGTGGGTCTGCAGCCGTAGGGGTCACATCAGACGTCACGTCCCACTGGTAAGTGTGCTCTTCACCAGGTTGAATTACATCATCGTTTTTCTCAAGGAGTGACGTGTTGTCAAAGTATAAAGATCCTAATGGAAACATTCAAGGATAGAGGATTGAATGAAACTAACAGTCATGCATTTTTTGCGGGAATAAATATTTTGCTTACGATTTTTCAGAAAAAAGAGATATATTTTCTAAGTAAATATTTATCAAAGACTGACAGCTTTGGACTTAGGTACAGCCTTTGGTTAATTTGTATCTTGGGTTAATATTTCCAAAGAAATCAAACACAGATGTTTGTGTTGCTCAAGCTGTTTACTCAGCTAAACGATGAGTGCTAAAATAATCCATAATGTCCTCTAAACAACATTCCACTTGAAATGTATCATCTCTGTCATTTCATAGCACAGTGTCTGCTTGTTAAAATTATGGTGCATGTTACAACATTGCTACATGGGTCATACTGTTACCGCAATCAAATCTGAACACACACCCTCTGACTGCTTCCCGTAAGCAATGCCATGTGGGTGGAGGCTGCAAGGATGATCTGCCATGTTCTTGAACGTGACGATGATTGTGTCACCCTCTTGTCCGCGCAATGTAGGCCCAAGTAACCCTAGAACATTCATTTTGAACAATTGTTAGATTCATGCTTTGCTTTATACTGAAAAGGTTTTAAAGTTAAGTGATCGGTATACCTGAGGACAAGGGATGAGCTTTTGGCTGTTTGAATCCCTCATCATATTCCCTATATACTACTTTTTTATATGATTGTCCAGTTCTGAAATACAACAACAGTAAATAAGTATGAATGAATGAATAAATGAATGAGTAAGTGAATTAATGAATCTCTCTCGCTCTCTTTAAGATTTCTCTCTCTCAAAGATTTATCGCTATTAATTGGATCTAAAATTAAAGTTAGTTTTGACATGATTTATGCGTGTCTATTACATATTTATTATGTATTTGTGATACACACACATACATAGAAAAAAATATGTACAATACAATTTTGTTACATAGATATTTGAATTTATATATCATTTGTATCATATACATATATAGCATATCTAAATATTAATAAAAAATCACAAATATATGCATGTGTGTATTTATATATACACATAATAAATATACACAGCACACACACATATATTATGGCAAAACAAACTTTGATTTTGGATGTAATTCATCACAATTAAATAGCTCTGTTTGGTAACAATTTAGGTAAAGAAATTGAGTAAATGTAAAATAACACTGCATAGTCTGCATTGTATAAATAATTAAATAAAATATATTTTATTAAAGTTTAAAATGGTATACTTTCTTGTACCTGAATGCTTTAAACTCTCTTGATATGCTCATACAGTCGCATGCCCTAAAAACATATGCAAATAACAAACTTTTGCTCCATTATGAAAAAAAATCTCCAATGACTCCATGTTCTGAACTGCGGTTCCTGGTCAAATATAATCCCAATTCAACATATGCAAATATGCTGCGATGCGACTATTGCAGATGCACGCATTGCGATATCGATGCTAAAATCATATATTGTGCATCCCCATATATATATATATATATATATATATATATATATATATATATATATATATATATATATATATATATATATATATATATATATGGGGATGCACACTATATGATTTCAGCATCGATATCGCAAAGTTTGCATCTGCAATAGTCGCATCGCAGCATATGCAATGTTGAATTGGGATTATATTTGACCAGGAACCGCAGTTCAGAACATGGAGTCATTGGAGATTTTTTTTCATAATGGAGCAAAAGTTTGTTATTTGCATATGTTGTTATATATATATGTACACACTACCGGTCAAAAGTTTGGGGTCAGTAGGATTTTTAAATGTTTTAATATAAGCTTCAATACAGTACAAATGATAAAATAGTGAAATGTTATTGCACTATAAACTGTTCAAAAGTAGTTTATAATTTAAGTTAATAATTTATTCCAGTGACTTTAAAGATGAATTTTCAGCTTCATTACTCCAGTTTTCAGAGTCACATGATCCTTCAGAAATCACTATATAATAATATTAATAATTATTGTTATTATCATTATTAATAATATTATTATTTCATATTATTATTTTCAAAATAGTATTTTCAATATTATTCATTTCATTTGAAACTATATACAATAAGTAATAAATGAATATTTAATAAATAAGTATTTAAAAATTTTATATATTTTTTACATTTAATAACTGCTACCTCAATGAACGGAAAAATTCTCTTTTTAAAACAAAAACATGAAAAAAATGACTCCAAACTTTTGATATAAGGGTATCCTACTCAACAAAGCTGCATTTATCGGATCAAATATACAATAAAAACAGCAGTACTATCTTTTTTTACATTGAGAACATCTATTTTAACAAGTTTTTTCTCTCACTTTAATTTCAAGCTGGATTTTCAGCATCACTACTCCCATCTTCAGTGTCACATGATCTTTCTGAAACCATCCTAATATTCTTATTTGCTGCTTAAGAAATGTTGCTTATTATTTTCAGGTTGTGCTGCATTGTATTTTTGTGTGTGCTGTGATAAAATACCATTAAAAGAATATAGAAGTCTCTTTCTCTCTGTTAAAATATATTTATTCATAAAGAATTTTTTTAAATTAATCAAAAGAGAAAGTAATTATACTGTACATGTATAATATTACAACAAAATAACAAATTCTATAAAAAGATTCTGTTATTTTGAACTATTATTATATTCGTCAATCATAAAAACGTAGTTTAACAAAAAAATTAAAATTAAAATTTTCCAACTGTGATTAAAAATAATAATTCCAAGCACCAATGTTAATTAATCAGAAAAATGCAGCAGTTTTATATTATTAGAATGCTTTCTGAAAGATTCTGTGATTTTTTTTTTATTTTTTTTTTTTTATTATTATTATTTTTTTTTTTTTTTTTTGAAGACTGGAATAATGATGTTGTTTTGGATGAAATTAATGCAATCTTGATGAGAAGAAGTTACTTCTCTCAGAAAACATTGAACAGTCTTCTTTTCATTAGCAAATAATTTTAGATCAAATATGCTATTATTTGATACATAAAAACTCTAAATCTATCTCTAAATCTATCTATAATCTATAAATATCTCTAAAATACACTGATCAAGCAACGAAAAGGCATACCTTTGCTGTCCAGATGTGTAGTCCCAGTTAATATTAACAGCTGCAATATAGTAATGTCTCTCCACAGCTGTTGCACAATGACACAGGAATGCCAGGAGGGCCAAACCATAAAGGTCCCCTGGCCAAGAGCGCAGTTTCATATTTAAAAATGAATCTCCAGCTAGAAACGTTCTGTTCTGGAGTGAAGAGAAGTCTAAACTTTCAAAGAAATGGCAGTGAGTTTTATCTCCCCTCCACCCCCCTATTGCGTACACACACACAGACACACTGCACTTGCATGTTTAAACACTGTGTTCGAGGGCAGTGCACTGTCATTATCAAAAAAAACTGAAACTTCTTGTTTTTGTTTAGTCATTAGTACTCTGAGGCTTTTTTGAATGAAAGAATTGTAATTAAATGTTTTGTTGGCAAAAATGAAACCATGAAGTTCCCATGAGCATATTTAGTTATTGAAAGATCAGTTCTTCCTTCTACTGAAAATGTTTGCTAGGGTATCTTGATATGTCCATGCAGGCCAGGGAGAGAAATGAACTTTTCCATTAAGATGCTTTGTTTTTATTTGTCCCTCTTTCATTTTTTTTACGCATTTGTATCTTCATATTGGCAACATTTACAGTTATTTTATATATTGTATCAGTGGTACCTACGTCAAATACTTCAATTAAAGTTTATTTGTGTAGCACTTTTCACAATAATTATTGTATCAAATTGCATTACAATAAACAAGTTACGGTTATTAGATACCATAACTTTATTAGTAACTAATAACTTTAACTAATTAACTAGTAACTAATAGCTTTTAACAGTTAAAGGTTATTATATATAAACATAGTTAACCTGCAGTTATATAGTATATAGATGATGTCTATGTGTACATGTTCAATGAAGTCTATTTGTGTATTAAATGTATGTGAAGTTACCACACTGTAAAAAATCCTGGTTGTCTTAAATTTTTAAGCTAAATCAAATTAACCTTATGAGTCCATTGAACTTATATTATGTTAAACCGACTTAAAACTGCTTGCATAACTTATAAAATTAAGTTTGAAAATGATTACCTTAGTTTAATAAGTTACAATGAACTAAAAACATATGCTGTTAGGACTAATTGTTTATATATTTTTTACAATGCAATAACTTCATACAAATATAACCAATCAATCAATCAATCAATCAATCAATCAATCAATCAATCAATCAATCAATCAATCAATCAATCATTTAAAAATGTTATTGATGATATTATAAAATTATTTATGTAAGTTAATATAGTAGACAACATAAAAAAATGATTTTGCATTGCCCAAGGACATTTTTCCCCATTATCTCAAAGTTGTCAGGTCAATTTGAGTTTTTTAAGACCTATTGGCATCATGGTGGCGCAGTGGGTAGCACAATCATCTCACAGCAAGAAGGTCGCTGGATCAAGCCTCAGCTGGGTCAGTTGGCATTTCTGTGTGGAGTTTGCATGTTCTCCCCGTGTTCGCATGGGTTTCCTTCGGGTGCTCCGGTTTCCCCCACAAGTCATGTACAGGTGAATTGGGTAAGCTAAATTGTTCGTATGTGTGTGTGTGTGTGTGTGTGTGTGTGTGTGTGTGTGTGTGTGTGTGTGTGTGTGTGTGTGTGTGTGTGTAAATTAATGTGTATGGATGTTTCCCTGTGATGGGTTGCAGCTGGAAGGGCATCCGCTGCGTAAGTTGGCGATTCATTCCGCTGTGGCGACCCCAGATTAATAAAGGGACTAAGTGCCGAACGAGTGACAAGATCTTAATTTTTAATTCAAGACCTTGCAGGCACCCCATATGAAAATGAACAATGGTTTTATTATAGTGAAAGTGTAGTAACCATGGCTTTGATTACATTAGTATAACCACAGCTTTACTAAGCATACTGTGGTCAAACTATGGTTAGTGTAGTGCAAACAGTGGTTGGTTAGTGATTGCCATGGTTAATTGTTCTTAGGAGACAGATTACATACACATAAATAGTGCTTGGCTGCTATAATGCAACTAACTATCAGCAAAAAAGAGAAAGATTTTACAAAATGTTTACCAACATTATTTTTTTACCATACATGTGATAAATCTGAAGAGTGAGTTTTAGTGTTTAAGAAATGCACACATTTCCACCCCAGACAGCAACTTCATTAAAAGGATTTACTCATAATCTCTCGATTTCCCTTGAATAGTTTCTTAATTCATTGTTTGTTTACAGTAGCAAATTGCATACATGTAAAAAGTACTCATATGAAGATTGAATGGGGGACAGTCTTCACCATGTTTACTTACCTCTAATGAGCATCACGTCATATTACAAATGTACTAAATTAAACAGTATTTGTTATTGTAAATCATGCTGCACATGACTCAAGGAAGACAAAGTTTCCAAAGAAGTGGCTGGTGGGCAAATATGTACTTGAGATTTTGTTGAACACACCATCCTCATTAAATTTCCAGACAGATGCAGAGAATTTATTATTTCAACATGACATTTAACATCTAATTCCTCTGTGGTGGAAATCACGCTTACATGTCTGTCTTTTATTATGCTTTAAGATTAACGATGTACTTATTAAAGAGTCAAGATTGCTGAACATTTTCTCCTCACAACTTCACTACACCAAAGAGAGTTTTAAAAAACCCAGTTTGAAATCTCTCCTGTTTCCTACTGTCACAGACATGTACTTGACACGTCCGTTAACTACGTATTACCATTATCTATGATGTTCAGTGTGTTTCCTCCTAAGGATGTTTGTTTTTAGAAGGCGGCTGTGTGAGATGGTGAACAGAAACATTGTGTAACATTAGCAACACATTAAATTTTTAACATAGTCAAGCCAAGGCTAAAGATATGAGTCAGGCCAGAGGGTGCTTGAGGTGCTAGAAACCCTGAAACGAAAGAAAGAGTGGACCTAATTTGCAATAGGATATTGGCAAAACAGATTTGGCAAATGCTCATTGCATATTTGTGTTTGTGCAACACATTTACAAAATTTTTTTGCAGTGTTGAGAAATGAAGCTATCAAAGTCTGATAAGTTGATTTCTTGGACATAATGAGAGGTTGCTTGTCAGAATCCACTTATCACCACTAAAAATGCCAGAGTTTTTGTTCAGTTTTAAGTTCTACATCCTCAGTTTTCTCAATCATTATAATAAGCAAAGTGTAGACATTTAATAATAGGAATCATTGTGCAATGTAGAGAGAATTTACTGATTATAATGAACTTTGTGAGATGTGCAATGAACTAAGATGAATGACAGCTTTCAGTCTTTAAAAAGAGTGCTCTTCGCACTCTTTCAAAGTTACAAATAAAATTTTAACAAATTCATTTATGGATTTGCTTTTGTTGTACTTTGACTTTACACAGAATTAAACTGCAGGTGACTGGAAGTTTGTTTTTTCCAAGTAAGTTTTATCATTCGAAAAGCACTTAGGCGGTCATACATAAATATATAGCTTGCTTAAAAGTACTGTACTTTCAGTCCTAAAACCTACTCATAAAATTTGTTAACTTTAAAAGAGCTGTATATTTTAATCAATTAATTCCTTATCCAACCAACAAATTAATTATTGCAGATTTTACAGTCAGTGATTAAAAAAGTATCCTAAAATTCTGTTCAAATGTTTACCAAGGGTTTTATCTGAATAAATATTCATTATCTCGCCACACCTACGCTATTGAAAGTACGTTAATATTAGCCCCAACCAGTAAATGTACGTAAAATTACCAGAACGACTTTAAAGCTATTTTAAAAAAGGGCATATTCGCACATGATCTCTTTTCGGAAAATTATAGGTAATTTTCCGGAAAAGTCTGTATGTGTGAAAGGGGGTATTAATTATCTAATATTAATAAGTAAAGCATGTGGCCCTGCTGCAACGTCAACAAACGATGACGTAGCTTTTGTACGCATGCGCGAGGATGCGGAAGCCGTGGGCAGGTTCTTTGCTCGAGTGAGAACATATGGGCAGGTAAATAAAGCAGCGAATTTGTATTTATTTGTACTTTATCATCGCGTTCACATTATAGTAGACACATTTGAATGTCCCGTTGTGGAACTGGATAATACATTTCTTTTGTAATGCGTTCGAACCATCTCTGAGCTGTACAGAATGTGACGAGACACAACACTGAACTGTTTTGTTTTCCAATTCTCCTCATGTTTACATTTTCTTTAACGTCAGTGTTTCATTCTCATTTTCACTGTCTGTATCATTTATAAAGTAGTAATAGTAATAATAATAATGTGTAGTCATTCATTTTAGACTGATGTTTAATTATAGTTGTACTGAACGTTGTAAAATGTAAAATAGTGTCAGTGAACATTGTGTTTTATGTGAAGGCAATGTTCATTCCGTTCTGAATCGTCTGTAATCTGTAATCTACAGTAGTCGTCACTGATTCCATGATTTCATCTCTGCGTGTGTTGGTGTCTGTGTTTGTGAGTCATATTGTAAACAAAAGCTTTAAAATGTGATATTTAGCATTTGAGATAATCTGGTTATGAAAATTTTGACCTCAGATTTACTATAATAAAAATAAAACATGTAAAAGGTGTGCATTGTAACTGAGGTTTCTATGGACACTTTACAGTTAGTTTTGTGATTGCAAGTTATTCTCCTCAGAGGCTGTTCAATTTAGTGTATACCAATGTTGTATTTGAATTTAAGCCAATGAATTTGACAAGTCTTGAAAAAGTGATTATTGAGTGCAAGTGATTAATCATTTCAAAAGTGACTAATCATTCATGAACACACATATTGCTGGTTCGATGTTGTAAATATATGATTAGCTGATGTTTTCTCAGTGATCCTGTTCATCCTCCTCTGACCAGCCTCAGCACACGTTCTTCACAATGGCCCGATACTCCTCTTCCTCGTCTTCTTCTTCCTCTTCTTCATGCGGTTGCTGCTGTCCCTGCTCACGGATCTGCTCAAGATCTTCAGCCTACACATTGGCTTTGGGGCTGGGTTTTGTGACATTGGGAACCAGTCGCATCCTATTACTAAAGTTCTCAGCCAATGAAGGTAATGTAAAATCATTCCATCCTTAAGGAACTTGATATATTGTTTGTATAATTGCTTACCTAAAACTATGAATAGATAACAAAGTGTATTTTAAATATTGTTTTAACTCTTGTTCTTGTCTACAGAAAAGAATTATGACTTTCTTCCTGCATCTGTGAATTTAATGGCAGAGGCCATCAAACTAGTATTTTGTTTAGTGATGTCAGTACGGGTGGTTATTCGAGGTAAGTCAGATAACACAATACTATTCTCATGCCATGCTATGTACATATAATATATATTCAAACTTGCTTTTTTTCCTCTAGAAGGCCGCTCGTATAAAGATTTAGGATGTTCCTCTGGCGCCTCTTTTCTCAGTTACTTGAAGTGGTCTGTTCCTGCATTCCTGTACTTCCTTGACAACCTCATTATCTTCTATGTGATGACATATCTGCAACCTGTACGTTGGATTATTACGTAGGCTTAGCCATGATGTATAAACATAACATACTCTTTTCAGTTACTACTTTTGTGAAATACGACTAGATTCAATTGACTTTTCTACTTTAATATGTTTTCTTACTATTTATATGGTGGCAAAATACAAAAATAGAAACAATCTTGTATAATATTCATATTTGTTCTCATGTTTTAATAGGCCATGGCAGTGTTGTTCTCCAATATTGTTATTTTTACAACAGCCCTTCTCTTCCGAGTGGTTCTGAAGTAAGTGCTTATATTTTTTTGTTATTTAAAGCAGGGGTTCTCAAACTTTTTGGTGCCACGGACACCTTACAGACAGGGCCCCCTATTAATGCTAAGCGGTAAAACATAATTAAAACTAGGGCTGTGTGATTTGGGGAAAATATCTAATTGGGATTTTTCTTTTTTGACAGATATTATGATTTCGATTTGCGATTTAATTTTGTAGTCAAGCTTCAGCTCAATAATCTGTATCGTAGCTTCTTACTGCTAAAATGTTGTGAGTGTTAGTTAAAAAAGGAACTGAAAAGATATTAACTTATACGTTAAACATTTATTCAAATTTCTTTTTAAATATTCAAAAATGAAATGCAAATTTTTCTCTAGAGCAAACAGTAAACAAAAATAAAATGACCTTACCTTTCTGTAAACATGTTTAACTGAAATTAGGGAGATAGTGTAGCTTGATCAAAGCAAAAAAATTTTTTTTTATAAAAATGGAGAACACTCAGCAAACTAACATGGCTGAAACAACTCTGAAATTGTAATTCGTTGTTGCTTGCTACTAGATTGAGTGTCACTGGCAATACTTTCAGTTGACTTTGTTGACTTTTTTTCATCTATTACCCCAATGACGAAACTAACAGCATGGTCGAAGGTTAAATGCATGTAAGCCTTTTCTAGTGCTTCTGAAAAGAATTGTGTTATTTTTTAGAATTTATTTATATTCGTTTTTTAGCTCCGAATTTAATCTGACTCCAATTTTAAGTGATCGTAAAATTTAGACTGTACTTCTAATTGTAGGAAAGGATCACAATAATCATCTATGACTTAATTTAGAGTTTTGATCTATATCTGTTCCCATACTCTTCAGTTTGTACGTTCGTAAGGGACCAAACGCCGCTCAGAGTTTCACGGGTTTTGCGTGTCTTCTCCTGGACAGTATGTCGACACTCTGAAGTTAGTCAGAGGATGTAGGGTTAGCTAATACTGGTTGCAAACTGCTCACACATCCTAAAAAGTAGTAAATTTAGCCACTTTCAGACAACTTGCTAATTTCAGTGATTAGATGATGAAAGATCTCCATGGTGTCGTGCCAAAACTACGTACGCTCCGTACAGTCAAATGTGCCTTAAAATCAAATAACTATGTCGAATCATAAAGATAGCGCAGACTCCACTTAATCTACTGGATATAAAAGATTTCAGGAGAATTCAGAATCAATCAAAACTTAACATTTTATTTGTCAGGTAAAATTGTATTATGTCTAATTATGTCAATTATATAATAAAACAATCAGAAAGCCAATTCAGAGATGATACTGTAAAAATATAACATCCATTACTCAAATCAAAAGACAAATCAAAGAGTTTGAGATGCATACCTGACCAGAGAAGTACGTTGCAGCATAAGTCTCAGAGATGCTGCAACGGGGTGTCTTGTCTACAAGATTCCAATGATATTTGTCCACTTTTTCTTTAATTACTCAACTCAGAACAAACAGCCGTAAATTCAAGCCAATAGAAGCACTGAGACCCTTGCCTGGTGAATTTGAGGTGTTAATCATCTCTAGAGGGGGAAGACTTGATTTTTTTAAGCAAAAACCACTTGAATGAATCATGTGAAAACTACTAAAACTTTTGAGTGATAGATGATGATTTTAATATTATTAGTGGAATGTGCTTTTATAATTTAAGCAAATCAACCACCATTTACTCATATTTATATTTTTAGCAAAGACCACTTGAAAGAATCATGTAAAAATTACCAGGGTTTTTTGAGTGATAGATGATGATTTTAATATTATTAGTGCAATGTGCTTTTATAATTTAGGCAAATCAACCACCATTTACTCATATTTATTAATGAAAATAACTCCTTCATAAAATGTAAAATATATCATTTATAATGAAATGCATACACAGTGTGTCATTTTTGCCAAATATCATTTTATTACATGTTTTACTGATGACAACATGGTACATACAATTTGTTAAACAAATGTATTTAAAATTTACAGCAATGTTAAGCTCTGAAAAAAGTTCTTTATCCATGTCATGGAAAAATATGTTCTGTCAACTTTCTTTTGTAGAAACAGTCACATTTTAGACAGAATTTGTGTATTGCACAACATATAAAACCAATATAGAAGCTGTATCTCTAAATATTAGCAACACAATCAATCAATCAATCAATCAATCAATCAATGCAGTGAAATTTTCCCAAAAGGTTGGAGCGGTGAAATTGTGTCAGAAACTTGATATAAGTTTCTGTGTTGTTTTTGTGTGATTTGGGGAATACTTGTATAAATCCAGTTTAGCAATTCTAGATTTTCCAAGCCAGCCATGACTCACTCATCCTCCAAGACAATGCAGAAGTCCTCATGGTTGGTCATCCCTCTGGCAGACCGCAATTCTCTGCATTCTCACTCTGTAAAATAAACACTAAGTTTATTATTATGAAGTTAAGCAATTGTAAATTTCAAATGTTTAAGGTTTACTAAAACACATTAAGGAAATAAACCATTTCTTTTCTTCTCTGTGATCAGTGATTCTCCAAATTGTTTGAGTAGACGTTGCTGACTAACACACAAGTACACAAGTATTTTAAGTTATAACGGACAGGGTGTTTTCAAAATGTATACTAGAGTACAAAGAAACAAGTTTATACAAGGAATATTTTTTTTATAAAAATGCAAAAATATAAAATGCAGTTTTCTGAAAACTGCAAATATCTGAAATGATTTAAGACACTTGCATTTCACTCCTGAATGAGCTCTTCCACTTTTTCATACAAATAGACCAGCAACAGGATGACATCTCTCGTCTCGTCCCTGATTTAATGTGAGGTCTAATGCAACAAATGTGTAGAAATTAGTAATATTGCCTAATAATTATAATAACAACAATAATAAAAAACAAATAACATAATTAAACATACCTGCTGTATGGCACCCATTCTCTTCATAATAATCTGCCTGAGTAAACCGCTCCTCATTTGTGGGAAAATACTGTGAACATATTCTTCATTAATCTGAAAAATTGAGCAAACAAATATTAGTATTTCTATACAGTATTATGTATAAACACAGTTATTTAATGTAGGTGTTTAATTACTAATTTTATTTATTAATTACATTACATCAATGCTTTAAAAGGAAGTGGAAATGGAAAAACACTGTGCATAGCTATAGCTAACTTAGCTTAGCTTAGGCTTAACCACTTAAGCTCAATGTTGTTCGTCCACCCCACTTAAATGTTGCCTGATCATTGCTGTTATATATTACAATGCAAATAATTTGTTAAGTTTCAATATATAATTCAGAATAAACAGAAGCAAATCAATTTCAAATAGGAATGGGTGGTTAAAAATACTTGTATCCCTATATACATCGTATGGCAAAAACTAAGCTCCCGAACAAGCTTGAACAGCATGTGTTTTTCCTGAAAGAGCTTATTTAAGACAATAAAAATGATAAACTGTTAATGCTTACCTCTTAACATGCTCACTGTTGATCTGCTTCATCAAAATGTCGTCTGATCACTGCCGTTGTTGAAATTCAAATGCAAACATCTCAATCAAATCCGCATAATTGAGTGAATTTACTTAAAGTAAGCATGAAGCCATCTTTCCTCAATTTTATTAGTTTAAATGGTTTCTCAAATTAAGCCTAATAATTGCACTGGTTTGCTTAAAAATAAGTGAAATTTATCTCTTGATTTTATGAGCAAAATCCTCTCAATATTTTATAATAAATCCAGAATATTAATTTTTTAAAGAAAATTTGCATATTACTTTTAATGACCACTTCAATTTTTTTATGAAAATTACAAGCCTCAAGATTAATTTTTTACACTGATTGCATAGCAATTCTTGTGGTCTTGTCTCATGAAATTCCATAACAGTTCTTAGAGTCTGATATTCTGGAGAGATTTAGCCATCTTACAACTTTTTAGCAAGACACTCCTCATATAGCTGCCTGTGGTACTTTTTTTAGCTGCTGGTTGTTGTATTTCCTCGTGCTGTGACAACAATTCTTACAAATGACCTGTTTTTGTTTGATGGCTGTGACTTTGAAACCAAAATGTTCCCATACTGTATTACCGATGTTTTGTTTTTCTTTGATATTTGTCTATTAATGCTTCTGAAGCAGCAAACGCCATCATCCCACTCGTAAGCGATTGTTATGTTTGTTTGTTTTTTATTGTGGGCTTTCCGGTTGCACAATTCTGATTAGGTAGAACAAAATTGTGCTCGCTAAATTGGCTAGTAAGACTATCACACACAGACGGCATTCACACATTTGCTCTGGGCAGGAGAAATTAAATAATACATATATATATATATTTCATATTGTAGCCTCAACGTTATATGGTGGCAAAATACGCTAGTCGCAATGTTTCATATCATGATTGCGATTCAATTTCGATTAATCGCACAGCCCTAATTAAAACATAGTTAAAATTTTCTGGATTGCATTTTTATAGTTTGTTTTCTGCATTTTTAAATAGTTAACATTTATTAATCAAAACGTGTGCCTAATTGATAAAAAAAAAACTTGCAGGAGTTTATTATAGGTTTAACAGAATTTCTGTTTTATGATCCTGTATAATTGATTTCATTTGATAATTTTCTGAAATTCTCATAATAATAATTGCCTCTTTTATTTTTTTGCATTACATTACATTTCATGGAATTGAAATTGAACTGTCGGAATATATCAACTGTTTTCAGTACACATTTAATACATTTTTATTTGTTCTAAAATGTAACTTATTTTGACAATTTACATTCAATATGCATATATCATCATTTTCAAGTGTGAACTCCAAAAGTGGGGTGACACAGTTAAGGAAAGCTTTAGTTATCAAAAGCATAACTAATAATCAGTTCAATTTAAGTTTAATTGTATAGCGCTTTTCACAATAATTATTGTTTTAAAGCAGCTTTATATAAAGTAGACATTATTGCAATACAATCAAAATCAGAAAAGTTAAGGTTGTTAGTTACCATAACTTTATTAGTTACTAATAACTTTAACTAACTAGTAACTAATAGCTTTTAACATTTAGAGTTATTATATATAAGGATTTAGTTAACATTAAGAATTTAAGTTAATTTCTTAAATAAAAAAAAAAATGTATTCTTAACAAAAAATCTCAATATTTTATTACATTTTAATATAATTGGCTTAATAAATTTTTTATTTTATTACTAATTTATTTAGAATTCTTAATTACCATATTTGTCTTATTTTCTGGATTTATATTTTAACAGATTTATTAACAACGGTAATCAAATAAAGCATAAATCTGAAATCTTTTAAATTGCAATCTAAAGACAATTAAATAATTTAAATGTATTTTATATATATATATATATATATATATATATATATATATATATATATATATATATATATATATATATATATATATATATATATATATATATATATATTATTATTATTATTATTTATTTATTTATTTATTTATTTATTTTTTTATTCAATGTTTTTAAAATGTAGAAGAAATATAGTGTAATTGCTTTAAAAATAAAAGTTTGAGAACCCCTGATCTAAAATATTTGTTAGCTACCATTTAAACCACAGGTGTCAAAGCCAGTTCCTGAAGGGCCAGAGCTCTGCGCAGTTTAGTTCCAACCCTAATGAAACACACCTGATAAAACTAATTGAGTGCTTTAGGTTTGTTTAATAACTACAGATAGGTGTGTTGAAGCAGTGCTGGAACTAAACTCTGCAGGGCTCCGGCCCTTGAGGAATTGACTTTGACACCCCTGATTTAAACCATAGCCCTTAAACTCAATTCCTGGAGGGCCGCAGCTCTGCACAGTTTTGCTCCAACCCTAATCAAACACAGCTGATCCAACTAATCAAGGTGTTCAAGACTACTAGAGACTATTAAGCAGGTGTGAGTTGGAGGTGGTTGCAGCTACACTATGCAGTGAGTGCTGTGGCCCTCCAGGAATTGAGTTTGAGACCATTGATTTAAACAATCAGTTCCTGACCATTCTTTGTCCTGCAGGAGGCGCTTGTCTTGGGTGCAGTGGGCATCTTTGATCATATTGTTTCTGTCCATTGTGTCCTTGACCACTGGCGGTGGTGACCAGCATGCCATCGCCGTTCACGACCTCCACCCAGCTCACATCTCCACCCCTTCCAACAGCTGCCTAAAATACACACATCTCCATCAAGAGCATCAGAGCCACAATGAAAGCTACTGGAGCCGTGAGCTGTGGGACAGTCAGCTCATCCGCAAGCTAAACGGCTTCGGCCTGGGATACGTCCTCCTGCTCCTTCAGTGCTTCATCTCCGCTCTGGCAAACATCTACAATGAGAAGATCCTCAAGGAAGGGGAGCAGCTGGTGGAGAGCATCTTCATCCAGAACAGCAAGCTCTACCTGTTCGGTTTGGTCTTCAACAGCCTCACGCTGCTCCTGCATGCAGACTACCGCGATTTAACACTGCATTGTGGGATCCTCTATGGACACAATGTCTTCTCCATCACGCTGGTCTTCGTCACAGCCGCTCTGGGCCTGTCGGTGGCTTTTATTTTGAAGTTTCGGGATAATATGTTCCATGTGTTGACAGGCCAGATCACCACTGTCGTGGTCACCGCGTTCTCTCTCTTCCTGTTTGACTTCAAGCCATCGATGGAATTCTTCATGCAGGCGCCTGTGGTACTTCTATCCATCTTTATCTACCATAGCAGTAAAATGAAGGATCCAGAATACACTCTTCAGCAGGAGAGGCTCAGAGTCATCAATGGCGAGGTGTTCGAGAGGTCAAGAGGGGTAAGAGTCAAATATAGACTTGGTTTTATTACATTTAAGTCATTCATTTCTAGCTTATTTTTTGAAGAGCGCAGTTTAAACAAAGGGGGTCTTTGTGCAGAAGGACTGGCAAACTGTAATCTGATTAAGCTAGCAGAAACCTGAATTCCGCATAATGAAAACACAATTTGGAAGAGCCCTACCTTGGATTATTGGATTAATTTAAAGATCAAACCATGCTGTACATCGGGGAATTTCATTAGTGGCATGTTGACACTTGCTCTTGTGAGATGCTACAGAATTAAAGATGTTTTTTTTTTTTACTTTAAATTCTTAATAAAAACACACTACATAAAAAAGATGTTCTTAGTTTTGTCTCGATTCTAGTCCAAAAAAAAAATCTTCAAAGTAAAAATTGTCCTGTTTTCAGAAAAAAAAAGTCAAAATTAAGTGAGTTTTTCTTTGAAGCAAACAGAATTATCTGCTAGTGTCAATCAGACCCCACTGACAGATTATTTTGCTTGTTTTAAGGAGAAACACTATTTTTTCCACTTGTCTAGAAAATGATTCTTGATTTAAGAATTTTTGATATTTGGAATAGGAACAAGACAAAATTTCTAAGAAAACAATGTTTTGTTTTAAGTTGATGTGGCCCTTAAAACGAAGAAGAATTTAAAGACACCAGTTTACCCAGCTTGTTTATTGAGGGGGGAAAAAAGCAAGGGTTTACATCAATACAGAATTTAATCGAATGACACAGTCTGTTATCTATACAACCACTAAAGTGATAGTTCACACAAAAATGAAAATTCTGTCATATTTTACTCATCCTCCACTTGTTTCAGACCAGGGGTGCCCAAACTTGGTCCTGGAGGGACGGTGTCCTGCAAAGTTTAGTTCCAACCCCAATCAGACACTCCTGGGCTAGCTAATCAAGCTATTACTAGGCTTTCTAAAACATCTGTGCAGGTGTGTTGAGGCAAGTTGGAGCTAAAATCTGCAGGGCCCTCCAGGACAGAGTTTGGACACCCCTGTTCCAGAGCAAGTTTCTTCTGTTAAACGCATAAGAGATTTTTTTAAGAATGTTCGAAATGATAATATTTTTTTCTACTGTGGAATTCAATGGCTAACAGAAAAATAAAACTCAAAAAATTCCCCAAATGTATGTTTGAAACACGATGACGCATTGGATCAAGTTCAATATGTAGTGGGCGGTTGTTGCTAGAAACCATAATTATTTAGATTAATTATTAAATTATCCATTAGATTATGTGTTATAATGGTCTACACCTACTCCAACCCTGAACCCAACCGTCACAGTAGCAAATGGGCGTTACCAGGGGTGTCGCTAAACCCCATTTACAGATACTGGGGCATGTGCCTAGGTAAAAATCCTGCCCAGTGCCCCAATGCTTTATGTTACAGTTTACTTTATATGCAAGTGTATACATATAGCCCCGGCTGAGTTAGTTGGCATTTCTGTGTGTTTTTGTTTTTTATTGTGGGCGTTCCGCCTAGTTCGATTGCACAATTCTGATTGGGTAGAACGAAAGTGCGCTCACTTAATTGGCTAGACTATCACACACAGATGGCAGTCACGCATTTCCTCTGGGCGGGGGAAATTAAATAATACATATATATTTCATATCACATCCACTTGTTCTCCCCGTGTTCGCGTAGGTTCCCTCCGGGTGCTCCGGTTTCCCCCACAAGTCCAAAGACATGCGCTATAGGTGAATTGGGTAAGCTAAATTGTCCGTAGTGTATGTGTGTGAATGAGTGTGTATGGATGTTTCCCAGTGATGGGTTGCAGCTGGAAGGGCATCCACTGCGTAAAACATATGCTGGATAAGTTGGCGGTTCATTCCGCTGTGGCGACCCCAGATTAATAAAGGGACAAAGCCAAAAAGAATGTAAATTTAAAAGTAAAGAATGAAGACGTTATTCTCTATGTAGGTTACAACCGAATCAACACTTGAAAGCAATGTAGTTTAGGGGTGGTGGTGCAGTTGAGGGGGGCCCGTGCCCCAATAGGGATTTATGTCTAGCAACACCCCTGGGTGTTACAATGTCCACTACATATTGGACTTGATCCAGTACATCATCGTGCTACAGACTGCAGTGAGGACATCTTGCAAACATTTGGAACGCTTGAGGGTGAGTAAATGATGAGTACATTTTTGGTTTGGGGTGAACTACGCTTTTATCTTCTGTTGTTGTACAGAATAGCATGACAGCTTTTAATGTATAAAGTATTTAATGATTACATCTTGTCTTTTTATTTTAGGACGGGGAAGAGTTGGAGAGGTTAACCAAGGCTAACACAGAGAGTGAATCAGAAGAAGAGTCTTTTTGAGTGGGATTTAAACTCTTTGTAATTAATTATCATGTAAATATTCTGCGATGAGCCTGTACATGTATGTATTATAAGAATGATGCTTGTTCCAGTCACATGGAATGTCTGTGAGATGTTTAATATATTGTTCTTTCTCTTGTTTCTTCAACCATTATGAGTATTTTTATGATGTTTTATTGTCTTGGGTAAGGAAGTTGTAATGTTACATACAATTTACATACTATGGTATGTAACAACTTCAGGAGGCTTTGTAAAAAATTTTCCTTCATTCAGTAGTTAAATGAAGGATATAAACTAACGGTGCAGGTGTTAAGGTAAGACTGTTCTATACTTCTCTAATGAGAACATAATCATAATTTCAAAGCATCGCTTGTAATGTGCCATATTATCATTCTGTGGTATATGTGTTAACAACATTTGTTAAAATATTATTTCAAATATTCTTAAAAATATTTGTTTACATCACAGGTGTCAAACTCAGTTCCTGGAGGGCCGCAGCTCTGCACAGTTTAGATCTAACCCTAATTAAATACACCTGATAAAACTAATTGAGCCCCTCGGGCTTGTTTGAAACCTACAGGTAAGCTTGTTGGAGCAGGGTTGGATCTAAACTGTGCAGGGCTGCGGTTTGAGTTTGACACCCTTTGTTTTTATGACCTCAAAAACACTTCTTGAATAATAAAAAAAAGATCATCAATTATATGTGCTCAAAAATATTTGTGCTGCTTTTATTTCAATTCTTTTTCGGCAACAATAAACAGTTGCGTCATAATACTGATACTTTTCCAGCAGATGCAATCATATCACTGACCAGCAGAGGGAGATCAAATAAAGAAAATCTCAAACTACATAGTGCTTAAAGGTACAGCTTACCCAAAACGGAATAGCCCATTTACTCACACTCACATGGTTCTAAACTTTTATGAACAAAACAAGATATTCTGAAGACTGTAGGGGGAGAAAACAGCCACTATCATCCATAGTAGAAACAAAAAATACTTTGGAAGACAATGTTTTTTCCCCAACATTTTTCAATATATCTTCCTTTGTCTTCAACAGAAGAAAGAAACTCAGAAAGGTTTGGAATGAGTGTATAATGAGTAAATAAATGCACAATGTTTATTTTTGGGTGAACTATCCCTTTAAGTAGAAATGTTAAGGCTGTATTAAAACAGTGCCTTTAAAAAATATGAATCAATTCAGCTAAAAATAAAAGTTGCACAATGGTCTGTAATGTTTGAAACATGAAGCTTGATGACATTATAATTTTTTATTGAAATTAAAGCACAATTTATATGTTTATAAATAATACATGTAGCGACAGTGCTCTTAAAAAATAGAGTAATAATATCAAAAAGCAGGCTGTGACCTTTAAAAACGATCCCTTCATATAGAGCAGACATCCAATAAATATAATACAAATATTTATTTCCCATCCTTTTTTTTTATCTACAAAAGATTATGTCCATAGATGTATAACAGAGAATATGCAGCTTTAAAAAATGAACGGCTGTATGATAAAGTGTAAAACCAGGTAAAATACAAGTTTTTAGTTATTGCTGTCTATTTAAAAGCATCAACTCTAATATCCATAACCCTGATGATAACCTTCCTGGTAACCCTCATGATAGCCATGATGATAACCATATCCACCGTACTCATCCTCAGGGCAGCGCATACCTAGAGACTGCTGGATGGCCATTTCCTGTCTGCGGAGCTGCATGGAGTCGATCAGGTCGTAGATGATGGCCATGGACCACATTGGCGACGGGTACCAGGATTTGACATTTCCATCTTTTCCAACCAGCAGCATGGAGAAGTACTCGGGGCTGATCTGGAAGTAGTTTCTGATGTCTCTCACTAGAGTGGCAGAGATGCCCTCACGCTCCACCGTTGCACTTCCTGAAGTGGGGGTTGAAAACAGGTGCGTAAGCGTGCAAATAAACAACATATGCTGGATGTACAGGAAACGGAGACATTTGTGCATCAAAAATGACTTACTAAGGATGGAATTAATGAAATGCTGAACTTAAGAACATTGGATTTGAACAATATATTAGTTATTAGTTAGATGTGGGCCTTGTAATAAGTTATTTGGTTCAAATACGTGAATATTGAGGGGTTTTTCTTTTTAATATGACACTTTAAAACAATTTAACATGTTTTTCATTTACATGTGAAGGTGATTTTTTAGTTGACATGTCTTCCAGAAAATAATAAAAATATACAGTTAAAGTCAGAATTATTAGCCCCTCTGAATTATTAGCCCCCTGTTTATTTTTTTCCCCAATTTCTGTTTAACGGAGAGAAGATTTTTTCAACACATTTCTAAACAGAATAGTTTTAATAACTCATTTCTAATAACTGATTTATTTTATCTTTGCCATGATCACAGTAAATAATATTTTACTAGATATATTTCAAGACACTTCTATACAGCTTAAAGTGACATTTAAAGGCTTAACTAGGTTATTTAGGTTAACTAGGCAGGTTAGGGTAATTAAGCGAGTTATTGTATAACGATGGTTTGTTCTGTAGACTATCGAAAAAATATTTAGTTTAAAGGGGCTAATCATTTTGACCTTAAAATGTTTTTTAAAGAATGAAAAAACTGCTTTTATTCTAGCCGAAATAAAACAAATAAGACTTTCTCTAGAAGAAAAAAATATTATTAGACATACTGTAAAAATCTACATTTCTATTTTAAATATTATATATTGAATATTAATACAAATATATTTAGCACAAAGTACATATATTTATTATAAATATTGTGAAGTGGATTGTGGTTACTGTTGTTTAGCAACTTTTTGAAATTAAAAATAAATATTGACCTTATTCGCAGCCACTGGAAATTTATTGGCATAATATTAAATTTATTGGCATAACAAGCTGTTTTCATGGCTAAAATGTCAAAGGCATAAGTCGAGACAAAAAAAAACAGCTCGTTATGCTGATCGATGTTAAGAATTTTTATTTTCATAATTATTTACATTTCTAATATAATCTTAATTACAGTTTTTCTCAGTCGCTTTGGTACATTATCAGATCAGAATTGAAATTTTCAAAATTGCAAGTGCATTTCTCAAAACGCGCATAGAAAACCCCCCAAAATGCATTACCTGCAAAACCCAGTCTCTTGATTAAAATCCTTAGTTCATCTCTCAAAGCTAAATTTCTGTGTCAATGAACGTGTCAGTGCCGTCATTACGACATTGTGTACGCATAAGACAGTCAAATTACTAAGTCATGTTGTCAATATAACATGTACTCTGGAGGGGTGTTCTGATGTAGACTATAGCAAAAAAACATCTTGTTGTTTTTACTGTAATTTGTTGACAGATCATGGCATTGTGATACAGAAAGGAAAAGACAGCACAAAGCAAAACAAAAAAACTAAATTAGAAATGTGAACAGAGGACAATCTCCTTTGAGATGCACTTTCATTAGAAAGTCAAGATTCACCTGGGAGAAATTTACCAATTGTACACAGATTTAGAAAAAATAAAGTCTAATGGATATGTATAGAAAAATGCTTTATGACAAAATATTATGGCAACTTGTTCAACCATTTTGCTTGTAAAGACTTATGCCAATGAACAAACCATTACATTTTGTGGGGGTGAGACTAATAAACAGACCTAAATAATATGTTTTGATCAACATGACATACTGTAAGCAGGTTATAATGTAGGAAACATCAGAGAATTGCACATAATCATTTGCACAAAAGCATTTGCAACTTGTTCAAAGGAATGAGAAACTACTTTTCTGATGTGCACAAGTGACATGATGTAAAAACTGAACAGGTAGTTTTGAGAATTTCAATTCTGATCTGAGAAATGGACCAAAGCGACTGAGAAAAACTCAATTATTTTTAGGTATTGTCACTACAGCACTTGTTTGTACAGCAAGTAGTTTGACAGTTTTCTGTCATTTGTTATTGCGAGTCATTTTCAAAGTCCCTTCATTTTTCAGTTCTAAAACAACAGCAGAAAAGAGCTTACTTCCACATTGCAGAATAAGGTGAATAACTCAAATAACACAAAATAAAATCTCACCCAAGATATGTTAGTCTACCATTTCTAATCCATATATCCATCTTTTTTTACAACCTGCAACAGTGTACTATATCTGTTGACATTTTTTTGGACTGGTACGCATTAACAGAAACCTCTGACAGAACATTTTCAAAGAAAACCAGACTTATTTTTATAAAACCAACATGTTTCATCAGATGTTGACTCTGCTTTCATCTTACATATGAGGCCTGCCTGTGAAGACTTCAGCGTCAGCACTCTAAATCCAGCGAACAGAATCACTTTTGCAGCCTTTCAAAACACAAAAGAGCTTCGGTGCCAGTGAACACAAAGCTGTCTGTAATTTCAACAATGGTGAAAAATATGTAAACACCTGAGCACTCGTTCATTTCTGTCCCGTGAAACACTCTTCCTGTGGGAAAGGATTGGTCATTTGTGAGGCCGTCCGGAGCTGGAGAGGTTGACTCATGCAGGGTGAGGCCAGTGGCTGCTTTTGACTGACATCTACATAAAAAGCAGCCAATGTCAACACTGCACCACCACACTCAATTAAAGTGCAGATTAACCCTTAAGGGGGCTATATGTGCAAATTTTAAGGGGTCGTGAACTGCCTTTTGCTTTGGATGGTTCTCTGAGGTCTACTTATAATGTTATCAAGATTTTACATCAGCAAACATCATGATTTAGAAGTAATAGTGGGCTTTCTGTCCTGTTTTATCCCTCTGAATGTGAACATAAACTCCCTCTGGTAACATTTTTGCATATTTAACATGTTTTTTAAGTTTGAAAGGACAGATGTGTGTCCACCAATGTAAACTTCTGAATATGTTTGATAGGCTACATTTGGGAAAGTTAAAAAAGGATATACATTCAGTACATACCAAATGACATGTAAAATCAGACAAATCAATAGTGAATACAAAATGAAAACAGTGACACACACACTTGTTTTGTGTGAAATCACTGTTGGACCAAATAGTCGGTGCAACATTGTCATTTATTATCAATCTTTTTGAAAATTCAGTCGAACTATGGCTTGCTTGTAATCGAATCCACAGTAAAATAAAGTGAAACATTGACCACGTTCTTATTGACATGATCTGGGGCTTCATTAAAATATAGTTTATCCACAATAATGTTGGGATCAAAGGAAAGGCAACGCAGACATGTTTGTCCACAACTTGCACTACAGTGTGTTTTGTTGTCTTCAGAGCCTCTTAAAGGTCCTGTGAAGTGCTTTGAAATGTGCATTTTATTCGATGTTTAACGTAATCTCAAACGAAACATGAAGAGAGGGTGGGACATAGTGTAGCTCCTCCCCCTTTTTAAAAAACAGCCAATAGCGTTGTTTTATCACAGCTCTGCCAGTGAAAGGGGTTGACTTTAATTGCATCAAATGACAAGCGTCTTGAAGGGGGCGGGGCATGTCAGACACTAGAGAGCATTTGATTGATCATGATTTGATGAGAAACTGAAGTATGAGTTAACGTGAATAAAACCAACACATCTCACGGCAATTCGTAACTTTTTGATTTAGTGGTTAATTCATATGAATTTAGTACGATTTGCTTCTCCCCTAATGACGGTTGGGTTTAGGGGTGGGGTTGGGTGCCACGGTGCCTCCTTAAAATCGAAACTTTTCATATGACTGAACTTTTTATAAATTCGTACTGTCAAAACATAAAATATGTCTCCTCGGGATATCTGGCTGATAAAACCGTTGATCCATTTAGGTGAAAGTGACAACTGAAGTGACAAACTACAAGCTTTACATGTTTATATAAGTTTATATCTTCTAAATGTGAATTTTGTCACTGTTTTGGAGCACACTAGCTTATAGTAATCTTAAAAACTAGCAATACAGATGCTAACATCTAAAAACTATATTTTAATTTCATGGGACCTTTAAACTTTGGTTTCTGCATAGACCTGGGGCCTGTTCTATGAAGCCAAATTAGCTGGCTAGGCAGTTAAGTTTCGGTTTAAAATGCTTTAATTCTGTATAGGTACCATGATGGTAGTCAGCTTTAACTCTTAACGCTCTTTATTGCCATTGTACAGTATCTTACTCTACATGGCTAACCTGTACCAAAGCAGGTTATCTTCTGGTTTGAAAACACAAACAGAGCTTCAACCAATCAACTGAGCAAAGTGACACATCTCCCATTCCTCTTGCTTTCTCTTTAAACTAACAGTAAAGTTAGTCAGGATGTTTTTATAATAGTACAACGACCTCTTATCTGTCAGAAAGTCAAGGAAATTTAGATCTCTCACTTCGTAGCTCCTTTAATAACCTTTTCATTGCCATTTTGAACAGCATCTGGATGTTTATTATGAGTATTTTGCTGCTAAGTTATTTCCAACTTATTTTTATTTCTAAAGAAAGACTTAAAAAGAACTTTGATATGAGTATATCAGCACCTTGAATCATCCATGTGCATGAATGTAGGTAAGAACAACAACTCTGAACCTTCAGAATTTATATACTAGCACAAAATCTACACTATATATGTTTCCCAAAACCACAGTATGTAAGCGCCTTAGTCAGCTGATATTTTAAACTGCTTTTTGAACCAGCAGTGTTTACATACCTGTTAATATGGCTTCTCGCACCTCAAAGTCTAGACCACATTTTAGAAGTTTACTGGTAAGTCTCACTTACCCAGAAGACTAGCATTATTTGCGAGTTTTTCAGTGACAGCTGTCTTACCGTTGATGGGGTAAAGCTCTAACACTCCTCCCATGTCTAGCAGGTCTGTCCCGACCAGCTTCAGCACGGATACATGACGAAGACCTGCAAATCAACAAGAATTTTTAGGTTACAATTTTTGTGAGTATTCAAATGTTCTCTTGTTGACATTGTTAAGAATTTTAAAGTGTTAGTTCAGTCTAAAATGAATATTCTGTCATCACTCTCACATCATGTCATGAGAAATTAAGTTTTTTGTTTCTAACCCTACTGAAAATCTATTGAGACAAAGTTCATTTCAAAATGTTTATAAAGTGATCCAAAAATGTATCCATATGAATCAAGTGATTCAGTCCAAGTCTACTGAAGACATTTAATTAATAAACCCTTAATTTAGGCTTTTAATCACACATAATCATTGATCAGCATACAGCATTCAGATTTGATCAAAGAAAATCAAGCATGCCTTGCACCAATAACATTCATTCTTGTGTGTCACATGGCACATTTGAGCTACCACAAGAACCGATGATGTTTGTTCTTGTGCGTAAAACTGAAAATAAATTTATGGCGGAGCTTCTGTTTTGTTCACTGATGAGTATTTATATGTGAATATAAGCCCAAATCAAATCTGTTATATTGTCCTTATTTTTTAAGTACTAGCGGGCGCAGCCATTAGAATCTTTTTGGCTCAAGACTTCCGCTCTCATTCACTTCCATTGATTTTTAGATGTTAAAATCAGCTTGTTGTTCATGTTGCAAACTGATATTTTCTTATTATATTAATCTACTTTTTACGTACAGTCATGAACACACTTGTTTGTAGAGCAAATAGTTTGATCGTTCTCTGACGTTTTTCCCCCATAGGCAACTGAATCGGAAGTTCTAAAACAAGCGCACTTCCGCATTGTAGATTAAGGTCAATAGAGCAGTCTTGTCTCTACTGAAGACTTGAATTCAAATTTATAGAGATTTTATAAATATTTTGAAGTGGTACCAAGAAAAAACAAACATTTTTAATGGAGCTCAGACATCTCTCAGATTTCATTAGCAATATCTTCATTTGGGTTGTAAAAATGAACAATTTGAATGGGTATTGGATGACATGAGGGTGAGTAAACAATGACAGAATTTGTATTTTGAGGTGAACCAATTCATATTTCTGGCTTTCAGATTGCCGTTAATGGAATATGTGGCTTACAGGATGTATTAATAAACAGAGTTGTCTCAAGTCTGAATTCACAGTCAAAATGAAAACCATTGCGGAAACCAATGTCAGTTTAAATGAAAGAGCGACCGGTTATTTATTTATTTTTTTGTGCATTTCACTTGTCAAACATCATGTAGATTTTATCCACATTCTGCCACACACTGTACATGTAATAATTATATTTTATGGAGCTGCGTAAAGTTCTGACGTCAGTTTGTAAGCACATTTTCCATAGTTTTCCCTCTAGTATTTTCAGCTTTTGGGGGGGGGGGGGGGGGATACCAGTTTATAATTTATGGGTAAATGATGCCATGCGGTTCACATTATTTCAAGAGGCTTCACATTTTTATTCTACAACATTAATTACTCACAATCATATGTCAGTTTGTGAATTATGAAGCCCTTGTTTTTTTTCTAGCGAGTTGCTAAATTGCCGTTTACTAGTTTAATTACAATGAGGTAAACCTCTGTATGATTTCCACAGGCATTTCAAGAGGAATGTGCTTCTTCTGGACTTAAAGGCTATCCTTCACACTTTTAGCTCTTCTAAGAGTGGTCACTGCTGAGACCAACGCTTTTAGACTAACAGGTACAGAAAACGACTGCTATTAGTAAATAAATGTTATAAATATCAGTCAGATCCATCAAGCAGCCATTCAAGAGAATGCTGGAATTATGAATAAACGCTTAGCTAATTGCATGAGTTATGTGCGTGTCAAGATTACTGGGACATGAGACAAAATGGCAAACATTCACTGCTTTTGTGTTAAGCTTGTGGGAAACTTTTCTGACTGTAAATATCATCAGGAATACATATTGTTCTTGGGAATAAAACCAAGAAAAATTCCAAATCCATAACATTTAATGTGAAATGCGGCTTGGGTTTTGAACTATACAGTAACAACAATCTGGTTTCAATATTCACTGATTGACAAGAGAAAATCAATGTGAGATATTATCTTGAGACACAAGAAACCATTTGCAAAAGCCTGCAGGGTAAAAAGAAGGTCAATCTGTAGTCAAGAGTCCCTGAAGAATAGCTTCTCATTTGTGTTTATCTTCAATAACATTATCTGGCATCTTTATCAAACTTCTCCTTTAATGATTTCCTAAGGTTTAGGGAACAGTTTTCTCCGATTATATGTAAACAGCATTTTGGGGGCTAATTTCATCTCAGTGTAGACTACAAAAAATGTGAATTTGTGAAAACGGTGATGTCATATGCATGAGTGAATAATTGATCAGCAAGATCATACTACAGAAATATGCAGACTGTAGTGTTTCTTTGCAAAATAACATCCATTATACAACATATATAGTCATCTTTGCATATCTGTTCTAGAGTCATCCATAGTCTTTTTTTATAAAAATGCAAAAATTTTCCAATTTTCCATTTTTCACAAAAGTAGATGTTTTGAAAAATGTTGGAAACTTGTAGCCATTGACTTCCATAGTATTTGTTTTTCGTAATATGGAAGTCAGTGGTTACAGTTTTTCAGCTTTCTTCAAAATATCTTTTTTTTTAACCGAAGAAATTATATTATAAAGGTTTGGAACCGCTTGAGGGAGAGTAAGGCCCAATCCCAATTCAACCTATTAGCCCTTCCCCTTACCCCTACCCCTTCCCGCAAAGGAGTAGGGGTGTCCCGATTCTCTTTAGCTTGAAGGCGTAGGGCTAAAGGGAAGGGGTATACACCCCTTCGAGAGAAGATTTTTCAGGACCACACTGGAAACCAAGGGGTAAGAAAATTTCCCAGAATACACCAGCTACAAATGCAGTTTCGCTGCACCCAGAAGTAAGGAGATGCACAAATTAGTATTTTTTTATCATTATTACGAATTTTTACAACAAACAAGCACATGTTTTAATATATTTATAACCGTGTTCGTGTTTTACCATCATGCGTTAAAAAAAAAATACTATTGGGCCTAAATAGTGAGTAAACCCTCATTTTTGGGTGAATTATCCCTTTAATACATTGTTCTAAAATACCTTAAAGGTATAGTTCAACCAAAAATGAAAATTCTGTCATCATTTGCTCACCTTTTACTTGTCACACATCTGTTTGAGTTTCTTTCTTCTGCTGAACACAAAAGAAGACATTTTGAAGAATGTTGAGAACAAGTAACCATTGACTATCATAGTAGTTATTGTTCATACTATGGATGTCAATAGATATCTGCTTTACAATAACATTCTTCAAAATATTTTCTTTTGTGTTCAACTGAATAAAGGAACTCAAACAGGTTTGAAACCACTTGAGGGTGAGTAAATAGTGAGTGAACCCTCATTTTTAGGTGAACTATCCCTTTAATACATTGTTCTAAAATAGGACCCTTAATGGTACAGTCCAATCAAAAATGAAAGTTCTGTCATTCTTTTACTTGTCAATCCCTTTTTTTTTTTCAATTGAACACAAAAGAAAAAACTTTGAAGAACGCTGAAAACCAGTAACCATTGACTACCATAGTATTTATTGTTCCTACTGTGGATGCCAATGGTTATTGGATGTAATCATTCTTCGAAGTATTTTCTTTTGTGTTCAATTGAAAAAAATTGTGAGTAATTGTTTATTTGTGGCTGAACTATCCCTTTAATGATAATCCTGCTCACCCAGGTTGCAGGCCTGACTGGTCAGTGCATAAAGCTGTTGTTGATAGGCCCATTCCTCATCGTTTGGTGCAGATATGACAAACAACCTGCGTCTCCAGCGGAACCTTAAATCAAGTGAAGCCAAAAGGATGCATTAAACAATACAAAATATTTAATTCCAATAAAGAATGGTGGTAATGACTCGATTTGTCAAGTAGACACAAATGAACAGATAAAGAAGTATTTCAAAGTAAAGGGCTGATGAACTACCTGGAAAGGAAGTTCTCCAATGATCTGGGCTTGTCTTCTTTTTTGCACGTCACCCCATCCCGTTTCTGTTGTTCCATTTCCCTGATGCGGGATGAAAAGGTGTCGATGTAGTCGAACACACCCTTCATCGCAATTGGCACTTCATAGTATTGCTGGAAATAATAAAGGAGATGCAGAAGTTAATGAAATATTACAGCGCCACAGAGGGTTATAAACCAAATACCTTTACAAGTAAAGGGATTTTCTCAATAGGTTTTGAGCAGCCAAGAATGTCTAGCCTAAAATTATGTGTCAAATCGACAGCGCTGTGAAGAATTCTTGGCATTTTTTGGGCAAACCACAACAAATATGCGGTTCAAGCAAGAACGCAATGCAGAACGCAACGTCCAATTTCACATGACTTCTGGCGTTGGCTACTGTATTATATAATATATATATATACACACACACACACACACAATATATATAAATATATATAATTTTATTTTATAATTTTTTTCATTGTGTGATGTAAATTCAACACTTTAATTTGGCTTACATGTCACATTGCTATGAATTTTACTTATTATAGACTGACAATTATATCAAATCTTGCTCAGGAAGTCATAAAGGCACTGAATTAAAATATTTTTGTAATGGTCTCAAAACAAAGAGTGAGGTACTGTTCATACCAAGACTAATCATTTTAACCAGTGGACAATACCGTTGTTTATTTTAAGCGTGCAGCTTTAAATGATTGAGATCTTTAAACAAATTTGATTCTGAAAGGTTGTCAACGATTTTAGCTTTTATTAGTGGGGAAAAAAGCTATAAAAAGTGAGTGAAAGATATTGTTTATGGCCATTATTGGTAGTTGTGGTTTGGATTGTGCACTGAAAAAAGATTCTTTGGATTTATAACATATTTTTAAGGTAAGTGGTTCCAAGCAATTTATATGGGCTGAATTTAAACAAACTAATTCAATTTAGTAATGTTCAACTTAATTTGTCTGTTTAAATTCAGACCATATAAATTGCTTGCAACCACTTTTGTTTTAAACAGACCTGTCCACTCCAAATGTTTGTATTTACCTCATGTTGTTGCTTGTATTTACCTCAAGACGTTGCTTCAAAACTGCTTTTCAAACCATAAGAATTTTGCTCTAAATAATGCAAAAGTAAAGGAAAAAATGCTTTTCTTACTTATATTTTTAGCCGTTTTTTCTAGTCCAAATATCTAATAATTCTTGAATCAAGAAACATTTTCTAGACAAGCAAAAAATACTGTCCTGTTTTAAGAAGTAATATGACAAAATGAAGTGAGTTTTTCCTTAAAATGAGCAAAATAATCTGCCAATGGCATAGGAAAAATAATCTAGTTATTTTGCTTACCCCATTGGCAGATTATTTAGCTTGTTTTAAGGTAAAACTCACCGATTATTTCTTAAAACAATACAATATTTTTCATTTTTCTAGAAAATGCTTCGTGATTTAAGAAGTTTTAGATATTTGGACTAGAAACAAGACAAAAATCTAAGTAAGAAAAGCATTTTTTGCAGTGCACTTGATAGTGAAGTATACAGTATGTGTCCTATTAGTGTCATCTTTTTATAAACATTTTAACTATTGATCACAAAACACATTGAAACAAACCAACAAACCATGCCCATTTTAACAATGCAATGCTAAAGAAAAACTGAATAAATTATTTACATACATACCTTCATAAATAATAAAATTAAAATAAAAAAATAAATAATAGCAATAATAATAAGTAAATAAATAAACAAAATGAAAATATATAAAGATAAAATAATAGTAAAATAAATTCAATTATGACATACAATAACAGTTTAAAGAAACTTCAAAAAAATCCAAGTAAGGAGTTCAGACTTGATGAAAAGCCTCAGTGGACATATGAATGACACAGGCAAGGAATTCTAAGAGAATCATTTCCCTAATTATATTGTGCCACCCTTTTAAGGATAGGGGTTTGTCACTGATCCAGTTTATCAGTATATTTTTCCTGGCAGCAAAGACTAAAATGTCAAATAAACGATTAGTGTCAGCAAACGTCCAACCGGGAGACCTAAAATCAAAGACAATGGATCCAACTCTAGCTGTTTCTTTATCTAGCAAAATGACTGTAACTAAAATAAATCTGCTCTTCCAGACTCCAGTGTGTCTTCTAAATTTATAATTGTGGATTTTATAGACTTAATGAAGCAACAAATATGTAATATTGTAATAATTACAGTAATTATTTGAAAACAAAGATGCTAAAATAGACTGACACTGTAAAAAAGGATTAGTTGACTTTAAAAAAGTAAGTACAATAAGCATAATTATATAAATTAAGTCAGCGTAACAGTTCCAAGTTATAATGGGTTTACTTACATTATTTTTGTAAAGTCAACTTGTTGCTTTTAAGGCAATTGATTTACTCGCTTTAAGTAACTAATCACTTTTTACAGATTTTCCTTTTGAAATATTTATATTTTCTTCACTGAAATATCACCACCAACATATAGCACACAACTAAAAGAGAAAGAAAAAACTGCTTTATGAAAATATAACAATCAATGTATAGCACACAAAAGAAAAACTTATCCACTGAAATATAATAATCAGTATCTACTACATAAAAGAAAAACTGGGGTGACTGCTCATTTCATCAGTATACAAAAACCAAACCCCAAGAAAGCCACAGCCCTCACAGTTATCACCTTTCTGGCCATATAAAGGTAAAACATGTAAAGAATTAATTCAAAGAAACAGTATTTCCTATAATATTGTATATTATTTGTTTTATTTTGGCTAGAATAAAAAGTTTTTAATTTTTTAAAACTATTTTAAGGTCAATATTTTTAGCCCCCTTAACCTAAAATTTTCTTTCTTTATTTTTTATTATAGTCTACAGAACAAATCATTTTAATAAAATGACTTGCCTAATTACCCTAACCTGCCTAGTTAACCTAATTAACCTAGTTAAGCCTTTAAATGTCACTTTAAGCTGTATCGAAGTGTCTTGAAAAACATCTAGTCAAATGTTATTTACTGTCATCATGGCAAAGATAAAATAAATCAGTGATTAGAGATGAGTTATTAAAACTATTATGTTTAGAAATTTGTTGAAAAAATCTTCTCTCCGTTAAACAAAAAATGGGGAAAAAAATAAACAGAGGGGCTAATAATTCTGACTTCGACTGTATAAAAAATATACTATAGTTAGTTACTACATGCTACATGCCAAGAATTAATTCAGTATTTGTGGGTGTCTGACTGGCTGCGGCTCTGAGGATTTTCAATAGATTAGACTCTCTATCCGCCTCCTGACTGCACAGTGGCTTCTTTGTTTATTGCAGCTGTCTGTAAACAGAAGTCTGCTTTGCGCTGGCACACCTAACGCACCGCTTAAAAGCACCGTGTATATGAAGCCAGTTTTAAAGCTTGTGTTCACCTTCGCCTTCATGTCCAGATCTGTGAGGACCACGTAGAAATCGTTGAAGGTCATTCCGTACTCTTTCCTCAGCTCCATGATGAGATCCCGGTTCTCCAAATCCTCCTGTCTCAGACCTTTCATGGGCTTGTCCTTCTCTGCAAAGACGACACACAAAAATCCTGATCAACCAACCAACCAACCAACCAGAGAGATAAATACAGAAGATGGCTCCGCAGTCTGCTGGTTTTGTTTTGACTGCAGTTCAAAGAGACATGCGTGTCTTTCATAATGTACAGCGTGACCTCTCTGCTGAGGTCAGAGCCAGAGAAACTCTATACTATAGTAAGTAAGAGTACAGTACATTCTGCTGTTTGTCTGGATGGAAAAAAATAATCGGCAGACATGCAGTGTTTTAATGAAGTGCTGCAGGGCCTTGCGGATGTGTTTATTCTGGGAGCATGGCTTCCTTTGCTCTACAAGAGACAGATAAAAACAGAGCGACTCATGTGAAAGACCCTCTCTTTGCTCTGTGGAAACTCTGCGGGTGCAGGAGACAGCACGGGAGGACGCGGCCAACCCAAAGTATTTGTTTTCCTTTCCGCAAAATTCAAAGAATTTCTCACTCTGATTTCCAGTGGACAACAAAACAGACAGTTTAAGAGACTTTCAGCACAGGAGGTGAACTACAATTAAAGATTAATCAAAAACCCTGTATACGTGTGGTATTAAGGTGTATTTTTTGTATATTTGGTGGATGATGCAAAACATTTATCCACGTTCAACCACTTCCAGGGGAAATCCAAAATGAATACAATTGGATTACTGTTCTAATGTACAGTACTTGCTCATGTGGTTGAATTGATCATTCAATTTATGATTCCATTTAGTTGTTATATTTTATTTTCCAATGTTGTCTTTTGTGTTCTTACACAGAAAAAGTATTTAGTGACAATAAAATAAAATAAAATAAATAAATAAAATGTCTTCATGAAATCTCTGAATATGTCAAAAAACAAATAACTAAAATCCAACAGAGATAATACACCTAAAAATGAAAATCTAATCTATATTTGCTAGCCTTCAGTGGAACCAAACATGAAGATTTTGAAGAAAGCTGAAAACCTGTAACCATTGACATCCATAGTAGGGAAACAAATACTATGGAAGTCAATGGTTACAGATTTGCAACATTTATCAAAATATCTACTTTAGTGTTTAACAAATAAAAGAAAATAGTAAAGGTCTGAAAGAAGTAAAGGGTGAGTAAATGACAGAATTGTATTTTTTTCGCCCTTTATTTTTGTCTAAATATCTAAAAACTCTTTTACTAAATTATTATTTGACAACAAATTAGATATTAAAATATAACCTTCTTGCATTTTTTTCAATTTGCACATTTGAAATGGTGCGTTTCTTTTGTGAAATACAGGTCTGTGAATTTGATTAATAACCCTTTAACAGGCATCATAACCACCTGGCTGACCTTTTATCAATATTATTATTATTATTATTATTTTTAATTGCTTATTACTATTTATCAAAGTTGTGTCAGTATATTATTCAATCCAAGATGTGGGCCAAAAAATATTTTCAAGGAGTGCACCTCAAAAGGGTTAAAAATGTATTATTATTATTATGTTATTAAACAGGGCTTGACATTAACTTTTTTGATCACCATCCACTGTGGCTAGTAGTTTTCCGACATTACTAGCCATTCGACATTTTTATTAGCCACAATTTTGTTGTTTGGAAAATATATTTTATATGCATAAATATAACTTTGACATGCTAAAATTACTTGATTTAGATTTTGTGTTATGTCCACATGCCTCCTCATTCATTTCACTTTTTGTCTGTTGTGTATATGAGCTTGCTCAATGAGCATGAGCAAATGGGTCATGGTTTCATAGTGTCATATACAATTAGTTTTTATTTCACATGACTTTTTAGAGCTCAAAATTAAGGATTTACCAAATTTATCTCTCATCACACCAATTAGTAATAAATTGTTATTTATTAAATTATTATTTCTTAGCCACAAATGTTAAATGTATCAAAACAAGCTAAATATAGCTGTATATTATACTTTTTATTTAACAAAACATTTCTTAAAAAAATTTTTTTTTTAAATTGACATTTAAAAAATAGTTATTGTCATGTATCTAAAATATGCACAGTCTGTGTCCTGGCTAAAGATCCCAAATCACCATATAACTGCACATAAATGGGAAGTTAATCTCCAATTATGCAATGTTATTGTAAAAAATGATAATTAAACCATATAAACAAAAATAACTGTAAGCAAAAGAAAGCAGGTAAAAAACATACCGTGTGACAATGAAAGGATGATCACGCACACAGGCTTTAGTACAATTTAGTCCAACTTTAGTCCAATTAATAATCTGTTCAAATAATGGTTAAAGCGAAAGCAACTGGTGCTGCTTACGAAAAGACAAATCTGCAGCTCTTGAAAGAAGCAAGACTGTGGGTGCATGAGCATAACTTTTTTTCCAGTCACACCAGTTGCGTTTCTAGGCACGGTTGCTTCAAGCAGGGAAACGGGAGCGCGCGCGCTTTTTTAACAGTCGCGCGCATCACATCACCTGTGCGCACGAGTGATCATCCTCTCATTCGGTATTCACCTGCTTTCTTTTGCATGTACAAACACAATTAGTTTTGTCAGTGGTGCTGCTTCTCGATTCTAAGATCGCATCTGCTCGCATATTGGGTCATCTCTATTAAACCCTACTTTTAAGAAAACTACAATTTAAAAATGATTTTCAACCGGCTAAAATGGCTAGTGGGAGTGTCTGTCTAACCTGCCACAGCTGAAATCTACCCGCATTTGGCGGGTTGACGGGTGTTAATGTCAAGGCCTGTTATTATCCTGAGCCGTATCCTGAGCAGCTGCTGTGGTGGTCTTCATGGAGTGAGAGCATGACTGTCTCCTGTGATGCTCCAAGGACAGACGAGTCTTCGCTGAGGTCCAGCTTCCTGCGCCTAGACTGCAGCTCTGCACAAGACGTTTGGCCATAGGGGAAATGGTGCCCAACTGAGCCAGGTTTCTATCGAGGTTTTTTAAAATGTTCGCTTTCGCCAATTGGTGAAGTTTTTTCCTCGCCGCTGTCGCCACTGGCTTGCTTGGTTCGGGATCTGTAGAGCTGCGCATCGATGGATTTGCTATTCAGTGTTTGGACTCTCAGTAGTGATTATTAACCCACACTGAACTGAGCTAAACTAAACTGAACTGAACTTAATCTCTGAAAACTGAACTGACTTTGTTTCAATTCGCTATAATCTTCCATGTGAAGCTGCTTTGACACAATCTACATTGTATAAGGGCTATACAAATAAAGATGAATTGAATTGAATTGAATATTAAAGAAGTTTAAATGCACAAAATCCTTTTTGTACTGTAAATCATTTTGTTTTATTTATTTTCGTCACCAAAAGGAGTGTTGTGTCAGACTTGATTGTATTCATATACACTTTTGTACATACGATAATGTTGTAAAATTTAGGTAAGTGACTATAAATGTAAGCAACAATGTGTGTTAAAATAGTAAAGTTACATAAATGCCCTATTAAAAACTAATTAAAAATAAAAACAAATAATTATTATAAAATTCACTTTTATTACTCAGTATTTCATAAAGGACATCATAAAAGGTATTTAAACTAAAGGCTCGTGCACACAGGGACGCTTTTCGTTTGCATTTATCGTCAGCGTTTTTCAAGACGTTTTTCCGGATTAAAACCCAATCGATTTTCACAGGCGTCAAGCAGAAGAGTATGCAAAATCACTCCTTGACGTTAGATGGCACTGCACAACTTTAAGCTTCTGACACCCGCTTGTAACACAGAAGAAGAAAACAAAGTTAACACGCTTGTTGCTATGGATGGTTCCATAGATATATACACTAGATATCACATGGGGACCCTGAGCATGCGTCAATAGCGCCGCCACATTGGTACAGTGCTCCTAGGACACAAGTCATTCAACCGCACTAGACATGACAGTGTGCCAATGTGAAGATGCTGGTCTTCAGCGCTGTGTACGGGTGTAGTAACGAGCAAACAAAGAAAACAAAGCACAAAGACAGAACATTTCATAGGTAATATTTCGTTTTTTATGTTTTTGTATGTTATGAACTTTTGTGCTAAACAAGAAATGTTATTTATGATAATACTCTTACTGCATTCACCATAAGGCAAAGGAGCACCAACTCTCACTAAATTCTAAGCTTATGCTAGTTTTGTTGAATAAAATAAGCAAACAATGTTAAGAAGTATGACAACAAGACGTTCGGCTGCCAGAAACTTGTATTATTGTCGGCTAAGTCAACGAGTCGTTTATAACGGGGATTCATTCACAAACGAATCGCTCCCTCCATCAGAATGAGAAGTGAAAGCAGAAGAGGGGGTGTGTTTCAGGACATGCATTAGATCAAATTAAACAGGGAAGAAGAATAATGCATTTCCATGCACACAAACACACGCTCTTTGTTGACAATGCCCGTGCGGTCACATCCATCAATGTAGAAAAGTGATGTAAAATATAATATTTCGTAATTTAAAAAACTATTTGCATTCGGACCACCGGGGAAAACTCCCGATCATAGATACATGTATATATGTGTATATCTCTGGTTTTGGATGGCCACAGTCCTCCACTGCACCTTGGTCCCACATTCATTTCAAAGGAGCGCTACCCTGTACTAAAATGGCGGCTCTATTGACGCATTTGTTCTAATAGACAACAGCAGGTAAGGCGACATCTAATGTATATATCTATGGGATGGTTCTAGTATCAGCTCCAGCTCTAGCGATGAAGAAATGACTATTGTTCACCAGTGCATGAAGCAGCTCCACGTTCATATCGGCTCTGGGCATCCTCCGGCGCATCAAAACAAAAAAATGAGCATGAGACGTTTTTTTTTAAATGACGCTTTTGCGCCCGCCGTTTTGCGCGTTGGTGTGCACGATCACATTGACGCCCTTTATTAAGTCACGAGGCGTTAAACGTCAATAGAAAACGCCAGTTGTGGAAAGAGTACTGTTTGTTAGTACTGTAGTTGTTAGAAATTGACCAAAATCCAGCGTTGAGCCAACATCTTAAACCAACGTCATATTGACGTCTAATACTGACATTTATTCATCAGGTACCACAACCAAAATCCAACGTCTGATAGACGTCATAGTGGTAACGTTCACACAATGTCAAGCTGTAACATCATTAGACGTTGATATATGATTGGTTTTAGGTTGGACATTGGATATTGATGTTGGCCTGATGTTGAGTTTTGACGTCAATTTGATTTTCATTTCCAAACAAAATGCAAAGTCCCCATGACGTTAGGGTTCAACGTCAATCAGACATCATGTTGACGTCCTGTGCCTGCTGGGTGTTTAAGGCCATTTCGGTCATCATACAGTAAACAACCGTCATCTTCTCATCAGTGACATGCATCTAAACCAGGGCTATTGAATTGGCGGCCCGCGGGCTAGGACATCAAAATGACTAGGACATCAAAAATAAATTTAGTTCAGTCGAAAATCGATCACTATAGTTGTGAAGCGGCGTGCGTGTGTTCAATACAGCACGAGCTGCAGTTAAAGGCTGTGCAGAGCGTGAGTCACCTGACATTAAGCGAGTGGCGCGGGCAGCTGAAAACATTTGGATATGTTTGTAGAATAGGTCTTTTGTACAGTGCACTGATATCGTTAATAGGGATGCAAAGATTAGCCGATTCCACTATTATCCCCGCTTTTATTCATTACAGTTAATTAATCGTAAAGGCTTCTCAATGCCGAGTTTCTGTTGCACGGAACAAAACAGCTCTAACTAAACAAAGTTATGCCAATACGCACGCACATTAGAGTAACTATAGCAGCAGGCCGTTCACATATCACGTCTTTTCTGCGCGCAAGTTCATTAATTCCAATGGAGACATGCGCAAATTGGGAGCGGTGTGCGCACGGCATGTAAAGCGGACCGATGCACTCGCACCCTCCAGATGCACGTGAGAAATTATCTTACTCTGGTGAGAGTTGTGCGTGGATTTCATGTCAATGTAAACAAAAGACACGTTAGACGAATTATTACAAATTATTAAAAAGATTATGTATGTATGAACGCAGATAATAACAACAGTTCATTTTAATTATTAACTAATATATAGCTTAAATTAACATTAGACAAATACTATTTTTATTTCTTCTTATTTTCATTTATTTATTCATTGTTGTGTCATTTATTTTCAATGTAAAATTATCACTCATGTTTAAATCAAAAACTTTTTCATTTATTCCAAAAGTCCAAAGAGAGAAATAGACTATTGTTTTTTTTTTTTATTAATAATTTTGTGCTGTATTTGGATACTGAGCAGCAATAAACAACACTTTAAAATATAAGGAGTTTTCTTGCGATTTTCTAAACTAGAAGTGTTTTGAATTTAATAAATGCATAATAATCGTGAAACCATGATTATTCTTCAGACTTTAATCGTACAACCAAAATCTATAATCGTTACGCAGTTTAAAACGTAACATATGAATGTGTCTGAATGTAGAAGAAGCCTACTTGAGCAATACACTCATTTTGTTTTGCTTTGAAATACAACATTTGAATGTTTGTAAAAAAAAAGCCACATTGTACAATGCATTGATGTTATGTAGTTTCAAAATACAACATATTAACATTTTTAATGTAGAAAAAGCCAACGTTGGTGTCTAATGAGCAAAAATTATAAATTACAATTATAAAGTGCACACGTCTTGAGGTAGTTCATTATGATGCGATTTACCTTCTATGGTATGTGGGATTTGATTGGACAGGAATCTCAGCACTGATTTTTCTAATCCCCATGGACAAGAAAAATAAAGTATTTACTGCGTGTTGAAAGAAAGGAGTGGAGTAAAAGTACAGATACAGCACTAACAATGTACCTTTTTAAAACTACTTAGTAAATTACAATTCCTGAGAAAAACTACTCAATTACAGTAATTTGAGTATTTGTAATTAGTTACTTTACACCACTGGAAAACGCGAGCAAAAAAACGTCTCTGTGTGCACGGGCCTTTATTACACTTGCTGCAAAAAAATAAATATATATATATTTTTACTGTATGTGTAGTACACTGTAAAAAATTAAGGTAACTCAAACCATTTGAGGAAACCGATTGCAATGAACTCTTTTCAAATGAGTAGAGTTAACTTTCAGTCAATTTTGAGTTAACTAAACTCATTTAATTTGATAAAATTGACTGTTGGGTTTTACAGTGTATGTACAGTACAATGCATAAATTTGTTTCACAACATTAGAACATTGAAGTAGATCAGAAAAGGCTTATATAATCATCTGCCCATAGACCAAAAATGGATTTAAATACCAGATGTGAACAGCAATATGCCTCCATCATCTACTTGTGATCCGATCAACAAAAACACATCTTAAAACCAGGTGTAAACAAAGCCAAGGTTCAGCCAAATAGCTATTTCTTCCACCTAACATGTGGTTTTCTTGAAACAAGCTCTATATTTATCTCTCAAGGCAAGAACAAACACTAAGGATGCTTAATGGGCAATATATAAACAACACTTGGGAGTCTTACTATAAAATATAAACAAACACAAATGTAAATAACTCTGATAAAACGGAATCCCCTTTACATCACACGCATTATAAACAGAAAATGAGAGATTGAGTTTAGCCTCAGCAGCACTCCTAATTATATATGCCTGCCATAGCCACAGCATGGGACCTTTAATTGTGGTTAAGGAACCGCTGATCATACAGTCAGTCATGTTTCCTTTTCTAGTACCTCCGATGCTGCACTGGAACCAGTCACAGTGAGCTGGCAGGCTATAAATGCTCAGAACGTGCCAGACTGATATATGCCTTCACAGAGAGCCCTATGTGTTCCTCTGGGTGGCTTTAAGAGAGGGATGTTTATATGAGAACTAGTTTTTGATTCCATTTTTCCACCCCGTAAGCAGTGAAAGGGACCCCTCACAAACAACTATGTGACGCAGAGCAGACTGATGAGTATATGGAACAAAAGTCAAAGCAGTGACTCATACAGAGGCAGTCTGGATGACGATGATGTCATGGTTAACCCCTTTCTCAGCATTTTGTCTTATTGCTTACAGATTTATTTTTTTCCCCATTCAAATCTCTGAATTTAACTTCCACACTGTGCACGTGTGAAATATACAGCATGAAACTTTACATCCTGGGGAACTGATGAAAAATATATACTGAAAATGGACATTGATGGTGGAACTGGGAAAAAACTCTTTAGTTATTTGTTAAGGACATTTTGGAAGTGTAATTAAAAGACTATAATTAAGTACAATGTAAAATATAATATGGAAATAGATGTTTTTAAAGCACTTTGGTAAACACTATTTCTTAAAAGTGCTTTATAAATAAAATTGTAATTGACTTTGACTTATTTTAATAAGTTAATCAGGTTTCAACTAATTTATTTTCAGTTATTCAAAGCTTAAGTTATTTTTAGTAAGTTTGATGGATGTACTATAAGTTAAACTAGAAATGTAAAATGTATTCAACTTAAAAAGAAGTGTTTATTTTACAGTGTAACACATGGAATGTTCTTTCAACCTGGTCCCTTCAAATTAAATTACTAAATATGTTTAAATAAACAAACAAAAAAAATATTTGTATAGACCTATTAACCTTAAAAAATGACAATTATATTAATTTAATAAGTGACATTCAAATTCTGCATCGTCAGCTATGTTTTCATCCAAAACTGCAAATTAACTTTGTGCAGAAAAACTTAATCGCATAAAAGACGTGCAAATAAAGCAGCTATTCCATCCAACGAGTCAAAGAGAACAAAATCGTCACTTCCTGATTATCTGGCGCCAAATATCAACAGTAAAAACAGAATTTGCTGTAGGAGAAGCTGAGTGAATCTTTTCCTTATTTAATAATGCGTGGTGGTGTTTAAGGGTATGAGACGCGGGTGCAGTTCTGGAGGAAATTCTCTTGACAGTTCTCTTGAAAGTTCTGGAGGAAATTAATAATATAATAAACACTATTACTGAAATGGGCAAGGCGTTATAGAATGACCAAAACAACATTTCAGATGTTTTACAATGTGGTCAGCCTGCTGGTTTGTCCATTCACACACAATTTTTATCATCTAATGATCTCTTATATCAAAATCACATGACCTTTTTTTAATGCGCATACTGGAATTTGTTCGTTTAAAGTGTTTCCATCATAGTTTATGCGCATCTTTTCTTACTGAATAAAAAGTTTATCCTACTCAGTTATGCTCATTTTTTAAAATGTATGCCATCTTGGCGTTTCCATCAACCGTTTTTTTCATGCGCATGTCCAAAATGTGCATAAAAATAGGTAGATGGAAACGTAGCTATATACAGTACACACTCAAAAAAAGATATTTGATTCTTGTTCAAACTACTTCTAACTCTTGACATTTTTTGGCGGGAGAACTCAATCATTTTATGTCAAATCCACTTCAATTTTAAGTTAACTCAATCAATTTGTGTTAGAACAACATGAATTAATTCTGTTAAACCCTGCATTTTTTACAGTGCACACTCCACAGTTCCACACATTTCCTTCATGTTGTCCTAAGAGAAATCGATTAGGTTAACTTCATTATTTTTACAAATTTAAGTGGATTGAACATAAAAGTTGTGCCATAAAAACGTAAGAATTGTGTTGTTTCAACTCATCTTAAATAAGTTGTTAGAACAAGCAGCAAAAGTCTTTTTTGAGTGCAGGAATTTAATTGAATGTCCAATGGCATTTTCAATTACATTTTCAAAGTCACACAACATAAGCTACGTTTCCATCCACCTATTTTTATGTGCATTTTGGATATGCACATAAATAAACGGTTGATGGAAACGCCAAGATGCGCATAAGTTTTGAAAATGTGCATAAAAAACCTATGCGCATAACTGAGTAGGATAAACTTTTTATTCGATAAGAAAAGATGCGCATAAACTAGAATGGAAATACTTTTACCGAACAAATTCCAGTAAACGCATTAAAAAAGGTCATGTAATTTTGTTATAAGAGATCATGTGATGATAAAAATGTGTGTGAATAGACAAACCAGCAGGTTGAGCACATTGTAAAACATCTGAAATGTTGTTTTGGTCATTCTAAAATGCCTTAACAGTTTCAATATTAGTGTTATTATATTATTAATGACCTCCAGAACTGTCAAGAGCGTCTGCGCTCTGCGTCTCACACCTTCAAACGCCACCGCGCGTTCACTAAGTGTCGGCATCGTCTTCTGAGGCGCAAGTCATTTATTAAATTGAGAAAAGATTTACACAGCTTCTCCTATCACAGCAAATTCTGTTTTTACTGTTGATATTTGGCGCCAGTTAATCAATAAGTGTCGATTTTGTTCTCTTTGACTTGTTGGATGGAAACGCTGCTTTATTTGCACGTCTTTTATGCAATAGTTTGCATTTTTGGATGGAAACATAGCTATTGTTGACAAAAAGTAGCATTCAAGGCAAGTTTTCAGTAATAACCAGGTTATTACTGAAATCTTTCCTTGAATGCTACATGTTATTTATCTTAGCAATTTTGAGGGCGTGAGCCTTTGAATTTACTCCAACTGTACTCATGAATTCAAGCCACGGGCTTCCCTGCTTTTGGAACAGCGCATCAAAAATGTACAATGAAGAAATTGTAAGAGTAATGTATGCTTAATCTACACGCCCTTCAAAACTGGCTCGTCTGCCAAGATCTGACTGCTGTAGCTGAGCTAAAACTCTCCAGTCAGAATATCAGCTACAAAGGACACAGAATTTTTCCCATGTCTTAGCTAACGAACTAGAGAAAATAGCGTGCCATGGCAGTCTCTGCTCCCACTCTTCCACTTGATTCATCCAGCAGCATTCCATGACACTTGAACAAGTACCATTCACTCCATTCCCAGACCAAACTTCAAGTTCCTTTGCTCTGTGTCAAATGAGGTCATAATCTGGAAAAGTGCTTCCCTGACTTGCAAGTGATTGCCAACTGTTGAATAAAAGGCCCTTTTTGTTTGACATGCGATTAAAAGCCTAAAATCTCCAGCTGAAGAAAATGTCTTATGTTTATCATATCTATCTTCACCCTAATCATTCATAGCTCCATGCCACAACTAGTAAAGCTCTCAATGAACAGGAAACAGTTGCTATTTTTTTATAAACGTTGCAGGATTTTATGATGGGTGGCCTGAGTTCAATTTGGCTCAGTGGGAATGGATGGAATGCTCTGACCGGAACTTCCATAACCTGTGTTTAAATGTCCATATGTCAACATGCAACATGGATTCTCAGCAGTGGCCGTTTAAGAATGAGGAAGCAAAACAATAGAAAAGATAACAGGAAGAACGTACACACTGTAAAAAATCCAACTTGAAAAAAGTTTAAATTACTTGTTTTTTTTTTATTGTTGGTTTGACAAAAATCTGTACAACTACATTTAACACGTTTACTTAACCTAAATCAAAATTTTCTTTATTAAGTTAAAAAAAATTGTTTTGTGAGCAAAACTTTGCACATTCACCCAAAAAAGCTTCTGCCAAATTGTTACTTTGAGTTAATCTCAGACCTCCTCACTTGAAAAAATAAAGGTTGCAGTATTTCTAACCCTAACAACACTGACAAAAATAATAGTAACACCAATAATAACATTAATGGCATTATTATTAACAACAACAAAATACTACTGAAATAATGCTAACGTAATTTGAAATTATTATTCATTTGTAATTTATCTATTTTTTCCGGGGGTCTTTTTTTAGCCTGTGCAGATTGCTGAAGAACAACTACAACTCCCATCATGCACCTCACACACACCAGTTTCTGGTTCCTCCTGATTACACACACACAGCTAGAAGTATATGATGGACTGATTTCTAGGACTATAAAGACAACTCATTCACACAAACTCTTTGCTGAGTCTTGTTTTTCCCTGTGAAGCAAAATGGTTTTCCCTGTTTGTCCTGCCATGTTTTGATCCTTGTCTTGCTTACTGTCATTGTTGTTTTGCCTCCTCTCCTGTTTCTAATTCTGTGTCTAATAAATGTTTTGTTAACATTTGTCACTGTTTTAGTTTTATTTCAATTGAACTTTTTGGTTGTTCTTATAATGTATTATTTCTTAGTAGCAATTTCCAAAAGAATTTTTTTTTGTTCACTCAACTTCAGATATTTTAGGTCAGTTCAACTGATGTTTTCAAAAGTTGAGTACACAAGGAAAAATTAAAGAAAATAAGGATTTTGCAGACAAAAAAATGTTCAGTTGGCACAACTTAAAACGTTTTGTTACAGAGTAGTTCACCTCTCCAGAAAACTAATAACTTTATGTTAACCCAACTAAATATTTTTTGTATTACTGACAAAAATTTTAGGTCAGTACAGCTGATGTTTTCAAAACTTGAGTGAACAAGAAAAAGCGAAAGGAAATAAGGATTATGTTGTTGTTTTGTTGTACTGGCTTAAAAACTTTTAAAATGCAAACAGCAATGAAAACACATTCTTCTTTCATTCTTCAACAGTTATTTTGATTAAAATGATTATTTGAATAATATGTATTTTATCTAAAAGTGCATGTGAGTTTATTGTGTTTAAAGAATGACTTACCAAGCTGGTAATGATCAATCTTCATGGTGCTGTTCCTAAGTGTGCCAAAGATGGTGATGATGGACACTTTCCTGATTGCCATTTCACACACGTGCTCCAAGTATTCATCCCTCTGCTGAACATACATGCTGTTCTCCTCTGTTGGAGAGGTGATCAACTAAAGGAAAGATTTTGAAACAAAAAAACATTGAGTAAAAGCATAACAACTAAATCCACAATCTAATTCAGGGGTGTCAAAACTCAGTCCTGGAGGGCCGGTGTCCTTGAGTGTTTAGCTCCAACCCTAATCAAACACACCTGAACCCGATAATCAAGCTCTTACTAGATATACTAGAAACTTCCTGGCAGGTGTATTGAAGCAAGTTGGAGGTAAACTCAGCAGGATACCGGCCCTCCAGGATCGAGTTTGGACACCCATGTTTAAATTAATACTATTAACAAGGCTACTCACAATTAATCTCCTTCTGCTTTCAAAATAGTCCAAAAAGGTTGCCAGAGTTCCTTTAGGTGGTGGTGGTGGTCTCTTTGTTGGTTTCTGATACTCTTCTTTCTCAAGGATCTTTGGAACTTTCTTTCCATTTTTCTTACCACCCTTTCCATCTTTCCCCCTCCTCTCCGCCTTGTCCTTTTTAGACAGCTTATCTGTCTTGTCCTTTTTCTTCTTTTTATCTGTTTTGCCCTTGCCTCTTTTGGTGGGCACGATTTCTTCCTCTTTTTCTTCAGGATAGACATCGGTAGGCACGCCTACATCATATTTCTCCTCATATGCATTGATAATATCTTTATCGCCATTCTTTTTCTTTGCAGGCCTAACTTTGGGTGGTTTGTGTTGTGTAGGTATAATGTTGGTATGTCTGTGGTTGTATTCTTTTTTAGAAGTGTGGTTGTCCCTGTATCTTGCGGTGTCAGTTGTGGGTGAGGTGGTCTGGTATTTGTCCCTACGGTTGTAATAGTAAGGCTCGGCGGTGGTCTTGTGGGCTGGGATCCATTGTGGGGTAGTGTGAGCTCTGGTTGTCCTTGGAGTGGTGGTGGTCCGTGTTGTTGTTGTGGTCGGCCGCGTTGTTGTTGTGGTGGTGGTGGTGGTGGTGGTAGATCGAGTTGTAGTTGGGGGACGTGTTGTGGTGGTAGTTGTTGCTTTGGTAGTCGTAGTGGTGGTAGTTGTTGGTCTTGTTGGAGCTGGAGTGGTAGATGTTGGTCTTCGAATGGGTTTCCGAATCTCTTTTCTCCTTTCTATTGGTGGGTCCACCTGGGAATCAGTGCTCAGGACACCCTCAACCACCTGACCCTCCACCCCAGCCCCTTTACACTTCTGCACAAAGCCTTTCTGCCGTACTTTTTCCATTTTGCGCATTGGTGACTGGTCGATAACTTCATACATTGCTTCCAGTCGGACAGGGTATGGATAGCGTTCCTCTACCTGAAGCGTCTTCTTAAGAAGGACCATCCCAAACTTTCCTTTCTCTAATTTAAGAACGGTCATGAGCCTGGGAATGAGAGTAGTATCTAATGGCTCTTCCATCACTTTTCCTTCATTAGTAATGCGTCTGATTTTCCCACCCAACTCTCCTTCCTGGTGGAACATGACAATCTGGTGCACGTGCCGCTCAGCCAGCTCACAGTAAACCTCTGGTTTGAGCAGACTCATCATCAATCTGTAGTAACCATCAGAGTCGTGAGGTGCGGAAATAACCAGTAGGCGGTTTTTCCCTGCAAATGACGCCAGTAGGTTTGGAGAACCAGCACTGCTTGGCATGCGGGACACTCTTGCTCTGGCTCCAGGTGTTCCATCATCTTGCTGGATTGGATTCCTTGTCCCACCCTGAGCTGGTCTCCTTTGTGCCAAGACCTTTCTGGATTGGACATTCCTTCTAAATTGTACACCTTCGTCTCCCTGCATCTGTTGGCGTTTATCATTGATCCATGAAGTAGAAGCACGTGCTTTGATGATCTGACCCTGTCGGGATTTGTTTTGTCTCGCTCGTCTTACGGACATCAGTCTGAGTTTGGCTTGTTTATCGGTCGGGCTGCTCTCTGACACGTAAACAGCCCATGTCAACACACACAAAACACCGAAACCAAGCATGTACCGTGCCCTCATGTTTGAACACTTTAATATCACTTAGGTCAGCAGAGAGATACAATCCAATGAAGCGTCATAAGATCCGAATTTTAATGTGTGTATATACATATACAAAGCGTTTATATGCTGATGATCAGTGCAAAAAAAGGCAAAAGTTCTTTAAAACATTTTTAGAAACTAACAAAGTTTTAAACAAAGAAAAGTTCGTTCAATTTAAAAAGACCTCTGTTTACCTGTTGGTGCGTTTAGGAAACATGTCTTGAATATTCAGCGCGCGATCTGACTGATTAAAGCAGAGGGGCATTTACTGCTGCCCAGCGCCAGGTTTTCTCATCTCATCGTGCATATATTGAAATGCATATAATCCGTGAATCAAATGCCAAGATAAGCTTCTCAATCAGTCAGTCAGTCAGTCCAGAGAAGTTTGACGCGCGCAAGTTCAACACAACGCGCGTCGCGAAAAATGAGGAAAAAAGTCAGAAATACTTCCAAGAGTATGGAAAACGCTGTGTGCGGCTGCTTATCACTGGAAGCTTTCCCAGACATGACAGAAAGTAACAGCACAGCAGCCTCCGTATCCTCTGACGAGGGCACAGGACCAACCCATGCAGCTGAGGGGCGCCAGTGCGCGGAGATTCACTCCTGCGGTCAGACTGAGCCGTTACATTGAACAGGATTTCAGCGTCCAAATATGATTATACATTTTACAAAGACCTATTATACTGAGAGTTATATTATACAACCTGTTTAGTTTAAACAACGAAATAGCTGTGTTTTATTTTGTTACTAAATCTAACTAAACCCAATGCACATTCTTAAATTATTATCTGATGGACTAAACAAGCTGTATGCATATTTTCCTCTGCCAGTACCCACTGTTGTATGTTTAAATCTGAATATGGTTGCCCATTTAGCAAGCTAAGTGACAGTGTTGAGAGGAAAGGAACACAACAGGAATATTGGAATAAACTCGCTCTCTTTCCTTCTGCTTTCCTGATTTATCAGGAGTCACCACAGTGGAATGAACCGCCAATTACTCTGAAATATATTTTCAACTCAGCACTAAAAGCACATTAACTCATGAACCCTAAGTGTAGGGAAACACCCACTCTCTCATTCACACACACACTCATACACTACAGCTAATTTTTATCCAGTTCACCACATCTTTGGACTGTGAGGAAAACTAGAGAAAACCCATGCGAGCACAGGACATGCAAATTCCTTACAGAAATGCCCCCTGGCACAGCTGAGACTCAAACCAGTGATCTTCTTGCTGTGAGAGTCAACAATGCTAGTCACCATGATCCATATTTATACCTATGCTGACATTAGACTAGTTGCCGTAATATAATTGCTATAATATAATAATGTGTAGGCGACACGGTGGCGCTGTCGCCTCACAGCAAGAAGGTCGCTGGTTTGAAGCCCAGCTGGGTCAGTTGGCATTTCTGTGTGGAGTTTGTGTGGAGTTTGCATGTTCTCCCCATGTTGGTGTGGGTTTCCTCCGGGTGCTCCGGTTTACCCCACAGTCCAAAGACATGCGCCATAGGGGAATTGAATAAACTAAATTGGCCGTAGTGTATGAGTGAATGAGTGTTTCCTAGTACTGGGGTGCATCTTGAAGGGCACCCACTGCGTAAAATACATGATAAATAAGTTGGCGTTCATTCTGCTGTGGCGACCCCTGATTAATAAAGGGACTAAGCTGAAAAGAAAATGAAAGAATGAATAATAATACATAATTTTTCATTTTTCTTGTATTTTTTTAGAAATTGACACTGACTACACATATAATAACTACTGGCAACCCACATAAAATTGCATAAAAATGGTAGCTCTGGCAATTAGCGGAGTCATATTTCAGAGAACAGAAAATAGTTAAAAATGTACATCTTTAAAAGATTAAGAGCATCTGCACATTTCACAATATTTCATATTAAGCCTATTTTACATTCACAGTCTTTGCTCAATTATAGACTGGAGCCTTTTCAGACCAATGCATTTTTTTTTATCATCACAACAATGCAATAAACCAATCTCCATTTTTATTGCACAAAGCAATGATCAAGACCCAGAATGATTGTCCTATTTTGTATAATTATGTTTCATTGATCTCCCATTCTTGATACTGTACTTTTGTTGTTGTTTATTTTTTGTTTTTCGGTTAACTTCTATTCCTTGAATACCCTTGAATATATATATATATATATATATATATATATATATATATATATATATATATATATATATACATACATACATACATACATACATACATATACATACATAAACAATGCAATAAACCAGCCACAAAACCTTTTGAAAAGAAATGTTATCTAACATGTTGCTTAATGTTATCCTAAGCATCAAACTAAACACTCTTAACTAACTTAACTAACTAACTAACTTAACTAACTTAAACACTCAACTAACTAAACACTCTTAAAACCTACATGGACTTTAACAAATGTGCTGTGTAATATTTTCACTAAGCACATGTTGGGTCTGTCCCTAAAAACGGATCATTTAATAGGATAATAGATGGGACTCATGGCGACACGGTGGCTCAGTGGTTAACACTATCGCCTCACAGCAAGAAGGTCACTGGTTCAAGTCTCAGCTGCTCCAGTTGGCATTTTTGTGTGGAGTTTGCATGTTCTCCCCATGTTAGCATTGGGGTTTCCTCCGGGTGCTCCAGTTTCCCCCACAGTCCAAAGACATACGCTATAGGTGAATTGAATAAATTAAATTGCCCATAATGTATGTGTGTTGGGCAGCACGGTGTCGGAGTGGGTAGCACAATCGCCTCACAGCAAGAAGGTCGCTGGTTCGAGCCCCGGCTGGGACAGTTGGCATTTCTGTGTGGAGTTTGTGTAGAGTTTGCATGTTCTCCCCGTGTTCGCGTGAGTTTCCTCCGGATGCTCCGGTTTCCCCCACAGTACAGGTACAGGTGAATTGGATACGCCAAATTGGCCGTAGTGTATGTGATTGTGTGCAAGAGTGTGCGGGTGTTTCCCAGTGTTGGGTTGCAGCCTGAAGGGCATCCGCTGCGTAAAAAAAACATATGCTGGATTAGTTGGCAGTTCATTCCACTGTGGCGACCCCTGATTAACAAAGGGACTAAGCCTAAGGAAAATGAATGAATATGAGACTCAGAATTACATGTGGTTGTATAATGGATTATTATGCTAATAACATTTATAAGGTACGCCATCTTACCATATAAATAATAACAGCATAGTATTCCTGTTAGCCTACATATTAATTTTATTAAACTCACAGATTGTTTTTAGCAGATCAACTGTTGTTATATGATTATTATTATTATTATTATTATTATCATCAAAGAGCAAGATCCCATATGTCTTCGTAGTAGGTCTAAAAGTGCAGGCATTCCAGTTTATAGTCAGTGCTATTTCCAAAGCGTCTCAGATTTGATAACATCTGAATGTGTGGAATGATCACATAACTTGCTCCACATCTGGCTCTTTTTACTACAAATTTCTACTGCTTAAAACTTCAGTGTCTTTCTTATGTCTAGGTTTTACCATATTATCAAATGTCTCAATGTGAGCAGCACATGCTCAGGTCTTTTTAATGGACCACAATCCTCCATTCCCCTTCATGCACGCTTCCTGACACGTGTGACTCCTAATACAGTGCATGAGTCTGTACAGTAATTAAATCCATTTGTGTAAACAGCTACAAAAGATCATCACGTCATACAAACAAAAGCCCTTTAAATGATGAGATTCTCACAAATGTGCAATTCATCTTTGAAAACATAACACTTTACATATTTATGCCAACATTAGATGTGTATTTACTAGGCCCAGATGGGATCTACAGATTTTCTACCAAGATTTGGGGGAAATCTGTAATTGTGAGTGATGGCTTTGAGAATGAGCCAAGCAGAAATGATTGGATTTGGCATTAATAATGAACATGCAAGTGGTGGAGGACATGTACAACTTTTTAAATGATGGTTGTTGTAAATCTTTGGATCATTTTGATTACACAGACTGTGTGTGGGATTGCATTCATCTTAGCAGAGCCGGGGCATGAATTAGAATATCTCTTGAGATTTATATTTGATTTCTTACTTCACAAATGCTGGAAACATAAAGTAACTGAATGTCTTGCAGCAAATAATCAAACCATGATCTAAATATAGCATGACCATTGATATATATGAACACTGAAAGCTTAAATGCATCCCAGATTCAGATACTGAATTGATGTTCCCTCAGATCTACATAGCTGTAATTGTAAATTGCAGTAATGGTGTCCAGAACCCACGGTCCCCTGTTATTAGGTTTTACAGAAGATGGTAGATGGATCTAGCTTACAGTTTAAAATAGAATGGATAAAAGCCATTAAATTAACCATCTGAAGAAAAGTGTCTATTATATTTAAAATAATAATACTTTTTTGTTGTTATTTATTGTATTTCATTGGAAAATTTTTATGTTACTCTTCATTCTGCTTTCTAAAAACAAACTTATGTGTGTCTGAGCATAGTGGAATTTTCATTGTTTGCTACAGCAGTGGTTCCCAAAGTGGGGGTCGCGGGACAATGAGCAGGGGTCGCTTGGTGATTTCTCAAAAATCGAATTCATTTTATTAAACTATTAGAATGACCATACTTTATCAATAACTTACAGAAGAAGAAAATAGTATTTAATAGTTACATAAAAACAACAACATGTAAATAAAAAGCCATCATCCTTTCAAGTGTTGTGATCCCTGGGGTGATTAGATTATATTAAAGACACAGCACATTGTTTTTAATTTTGGGGGTTGCGGGCTAAAAAGTTTGGGAGCCCCTGTACTACAGCAATTTACATATAGACCAATACAATTCATTTACTGGCTTCGTAAGAATTTTGAAACTCAGAGATCTTCCTAACTGATAGATAGCATTATTATTCAGCAACACGTTTAATGGTTTCTTTTTTTCTTTCTTTTTTTATTGTGTTTTAACAATACTATTATATTAACCATAACAATGTATGACATCAAGTACAATAATAAACAAGGGAAATTAATAATAATGATAATAAAATTAGATAGTAAGAAAGGGTACAGAGGCAAACTATTAAATTAAATAACATTTACAAAGTCCTTATAAAATTTCAGTTTTACGTTTAATGGCTTCTTGTCGCCACCTATTGGTGCAATGACGTAATTGCTACACGCCTCATTTGAAACGATATGGTTTTGATTGCAAACATAAATTTTTAAATCCCAACTATTGCAATCGCGATCTTTTAAAGATTTATATGCAACTATTTGATTCGTCTACATTCTCTGGTCAATACATGCAGCTTGAGTGTTTCATACTGTGCATCAATGCCATGTGTGCGTTTGCAATAATACAAATTTGAAAATTGCATTTTCTCCCGATCATTAGCAACCGACTATTTGTTTTACTTGTGGCTGCGACAAAGTGGTGAACGTGGTTGTGAGTGAGTAGATAGCCTACTTAAACGCCAGCTTGTCCTAAGTAACAGCTATGTCAGACAGGCCACAAGTTACACATCGAAGAAATTCACGAATTAACATTTAATACAAAGTAAATATTTACAACTAAATACACTTGTAAACAATAAAAAAACGAAAAGAGCACGTATTAAAGACAACCAACATTAATATAGCAGTTAAATGAAACAGATCCCAAATAAGCTTTGTCCTATTTGTGCCCTGCCCCTCCTCCTCCCCGTTATTTTTGAGTTGGTATCGGCCGACTAAATAAATCCGCGCCGTGCGCGTTCACTCGGCTATTTGTCAGTTGAAAGTCGATGAGAACAGATGGTGGATCTCCTCGGTTCAACTCACGGTTTTTGCTCGACGGAAATGCTACAATAATGCTAGTAAGTGTGCACTTCAAACTTAAAAGAAGTGCTAAAATATATTCATAAAGCATTGATAGTAGGCCATATCACCCAAAAACCCATGTGCTGTTTTATTACTTTTGAATTCACAATTGAATTGGCTAAATCAGGGGTGTCCAAACTCGGTTCTGTAGGGCCGGTGTCTTGCAGATTTTAGCTCCAACATGCCTTAACACACCTGCACGGATGTTTCTAGAAAGCCTAGCAAGAGCTTAATTAGCTACCCCAGGTGTGTCTGATTGCGGTTGGAACTAAACTTTGCAGGATACTGGCCCTCCAGGACTGAGTTTATTTCTTTTGTTTTCTGGTCAACAAACAATACTTAGGTCAATTACTGTATGCTCCATTACATCTCATTAAATGCATCCTATTAAATTTACAAATATCTCGACTTGCTTACAAATATGATCAAAAGCTATGCTAATTCTCATTTGATTTCTGTTTTTACCTTGGCATGCCCATTCTGAGCTGTTTAAGAAATATATATCTTTTTTTTTCACCAGAAGATAAAAGCACAAACTGGTTTGTGTCAAGTGAAGGGTGAGTAAATTTTTGTGTGTGTGTGTGTGTGTGTGTGTGTGGGGTGAAGTGTCCCTTTAAAGGGTGAATAAAAAGATAATACTTGGCTTTTAACACCGTAAACTTAGCTAGCCATGAATACATGTAAAGGGAGATGTGTTTTATGAAAACAATTAAAAGTGCTTGCTATGTTAACAGCCTTAAGGTGAGAAATCAGGCTAAACTGGATTAGCCATGTGTGAAACCAAATGAAAGGTTTTTTTTTTTTTTTTTTTTAGATGTTTCATCAAATGTAAAATTACTAACTAAATTAACCTAAAAAATGGTCTTCCTTTCTGAATTCACAGAATAACTGTTTAGTGTATATAGTAATATAATAGTTTTTTTTTTGTCTTCCAAATAAATAAAAATATAACTGCACTTTAATGCCATTTAGAATAGCAGTGGGTCTCTGTCTGGATGGGGATGCTAAGAGCTGTTTCTCTACACCATATCTATGGGAATGACCCGTGGCGTGACGCTCTCGCTTGCCCTCGCTCAGCTCAGTCACTCTTACCATGGCGAATCCCTGCCCAATGATCTCTCACTCTTCAGTGGAGTGAAGTGGTGATGCTTCAATTGGTGGGTGACGGTGGGCTGGGGACCAGTTCAGCTTCTCGCTGGAAAAACAGCAACCAAAAATAAATTATTTACATAAAAAGTTGTAGTTGAAGGTGAAGATTAAGGAGAATGAAGACAAAATAAGAAAATTAAAAACAACATAATATAAAATACTAAATAAAAAAAAGTATAGTCATTTTAACTGAAGACTTTAAGCCAGCATGTAATTATAAAACTGATATGAGCTTATTCAAATAGACAAATAAAAATAAACGTGTGCTTTAACATTAAAATAGCAGTGGGGCTTTGTCTGGATGGTAATGCTAAGAGCCGTTTCTCTACACCAGGGGTGTCAAACTCAGATCCTGGAGGGCCGCAGCCCTGCACAGTTTAGTTCCAACCCTGCTTTAACACACTTACCTGCAGGTTTCAAACAAGCCTGAAGGACTTAATTAGTTTGATCAGGTGTGATTAATTAGGGTTGGAACTAAACTGTGCAGAGCTCCGGCCCTCCAGGAACTGAGTTTGACACCTGTGCTCTACACCATATCTATGGGAATGACCCGTGGCTTCAGGTGGGATGACACTCACTCACCCTCACCCAGCTCAGTCACTCTTACCATGATGAATCCCTGCCCAATGATCTCTCACTCTTCAGTGAAGTGAAGTGGTGATGCTTCAATTGGTGGGTGACGGTGGGCTGGGTTCCAGTTTAGCTTCTTGCTGAAAAAACAGCAACCAAAAATTATTTATTTGCATAAGTTGTAATTGAAGGTGAAGATTAAGAAATAGAAAATAAGAAAATTAAAAACAACATAATATAAAATACTAAATTAAAAATATAGGAGCTTTTCATTTGTAAGAAAAAAAAAAAGTTGGAAGTGAAGGTTAATATTAAGACAAACATAGACAATGAAGTAGACCAAACAAGAAAATCAAAAACAACAATATAAAAGAATCAATGGTAAAAATACAGTAATATTTTAGTCATTACCATGCATGACTGTACTGCATCATCATATACAAAAGTGTCCATTAGATGCACACTTCAAAATCTCACTAGCAATAGTATGGATGTACAATTGACTTTTGAAAATGATATCTCTCATGTCACAAAACAGCCTTTTTTCTTAGAAATCTTGCTAAGCTAAGAAGCTTTTAACTCTCCCAGATGCAAAACATGTAAGTCATGCTTTCATGACCTCTGGACTGGATTACTGTAATGCACTGCTCACTGGTTGTACTGCATTCTCTATAAACAAGCTTCAGTTAGCACAAATGCAGCTGCTAGAGTTTTTCTTAAAACTCAGGGCTTCTGGTTGTACACAGAATTGCTAAGTCCACTAAAGGTGGTATGCATTTTTATACCCGGCTCCTAAACTCTGGAAAAGCCTTCTTGATAATATTCAAGACTCAGACATACTCTCTATGTTAAAATCTAGGTTAAAGACATATCTTTTTAGCAAAGCACAGTATTCTTCCCATAACTGAATGTTCTGATACATCCTATTAAATTCACATAAATACTTCTTGTTTGCAAATATTATGAACAGCAGCTATGCTAATTCTCTTTCATTTATGTTCTCTTATACCTCCGCATGCCCATTCTGAGGAATCCACAGATTGTGCAGCTCCAGTTGTTCCAGTTTCAAGACCTGTGAAGAGAGTATGCCAACACTGCGAGAACTTCAAGAACAGCACAATTACTGTAATCAGGTATTATTGATGAAAATATTATGTACTTAAATATCACCTTTTTACTGTATAATGCAAAGGGACTAAGCCGAAAAAAAAGAATGAATGAATTTTGATTGTAATATAATATTGTGCACCTTTTGTGAAGCTACTTTGAAAGAATAATAATTGTGAAAACCACTACACAAAAAAACTTGAATTGAATATACATTACTACATTGAATCTACGTAAAGGGACAGTTCGCCCCAAAAATAAAAAGTACCTCATTCTTTACTCTCCCTCATGTGGTTTTTTAAAACCTTTATGATTTTCTTTCTGCTATTGAGCACAAAAGCAGATATTTTGAAGAATGCCGGTTGTTGTCACCCATTGACAGTAGTAAAAAATTACTCTGGAAGTTAGACTGAGGTAAAGTTGGTTTTATACTGGCACATTAGTTAAGTCACAACTTGTGACACGAAACTGCATGCATAACTTCAAAACAACATTAGCACTATTTAGTTGACTGTGAACAGTGTTGTACTTTGATAGTCATTGGCTGCTAATATGATTTTCCCTATTTAGAATTGGCAGAGAGTATCTTTCTGAAATTATATCATTAAAAGAAAATCAGATTGTGCAAATATAAAACCAACTTTACCCTAGTTGGAAGTCAGTGGGTACCAGCTACCAGCATTTTTCAAAATATCTTCTTTTGTGTTCAACAGTAGAAGAAATTAAACTGATTTTAAACAAATGAACAGTGAGTAAAGTATGACAGAATTAAAATGTTTAGATGAACTATTACTTTAAAAATAGAGGCTCTTTATTGGCATTGATGGATTCATAAAGAAACTTTTAACACCAATAATATCTTTCTATTACAAAAAAAGTTATCTTTATTATTAAAATAAGTTAATTAGATTTCAAAATAGACTTTAAACACAGAACTGTTTATTTAAAGTTTTTTTGGGGGGACTAAAAATAATTTTTCCATGGCATCTCTGTGAAATCCCTCATTTATATTTAAGTTTAATACAGAGCTGCACTTGTTTCTGAATGTAAAGTTTTACTGGGAAAAAGCAATAAATGTCATCAATTTAAAATTTAAAGACACACACATTGAACACGTTATAAAACTTGACCCAGACTAAACCCACACAGACCAAGGCTTTGATTAGAAATCTCCATTTTTGTAACTATTAGCCGTATTTTCACTTTTAATTATGTTGAAGCACTTCACACAGCAAGCTGTTAGAAACTCACTGAATCAGAAGCTTTATTTTAGTAGAACTGTTTGCTAGTAAAAGGCTTGATAATATGATGTGGCTCTGCTGCCAAGTAAAGACCAAAAGCTACTGGTGAATGAGCCATGAAACAGCCCAGTGTGTTGGCAGGAGTTGAATAGCTGAGAACGCCGTTTAAACTCGCTGGTTTGTCTGTATGAAAATAAATGGCCTAAGCAATGGTTCAGATCAAATGCGCCATTAAGCCTTTTCGTTTATGGTTTTTGGCACACTACTATGTCACTACACGCAGCATGAATACCTGCATGAATATTTTTACAAAATGCCTCAAATCTACCCACAAAGACAAGGCACCATAAAAAGTAAAGGAAAGTGTTTAAATAACACCATGTCAGAGCAAAATATTTACTTTCTAAAATTATACATCTGTGGTTTTTATAAGTTGCTGTTCAGCCAGTTAACAATGATTTGAGTTAATATTTTCACAATGAATCAACGCTTGTTCCTTTCTGCTTTACACAGATCATATGAAGGCATCTCAAGCATTTGTGGTTCCATCCTGTTTCCAGTTGCAGCGACCTCAACAGCCCGTAAAAACTAGGTAAACCCCATAATCTCTCCAAGGACAGTTCAACTATAGCTCAGGCTGCTGTCAAACAGACTGTACGGGAAGAGAGTTTGAGTGTAAGAGTGTAATCTGTTCTCCATGTGAAATTAAACCCTTAGGACAAGTCATCAATTTTCTGTTCGCTGTTTGTGTACCTGGATCTTGAGCATGGTGTGCACACTCGACCAGGCAAACATTACAGCAGAGTGTCGTCATCACTCTTTGTCAGGTGTAGAACTTGACCATGTAGTGACCTAGAGTGGATATAGTGTAAATAGACATTTAAAACGTTTATATTTAAGTCAAAGCTCACCTAAAATAGTGGCCTTGTAATGTTTTTTTCCATATTTTTTGTGTAATGTAGCTGTTTGTGAGTGATAAATAGATTTTTAATTTGCTAAAAGAAATAATCAGTTATGCCTGAAGTGAGCTGCTCACTTAACATTTACGTTCCCAGAATTTTTATTTTTTTTAAAGAACCTTTTATTTTTTAGTTTAAAGGGCATTTTAGTAATCAATTTACTTTTGTGAAATAGAATAGGTTTCATAGATGTAAAAGGGCACATATTTTACCCCTTTTACAATATGTAAGATAAGTCTTTGGTGTCTCCAGAGTGTGTCTGTAAAGTTTCAGCTCAAAATACCCATCAGATTATTTATTATATAATGTAGAATCTTTCCATTTTGGTGTCTGAGGACAATGTAGCTGTTTTTGTAGCCTGTGGCTTTAAATGCAAATGAGCTGCTTCTCCCTACCCACCTCTTCGACTTGCGTGTCTGCTTCTCATGCGTTGTCAGATAAACAGCCGTCAGTGCTGGAGATGGACACGGATGAAGCTGAAATAAGGTCTAAAATATCAAGTAAGTTTATTTGATGTTTTTGTGGTGGAGTTTATTCAAGTCTTTATGAAACTAAGAGTCTCACACAAATGCTGTTTGCAGTACAAACTCATGCGCGTTTACTCACACCCTGCGGCCATGGTGATTATAGCGGTTAGGAATTACATAGTGATTTTACTGTTTTCATTACAAACATGCTGTTTTAAAAAGGTTTTAAACTTATAAAATTACTTTTTGAGGTGCAGATGATCACAGAGAGTTGTAACATGTTTTTATACCAGTTTCTTAGCAAAAGATGTTCTGTGGACATGTGTATACATGCTATTATGGAGACTTGGCACCTGTCAATCAACTCAAACCGCAGTCCTGCACCACGTTGCGGCGGGCCTCAAAATCTCTGGGATTTGGGTCCAATTTTAACGTCAGTAAACTAAAAAAAAAGATACGTGTTGGGTTTGTATCACTCCAACTCCAATATATATGAGAGTGGACACGCTATACCTACATTGAAAAAAATGATTCAAAGATGATTCCTTGCATTTACTCATTTTTTTTTTTTTTTTTTAAGTTAAGTGGTTGTAAACAATTTTTTTGGGCTGAATTTAAACAAACAAATTAAGTTAAACATTACTAAATTTTATTTTGTTTAAATTCAACCCAAATAAACTGTTTGCAACAATTTTGTAGACATCCATTTTTTTCAGTGTACACACAGTTCTGTCCAAGCCTTTTTACAAAAGTTGATTTTGCATAATAGGTGCCCTTTAAATATTGTTGTTAAAGATCAATTTAAAATAGCAAAATGTTGTCTATTGTTTTTAATATTAAAATAGTAATAGTGATGATTCCCACAGCAATGATTCTGCTCAGTCTAGCTTATCTGATTAGGCATGATATTATCAATGTCAAAATGATTGGTTTGATTCCCAGTAAGCACATACAGTTGAGCGCAAAATTATTAGCCCTTTTATAAAAATGTTATTAGTTTTCAATTATTTTCCAAGTGATGTTTAAGAAAGCAAGGACATTTTCACAGTTATTCCTATTATATTTTATATAGAGTTATTACAACCTAACAGACACCACCTCCTCACCATTTCTGTTTGCTGTCTAAACTGACAGTTGTAGCAGCGTGATTGTTAGCCAAGCCCATTTGCTAAAATATGACAAAAAAAAAACAGCAAGTGCATTCTCAGATTTCATTTAAAGATTAGAAGCCCAAACAATTTTCTTTTTTTTTCGTAATGACATGCACAGATGAATTGTTCACCACCAAACTAGCATTGTGAGCTAACAAAATGATATGTTTTGATTTCTTGGGGACTTTAAAGCTTGTAGCTTTAAATATTACAGTACTGACATCATGGTAAAAATTCAAGAAGAAATCTCCATGTTAAACAGCACTTTAAAAATATTTGAGAATTAAATTCAATAGAGGGGCTATAATTTAGCCTTCAACTGTATACTGTATGAATAAATGCAACTGGTTTTGGGTTTAATTGTTTAAGAATCTTAGTGAATCTTAGAGTTTTAGTATAGCTCTGCTGCTATAGACCGCAAATTTCACTGTATTTCAGCTCTACTCCAGACAGTTGTCAGGTTTCTGGGTTGCTCTGCAATATTGGGTTGCTCTGATAATTTGCTCCAGACCGTCTTGGAGTTCAGCAGGTAAAGCACCTGTTTTTTGTTGTAATAGAACAGAGGTTGAATTAACAATGCTTTACACAGACAACCTTACAGACAGCTTGTCAAAAAATACAGTTCATACAAACGAATCTCCATTTTTTATAGAGAAATACTGTCTGTAATTTCAGATGTCATTCCTTATAAGTTGAGTTTACTGAGATTTAGACTCTTGACGCTTGCATTATTAACTGATTTAAAAGTGTTTACTACATCCCCTCACTTAAAAAATATCATTCACAGAGCTCATTATTTGTTGTTTATTTGATGTACTTTTGACTTGACCCACGACATCAGATGTGTCCCACGGAAAGATTTCTGAAGAAGGTTAGCCAGCTATTTTATATTAATCCTTTAAGGAGCCAGCTCTGACTTCAGTGTTTGAATAAGGCATTCCTCATGCAGGCATTAGAACAACATTTGGTGCGCAGCTCCGGGCAGGACTGACCCACCTCTCCTGCTTCTCGCCCCCTCACATTCACCTCTCTCCCACTTTCCACTTCCTTTTTTGCAATACACACACATGGACCCACACGCATGCAGAAAAGGCCAGGGTTACTTGTGTACACAGTAGAAAAGGTCTAGTCAGTCCAGAGTTAGCATTTAATAGGCTGTGTCTGCACATTTTTACTTGTCTGTTATGTGTACTTTCTGTTCTTTCCAGACGATGTGCAGTCAATATGTTAGCGGCCAGTGGGGTTTAGGCTTTAATCGGTGCTAAGGATTTTCTAGCTTGTTGCTAGCATGTTTCTAGAAAGATTTTGTTTGTTACGAGCATGTTTTAAGCATATCACAATTAAGAATTTGGATGTCCCTAGCACATATTAGCATGTTTCTATTTGACACATCACATTGGTAACATGTTTCTGGAATGTTGCTAACATGAATCAGCTTGCTGCTTTCATGTTTTAGGTTCATTGCAAGGGTCTGCAAGGGTCTAATTGCAAGGGTCTTAATTTTTTTTAAAGTGTTCACCCCCCTCAGTGAGAGTCTATGGGATTTTTTATTGATTTGATTATCTGTTTTACTACACAGTGAGTCTGATTAGTTTAAATAGGGCTAGCTTATTCTCTTTTGTAAAAAATCACTTTTATGCTTTGTTGTTATACACGTGTTTGTGATACAAAACAGACTGTTCAGCGATGGAATGCTATGCCGTTTTATTTATACACTTCTTGAACATCTTTCCCAGGTGGAAATAGAAATGATTTTGCAGTAAAACAGGCTCTTGTTAGTGTTTATTGACAATTTCTTTTATTATGCAGCAAGAAAATTTAATATGTATTATATTTATAAATATTTAATATATAATATGTAGTTAATACATAGTTTTATGAATATAACAAACACGTTTTTGAAAATTATTTTAGGCCAATATTTTTGTCTCCTTTTTTATTTCAGCTAAACACATGTATTGGTATTTAATGGATAATGTGTTTTAGTTGAGGAAATCTGCATCTTTTATACTGTAATTTCATGCATTGTATTTTAAAATACAAATAGATCCAACCTATTTCACCAAGATCACTCAATTTAAATTTTCTGCCCTTGCCTCTGCTTTCTACACTTATACAGTTGCCAAAAAATAACACTTTCAACCACATGTACCCTTCAAAAGAATTTCTTTATGCGAATAAAGCATTCAGACACGTGTCTTTGCCTGTTAAAGTTAGGGATGGTCTGTTGTAGCTCTCTAATAGGAACCATCAGTAGTGGTTTTGTCTCTGGGCTTCAGACAGATCTGTGGGTGTTTGTTCGTGTGTGTGAGTGTCTGTGCAGTGAACCAGAGCTTTCATGTTTTTGATGACACACTCATCAACAAAATCACATCTGATGAGCTACAAACACAATGTTTTTATGCTATGGCAAGAAATATGTGACAGTTGTTGTACTCCTTACTTAGCTGTAAATATTTAGAAGTTTAGAGATGTGTGTTTTTGATGGTGGTCTTTTGAATATCACCGCTTAGAGGGCCAATTAAAAATGTTGATAGTCAATTTAAGCAATTAGAGTCATAAGCAATTAGAGATTTTATTTTGTTTGAAATTATTTATTGATTATTGAGGCTATATTAAAGGTTAGTAGTGAGACATCTATGTATTTGTGAGGCAATAAATGTTTTTTTTTTTTACAGAGAACCAGTGTGTAATTGATTTCTTACGGACACAACCTTGAAGAACATCTGTTCTTTATTTCCTCAGAATCAGAAAGATGATGAATTGTGTGTGATGTCTGGAGAGCAGCCCTGATATAAGCTTCGCATTCAAGACGAACATATGAAAAGTGAGAATTATTTCTTATACCCTTTCCTTTTGATTTATAAGGAAAATATTCAAGACAACCATGGGGAAAAATCTAGACACAGTTTACTTTATTAATTTAGGCCCTTTCCGTTTTTCTTCCTAGTCTGCAGTATTTACATTTCCTTCTGATTTATATGGGAGGGGGGAAATAAACTTTTAAAATAAAGGAATGAGTGAAGGAACAGTGTTTTTGTGCTACAAGCTCAAGGTTTCTCTTCCTTTGCTCAAACCAAATTACATACCACTTTGCCAGCTCTCCCAGTTTTCAGTGACTGTTATTTCCCACGATCAGGAGAATAACTGTAGATGATGCTGAGTTTCCTTTGTGAATGGTTTATTTCCAATGCTGACTTCACCATTCTGAGGCATGAAATGTGCTTTTATTCATTAAGTTAGTTTTAAATCAGTGAATGGGAATACTTCTTGAAATCTAAGGCAGTGATCAATTTATTTGACCATAAGAATATTTCTGCCATTTTAATATGTGTTCTTTTGACATGAATAAACACAGCAACTGTAATTCCACACAGGCTAAATTTGACTGTTTGTTATATTCTTGAGTAAACAAAGCATGTGCTGTATGTATTGAATCAACACAGTTCAAATGTGAGAGACTTTTTCTGTGCTCTTGTAAATTTGGTTGGGCCTGCGTCCAAAAATCCTTCAGTGTTTTTCCATAACCTTTTCTTTTACATGGAGTCAGAGCATGTTTGATTGGTTCTGCTGCAGATGGAGCATGTTAAAGTTCACATTTTTCAAAAATCTCTTGACTGCAATTACTGAACATTTTTTTTGTTTGATAACAGGAGATAGTTAATAGTGTGAATGAATACTCTTATGCTCTCGGAAAGAAAAGTACAAAAGCTTCTGTTGAGGTGAGGTGGTGTCCATTCAAGGGAAACATTTTAGGTACTAATACTGTATGTGCACTATAGGTGTGCTGCACCAACGACCAACAGAAAGCGCCTTAGTTTGAAATAGACTTCTGTCTGAATGTGCTACATACTATTTAAGGGCCTTAGATCATGAAATTATGCTAAAGTGATAGCATATTATAGCTATGATTTTATTTATTTACTCATTTATTAGCTTGACTAAAAAATATATGCAATGCATCACATAACTTTATGATGCGTGAGTGTGCTCCATGCATGTCAGTGGGTTTGACAAACCACCTGTTGGAGACACTCCTCCTGTTTTATTACAGGCACTTTGTTAGAAATACTACTATGTTTCTTTCTATGTTTTACGTATATAACTCCTATGTTCATTTATAACACTTCATTTTCACATTGACATTATCTCTTGTTTAAATATAGTATGAACTACAGCTATGCTAATTATATTTTTTGTGTTCTATTTTCACCAGGGAATGCCTGTCCTGGGGCCGCTAGAGATTGTGCAGCGCCATTGATGAGATCCAAGACCTGTGAAGAGATCAACCATCGAAGACTTCGAGGGCAACACATTCAGTACACTTCATTAAATATGTACACATAGACATCACCTACAGTTGAAGTCAGAATTATTAGCCCCCCTTTGAATTTTCCTCTTAAATATTTCCCAAATGATGTTTAACAGAGCAAGGAAATTTTCACAGTACGTCTTATAATATTTTTTCTTCTAGAGAAAATCTTATTTGTTTTATTTAGGCTAGAATAAAAGCAGTTAAATTTTTTTTTTAAAGCCATTCAATATTATTAGTCCCTTTAAGCTATATATATTTTTTAGATTGTCTACAAAACAAACCATCGTTACACAATGATTTGCCTAAATACCCCAACCTGCCTAGTTAACCTAATTAACCTAGTTAAGTCTTGAAATCTCACTTTAAGCTGAATACCTGTGTCTTAATAAATATCTAGTAAAATATTATTTACTGTCATCATGAAAAAGATAAAAATAGTTATCAGAAATGAGTTATTAAAACTATTATGCTTAGAAATGTTGAAAAAAATCTCTCCGTTAAACAGAAATTGGGGAAAAAAATATACAGGGGGCTAATAATTCTGACTTCAATTGTATATGAAATAAAACTGCAGGTTTTATACAGTATAATACAATTGCATGTTTATAATAACTCTGATTGTAACTTAATTTATAATGTAATACAATGTAATGTGCATCTTTTGTAATGGAAACAATCCATTTTATTTTGGTAGAACGTGTGAAAAATGTTTATTTTTTAATCTTTGCATCACTGTACCACTATCATGTTTAGTTTTTGTTTTCATTGATTTATGGAGTTTGTTTCTTGTCATTTACCATGTTTCTTATGGTTTCTAGTTTGTTTTCATAGGTTGTCATGGTTGCGTGTCTTTTTTTATTTTCACACATCTGCTTCTTACTTTATTATATTTATTACTATATTCCCCCAATTCTGGTAATACCTTGGGTGTTTGTGCCTCTCACACTATTGTATTCAAGGGGTGTACCTAATGTTTCAGCTGCTGAAGATTATTGGCCAAATATGGCATATGAAATGCATAGAAAGCATAGAAATGCAAAGGAAGTATGTTGAAAGCATAAATGTAAAAAGACCATGCATCACAATATATGGGAAACTGATGATTAGATGTATTGTTGGTTTAAAAGCATTATAGGATGTATATGAATGCAATAATTATTTTATGGTCCTGACTGAAGCTTCGACAAAAGGCAAATAATCAATATAATTCCTAGCACTTTTTTCATCTAATGCTAAATTTCGCATAAAATTTATTGTACAGACATTTGTCGGCACTGTAAAAGAGCTTAAACCTTGCATGATTGAATAATGACAAAGCTTAATTGATCCAACAGGCCTCTTCTGTGGAAACTTCATAAGGTCCGCTACTAGCAGTAAAAGACAGCATTGAAAAAGAGAGACCTGAATCATCCAACTGTTGAACATTTTTTCCAATGACCGAATTCTAAAGCAATGAAAAGGCTGTGAGATTCACTTAGACCGTCACCTGTTTTCTTTATTTTTGTGAATCAGGGAAAGCATGAGAATTTCCACCTTAACTATAACTTAAAGAAAATTGAGATGTTGTTAGTAAAAAGATAGGAATGTGTGGGGAATGATTTAAAAGGTTGGTTTTAGCAAGAGGGACATATTTTGTAAATGAATGGAGAGGCCCTTTAAAGGATGCAGGAAGACATAAAATAAGTTACAGTCAATTCCATGCACAGGTGTCAGAAGTCAACAATGTGCTCATATTTGTACTTCTGGAATATATTGTCTGCTTGAGCAAAATCTACACACAAACCATTTCTCTCACACACAAACTTGAATTTGTGCTCTTGGCATGCAGGAAATGAAACATCAGAACAACAGTAAATGAATCCCATATTCATAATGCTGAAATATGTGCCAATTTAAAGTTCATTAAACAACTTCAAAATGTGTGCAGACCAATAAAGTGGCAATTTTTAATTTACTTAAAATTCATAAAAAAATCTGTTAACTAAAACAGAGTACAACAAATGCTTTTGAAGGAAGGAATCAAATTTATTTAGGTAGTAACTGATACAAATGTTTCATTATTTTTTTCATCACTTGGCACCACTGGACCACTTTATTACTAATATTAATATTATTATATATTATTATTTTTTCATTGACTCTATGGGGTTTGTTTCTTGTTATTTACCATGTTTCTTTTTCTTCTAGTTTATAGTGTGTTTTTATAAGTTGTTTTATTTCAGACACCTGTATCCTCATTCATTCATTTTTCTTCGGCTTAGTCCCTTTATTCATCAAGGGTCCCAACAGCGAAATGAACTGCCAATTTATCCAGCATATGTTTTACACAGTGGATGCCCTTCCAGCTGCAACCCACTACTGGGAAACACCCATACACACCAATTCCCACATATACACGACGGCCAAATAATTTTATTCAATTCACCTACAGCACATGTCTTTGGACTGTGTGGGAAACCCACGCGAACATGAGGAGAACAAGCAAACGCCACACAGAAATGCCAACTGACCCAGCCAGGACTTGAACCAGTGACCTTCTTGCTGTGAGGCAACAGTGCTAACCACTGAGTCACCGTGTCACCTCACCTGCTTTTTGTTTAGTTCAATATATTAATTCATTCATTTTCTTTTCGGCTTAGTCTCTTTATTAATCTGGGGTTGCCACAGCGGAATGAACCGCCAACTTATCCAGCATATGTTTTATGCAGCGGATGCCCTTCCAGCTGCAACCCATCCCTGGGAAACATTAATACACTTGCATTCACACACATACTGTACACTATGGACAATTTACCTTACCCAATTCACATGTACTGCATGTCTTTGGACTTGTGAGGGAAACAGGAGCACCCACAGGAAACCCACGCGAACACTGGGAGAACATGCAAACTCCACACAGAAACGCAAACTGACCCAGTCGAGGCTCGAACCAGCGACCTTCTTGCTGTAAGGCGAACGTGCTACTCACTCCGCCACCGTGCAGCCTAGTTCAATATATTCATGCTATATTCACTAGTTCTGGTAATACCTTGGCTGTTTGTACCTCACACACTATTAGATTTAGGGATGTAGCTAATTTTTTTCATTATTGGCCGAACATGGCATTTCTATTTTTTGGCTGAAAAAGAAAAACTGCCAAAAATGAGCAGAAAAAAAAACCTCCAGCTTACACAGTAGATGTGGAAAGCACTACTCTATGAAACTCATTCATTTCATTACGCTATGCAAACACAGGTTTGTTACTGCATCAACCAAAGCCTTATAAAGCCTTATAAAGTTGAGTTCAATGTGAAAAATCTTCAAAATTATTTAATAAAATAATAAATAATTAAAACAAAGCATTTTCAGTTTCAGTCAGTTTTGGTATCGGACCAGAATTTCCATTATGGTGCATACGTAGTTGCGTTGACTTGTTTGTGGAATTTTCACTTGTTTTATTTAAAATCAAGTTAAGCTGCAAATAAATCAACTATAATTAACCATGCTTTCTTCCTCAGCCAACATGTGACAGTAAAATAATTTTTGGAAAAATGTTTGGAATTTTATCTTAGGGTAAAAGACTGTTGATCTGAAGGTGGATAAACATAATGCTATACAGTACACCTTGAATAACATCTAAATCCATGTTCAGTTGGTGACATGTTCCACATGTGCCGTTTATTTCTGTCACATGCTAACATGGAATCCTGTTAAACATGTCCTCTTGCCACACACTGGGTTGTTAAACTGACAACTGATAAAATATATAATCATAGTTGGCACACTTTGTGTCGTGGGTTTTGGTGTAGAATAAATTTGCACAGATTATTTTGAACATTAGCATCACCAGTTTCCTCTGCTAGAGAAACAGGACTGTTTCACCTCAAATTTCACATCAGTCTAGCATTTATTGCATCATTGGCTTTGAACAAAATGTAAAGATACGCATGAATCTTTATACAACACAAACTGCGTTCAATTGAAGCTGACAGACTGACAGATATTTTGAATCTATGAAGAATAATTGATGATGACAGGGCATTTATGCTGGGGAGAGGCAGAAGATCTGGCAAGCAAATGTTTGACAGGAAAAGATATATGCCAGATGTCTGCTGCACAGGACTCTACTTCTAAAAACAAGTTGATTAAAGAAAACAGACGTGACGTTTGCGCCTCCTATTGGAAGTTTGTTTCAAACTTCACCATAATGCATAAGATGAGAATAGAATTATTTTCCAGCAATACTGGACTTTTTTCATCACTAATTTTATTCAAGTAGGCTAGTCGATGCCGCCATTTATGTAGGCTATCTGAAATTTCAAAACATTTGCATAAACGTGTAGGCTATATATTTCGTGACGAGGGAAAAGATGCCACCTGCTGGATTTATGCATGCATATTTGAAAACCGTCGGCTTAGTTTTCGGCTTTTCCTTCGGCTTAGTCCTTTTATTCATCAGGGGTCGCCACAGCGGAATGAACCACCAATTTATCCAGCATATGTTTTACACAGCGGATGCCATTCCAGCTGCAACCAAGTATGACTACTGGGAAAACTCCCATACACAATCATTTACACACATTCATACACTAAGGCCAAATAGTTTATTTACTTCACCTGTGCTGAACCGCATGTCATTGGACTGTGGAAACCCATGCAAACAAGGGGAGAACATGCAAACTCCGCACAGAAATGCCAACTGGCCCAGCCGGGACTCGAACCAATGACCTTCTTACTGTGCGGCTACAGTGCGACACGGAGCCACCGTGTCGTCTAAAAAAATACTAACCAAAAAATCCATAAGAGAATATTAAGATTATATTTGTATATGAGGCTGCAAGGGGAATTTTTGGATGCTATATTTTGATTATTATCTCTTCTTAGTTTTACAAACTCAAGAGCGGCCTCTTGTGTAGGCCTGAGTGATGCAAAGATTCAAATCGCGTTTCAAATAGAGGTGCAGGCCTACATTTATCGGATTTCAGTTGAGAAATATGGATATCACCGATTGTTTTTATATCATCATTTCTGAAAATGCTTTAGACGTGAATAGGCTTTAGTAACTGGTCGAAATTGGTTGGAAACTTCAGCGGTTACACAATTTAACGGACCATGCTCTTCGGACAACGGGTAGGCCTATGATCTTAATCACGTTATAAAGGACTTTATTTGACATGTTTTATGTTGTGTTTCTGATTTAACCGAATTACGGTTGATAGAACGTTTCTGTTATAAAACAATGATTTGTTTACAAATTTGGCTCTACGTTGGCTCTGAGGATGAGGGTCATGATCATCCACGTTCATGATCCATATTTAACATTTAAACCTTGCTAATTGACTATACAAACCGTCATATTGTGAGTTGCACAAACTTGAAAAAGTCATTGCAATATAGCTCCAAGAGATGTCACTGTTTATCAATGTTTTGTAGTAGTTGACACTTATACAGTATCATTAGACCAGGTTCTTTTGTGTTCTTCTTGGTTTCTAGAGTAACAGCATAAGATGTGCTGCACCTTTCTAGATAAGATAATGTGTGAGCTGTGTGAACTTGCCTGGAGTTTCAGAGCATCTTCATAAAGATGATTGAAATCTGAACTGAACATCTAAAGAGTCAGTTTGGAAAATGAACTGTGGATGCAGTTCAGAGTGTGTTGTACAGTGCCAAAAGACAATAGGGTCATTATTTAGCTCAAGTAAGGAATTTAGTGTTGGTAAAATTCAGTCAACAACAGTGCGAAGTCCATCAATTTGAAACAAATTCAATACAATTCAGATAGAGTGTTTATTATTCAGCCAAGAGTCAGTCAGTCAATTATGATTAAGTTCATTTAAATACCTGTGTCTATGCTGCAGATACCACCATCCAGCAATCTGCAAGAAACGGGAGTGGACTTTTGGAAGTCATTTGTGGAGCAACTGCTGTCAATCCACTTCACACTTCCAGTTCGAACCAATCCTGTGAGTTAGAGGGATATTTTTTAAATATGCATACATTTTTCATGCACTTTCATTCAATTAAATATACTGTGTAGAATACAATTATACATAAACTAAATCCAAAATTAAAACTTACAAAAAGCTGTGCAATACCAAATGAAGAACTACTGTCTATTCTCTTCACACTTCCAGTTTGAACCAATGCTGTGAGTTAGAGGGGAAATTTTCATTCAATTATAAATACTGTATAAAATACAATAATGCATAAAATGGTGCAAAAAGGTGGTTAATACAAAATGAAGTGGGTAGTACACAAAACAATTTAATTTAATATAAATAAATAATACGATGGCAACGCAGTGGCGCAGTAGGTAGTGCTGTTGCCTCACAGCAAGAACGTCGCAGGTTCGAACCTCGGCTGGGCTGGGTCAGTTGGCGTTTCTGTGTGGAGTTTGCATGTTCTCCCTGCGTTTGCGTGGGTTTCCTCCGGGTGCTCCGGTTTCCCCCACAGTCCAAAGACATGCAGTACAGGTGAATTGGGTAAGCTAAAATTGTCCGTAGTGTATGAGTGTGAATGTGTGTGTGTGGAAATTCCCAGAGATGGGTTGCGGCTGGAAGGGCATCCGCTGCGTAAAAAATCGCGCTGGATAAGTTGGTGGTTCATTCCACTGTGGCGACCCCGCAAGGGACAAAGCCGACAAGAAAATGAATGAATGAATGAATGAAATAATACGATAAATAAATGATATAATATATAAAATAATAAAAATATCAAATGAATACATTTGTATAGCTTTCCTGTTCATAGAGTGTCTTATAAAGAGTCTGTAATACTGTCTATACAGCCTTATTTTAGTCAACACAGCCATGTTTTTTGTATTAGGGAACTTGTAAACTTGCATTTATGACAGTGAAATTTGGTCAAAATATAAGAAAATTCACTTCATCCTTTTTAGAATATTCATTGAAGCCAAACATTTTAGTTACAGGAACATTTTACTATAAAAGTAAATCACTAAATCTCACATCACAATTTAAATACTGTAAGAACAATCCCTAAATAATTATAAGGTAGTAAGTAGCTTTTACTTCCTTTAGAACTATTTTGGTTGACAAAAACTAAACTCATTCATTCATTCATTTTCTTTTCGGCTTAGTCCCTTTATTAATCCGGGGTTGCCACAGCGGAATAAACCGCCAACTTATCCAGCATATGTTTTACGCAGCGGATGCCCTTCCAGCCGCAACCCATCTCTAGGAAACATCCATACACACTCATTCACACACATACGGCCAATTTAGCCTACCCAATTCACCTGTACCACATGTCTTTGGACTGTGGGGGAAACCGGAGCACCCGGAGGAAACCCATGCGAACGCAGGGAGAACATGCAAACTCCACACAGAAATGCCAACTGACCCAGCCGAGGCTCGAACCAGCGACCTTCTTGCCATGAGGCGACAGCACTACCTACTGCGCCACTGCGTCGCCCAAAACTAAACTAAGTTAATGTATTGAATTAATTTATAGTCTATACTTTACAGTAAATCAGTTTAAAATCACATTAGCAGTCGTGTTGTCAGTCTGAATATCAGCATTGTGCGATGCCGCTCACCTGTGTGATTATTGCCCAAATGTCTCAGACTGTTTTCATAACTAGCACATGAGTTTGTGGTGATGATTAAGTAAATTCTATGCTTTGAACACCCCACCTATCATCTTTTTAATGGTCTTCCAAAACCGCAAGTCGTCTCCTCCCTGTTCAAACTTGCCTGCTCGTACGGCGCTCCGACTCAGCATCTTGCTATTTAGGTGAAGAGTTGACTGAGCGGTGGGGTGTAATCTTCCGCATGGATGAGAACGAAAAACATTTGTAACGTACATGTTGATTTAGTTAGTTAATGCACTGTTTAAAAAATGTAAAATCGGCCACCAGATGATGGCGATGTTGCATACTGAATGGTTTGCCCCTGCTGGAAAAGTCACTGTGATGTGTGTAAAGAGGGCAGTAAAAAGTGGATGGATGGCATGTCAGTATGTGTGTGGTCAATGTTCAGCTTCTTTAATATAGCCTACTGAACTTTCCTATGATTCAGTCATTACACAGAGTGTGTCAAATGTCTCTTTTATCTTAGAACTAATTGTTTATTTACCTAGCAAACAGTTAATTGTTCTCACATACTTGTAGATGGAGCGTAAAAAAGCTCAAGACGAAGCCAGAAGCTCAAACAATATGGTTGCACCTTTTTCCAGCGCTGAAATACTTTGCATGCTGTTACTCATGACCCCTCCTCACTTACATAAACATATTTTCATTGTATTGTCTTCATACTTTTCCTCCAGTGCTGCCCACACACCTCCAGTGTGGCGCAGTGCATAACCGGCATGCCTGAAGCTTGTTCTCCGCAGCGTTCGCTCACACTGTTATTGTGGTGTAAACAGGACGTGTCGGATCACATCCCCAGTTATCTCGTTTTTTCTCCCCAAACCCATGCATTCCTTGGCGTTTCCTTCAAAGATGAGCATGAGGGTCAAGTAAAGGCACTTACAAACAGGCATAGTGGTGATCTGGGGGAGCTCGAAAGGATCGGTCTGTCTTCCATCAGCCATGTTTAACAGATCATTCCCAGCTTGGTGTGGCTGTAGACTGCAGAGCTCAGTTTGTTTTAACAGGGAATGCCTTTTGCATACATTGGAAATTTCATGCAGGCTAACTGGCACCATTTCTGTGGTCATTCACAAAGGGAATGTGTTCGTAACACCTTCATTTTACAGTCCGTACGTGTGTTTTATATAGCGATTACCCATGCCATCATCAGTTACGGTGCACTGATAGGCATTGACAAGACGTTTCCAGACTGCTCAAACAAGGGATTACAGAGGCATTTTAAAAGCTCTCGCAGGATGTCAGAGTTCACTTATGGCCTTTTAAAGAGTCTATAACCGGAGAGAAAACTGCCGAATTCTGCTCTGCTTGGAAAACGACAACAGTCAGCTCTCCGGATCCTGTTCTTTTACATGGGAGAACATCCGATGCAGCTAAAAGCTGATACAAGTCTTCTTTAACGCTGCATATGAACACCAGAGGCGAGGACGGCTTGTCCAAAAGATATCAGAACGAATGTTCTGTTTATTTATAATACAATAGACATCAGTCAGATTGTCTTTCAGAAAGTCTCGGGAATATAGGTCATGTCTGGAACATGTTTCTGTGAAGCTGTGATGTTAAATATCTCTATTTATCCAAGATCTTCCTGGTGTACAGCTTGTTCCACCTTGGAAGATATTAGCACTCATCACGTACATGAGATCAGATCGTCCTGTGAAAAGAGACCAGCCCACTAGTGTCGTTCTTTCATAAGGAAAAAAAAAATATGATGATTATATTCAGTATTAGATCACATTTTTCATAATTTAACTTTCACTTAATTAATCTCTTAAAACATTAACTTAAGAAGCTGATAAATGTTATCTTTAGCCAATCTGAGAAGTGTTGTAGATTGTGATTCCTTAATTCACTCGTAGCATTTTGAATGGTTGATTCAATGTTCATTTTTAGTCTAGCTATTTAATCATTCATCTTCCTTCAGCTTAGTCTTTATTTTAGAGGTTGCCACAGTGGAATGAACCACCAACTATTCCGGCCTATGTTTTACCTTCCAGCAGCAACCCAGTACTGGGAATCATTCATACACACACATACACTACGGTAAATTTAGTTTATTCAGTTTACTTATAGCACATGGTTTTGGGCTGTGGGGGAAACCGGAGCACCTGGAGGAAACCCACGCAAACATGGGGAGAACATGCAAACTCCACACAGAAATGCCATCTGACCCAGCCGGGACTCAAACCAGCGACCTTCTTGCTGTGAGGTGACAGTGCCGCCCCCATCTAGCTATTCAGTTTCTCTTATTTTTCACCAGCCATTGCAATAAAATAATAAAGTATTCTTATATCCTGTTTTAGTTACCTTATCTGTAACAGACAGAATTTGAATATTGGTCCATTATTTTCATGTTTAAGTATTCTGGATATATCAAATTTAAGTTGAGGCTTTTATTACAGTGTAATTTGAAATTAGATGATTTAATGTGGTTTTTTTTTTCTTAATGCATTTTCTAAGCAGACCAAACACATATTTATAGAGATATTAGAGGTGTAAAGCAAGATGCTTCATCATGATTCCTTTAGTCTGCAGTAGGATGTTTGCAGTTGCCTCAAAATATGCAGCAATTTCATTCATTCATTTTCTTTTTGGCTTAGTCCCTTTATTAATCTGGGGTCGCCACAGCGGAATGAACCGCCAACTTATCCAATTAGCTTATTCAACTCACCTGTACCAGATGTCTTTGGACTGTGGGGAAAACCGGAGCACCAGGATGAAACCCACGCGAACACGGGGAGAACATGCAAACTCCACATAGAAATGCCAACTGACCCAGCCGGGGCTCGAACCAGAGACCTTTTTGCTGTGAGGCGGTTGTGCTACCCACGGCACCATTGTGCTGCCTGCAGCAATTTGATTGTGATTTTAATAATACGAATATAAGATAAAATATTTTAGACAACCAGTTATATGTTTATTAACTTACAAATGCTACAGAATATATGTGAATTCTTTGAAAAACAGCAGCACGGTGGCACAGTGGTTAGCACTGTCGCCTCACAGCAACAAGGTTTCCTCCTGGTGCATGTGGTGTAAGTGAATTGAATAAACTAAATTGTCCATAGTGTACTTGCGTGTGTGTGAATGAGTGTGTATGGGTGTTTCTCAGTTCTGGGTTGCAGCTGGAAGGGCATCCGCGGTGTAAAACATATGCTGGATAAGTTGGCAGTTCATTCCACTGTAGCGACCTCTGAAATGGAGACTAAGCTGAGGGAAAATAATTGAATGAATGAAAAAATAAATACGCAACAAAGACATACTTAGCATTTTTGATTTTATTGATTAACTTATGAATCAATATGTTAAAAAATCTAATATACACTCAAAGAAATATCACTTTGGTTAAACATGATTTAACTGTAGACAGTGGTTCCACTTCTTAAGCCAAATTATCTGAACAGCAATGGATGATGTTCAACCAGCTCAATATTTGTGTTCATTTAACATGAATTATACTTAAACAAAAACCATTAATTCAAGTTAAATATAAATATTTCAATCATGTTTAATCACATCATCTGTTCATGTTAAATTGTAAATATTTTACGCTTTTTTTAACATCATCCAATGCTGTTAAGGTAATGTGGTATAATCACGTGGATTCACTGTCCATAATTAAATCATTAAATCAAAACTAAAGTGCTATTTTTTGAGAGTAGGGGTCAAAGATAAAAATGGTTTTCAAGCATCAAAACAATAAAAGTGTATGACAGTTTTCCATCTTACATTAGAATTTGTAGTCAGCATAAAGGCGATGCGGTGGTGCAGTGGGTAGCACGTTCGCCTCACAGCAAGAAGGTCGCTGGTTCGAGCCTCGGCTGGGTCAGTTGGCGTTTCTGTGTGGAGTTTGCATGTACTCCCCGTGTTGCCGTGGGTTTCCTCTGGGTGCTCCAGTTTCCCCCACAAGTCCAAAGACATGTGGTATAGGTGAATTGGGTAGGCTAAATTGTCTGTAGTGTATGTGTGTGAATGAGTGTGTATGGGTGTTTCCCAGTGATGGGCTGCGGCTCGAAGGGCATCCGCTGCCTAAAACATGTGCTGGATAAGTTGGCGGTTCATTCCGCTGTGGCGACCCCGGATTAATAAAGGGACTAAGCCGAAAAGAAAATGAATGAATGTTAGCATAAAAACTGTCATACATTTTACGATGATTTACAGAAGATTTAACTAAAAATGTCATTCAGTCAAAGACTATAGAACACACAAGACGTGTCACTCATTCATGTACGAGCGGGCGCAGCCATTTGAATCTTTTTGGCTCGAGACTTCCGGTCTCATTTATTTCCATTAATTTTGAAATGTTAAAACAGCGTGTTATGCTGCTTGATGTTGCAAACTTATATTTTCTTAATATATTATTCTACTTGGTCTGTATAGTCATGCAAACACTTGTTTGTAGAGCAAGTAGTTTGACCGTTTTCTGACATTAATTATTCCTAGTCATTTCTCCCATAGGCGACTGAATCGGAAGTTCTAAAACAATCTAAAAAATGAGCGCACTTCAAAGAATAAGGTCAATATGGCGAATGAAGCCAATCAATAATCGCTATAGACTGAGGATTCTCCGTAGGAGGGGCTCGGACCCGACACAAGTTTCTGCAGATTTTGTGTGACTCAAGCGTAAAAGTTAATCTAAAGGGACAGTTGTTGTATAATTTTATTGTTGTTTTCTAATATGAAATTTAATCAGAAGCTTGGCAAGCAATTTTGGAGAATTCGATGTTTCCCTATTCAAACCGAATGCCAGAGCATTCTACCTGAGAGTCGTTTCAAAGATGGCCACCAAGTAAAATGACTTGCCTTAAAGGGACTTTCAGCATATTTTTAGCAATAATTAACTCATAGCATATTAAACAACTCTATTTAACAATCACTGTGGCTCTCCAAAAATGAATTAATTGTAAAATTATACTTTGTCACCATCCTTGAAATGACTACATTTAGCCTATTTTTAACAAGAGGCTTCTAATGATTAAAATTAGGAATCATATTATTTTTCGCATATCTTAATTAAAGTTCAGAATATGTTTGTTGTTTTATTTTTACATATTACCTATATTATATAGTTTTAGCACTAGGCTGTTCATCAGATACAAGCCATTACATAAAAATAATGATTGCTTCATTGTGTCAGCAAGTATTATTTGACCTGTCATGCCTCTTCCGAAGTTTCCCACCCAAGAGCAGAAGTGGGTTGTTACAGTGGAAGCAGGTCGTCTCCTTAACCTCCACACTTTATCTTGATCAGATTTCCCTCTGGCTGGGGGTGGGGTGCAGTCGGTATGCCGAGGAGCTATTGAAATTCCAGAGCTGATTTCACATGTTTTACATTGCCCTCATTCTGATCCCTCCTCTGTGACTCACTTTTGGGCCTGCACTGTGGTGTCGGACATGGAGCAGGTGACCAGCTTCTCCGCTGGAATAACAGGAATGAGGAGTGAAGGAGGGATGGCTGGCGGTTGGTCCTGTCCAAGTCAGTTCCCACGTCTTGTTTAGAATTTAATGGGCTGAGACAGTGGGAATCTGACAAGTTTTGTTTAATTTACGAGAAGATGGGCCTGTTTTTGTAGTTTCTCCCCAGGTCACATACCAAGGATTGTGTGTGGAGTGTGTGCGTGTGTGTGTGTTTGTGCACGTATGGAGTGGTTTCACATTTCCATTGCTTAGCAATGGTGTCACTGTTGTTAAGCAGGCTTGATGTTTTGTGTTGTGCTATTTGCCCTACCTGTAGTGAAGTTTTGTGTTCAGCAAAGATGATATCTCAGAAGACATGACATATGAGCCCTGTGATATGGAAATTAGTTGGTAATGTCACACTCACGCATGTGTCTGCTCACGTCTATGTTTTGACGCCTTTCATCTACGTCATACATTTTTATTAACAAACTTTCAATGGTGAGTCTGTACAACCCTAGGTAGAGAGAATTATTCATTCATTTTCCTTCTGCCTAGTCCCTTTATTCCTCAGAGGTCACTACGGCGGAATGTCCAGCATATGTTTTACACAGCAAATGAAATTCCAGCTGTAACCCAGTACTGGAAAACACCTATACACTCTCATTCACACACATACTGTACACTACGACCAATTTAGTTTGTTTAATTCATCTATAGCGCATGTCTTTGGACACAGCGGAATGAACCACCAACTTATCCAGCACATGTTTACGCAGCGGATGTCCTTCCAGCCGCAACCCATCTCTGGGAAACATCCACACACTCATTCACCCTCATACACTACGGACAATTTAGCCTACCTAATTCACCTGTACCGCATGTCTTTGGACTGTGGGGGAAACCGGAGCACCCGGAGGACACACACGTGAACACGGGGAGAACATGCAAACTCTACACAGAAATGCCAACTGACCCAGATGAGACTCGAACCAGCAACCTTCTTGCTGTGAGGCGACAGTGCTAACCACCGAGCCACCACACTGCGAGAAGAATATTAATTCCTAAAAAAATATTTAAATTATTTGTGAATTTTGTGATATACTCAAGTACTATTTAAAGTTACTTTTTATGTAACACTTCACTGTAAAAAATTAAGTTAGTTATTAGAATTTACAAATTTAAGTTGATTGAACAATTAAGTTGTCCTTAAAAAAACCCCAAGAATTGTGTTGTTTCAGCTTATTTTAAATAAGTAGTTTGAACTAGGGATGCACCGATCCTGATACTTGGATCGGATATCAGTTCAATACTGCATATTTTTGCTGGACCGGGTATTGGCTAGCTGGTACTGATCCAAATCCGATCTTGTGCGTATGCTATATTCTGTGTAGATTATAAGGCAACAAAAGCCATGAAGGTAGCTATTATAAGGCACTAGAAAGTTGTCATGAAGGCCTACTATATCCCAAATGTTCTGAAGCCATTCTATAGTTTAATGTGAAGTACAGATGATTATTCAAGTGCTTAAATTCATGTTCAATTTAGTGCTTCCCGCCACTGCGCCTGTCAATCGTTCTCCATTTATTCACAATTCAAACTGCGTGCCGCGTTCATGACAACACGAAAACTTTTCTCCAAAACTATTTGTTTCTGTTAATATAAGTAATCAGTCGAGAAATGCATTTAGTTTAAAACTAAATTGGTTCATGTTGACCTGCAACAAGCAGTTCATTGCTGTTTCTAAGTCATGTTGCGCTGCGTGTGTTATATCAGCAGATCGCATTCGCAACACTGGATAGAGAGAGTTATTACCTGCTCTTCACTCACAAAGTAGGCCTACCTGAAATATTAAATTTAATAAGGCTCAATAATACATTGGACAGATCCTCAACGCACTGATTTCTTTCCTTTGTGCTGCTCAGTTTTGAAAGTGTCCGCAGAGACCGGAGGGCTGCGCACTGTGTCTCAGTGATGCATCAAGCGCTTCATTCACGCACCGACAGCGCAGACTTAACGTGTGCCCCTCCGTAAAATTATTCTGTAGTATTAAAAGTTTCTGTTCTCTCATCCTTCCGACTGAGTTTAGTCTTCCGAAGGGAATATTTTCAGTGCTGCGTATAGTTTGTGATGCCTGGCTCACTGTGGTTAAATTAGTTGATTAAATTAATAAAAGTGAAACTGACGGGCACAATATGGATTGTCATTAACAGAAAATTATTTCGCCTAATACAGGCTACTCTGAAACTGTGAATATTTCACTGTAATTTTATTTATATTAATATTTTATTTAACTGATAAGTTTGTGTTTTGATTAGGGTTAATAGTGGTAGCCTATTACAGATTTCAAAGAAAAATCTTAATATTAAAAAAGGAAACATGAGCTGAACCACAACAGATCAATGTCATAACGAATGCTCAAATATGTAGCCTAGTTTACAGCTAGCATCAGATTTTAAGTTAGATTGTGCCGTCTGTCATGTACAGACCTATAGGTCTGTTATTTTTTATTAAGAAGATATATTATTGAGTTTATCACCAGAACTATAGAAACTGTATTATGCTTAAAAAAACAAACAACAACAACAAAAAAAAAACGGCACAGTATCAGGATCGGATCTGTATCAGTCGATACTCAGAATTTTGGTATCGGGATTGGATCTGTAAATAAATCGGTGCATCCCGTTTGAACAAACAGCAAATGTCATTTTTGAAGTGACTGAATGAATACATATTCATTCAATTCAATTCATCTTAATTTGTATAGTGCTTATACAATGTAGATTGTGTCAAAGCAGCTTCACATGGTAGATTATAGTGAATTGAAACAAAGTCAGTTCAGTTTTCAGAGATTAAGTTCAGTTCAGTTTAGCTCAGTTCAGTGTGGGTTAATAATCACTACTGAAAGTCCAAACACTGAATAACAATCCATCGATGCGCAGCTCTACAGATCCCGAACCATGCAAGCCAGTGGCGACAGCGGCGAGGAAAAAACTTCACCAATTGGCGAAAGTGAAGATTTAAAAAACCTTGAAAGAAACCTAGCTCAGTTGGGCACGACCATTTCCCCTATGGCCAAACGTCTTGTGCAGAGCTGCAGTCTAGGCGCAGGAAGCTGGACCTCAGCGAAGACTCGTCTGTCCTTAGAGCATCACAGGACTTAGTCTCATGTTCTCACTCAACGATGACCACCACAGCAGCTGCTCAGGATACGGCCTGGTCCAGAAAACCTTGGGATCATCTCGTCGCTGGTCTCGGATCGCGTCAGTGGCACTGCGTAGTCTGAGGGCCTCAAGATGAGTACCCCCAGGTGGAAATAGAGAATAAAGAGAATAATTAGCGTAGCTGCTGTTCATAGTGTATATAAACGAGAAGCAAAATCATGTGTGGGGCACATCATGCATCATACCGCTATGTACTGCACTGAGTGTATGCTTTGCTAAAAAGATAGGTCTTTAATCTAGTTTTGAAGAGCTAGAGTGTGTCTGAGCCTCGGACATTATCAGGAAGGCTATTCCAGAGTTTAGGGGCCATAAATGAGAAGGCTCGACCTCCTTTACTCGACTTTGATATTCTAGGTACTACCAGAAGCCCTGAGTTTTGAGATCATAAAGAGCGGGTTGGGTTGTAGCGAGACAGGAGGTTGGTTAGATAAACAGGAGCTAGATTATTTAAAGCTTTATATGTAAGGAGTAATATTTTAAATTCAATACTAACATTTTCATGGATTAATCACTTTTTTATTGCCAGTGTGTGAACAGCTCGTAACACAACTGAAAAAACCTGAGACCTTCCAACTTTCTTGGTTGTCTTTGAAAGCCTGTAGATGAATGAAGGACTCGCTATGACATTTATATGATAAGACCTTTATAAGTGCTCACAAGAGCTTCTATTTTACGACAAATTAAATGAATGCTTGCACTGTGTTATTCTGTACTTTAATGTCAATGTGACATGCAAAGAAAAGAGATAGATCCAAACTATAAGCTTACATGGCCAGATCTGCGTAGCCTATAGTCTTAATTAGATTTTAAAAGCAAACTTTCATATTCTAATGTACTTTTAATGATCTCAGTTGTTGACATGATGCTGGTGAATTGCAGTGTATTCTCAATCAGATGCTTTCTTAACTGCTGCTTTCTCACCATCGTCATTTTTAAAAAACACATTTTTACATGTAGGGCGGTACGGTGGCACAGAGGTTAGCACTTTCACCTCACAGCAAGAAGGTCGCTAGTTTGAGTCCCAGCTGGGCCAGTTGGCATTTCTGTGTGGAGTTTGCATGTTCTCCCCGTTTTCGCGTAGGTTTCCTCCGGGTGTTCCGGTTTCCCCCACAGTCCAAAGACATGCGCTATAATTGGATTGAATTGAATTGGAAAAACAAAATAATTGGCTGTAGTGTATGAGTGTGTGTGTGTGAATGGGAGAGTGTATGGGTGTTTCTCAGTAATAAGTTGTGGCTGGAAGGGCATCCACTGCTTAAAACATATGCTGGAATTGTTGGCGGTTCATTCCACTGTGGCAACCTCTGATAAATAAAGCTCTAAGCTGAAGGAAAATGAATGAATGAATAAATGAATTTTTACATATTCATCTAAATGTAGCTCTTTGCAGTGTGGTCAGTATCAACATGTTCATTAACGGTATATTGTTGCAGAGAGAGAGAGGAGGAAGGATGGCCAAAGGACCTTGAGTTGGGATTCAAACTTGGGTCACTGTAGTGCTACAGTATGTATTAATGTGCTAACCACATGGCTATCAGTGTTAACTATTTCTGCTATTTTCCAACTCAAATTTGTATAAAAACTTAAAAGTTTAAGAAAAATAGTATTTAATTAAAATGTAACCCTTTCCCAGTGATTGGTTTCAGCTGGAAGGGCATCCGCTGCGTAAAAACATATGCTGGATAAGTTGGCGGTTCATTCCGCTGTGGCGACCCCAGATTAATAAAGGGACTAAGGCCAAAAGAAAATGAATAAATGAATGAATAAAATGTTACCCACCAGTTGCGTTTTTCCATATTTTACCCAAATCTGCAATGCAAACAAATACAACAACTCTGGTCTTGACAGTAATCCCTGAAGATTCACATTGGCCAAGTTGCTCAATCCCTCCGACGTCTACTCAGCAATGTGTCAATGTCATTCTTCATATTTTGTCACAGTCCTGCTTCTTTTGTTTGTGAAATGTTGCTGAGCAGCAGTAGTTTGAAGCTAACTAGAAAAAAATGTCCCTGTTTTTGACATGTACAAGTACAGTTATCATTGATATGACATTGATGTATAATTCTGATAGGTAAGCTGCTAATACAGACCACTTGTGCAATCACCTATCCATACTTCAGGCTGCAGCCAGGGAGGGGTTCGGGTAGTTCGAAAGACTCATCTCCCAGGTCCCATACAAGAGCTACATACATTTGTCCTATTTTGACTGCTGTATGTCATCATAAATTGTAAAAATAATCAATCACAGAAGGATTTAAGACCAAGCAAAATCATCTGCTGGCTGTCAATTCTGCGTGATTTCTGCTAATCATTTTTGACAAATGCAAACAATTATTTTTCATGACTCCAGCATCCATTTGTGCAAGAAAACCTATAATGTGCTTTAAGTGAAGTCATCTTTCACTACTATATAAATATTTTACAAATAAATTTTATTCTAAATCTTGGTCCTTATACTTGAAAGAAAAAATGACCAATTAAAAGGTGTGAAGCACCAAAGGTGGCCCATATGAAAGTAAATGACTAATTTGGCTATTGTTGTTATCCATGAATTTACAAAGTTAGTTTTTTACAGGGGGGCTAGAAAAATCGTCAAGCTCTGCATTATTTATTTTTATTATTATTATTATTATTAATTCATTCATTCATTCATTTTCTTTTTAGCTTAGTCCCTTTATTAATCAGGGGTCGCCACAGCGGAATGAACCAGCAACTTATCCAAAATAAGTTCTACGCAGCGGATGCCCTTCCAGCCGCAACCCAACACTGGGAAACACCCAGACACTCTTGCATTCACACACACACACTACGACCAATTTAGCTTATTCAATTCACCCATAGTGCATGTTTTTGGGCTGTGGGGGAAACCGGAGCACCCGGATGAAACCCACGCGAACATGGGATGAACATGGAAATTCCACACAGAAATGCCAACTGACCCAGCCGGGCCTTGAACCAGCAACCTTCTTGCTGTGAGGTGATCGTGCTACCCAATGCGCCGCCACCATTATTATTATTATTATTATGATTATTATTATTATGATTATTATTATTATTATTATTATTATTATTATTAATATTATTATTATTCACTCATTTTCAAGTGCTTCAAGATTCTGACTGAGGAAAGTTGAATGTGCTGGCCAGTTTGTTATTTGCTTAATAAATGACAATTAAAATGTCACTTAAATGCAGTGTAAACCTCACAATTAAATAGAAATAGGTGAATACCTGCAAAAAGGTCCACTTTTTGAGAAAACAATAACCACCCTTTTACTAGGCTGGCTACAGACTTATAAATCAGATGTTTCAATTTTAGCAATAAAAGAGTGATAGATAAAAGGAATATGATGCATCTGCAACTGGTGTTCAGGTAGTCATCTCCCTGCCCTGGTGTGATCTTGGATTTTTCTCCGGCTACCCTCAACCTGTGGAATACCACAGTCCATGTGTCACCCAGGAATTTCCCATCCTTTAAACGCCGAGAATGCCGCGCTAATATATAACCAATTACACAAGTAGCATTTCCTGTGTTCCTTTAAGATTTTTTTCAACCTCAAAGTGCCAATCAAGGCTGGAATGCCAGAACATGATTCTTATTTGCTAAGGGTCAGTGCACCATTGCCCCTACATTCTAAAGGCCCATTGTTCCCAAGAGCCGGGAGACTCCATAACCCTCGGCCCCTGCTCTCTTACCCCTGAGCCCCCACATCAAGGGCCCGCACTGTTTACACAGCATCCGCTCACAGAGTGACCTGCCACGTAAAGGATTAAATAAGGTAGAGCCCTCGCAGCAAAGGACAGAGCGATTCAATCACTGCCACAGATAGTTAGGCTGAACGTGAGAGTGGGAGAGGGAGAGAAGAGGCGACTTGGGTCTGGAAGCTTTTTGTGCGGTGAACAATGGTGAGATTGCTTTACCGAGACGCCGCGCTCGCTGTCTTTGTGTGCTTTCTTGATGAGCCCACTCAAAGAAACATAAATGTAGAAGATTTTTCTCTCTGGGAGCGCTTTCTGGAGATCTTAATGTGCCACGTTTATGGAGTGCCATCCGATATTGGAGTATCAACAGTGGTGTTATTAAATATACTAAATTATACTGGAGCGTGATGGTGGCAGTTGAAGTTCACATTGCTTCAAGGTTTTGCAGTTAAGACGTGAGGAATGCGAGCCACCTGTATAGGAGGTTAATAATGAACATCTTCAGAGTCAGGCAAAAGGGCACGACGGGAAATGAACCCTCTCTGTGCAATCAATGGCTAATTAATAGAATCATGATCATTTTGAGCACTGTAGATGTTACTTCATTATGGTGGCATGGTTGACGCTAAATCCATCCCATTATTCTGCACAGTACAAAATAAAATAAGATTTTCTGTGTTCATTTGCATAAATATTGCATGAACATTCAACATAAACGTGAAAACTGTCCTAGTTTCCTTAACCTCTGATAAACCTCTTATTTATTGTAATACATTTTCTCACACATGACATTGAACCTTGTCATCTACATTTTCATTCATTTTTGATAAAAATTCCTAAATCAAAACCTAATAATTATTTAAATAAAAGATCCTTACTGAGAAAGCAGTTAAAAAACGTGTAACAAAGGCCATCTAGCGAAGTGCTATGCAGGTAAATCTCACTCCTCTGACCTGTAAAGGTGCTCTGACGACAGGCGCTAGAGGCCATGGTCTTTAGTCTCCTTGTTAGAGCAACCGACTCCAATACAAAGAATCACCGGTTCGATCCCAGCCCACACCGGGCTGGATGCAGCAGGACCGTTGGGTTACACGTGGGGGGTTGTCCGGGATGGGAGTGAGGTTTAGGGTGGTGAGTGTAACAGAGGCCAGCTAGCTAAGTGCTACTGTATGCAGGTAAACCTCAGTCCTCTGACCTCTAAAGGTGCACTAGACACAGGTGCTAGAGGCAATGGTCTTTAGCCTCCTTGTTAGAGCAATCGACTCCCATACAAAGAATCGCCGGTTCGATCCCAGCTCAGACTGGGCTGGGTGCAGTAGGACCGGTGGGTTACAAATGGGTGAATTATTGTTTTAGCGTGTTGCTTAGTGCAAAGCTAATTCACAATACAGTGTCCTTGTACATCCACGTAATGCATGATGCATAAAGTAGAATTACGTTTGTTTTTGTCTTTATTTTTCTCATATGTACTGAATTGGAGACACTTTAATGTGTTTTTGAATCTGCTACCAAAGTGCTTTAGCTTCTGCAGTTCATTCACTCTTCAAGTTTACCTCATGCCCTCAAGCAGGTTATTCCCTGACATTGTTGACAAGGATTGGATTTTTAGAAACAATCTTTTTTTTTTTATTAGCTTTTTCCTTTTAGTGATTGCCCAAACAAACATGACAATTTAGTTCATTTATTAATCTCAGACCAAAGATCTAGGCACCTTTTTTTCTTGAGCAGATCTTTAGAACAATATTTCCATATAGACCTCTAGATTACGTTTATTTTAACAAAATAAAATATGACCATGCCTTCATTTTTTATTATTTAATTAGGACACTAAGGTCTTACTTTGCTGAGACAAAAGTCTTGTCAAAAAATGTGCAGTATAGAATATAAAGTCGTTGTGCAGTGGAAAAATAATTAAAATTATGTATGACTCCCATGAGCTTGGAGGACTGCATCTATACATCTCTGCAATTATTCAAATAACTTAATTTAAGTTAACTTAATTAAAGGGCACCTATTTTACCCCTTTTTTGAGATTTCATATTAATATTATGGTTCTTCTAAGTGTGCCAGTTTAGGTTCAGTTCAAAACACAATTCAGATTTTTTTATTATAATGTGTTAAAAAGTGCCATTTTGGGGGCGTGTACACAGTTCGTCATTTTAGGGGCGTGTTGCTTCACATGAAAATTAGTTTCGACTTCCCGCCCAACTTAACCAGGGGGCACATTCGCATGTTATTTAAAATGAAACTATTCAGATAACGCTCTGTGGCGCGGCAGAAATATGAAGTGTCCTGAGCAGGGCCAGCACGTCCAGAGAGGCGGCAGAATAGTGAGCGAACTCCCGGTCTTCACTTTCGTCCACGACACTGCGAAATGCATGGCGATGCGTGTCGTTAGTTCGTTATTTCCAATGGAGGGATGCGCACGTGAGGCACAGCTGCACCTAGTTAAGATGACAGGGAGCTTCTGTGACTGCAGGAAATGCAAACCGCTGATGTTTAAGGAAGACGCAATGCAAAGTACACATGTATGCAAACACACCAAAACTCACAAACACTGGCGGCGAGGAGAGCGATAACTTGGTGAATGTTGAGCCCAATGAGCCTTACATGATCTAAAAATAGAGCAAGGGTGTTTCTTTGGTGACGTCGCTTTGACTCACACGCTGAAAATGGCGGACGTGAAACAACAAAGAGGATATGGTAATGCGCACCTGTCAATCAATATTGGTGGGCGGGGGGACCGCACTCCTACGTCAAGTTGCGGTCGATCTCAAAACCGCTCCAATTGGTCCACCGTTTTTACGTTGTTAAATTTAAAAAAAAGGACTGAGTGTGTTTATATCACTCCAATATGACGGTCTATACACTATACCTACACATATGTCTGTCTAAACAGCTTGAAAAGTAGATTTTTTACCATAGGTGCCCTTTAAGTTATTAATTAAGTCATCTGGAATGGCAAAGGAAGTGTTCTTGCAGGACTCCCAGAGTTCATCAATTTATTTGGATTTATCTTCAGTGCCTTCTCCTCTTATTACCCCAGACATGCTCAATATTGTTCATGTCTGGTGACTGGACTGGCCAATCCTGAAGCACCTTGACCTTTTTTGCTTTTAGTAACTTTGATGTGGAGGCTGAAGTATGAGGAGGAGCGCTATCCTGCTAAAGAATTTACCCTCTCCTGTAGTTTGTAATGTAATAGGCAGCACAAATATCTTAATATACCTCAAGCTGATGTTGCCATGCACTCTGCAGATTTCTCGCATGCCCCCATACTGAATTTAACCCCAAACCATGATTTTTCATTTAACAAACTTGAGTGATTTCTGTGAAAATCTTGGGTCCATGCGGGTTCCAATAGGTCTTCTGCAATTTTTGTGACGATTGGGATGCAGTTCGACAGATCTACCAAAAATCTACCTTTTACTTTTCCAAATGACCACTAGAAGTCAAGTTATTTTTCATTGCTTTTACAACTGGAATTGATTACAAGACTTTTTTCAGGTAGTGTACATATATATATACAGTATATATGTATATATATATATATATATATATATATATATATATATATATATATATATATATATATATATATATATATATATATATATATATATATATATGTGTATATATGTGTATATATATATATATATATATATATATATATATATATATATATATATATATATATATATATATATATATATATATATATATATATATATATACACATATATATATATACACACATATATATATACATACATATATATACACACATATATATATATATGTATATACAGTATATAACCCTATGTAGAGAAAAGCTTTTTAACATATTTACAGCTTTTAATAGCTAATTTCTAATAAAAATGTATTTTGTCTTTTGGCTTAACTAGGTTAATTAGGTTAACTAGGCAAGTTATTACAAAACAGTGGTTTGTTCTGTAACCAATCTAGAAAAAAATCTTGAGGGGGTTAATAATATTGACAATACCATTTTGAAAAAAGATTTTTTAAATATTCCAGCCAAATTAAATAAGACTTTCTACAGATCAAAATATAACAGGAAATACTGTGAAAAATGTCATTGCTTGTTTACTTTGGAAATATTTGAAAAGGAACATGGTGTCTAATAATTTTATCTGTATGTAGGCAATGCAAAGTTAATACCCATGGCTCCTGATGAAGAAACAATATTTACCTTTTTAATTTTTACCTCCTATCCACAACCAGAAAACCATACCGGGCACATTTAAAACAGCCTGCAGCATGAGCTTCTTGATGCAAAGTGATGTATACAGTACATCAGTACAAGCTCACATATGGGATAACACTATTTGTTTACAACAGAGCAGAAGGATGTGTGCTGTGTATTGTTCCTCAAAATGGCACTTACCTGTGCTTATCCTTGAATGATGCAACCTAAATATATATAAAAAAGTACACAAGCATTGCTCGCTCCCGTTCACACATTATTATGCGGCAGGAAGCTTGCTCTCCAGACTGTGTCGGAATGTGCTCAAAAGTGTTTGCCGAGGCTGTGAGCTGTTGGTAGCTGATGACTTGCATTTTATGATTCATCAAGGACCATGATTTCAATTGATTTTTTTTAATGTTCTACTGAAGAAAAAAAAAAACACGCCATCTTATATTGGCTGGCCTGAGGGTGAGCAAATTAACAAATTTTCACTTTTAGATGAGCTATCCCTTCAACTCTTCCCTCACCCATTAAGTTATTTACAGTATGACTCAATGCTTGCCTGCCATTAGCAAGCTATTCCAGCGTGAGACATTAATTTCTGTGACCCATCAGTTTAAGAATTTAATGCAACACCTGCAATCTGTGCTTTCACTTTTATTCAGAAGAGAACAATGATATGACTTTAGGGAAATTGTACAGAAACATTGGATCCAAAAAAAGCAAGTGAAGAAAAAGATCTTTATAAACCAGCAGGACAGACTTTTATGCACAAGTAAAGTATTATGATAAAAAAGCTCAAAGTATGCACATTAAAAGGACTTAACCAGGTCCAAATGTTAACTTTTGTTTAGTAGATATTAAAATGCTTCTAGTTTTAATATTTCAAAATAAAATCAAACAGTGTGCTTTGCTGCTTTGTGCTTTTTAGGGTAAAATGATAACCAAATAAACTAACTTACTGTATAAATCAAAGCTGCCTAATGCTACAGAGAAAATGTAGATCCTCATAAAGACTGCAAGTTTTGATGGTGTTAGTGGACTCTGATAATTCACATTTTAAAAATCATTCTGTATTTGTTGTGAAAATTAACAGTATATGTGATCTCTAGTATGAGTCCCTCATATTCAGTTTATACCAGCTTTTCTCAAAATGTGGGGCAAGCCCATCTCTAATATTTTCTTTATATATTGACCATGCACTCAAAACAAAATAATGGCACATTTAAATGTAAATGTTACAATCACCAGTGATCCAGGCTTGTAGATCACTGGGAATCATTCACTTTCACTCAGGACTAAAAATCTGTCACCATATGGACTACAAATCCTGTCATGCACCACATACTCACATTTGTTCCGGTTTTCCACTGATTAATAACACACACAGCTGAAGCTGTTCAGAACTGATTACATTGACTTTAAAAGCAGCAGCACATACAGACACTAGTTGCTGAGTCTTGTTTATCTGTTTATCTGTGAGCATTACAACACGTTTTTCCTTGTCTAGCCAAGCCATGTTTTGACAATTTGTTTTGTCTGTTTGTTTTGATTCATTGCTGCCTGTACTGACTATTCTTGTTATAAACTTCACGTGAACTTCGTTGTCCAGCATTCTTCACATAGGTTAACCTTACTTCGAACTACAATAAAACAACTTCGAACTACAATAAAATGTCACATTAAACCCAGCCTGATCTCACAAGGAAACCTAATTATTTTACGTTTCAAGTTCAGTCAATGTACAATTTTGAAGGCGTGGCACCCAACCCCACCTCTAAACCCAACCGTCAATGGTGGAAAAGCAATTCGTTCTAAATTATATGAATGAGATGTTACAAATTCACACAAATTAGCCACTAAATCAAAAAGTTACGAATTGTTCACATTATTACAACCCATTGTACATTACAATGGATAAACATCAGCCAGTTCACCCAGAAATAAAAATACTGTCATCATTTACTCACCCTTTACTCGTTTCAAATCTTTGATTTTCTTTTTTTATCGAACACGAGGGAATATATTTTGAAGAAAGCTGGAAACTTTTATAACCCATGACTTCCACAGCATTTGTTTGTGTCTTCTATGGAAGTCAATAATTACAGGTTTTCAGTTCTTCTTTTGTGTTCAACAGAAAAAGAGAAACTCATAAGAAGTTTGGAACCGCTTGAGGGAAAGTAAATAGTGAGTAAATAGTGATTTTGTTTTTGTGAACTATCCCTTTTACTGTACCTCTAAAACCACTGTCCATTATAATGGACAGACATATTTTTAAAAATCCTTATTTAAAGCTTGCAATTCTACAATTGATTTTTAACTTTTATTAGTAAGTGCAATCCTTCTTTTGTTCTATAGAATCAATGAAATAATGGCAAACTAATCAATAATTGTGAATAAAATCATTGAAAATGTTGCTTCTGTATTTGGAAGCAACATTTTACTCAACTGTTTTCAATGGCGTTTATGCGCTCGCCTGCTGATCCTGACAGGCGTGAGCATGTAAACGGCTTTTCATCTCAATTTACGCTTCAAAAGCTAAATGAATGCTGAAGTCTATTTAACTGATAATATCTTAATTACATTACAACATCGATGTTGTAAAAGGAACTGTATAAAATTGAAAAAGTAACATTAACCATTCACCTGAAGTTTATCAGTATGGGAAGAAACACTAGCTCTGCATATACCCTATTCAGTAAAATTCCCAGAACCAAAAAAAAAACAAACAACCTGACATGTTACATCCACTGAAATGGACGCAGGGTCTGCAAGGGTTAATGTCAAAATGTTAATTGATTGAAACAAAAACTTTATTGTGGACAGGCAGTAAGCAGTGGCAGGTATAAAAGTTTGATGTTGATAAGTTTGATATGGAGCGGAAAGAAAAAAGGCTGTTGCTTTACTAAAGCAAAATACAGATCTCAACCTAATTTGAGAATGGAAATATCAAACCTACAACCTTATTTAGAAAAGGTGTAGCCTACAAAACAAAAATACATTGTATGAGAAAATCTATTTTTTTTTATTTCATTACTTGTTTTGCAAGTTTTCTTCAGTAAATGTATCAACTTAATTTTAATTAGAAATATGCATTGCTAAGCAATGAATTTGGACAACTTTATAGGTGATTTTTTTTTTTTTTAATTTGGAGATTTTTATAAACCCTCAGATTCCAGATTTTCATATAGCTATACTGTATCTTAGCCAACTATAATCCGATCACCAAAACAACACTATACTGTACATCAATAGAAAGCTTTTAAATTATGTATATCATTTCTTTTTTTTTCATTCCACATTAATAATGATAGTAATAGTTTTCTTTTTCCATGCAGTTTGGAAAGTTTCAAATTGAAGCAAAAGTACTAGTTTGCACTTTTTTTCCTTTAAGTTTCTAAATGTGATGAGGAAAAATGCAAACACAATTGCTGTGTTATATTTGGAAAAAAAGATGCTGTTATTCTCATGCTTATTTTTTTTTAATGTGGTTCAATACATTTGAATAACTAAACCTGAAGCCCCAGGGTGTCCGCAGGGTCTTAAAAAGTCTTAAAGTCTGAAATTTCAGAAACAGAATTTTAGGTCTTAAAAAGTCTTAAATTCACTCAAATATTGTGTTGTAGGTCTTAAATCATTTTAAATCGGTCTTAATTTGCCTATGTCCAAGTAAAGCTACCCAATCTGGCTGACACCCATTCACCTCTGATCCATCTCAAAACTTCTTTTTTTAAATATATATTTCAGTGTTTATTATTGCAAATAGATACAATAATTCACAACAGCTGTTAGAAATTGTTACAGCAAATTCTCCAAATTAAATTTCCTAATCAGGGAAAGAAAACTTAACACTGTAATAAATTACCAGAATTTCACAACATGTTACTGTAATTTTTCACAGTAAATTACATTAGTGCCACTTTACAGGATTTAACTGTTACATTTTATGTATTTAGAATTGTATTGTGAAATTAAGGCAGGCATCATGATTACAGCAAATATATATATGGTATTTAAAGGAATTCAAACACTATTAATATCTTATTCAACATAGAAATTTATACATTAACGTTTATGATAGTACAGGCACTTTTTTTGATATGTAGAAATATTTACAGAATTATTGTTATTATTGTTATTGCACCTCACAGTTATTTACTGTGAATTTACATACAGTACCTCACTGTGAAAGTAATGCAATTATTAGCCAGTAATTTACTGTAAGTTTAAGGTAAAATATTTTACAGTGAAGAAACGCATCCCTTTACATCAGTGTGTCTCAACCATGTTCCTGGCGGACCACCAGCTTTGCACATTTCCACGTCTCCTTAACCAAACGCACCTGATTCAGATCATCAGCTCATTAGCAGAGACCGAAAGACCTGTAATAGGTATGTCAGACAAAGGAGACATCCAAAACATGCAGTGTTGGTAGTACTCCAGGAACGTGGTTGAGAAACACTGCTTTACATGATCTTTTAATAATACAAAAAGTGCTTAAAGATAAAACCAGGCCTTTATAAAAAATCCTTAGTGTTTAGCCCCGTATAAGTCTAAAATTTCATTCATAATGGTCCCAAAAGGTTTTTAAAAAGTCAAATTTGATTTGAAAAAACATGCAGAAACCCTGAGCCCTATTTTATTAACATTTTGTTTAGGCAATAGGGAACAAAAAGAGCTCGGAACCCTTCCCAATCTCCAAAGTGGGAAATGGTTTGAGAAACGCTAATTTAGACTGACCCATCTCAGCTTTTTGCCAAATTTTGTTCAGGATTTTTACCTAGGCGTAAATAAAAATGTTACTAGAATAGAAACAAATTTTGGGGGGATTTTAAACAATAAAACTGTCCGTAAATTTCAGATATCATGCAAAATATTAAAATATTGACAACATAAAAATACTAATATATTAAAATGTTACTAATGTCTTGCATTTGTAAAGCTGCCGAACTGTAAAAATCCTTTGTTTTCATTAATTTCCCTGCATGCAATTCACCACAGCATGCAAGGCTTCCCGCCTAATTCATCCCTCCTCATTCCAATTCATGCTGCATGAGATCGCAGGACATTTTGGCATTATTCTGTGCATATTATTTTCCAAACTTCTATTTATTTCTTCCCGCTGTAAAAGATCTTCCTAGTGCAGGAGGATGACAGCATGACGGTGAAAGTGAGCACTGCTGCAAGAGTGTGGCATAAAATGAGAGCTGCTGGATGCTGACCATCTCCTTCAGCTGTGTCTTCAGGAGAAGTGGCTGACATCTCCACGCTCGAGGTGGAAGAGTACAGGCAGACGGTGCGCATTGTTAGCATGAAGGGCATTCTATCTATTCCCCTCTGTCAGGGACATCAGCAGCTGAAGGAAAAAAAGCTCTGCGCACATTCAGACTGATTCCGCCTCAATGGCAGTTGATTAGATTTCACCTAGCTTTTATTTTTCTGACCTCTGGTAATAGTACAGCCTTTCCACACACAGGGAAAAAACCCTGTTTGGATGAATTAGGTTTTGTAAAATCAGTTTATTGTGCAGACAAACACTGCCATGCAGGAATTGAAAACAACTCAAAGAAGAGGCGCATTGGCAGCTGTTGCTGGAGAAGTCACAGTTTCTGCTACTTTATAGGAGTTAGTGCCAAATTACCTCAGAATGCGACTGTCGCAATTCGCCCCCTTGTTGACTTCTTAATGTTCTATTAATTTGTTTGTGAAGCAAGACATTTTATCTAAACAGACCTGAGATATTTTTCTTTTTGTTTCCAGTTAAGAAACAGGACAGAAACAACATTTTCTCCTCCATTTATTTACAGTGGTTGAATGAATGAATGAAGGAATGAATTGCTGTATACTGTAACAAATGATTACCAATTCTTTTGCGTTAGGCTTTAGTGTTGAACTACAAAAATATTTATTAAGTTCCATTTTAGACGTATAGCAAATAATGTGTTTGAGTCCAGATGAAATTGACTAACTCTCATCTCCCACATGATACTGATTAGATTACATCACATTTGGGTAAGTGGTAATTGTGCAGTCATACAAATTGAAAAAAATATCAGCCCATCTGGAAATATTGAATATGATAATCAATGTCTGCCTCTCCATTGGAAATAAATAAGCTCAAGCCTGTTTATGATTTAGTTTAACCCTTTAACTGCCCCACCAAGAAAACTTCTTAACTCCTAACACACTTAATGCATGTTTTAACACATCCCATAATTTCTAAAATATCAACTTCTACTAAATGGTTGATATGTTGGTTTATGATAAAATTACCAGAAAAATACATACTGTATACTATGAAAATCAGAAAATATGAAGTGTAAGACCAATTTATTTAAAAACATAATCAAAACGCTAAATCATCTTTATTTTTTCAAGTATGCCATAAAATATTTCAGATTCTCATTTAACAGGTTTTTTTTTTTTTACAGTAAAATCAAAGTCAAGTGTAGTGCAACAGGATTAAGTTTGTTTGATTTTTTTTTTTTTTTTTTTTTTTTTTTGTAAACCAACAATGCCGTGTGTGTAAATCATTATTTAAAACAGTCATTCTTTAAATGACTTTAACAGTACATCAGTCAAAATATGGTCAACCCTTTGGTAGAGCAGGCAGTTCAAGGGTAACCAAAGAAATAGGTAACACTTTAGTTTAAGTAAGAATTCACACTGTAAACTTATTTACTATCTTATTAACTTATTAATTATTGACTGTTTATCAGGATTTACAGAGTGGGATCATGTCCTACCTACCCAACTACTATCTTACTAACTAGTCATAAACAATTAGTAGTTTATTGATCTAACAAATCTTGATTGTTGTGAAACTTGAAGTATACCATAAAATAAAGTGAAAGGAAAACAAAATTAATTAATTTAATAACAGTTAATATATATATTATACAGTATACAGTTATGACTCTTTATAAAATGAAATTAAAATCTTTGATTATAATAAAATTAAAATCTTTATAAAATAGTTTACTTGATATTTTTCAGTTTCTTTTGATCTACAATTTATTGTTTTTTTTTATTGTTTTATGTTTTATTTCATAAATCACTTATGACATTCCTTTCAATTTTTTCCAAATAAAATTTATGTCATTTGGAGCTTTTTGCTTGCATAGACTAACTCTCAACCCGCACATGATTTTGATTAGATTACATCACATTTATGTGAGTGGCAAGCTGTGCAGTCATACAAATTGAAAAAAATACCAACCCATCTGGAAATATTGAATATGATAATCAATGTCTGCCTCTCCATTGTAAATAAATGAGCTCAAGCCTGAAATAGGTAACACTTTCGTTTAAGTAACAATTCAAACTATAAACTTATTTATTAACATATTAACTGGCTTATTAGCTGTCTAATATTGGGATATTGACTGTTTATCAGTATTTACAGAGTGTGATCGTGTCCTACCTATTACTTTAACACAATTACTATCTTACTAACTAGTAATAAACAGTTAATAGTTTGTTGAGCTACAAGTCTTGATGATTGTGAAGCATGAAGTATACCTTAAAATAAAGTGTGATCAAGAAATGAAAACAAAATTAAATAATTTAATAACCATGGAGGTATACAGTTATGAAAAAAGTTAGAGACCAATTCATATTTTTCAGTTTCTTTTGATCTACAATTTAAACTTGTTTATTGTTTGTAAGGCCCAGTCCCAATTCTAATAAGGATTATAAATAGCGAAATTTAGCGGTTTTTATTTTAGCGTTTTTTTTTTTTTTAAGCATGACGGTAAAACACGAACACGTTTATGAATGTAATAAAACATAAGCTTGTTTGTTGTAAAAATACGTAATAATGACAAAAAATACTAATTTGTGCATCTCCTTACTTCCGGGTGCAGCCATGCTGCTGTTGTAGCTGGTGTATTCTGGAAAATTTTCCTACCCCTTGGTTTCGAGTGTGGTCCTGAAAAATCTACATTTGAAGGGGTGTATACCCCTTCCCCTTAGCCCTACACCTTCAAGAGAATTGGGACACCCAACCCCTTCACAGGAACGCTCAAAACTAGGGAGTAGGGGTAAGGGGAAGGCTAAGGAGTAGAATTGGGATTAAGGAAGTAAGGAGAACCTGAAAAACTCAATAAACAGTTGTTAACAAAAAAAGGAAGTAAGGAGATGCACAAATTAGTATTTTTTGTCATTATTACGAATTTTTACAACAAACAAGCACATGTTTTAATATATTCATAACCGTGTTTGTGTTTTACCGTCATGCTTTAAAAAAAACCCGCTAAAATAAAAAACGCTAATTTTCGCGATCTATAATCCATAGTAATAACTCCTTTATAGCAGTCCCACAACATTCTGACACTCGATGACACTGAAATCCCCTGTCAGAAAAGTCTAGGCTGAGAATGAGCTTTTTACAGTGTCTGCTATAATGTTAATGTTGTTTTTTGTGTGTTTATATACTGTAGATGAATATGGCCACCGTGTACTGTATATGTGCAGTATAGTTACGATCTTATTACCACATTAGATTGTTATGATAACATAATATGTGCCTTCAGTGATTTCCTCAAGATAAATACCAAAAAATAACACAAGTGGAATAGTTACAGCAGTCGCCATCGTCTGATCTCATATGAAGTAAGATCCCATTTCTTAGGGGTATACTCAATTTTATGGCCCAAGGGGAAGGGAAAGGGGTACAAAAATAGAATTGGGATTGGGCCTTGATCTACAAATTATAGTTGTTTATTGTTTTATGTTTGTTTTATTTCATAAATCACTTATGACATTCCTGTCAAATTTTTTCAAATAAAATTAATGTCATTTGGAGCTTTTTGACTGCATAAAATGGCATAAAAATGTGCCATGATTTAAGATGCGTTTACAGTACATTCAACACAATACCAATATTTTAACCACAGAAGAGTTAGAAATTTATATTTGTCATTTCTTTATCAGATCTTTATAGAAAAAAGCAAATATTAAAATGTTACTTAAACCCATATGTAAGGAATCCAGTAAATCCCAGAGAATTAGCAAGTGGTCTCTTAATTTTTTCCATAACTGTAAAACAATTGACCAAATTTGCTACATTTTCCACAATAATTAAAAAGACAAATATAAAGATAAAACTAATTCAAACTTTTAATATAAACTACAATAGTTTGAGTACTAAAATAACACTGACTGTACACTTTAAGTATCGGTAATCAAATAACTTTACATGGACAATGAATATATCATTTATTTCTACTGCAGCTAAATGCGGTAACATTTCAAGCATGCATAATATCAGTTGCATTTAGCAATGACAACAGCTTAATTGCTATTTAACCCAGGTAACACACACACACACATTGTTAATTGTTTAACAGCAAGAACGGAGCATCTGCGAAACTACTGTCTTATTTAAAACTGCAGAAATAAACATACACACATTCAAACTAGAGCATGCAAGATCGGTTGCGTCAAGTGCTCTGTACATCTTTGCTTACATGTTTGTACCTATTGAATAGATTACGGAGGAAAAAGCTGCATTAATATTGAGTGCTTCCGCTGTGTGCGAATCCTGAATGTTTTGACCTGTGACTCGCTGCTCAAACGCAGAAACCAGATTGAAAGAAGGGGTCATCACTGTTTGCTCTCTAAACTGCTGTCTTTGCGACTAAGGGCATGCCAAGAATTCCACAGATCATTGTGCGCCGATATGGCTCAAAGGTATGCAGTCACGTTAACAGAAACCTGACCTACCTGACTGATCGAAACTACACCCACGCTTTATTAAGCTCACAATTCTTGTGTGGGAAACAATGAAACGGTCTTGGAAGCTAATTTCTTCCCAGATACGGGATGGAGATGGACGGCTTTGAATGAAACGAAGTATGTGAAGAGAAATGCCAAGGTCTTCTCTTCATTCTGCGTTCAGCGGTTGCCAGGATATGCTTAGATTTCTTTTATATTCACAATTTTTTTTTTCAAGGCACCTCTGGCAAACAGCTTTAGATGATTTCTATTTGCTGCTGCCTCAAAACGCTCTATTTTTACAACATTCAGTACCTTGTCTTTGGCTACTGCAGACAGCTGAGAAGAATTAATATGAGAATTTGTTTTTATATCGCATCACAATTCATAAACAGTCTGACTTTTTTATTTTGATTAAGATTATGCATTTTTAATCTATTGATTTTTGCATTTATATCGATGCACTTTTCATTCTGATGACTGAATGAAACAGATTTGTTTCCCAGTCCTAGTGGAAGTGCATTCCTGAGGGCTTTTGTGGTTCTTGTTTTATCCTCCCTGCCTGGCCCAACCCAGCTGTGGGAACAGGACTGTGGGGCGTAACTTCATGCCCAGTCCTCTCACATACTTCCACACACATGCACGCACATATCACTACACATACAGTGTACAGCATACACACACTCCTTTGCCTGAAAGAAAAGTTTATAATGCACCTGTAAATTCCTTGTCTTGCACTATAAATACAGGAAAATAATAGTATTTTTTTAAAATGTGACATTTATTTAGTATAGTGATCAAGGATTATGATTTAGTGATCATTAAAAAATTTTTTTTAGTAATTTAATTCATAATTTGTGGATAAAAGGAGACAGTTTGAGTGACATGTAAAACAATTAATCATAGTTTACTTATTACGGTGATAGTTACTGTTAGTTATTACAGTTAACAAAGATTTACAATGGTATAACAGCAATGTAATAGAAAAATTAAATGTTTTTCCTTTGCGTTTTTGAAAAGCGTTTGCATACAGATGACATTTTTGTCAAAACTGATAAATGTTTACACTGATCCATGAAAACAACTAAAAGTAACGTTATGTGTGAAAAGCAAGTAGTTGGTAATGCCATTTTTTAAAAGGGTGGTCCAGAGTGTATTTTTAAGGCTTGGTTGTGTTTATAAGATGCAAAGCAATGTGTGCTCATGCTTCATTTGTAAAAAAAACACGTTATTTTTTCATATATCTTACTTTCTTTATATACAGCTACACAGCTAACATGAAAACGACTGTCATATTTCCTAGTTCCTAGGTCTGCCCTAAAGAGGCTTTGATTGGTCAACTAACATAATGTGCTGTGATTTGTGGATCGGCTCCACGTCACCAGGAAGCGCCACATCCAGTCTCTAGCACGCATGCTGTGCCTGTGCTATGTAAATACTGTCAGTCAGTGTAGCCGTGTCAGTGTGAGCCTGAATCAGACATAAAATGAAGAGGACACAGCTGAACCTCACGCCTACTCTCTAAAATAAAACCCAACAACTGTATTGTTGGAGCTGCTCCTTCTTTGAGGAGTTTTTAGCCGAATCCAGCACTGAACTGGGAGAGATTCTGAAAGCTCTCCTTTGTCAAATGCTAGCTATATATTTTTTATCATTCTCTAGAACATAATTATAATTAAATTGTAAGCACTTCTCTCTTTGTGTTGTGTCCTTTTGAAGCCCAAATACAGAAACAGAACAAGCTCTGTGGAAATAGCAGCGTTTGGATGGCATTTTAGCTTTCTCTGTGATAACATTACAGTGCCTCTAGCCACGCCCCTTCGCTGCACAGGGCATACAGTATGTTCGTGGTGAATGCATGTAACCTGAAGCCCTTGTCATCTTACTAGCCCGGATGTATTTTTTTGTAGTCCCCAGACTTACTTGAGTAAAATTGTTGGGTAACGTGTACTTTTTGAGTACATTTTAAAATGTGTACTTTTACTCTACTCATGTAAATTATTAAAGAAAAATCATTACTTCACTACATTTGGCAGCGTTCCTCTGTTACTGTCAAATGATAATAAATATGATTCATATGACTTGTTTGCAAAATTTGCTTGTTACTTTTATCGCAAGGCGCAGCATTGGAGAGGTTGTGTCGCGAGAGGTTGCTATAGAGACACGGGTTCCGCTTTCGGTTAGAGTGCTTGGCTATGTTGGAATTATGGCTGAAGTCGGGGAAGACGTGCGAGTTTATACTGTGGTCATCCCATGGCCGGTTCCGAGAAGGACGGTCACACTATCCGTGCTGTGAGTTTTTAACGGACCAGGTCACCTGCGGCCTCAAGTTCAGTCTATGTTTTCACTCCAAGATGTCAACAAGAATAGTTTGATAATGTGATGCACGCTGCAACTGACATTGCAACATATGGCCTACATAGAATTCAGAATTCAGAATTATTAGCCCCCTGTATATTTTTGTATATTTCTGTTTAACAGAAAGAAGATTTTATCAACACACACACACACACACACACACACACACACACATATATATATATATATATATATATATATATATATATATATATATATATATATATATATATATATATATATATATATATATATATATATATAAAATGAAAAGTAACTAGTAAATATTTACATGAGTAATTTTTTCATCAGATACTTTTTTACTCTTACTTGAGTAACTTTTAAGATTGTTACTTTTACTTCTACTTGAGTAAAAATTTCTGCAAGTACTTGTATTTTTACTTCGTAGTATAGATTTTGGATACTCTACCTACCTCTTCGTAGTGGACCACCCTTTTAAAGAAACACTGCGCATTTACACGCATATGCATTATCCTACTGAATGGTGAATGCAAAAAGTCAATATGTTTTCAAATAATTGTGCATGCCCTATAGCCTGAATTAAATAACTTTTTTGGTGTTTACAAAGAGACAATAAGAGTATCTTTTTTTTTTAAAAAAAACTTCTATTTTAATAGTCTGCTTACAAAAGTTGCACTTTTTTTACCGGGTCATGTAAATTAATGGGGAAAATGTTTTCATTTTTTTCTGAAATTAGATGCATCCATACACTAAATAAAATCTGTTCATTTTATAAAGCAACCATGTCTTTTGGATTAAACCACTAAATTCATGAGGATTTATGTTTTTATCACTTTAGCAATGTTTTGAAATGTCATGGCTTTTGGATGAATAGATTTGAAGGATGAATAGAAATCTCTCAGATTTCATAAAAAAAAAAGTATTAATCTGTGTGTCAAAGATGAATAAGGGGTTTGGAACAACATGAGGGTGAGTAAAATGTTCATTTTGGGATGACTTAACCATACTTTCTATTATGTGTATTTGTTAGTGTATTTTTATAGTGTTTGTTTGTGAGTGTGAAAATGACTTTATCATTTTCCCCTGACCTCTGTCAATGACTCTACATCTCAGGGCCGTTGCTATTAAAAGTCTTTTAGATGTTTGTGTGTTTGTGAACGGCCAATCGTGACTGTCATTAAGTTACTTTTTTGTAGCGCCCAAATAATCTGTCACGTGACAATGCACAGCGAGGTGATCGGCCAATCAGAAGTGGCAATTTCGCTGATGATGGCCATTGAACTGTAGGTGGTCTGTGGGTGCGTCGTCTGAGAATAAGTTTGATGCACGTGTTGCTTTCTGTCATCTTGTCAAACCCACGTGCGAGACCTAAACTCAGACTCTGCCGCTACAAGCAGGTATCAGCTGGTACAGTCAAACCAGCGCATAATCCGACAGAGTGGCGTATACAGCTCTCAGCCAGTCCTCATTAACCTGCCGTATCCTCAACTCAGACCTGTGTGGATGACATGCTTTGAGGAGCCCAGGAGTGTGTGCTCATTAGACAAGCCCACACACACACACTGCCTACCTCGGGTCAAGAGCATCTACTGTAGCCACCCTCTCCGTTCCCCTGGCTGATTGATGCTGTTAAGATGTCACAGCGATTCGCGTAAAGACCTCCACTTTAGACATGATGAGGAGGCCTGGTGAGGGGAGACGAGCACAGGACAGCGGCTCGATGAAGGCCACCAATTTCAAGAAACATTTTTTCAAGTAGACTAATTTCCATGTCTGAAAACTTTGGATTTAAGGCCTGTTCGCACAAGGAATGATGGGTGTATTGCAAGGCCGCAACCATATCTAGAACAAAAAATAAATTATATTTATATCTGCATATGGAACTTTTGGCTTATAAATATAAATGTTAATATTTTGCTGAACCTGGTTTCAAAAAAGACCAATAAATATAATGGAGAGGTGATTTTAGAGAGGATCCCGTGCTTATGATTGTCCACAGCTGGTCCTGCATTAGCTAACACATGATTCACCAATCAGATGGTTCCTATTTCAATATGAATAACCAGAGTTTCTTACCTCAGTATCTTTGCCTTGAAGAATCCCCCCTCTAGGGCTGGGTAATAAAATCTGTATCGATATTTATTGACCGAACACCACAAAAAAAAAAAAAAGATTTGGTATGAAGTTTCGGTATAAAGGCTATAGTTTTATTAAATGTGGCTGCGTAGCGGGTGCTTTTCTCCATAAACTTGCATCAGACCTGCAGTAATGGTTTCTCCATTTGTCATCCTCTGAGAAAACAATTGTTGGTCGCCTAGTTGCGAGAGACGCCAGGGGTGCGCAGGCTCAAAGCTCATTGTAAACCACGCGCTTGTGCTTGTCACTTCAGGTCAGAATAACAACACATGCGAAAATGAGTGCCGTATAGCAGCAGTGAGGAGATTGTGAATAAAAAGGATGTCGCCAGAGTGGCTTTTTGGTTTCTTTTCTTGTGCATCCCAGTCACTAGCTCCCCATCTGATTTTTTTAGCATAGAGGTAATGTAGTCATTCAACTTCACAATTTGTAATGTTGCAATCTGTATTTCAATAATGATGGCTGGTGCCTTTAATTGAAAGCTCAGATTTGATTATCATAATTTGTTTTGTTTACAGAGTTTGAGGTTTACTGTATCTTTATTATTCACACCTTACAGATGTTGATCTACCTTTACCATTGCACACGTTGTAACATTTTATTTATCAAGTTTAAGAGTTTCTTTAACATTTTTTTTATTATAAAGAGATCAGATATTTTGTTTAAATCTTTTTGTTTTTGACTATTAAAACTATTTGCCTTAGTAATGTTGGTAAATTAAAATAAAGTGGTTAAATAACGAAAAAAAATCCTAATATTCCTAAATGTTTTTTTTTAAATATTCAATAATTATCGATATCGAATGATATCATGATATCATTTTTTTGCGTTATAGCCCAGGCCTAACCCCCTCCCACCCCTACTCCTCCATCCTTTTTCTAGATTGAGTGACAGGGTGGCCCAGTGATTAGCACTGTTGCTTCACAGCAAGAATGTCACTGGTTAAAAGTCCTTATTGGACCAGTTGACATTTCTGTGCATAGTTTGCTCGCAATCCAAAAACACGCAATATAAGTAATTTGACCATGCCAAATTGGCACTATAGACGACCTTTAGTAAGCAGTGTAGCTATACCTATAATCTGTCATTAGCCATTAACAAGTTGGAGCAGTTCATCGAGATCTACCTGAGCTCAAACTCCCCTCTCACCCTGCTAATGGGAGGAAGTCCAGGGCTCGAGGATCTTATAAGCTCAGGTCTCTCTCCTGGGACAGCATGCCAAGCAAGCTTTATTATCAACCATCAGCTAAGTGTGAACTCTTGAAAGGATTATTTCATTGAAAAATCACTTAGACTTGGAGAAAGGTTGCTGGTGTTCAGTTTGAGAATGAGCTAAATTCTTTCAGTTAAGCTGAGATAACAGTTTACACACTGAAAGATTCTTTAATGAATTGAGCTAATCTTGTTGCATCTGAGTCTTCAGTTAACAATTCACTGAATCAAATGATCCAGTGAGAGAGTCTCCAAATGCCTATATTCATTGATTCAAATGATCAGGTCAGAGAAGAACTCCTGATATCACAAAGTTTTTAAGAAAATGTCAGGACAGACTCGCCGAACAGTTCAAGTTGTTCTTGGTGCCAAAGGAGGTCACATTAAAAACTCACGTTTGCTTTGTCACTTGATCTAAAAAAAATTTTATTCAAATTTTGTGTTCATATTTTCCTTTTTCTTGCTTGTATCTTAATGAAAAGATTGAAAATTAATAATGTATTTATACAGTACTGTGCTTACAATCAGTGGCCTCAGACTTTTGCATAGCACTGCATAGTAGACGTGTCTTTGCATTTATTCCGTGGGCCAGCCTGAACACCTGCCGGTGACTACTCACACCTGCAGCTTCTCAACGATGGACGTCCTGCGTTCTCCAGCATCCGTGGTCAAGACTGCAGCTCTGCACAAGAAGTTTGGCCGGAGGAGAAATGGTCATGCCCAACTGAGCCTGGTTTCTCTCGAGGTTTCTTTTTTCCTTCACTTTCGTCAATTGGTGAAGTTTTGTTCCTCACCACTATCGCCACTGGCTTGCTTGGTTGGGACATGTGGAGCTGCGCATCGATGTATTTGCTCTTCCGTGTTTCGACTTTCAGCAGTGAAATTTAAACCACACTGAACTGAACTAAACTGAACTTCAACTCTGAAAACTGGACTGAAACAGTTTCAATTTACTAAAACTTCTATGTTAAGCTGCTTTGACACAACCTACATTGTAAAGCGCTATATACTGTAAATAAACATGAATTGAATTAAATTGAATTACTGTGTGTGAACACACATTTTGTTTTCATATGCAATATAAAACTATGTGGTATATTTTAAATATATGTATTTTATATTGATTTAGTGACAACTTTGAGTATTAAAATCAAAGGTTTGGCCTCATTTTATTGTGAGTGGTCTTATACATCAAAAAATGAATGCAATGTACTTACGTACGTATTATATTACAAAACACTTATGGTGCTGTTGAGATAAGAATTGGTAAGGCTGCGAACAGGTTTGTTGGTATGAGGTTTAAGGATGGGTTAAGAACAAGGGATGGGTCATGAGTTTAATTATAAATTTATACAGAACTTAATTACAGAAATATTTAAAATGCAATTTACATGGGTTTTAAAAATAGAAGTACAAGTAAAACACATGTATGTACACAATATTGTACCAAACAATTAATTTAAATGTAAATACATAGTAACTAAAACCACTTAATATAGAAGTTAATATAGAATGTAATAGTCAGTATGGCGAATGAAGCCACACCTTTAAGTACAGGAGCCAATCAGAAATCGCTATAGACTGACGAATCAGAAAGCTCAGACCAGCCGTGAGTTTCTGCAGATTTTGTGTGATTACAACGTTTAGAAATAAAACTTAAGACACAGTTGCTGTTTAAATTTATTGGTGATTCCTAATATGCAATTTAATCATAAGCTTGGCAAGCAATTTTAGAGAATTTGATGTTACCCCATTAAGGGTGCTTTCACACCTGCCTTATTTAGTTTGGTTGAATCGCACTAGAGTTCGTTTTCCCTCTTGGTGCGGTTCGTTTGGGCAGGTGAGAACGTAGCAATCGCACTCGGGTGTGCACCAAAAGCGCATCAAAAAAAGCGTACCGAGACCTGCTTGAAGAGGTGGTCTCGGTACGCTTTCAAACGAACCCTGGAGTGGTTCGTTTGTGGTGAGAACGTGATCCAAACTAAAACAGACCCAACCGCAAAAAGTACTGCACCTTTTTGGACTAATCCAGCTGCCGTAGTGCGATGCGCTGTCTATCTTTTGGGGTTTGGAGGAAAAATATTTGTTGACAGCGATTTACCAACAGTTTTAAACAGAGAGAGAGAGAGAGAGAGAGAGAGAGAGAGGGAGGGAGGGAGAAACATTACCTGATGGATCATTGGTGATAATTCCGAAAGATGACCATATCGCAGTTTAGCTAAATTATTTCACGCCTTCTCCTAATGCTTTCGCCGATGGCAATGCATTAAAACATTGTTTTCCAGCCCCAGCCGCCCTTCATTCTCGAAATGTATAGTTTGTCTAAAGTGATGCATACAAACTACATAGTATACTATGACCAGGGATACTGCGTCAGCCAGCGCAGCGACATTGTGTGTCTACCGGTTTGTTTATTTGCGGTAGTTCCATGTGAATTCTGACCAATTGAAAAGCAGTTTAGGAAATGCGTTCAATAACATCTGGCCAGTGAGTGATGTAGATTTTGTCACATGACTGCATTTTGGTTCGTTTCAACTGGTTCGGACCAAAGCAATCAGTGTCGTGTGTAAGGGACCCAAAACGGCAGAAAAATGCTACAATGTATCATTTGTTGCCTTTGGTCCGGACCAAATGAACCGAACCACATATGTGAAAGCACCCTTAGACAGAATGCCTAAGCAAACTGCCTGAGAGACGTTTCAAAGATGGCCAACGAGTAAAATGACTTGCCTTAAAGGGACTTTGTCTATTTTTAGTACTGTAAGTATAGTTGATTTGTATCCATAACATGTTCACACTATTAATATGTGAACAAACTGAGTGTATTTTACTGTATATGTATAAAATACCTAAATATACTTTGGGTTACACTGTCCTCGCATTGTCCTAAGTTTTAGGACGAACTTTAGGCCCACTGTTTGTGGAAAACAATGAGTTATGAAACCGTTAAATTAAATGAGCCCTTGAGAGTGATCTTTTACATGCCATGCTCTTATCATATTGGTTTGAACTATGCTTTGCGCTGTTGGCATTTTCTTTGTTTTGGCTCCACGCAGTGGTTTTTCTAAGGGGTCAATGACATTCTGTGCCCTTTCCAGTTTACAGTCTGATTGTCACATCAGCTTGTGAAAGCCCCCTGATGTCAGCGGTGCGCTAACAAAAACAGCTCGCTTCTGTGAATTTTTTTTAATTGTGTACTCTAAATGAACATTGTTGCTAAGCACTCGAGTAACCTTGTCCCTTTTAATCTCTTTTATTATCCGCAAAATCACAGGTTTCACAAACAAAATGCTTTTTATTCCCCCATTCATTGCTTTAACAATAAGCAGCCCAAATTGCTTAATTGTTCACCTACAAAAATGACCTGTATTGTGCAAATCTACTGGTTATTCTACTCAATTCCTGCCTGATTTCAAGTCGGTATTACTTTATAAACTTAGCTCTCACAAACTTTTCAAGAGTTCAGTCAAAGAATTCAAAAATCAATAAAGAAGGTCCACAAAGCAAGTGAGGTGTAAGTATGCGTGGGCTGTCTTGTCCAATATTCAAATACCTTTTTTTCTTTTACACATTTATAGCCTTGTAAAGTGTTTCAAAGTAGCCCGACCTGATAAACAGACCTCCTGACTAGCTAAATAAAAGGGCAGGGGATGGTCTTATCTGAGTTGTGTTTTCCTCTGTGTCCTTGGAAACCGTTTGATTAGGCGCACATGAAACGTTTGCGGCAAATCATTTCTCATTTCTGACTAAACGTGGTGTGGTTTTATCGGTTCACCCAGATCTGATCAGTCGGGAGACCATTGGCGGCATGTCGAGATCACAGTTCTGAGCAGAGAGCAGCCTAGAAACTTCAATATCACACATTATACAAGTGTCCCTTTACCATGGCAGGCCTCAGCTGGTGTTTAGAAAGAATTCTTGCTGACTGTAGGCAGAGAATAAAACCACGGCCAACATGGCAGGTGTGATGCTGGCTGTGATTTATTTATTTATTAATTCTTTCATTTTGCATCTTCACACATTCTGCTCAGTGTGCGATTTTAAGCTGTTTTTTTTCTCTCTTTTGTATCACTGATGATATAACATTACTTAATTGGAGAAGGAAAGACTTTTTTTAATAATGAAATGACTAATGGCACATTTTTGCATAATGATGTAATGGGCACAAATAAAGATGCTTCTAAAAAATAGTTTAATGACTTTGATAAGCTCTTTATATGAATATTGCTCAAACAATTTTTTAGCAATTATATAATTTTTACTCTATGTTTCCTCTGAGTTGAAGAAATCTGTACTAAAGTTGACAATGATCTGTTAACTACTGTCTTATCTTCTCGAACTAGGTCAGGAAGTGATTAGACTTGTTCATTGTATACAAGTGTGGGAATAAAGTATTTAGGACCTTTGGGGGTCATTTCTGTACTGAATAATCGATTTGAATAAAGATACTTGTTTAAAATGTATACAATCATTTAAGAGAATAGTTGCTGTCAGTTCAAATATTGTCTTTGTAATTGTAAAGATACATATCAATAAATCAAAGACAAAAGGTGTCTTGCTAGATATTGAACAAACTAAATTGCTTTGGAAATGGCTCTCACCGGCCACTTTATTAGGTACATCTTACTAGTACCGGGTTGGACCCGCTTTTGCCTTAAGAACTCCCTTAATCCTTCGTGGCATAGATTCAACAAGGTACTGGAAATATTCCTCAGAGATTTTGGTCCATATTGACATGATAGCATCACGCAGTTGCTGCAGATTTGTCTGCTGCACATCCATGATGCGAATCTCGCGTTCCACCACATCCCAAAGGTGCTCTATTGAATTGAGTTCTGGTGACTGTGGAGGCCATTTGAGTATAGTGAACTCATTGTCATGTTCAAGAAACCAGTCTAAGATGATTCGCACTTTATGACATGGCGCGTTATCCTGCTGGAAGTAGACATCAGAAGATGGGTACACTGTGGTCATAAAGGGATTGACATGGTCAGCAACAATACTCAGGTAGGCTGTGCCATTGACACTATGCTCAATTGGTACTAATGGGCCTAAAGTGTGCCAAGAAAATATCTCCCACACCATTACACCACCACCACCAGCCTGAACCGTTGATACAAGGCAGGATGGATCCATGCTTTCATGTTGTTAATGCCAAATTCTGACCCTACATCTGAATGTCGCAGCAGAAATCGAGACTTATCAGACCAGGCAACTTTTTCCAATCTTCTATTCTCCAATTTTGGTGAGCCTGTGTGAATTGTAACCTCAGTTACTGTTCTTAACTGATAGGAGTGGCACCCGGTGCGGTCTTCTGCTGCTGTAGCCCATCCACCTTAAGGTTGGACGTGTTGTGCATTCAGAGATTCTCTTCTGCATACCTCGGTTTTAACAAGTGGTTATAAGTGGGAACTAGTCTGGCCATTCTCCTCTGACCTCTGGCATCAACAAGACATTTGCACCCTCAGAACTGCCACTCACTGGATATTTTCTCTTTTTCAGACCATTCTCTGTAAACCCTAGAGATGGCTGTGCATGAAAATCCCAGTAGATCAGCAGTTTCTGAAATACTCAGACCAGCCCGTCTGGCACCAACAACCATGCCACGTTCAAAAACAGTCACTTAAATCAGCTTTCTTCCCCATTCTGATGCTCTGTTTGAAGTACAGCAGATCTTCTTGACCATGTCTACATGCCTAATGCATTGAGTTGCTGCCATGTGATTGGCTGATTAGACATTTGCGTTAGCAAGCAGTTGGACAGGTGTACCTAATAAAGTCACCGGTAAGTGTATATGGACAGCAGGATATAAACAGACATTGTGTGAGTTCCACACAATCCCTTCATGTTGTCCCAACACAAAGCAATTAAGTTAATTAAACCTTAATTGTTTTTGCAAATTTATGTAGATTGAACATGAAACAATTAATTTGTCCCCAAAAACTCAAGAATTGTGTTGATTCAGCTCAATTTAAATAAGTAGTTTGAACAACCATTAAAAATATTTTTTTTCAGTGTATTACCATTCAAATGATTAATATTTAAATATATTTTAAATTGTAATTTATTTCTGCAAAGCTGATTTGTTCAAAATACTTAAAACATTTGTATAAATGTATTACCTCAAAGCATGCAAGTTTTTCGGATGAGACGTTAAACCGAAGTCCTGACTCTATGTGGTCATTAAAAAGCACATGGCACTTCTCGTAAAGAGTAGGGGTGTAACCCTGGTGTCCTGACCAAATTCCCTTCATTGGCCCTTACCCATCATGGCCTCCCAATCATCCCCATCCACTGAATTGGCTGTATTACTGTCTCTCCACTCCACCTATGTGTGGTTTATTTATAAACTAATTTCGAGAGGATCACGTGCTTATGATTGAACACAGCTGGTACCGCATTAACTCTGCATATTGAGCCAATCAGATGAACACTGACACACTATAAATTACCAGAGCTTTTTGCTCCAGTCATCTTCGTTTGAAGAATCCCCCCTTTAACCCCTACTTCTCCCCTTCACCGATAGGGCGGCACATTTAGCGCTAAAGTGTCAAGTCATTGATCATTTATCATTATAATCATTAATGTTGAAAACAGCTGCTTAATTTTTTTATGGGAATCAAAAACCATTTTAGGGGGCGACACGGTGGCGCAGTAGGTAGTGCTGTCACCTCACAGTAAGAAGATCGCTGGTTCGAGCCTCGGCTGGGTCAGATAGCATTTCTGTGTGGAGTTTGCTTGTTCTCCCCGCGTTCGCGTGGGTTTCCTCTGGGTGCTCCGGTTTCCCCGACAAGTCCAAAGGCATGCGTTACAGGTGAATTGGGTAAGCCAAATTGTCTGTAGTGTATGTGTGTGAATGAGAGTTTATGGGTGTTTCCCAGTGATGGGTTGCAGCTGGAAGGGCATCCGCTGCTTAAAACATTTGCTGGATAAGTTGGCGGTTCATTCCGCTGTGGCGACCCCAGATTAATAAAGGAATTAAGCCAAAAAGAAAATAAATGAATGAAAAAAACATTTTCTTTATGCTTTAAGCATTTGCTTATTATTGTGCAACGTTATAAATGATTTCGCTGTCAGTTGTACAGTTGTTTAATGTGTCCTTGCTAAGTAAAAGTATTCATTAAAAAAAAAAAAAAATTTACTGACCCCAAAGTTTTAAAAGCCACTGTATAATAAATGCATAACTTTTGGAAGTCATGTGGCTTCAAAGCTTGTATGCTCTGAATTGAGCCATGATGCTTTGTTTGTCAGATTTTCATTAGGTCAGAGATCATCGAACTTGAACTTTGGCACGCACAATGAAAGATGAAGCTTCTTCACGTGCTTGCGTTTCCTCTCTCCCACATTTGCACGCGTATCGCTAGTGAACGGAGCTCAAAGTCTGCTGTGACCGCACCTAAAGCCTTCCGCTCATTAGCCGGATACTAGCTGCTCCTCAAGAAAGATGAGCTTATTTTGACAGCATGGAGTCCTGAAATCAGTGAAATCACTTTGTTCTGTTACAGCGGTATTTTCTCCTACAGGATATGGTTCCAGCGACCACAGCGGTTATTAAATCTAATATTCTGTTTAAAGCCTTTTGCTAAGTGCGTTGAACCGCTCTCAGCCTTTCAATTAATTTGCTCGTTGTTTAGCAGTGACCCATTAGCGCTACACAAAACCTGCACCCATGTTATCATTCAGCAGTGATTTCGAACGTCGAATTGTGTGTTTCATGATCTGCCAGGCGAGTTTTCTGTCGTCAGTTCTGTGGTCTGCACACCCAGTGTTCTCCCCTCTGCATGTGTTTAGCATTCCATGTCTCAGGAAAAAGTCACCACAACTATGTCATGCAGACATTTATTTTTGCCTTGTAAAGCTACCCAAATGTTGTGGCATTTTTTGAAAATAGTTTGAAACATTTGTGATGCAAAAAACCAACCGAGACCTTTACAGGAGGCGTCCCCTGTCATGTGAAAAAAGGACTCGATAACACTGGACGTCACTCAGCCCACACTAAAACAAACAGATCTGAACGTGTCAAAGGCCTTTGACGTCCCTCTTCGCAGTGTAGGTCATATTCTCTTCGGCTGGGACAGACTGTGGTTGGACCGCTAGGAAGAAAGCACTCCCTCACTCTTTCATTTGGTCGTCTCTTTCTCTCACGTGCCTTCCATTATTCAGCAGATCTGAATGACTAGTTTACTCTGCGTTGTTGGTTGTGGAAGGCCGTGACGCTGCTGTGATGGAGACTTTAGTCAAGTGAGGGCTGGAGACTGATGTCTGTGTGGTGATCCTTCTCTGCCCCTTCAGATAAACAAACGCACAAGCTGATTCGCTGACCTCGAGGTTAGTGACAAATGTACGTCATATATCACCGTCACCTTTGAAACTGCCGACTCTCACATGCCAGCTTGCTGTCAGAGACCAAAACACGTTTGGGTTTAGCCTTTGATACAGAATTCTTGTTTGTTTGTGTTTTTTGAGTGGGTGTGTCAAATATTCTGTAGCTATACATTTTTCATTTGGTTATATGTCTGGGTTTTCGTGCCATCTAACAGATCCCTTTTTGTAGCTCAGTAATGACAAGAGCCAGGCAGAATCTGCAGATATTTTTTGCTATTTCTGCTGAGAATTTTGTTAAAAATCTGTTTCATAACTAAAAACTTAATAAATAATACCTTTTTAGCTTTTATTTATTTGCAAATCCAATTAGATTATTTGGTAAACAAAGCAAGTCTCTCATATAATATACCTACTAAAAGACAGAAAATCCTACTTTACAAACTGTATTGCAAATAAATCACTTGAACATATTCACATTATTCATTCATTCATTCATTCATTCATTTTCCTTCAGCTTAGTCCCTTTATTCATCAGGGGTCGCCACAGCAAAATGAACTGCCAACTTATCCAGCATATGTTTTACACAGCGGATGCCCTTCCAGCTGCTACACAGTACTGGGAAACACCCATACACACTCATTCACACACATAAGCTACGGCCATTTAGTTTATTCAATTCACCTATAGTGCAAACCGGAGCACCTGGAGGAAAGCCACATGAACTAGGGAAGAACATGCAAACTCTACACAGAAATGCCAACTGATCCAGCCGGGACTTGAACCATTGACCTTCTTGCTTTGAGGCGACAGTGCTAACCACTGAGCCACCGTGTTGCCATTTTTTTATATTAGTCAATAATATTACAGAAATTAATGTAAAAAGTGAATAAATATAAATTTACACACATTTACACAAGCAAATAAATAAACTCAATGATGAGCTAAAAATCTGCGAGCGCAGATTCTGTGTGGGCCTAGTATTGACTTCCAAACATTTGAACTAGGGTCTAAAATGAACATTCGTCTATAATGCCAAATGTGAGTAAAAATATGAGCTGTGCTTGTGTATTAAAGCATTATTATTTATCCGCTAAGAATTTAATTTGTTAAGAATGTTTAATTGGCACTGAATCTTTGGTAACTTTGGTAAATGCGCACCCATGAAGCTGATTAGCTTGCTAGCCAGTTCAGCTTCAGTTTAGTTTGCACCGGTTTTAGGTAACATTAAAGCAGCTCAACTTTAATTACTCTTTTTTTGCCAATGGTATGATGGAGCAGCTGAACTGAACTATCTTTGTGGTACCAAAAACCCAGAATTTGGGCAAACTAAACTTAAAATTAACTTGCTTGCAAGCTAATCTGGCTAAATGGTACAGGGCCCTCAGTCTTTGGTGTCTCCAGAATGTATCTGTAAAAGTTCAAAATACCCATGAGTCCATTTATTATAGCCTGCTAAATATGTGAATTTTGGAGTAAATTTTTTTGTGCATTTAAATGCAAATGAGCCTTTTCTCCCCTCCCTCCTTTCCCACTTGCATGTCTGTTTCTCCTGCTGCATCACATAAACAGTCAGTGACAGAGACAGCAATGAAGTGAATGAAGCAGATATTCAGATATTTCAGAGTCTGATGTATTTGTTGTGAAGTTTATTCAAGCCTTTCTGCAATGATGAGTCAGACACAAATGTCGTTTCAAAGTTTGCAGTACAAACAAACACACACATTCAACTTTGCACAGCTAGTTGAGGCAAATATGACAGAATACACTTTAATATAGACCTTTTTCGCAAAATAACCCATTATGCTTTGCATGCATGTGTTAGGAGGATGCTAAGAACTTCCGGTCGGCAGCGGATGCGTACATTCTTATTTGGTTTGAAATTTGTCATTTCACAAAAGTTTCTAGGAAATGATTCTTTAAGATGAGATCTTCTCTTAAGGTTCACACTTAGAAGGAATCTGTGCTTAATGTATTATAAAGCTTAAAGCATCAGAATCGGTACTCGGTATCGGCCGATTGGAATCGGTACTTGGTATCAGCTGCAAAAATCCTGATTGGAGCATCCCTAGTAAGAATGTGATTGAATGTAATTGTTCAAATAGCATGACTGTAAAGTGTTACCTAAACAACAAATATCATGTATTAGTGTTTCAATGGAAATAAATGAAAGTAGAAATGTGGACCTTTGATTTAGTTCCATAAACACCACCCAATGACATTATAATTTCTGAACATTATTAATTGGATTTGCATTAAAAAAGTTAATTTATCTCAAATTAGGGAAAAGATTTTTTCCATGCATAAATATTTTTTTACTGGCCACAAACAATACTGTCTTTAAAATAAAGTTTCTAATGTTTTTTGCTGCAATTCCATAAAATAACTATATTTGATTCCTTGTCAAGTCAACACTACCGAAGCTATTGGAAAGTTTTTTTTATACATAAGTGTAAATATACTAATACCAATTCAGAGTCTCATAACAAGAAAGCAATAAAAACTTCAGAAAAAAGCTTTATTTAATATTCTGCATTAACTTGTGAATATTTTCATGTGCCCTCTCTCTCCTTTTTATTTTATTTTATAATTTTATTTTTTTATTTTCTTTCTCAATATCTTTCACTTTGCCATAATATATAATATATAACAGTAATATTTGCATTGTTAGTATTTTACCTATTCTACTATATTTTCATTGTAATTGTCTGTTAGTGCAATAAAATAACATTTTAAAAACACTAAGCAGCCATTTTGAAAAATTTTACATTTTGTAATTTAATAACTTAAAATAAAACCCATAAAACGAGTATGGTGAATCCCAAAAGGCCTGCATATTTAATTCAAAACATTTATTTTAATAAAAAAAAAATATTTTATTAAAATTACAAAACACAAGTTGTTATGAGTATTTCTACCTAGGATTGCCATAACGGTCAAAATGGCTGCATGCATTTCAGCATCTATTACTTTTCCCTGTGCCTTTGAATTTGCATGTCTCTGTTGCCTAGCAACTTTCTGCTAACAAAAACACAAGTTTCTGATAGCAAAAACATAACTAACTCAGATGTCTTTCAAAAAGCATTTACATCCCAGTGAAAACTGCTCTCCTGCTTGCTGAACATATTGAGGTACCTTCACAGGTAATCTTGTAACTTGTACACAATTATAAGCTTTATTAAAAAAATAACAAGATTATATATGTAGGGTAATGACTTAAATATGACGACAGATATAATTCTCAAATCTCATTAGAAGCTTTGAACATAAATATGATGTGACAGTCTTATATGAATGGTCAGAATTCTGGTAGTATCATTCTTTAAGAGAATAAATTTAGGATGCTGCATATAATACCTTAAACACGTCTCTTATAACCATTTGAACATGTCATGGTCAGAAACAGCTTTACAGAAAGCAATTCATTCATTCATTTTACTTCAGCTTAGGCTATGTATAATATACAGGAGCGCACATGTGTCTTCCTCTGCTTGTAAACTCATAAACAAACACCTGCGATCGGTTCATGAGATCGGCCAGATTAATGAGTACTGATTGAGTCATAAAATGTGATTATCGGCCGATACCAATCGGAGCATCCCTAATTTTTACCTAAAGTTCATTAATGTTTGTAACCCTAATTAAATGCATACTATTCTTGCTTCAAAATTGTTCATTTATATAAGTTATTATTGGTATAAATTGTTAGATTTGAAGCTAACATTTTAAATCTATTGCTTTAAAAGTAATGTTTTTGTTAGTATGATGCATAAACCTTTATTTAGTGTTGATTGTCTTGTTGTTAACACTGATTTTTTGTGTAGAATTAATTTTTTTCCCCTTGGTGCCTACTGTTTACTCTAGCATGCATGTATTAAAATTTTCAATTCAATTCAATTCATCTTTATTTGTATAGCGCTTATACAATGTAGATTGTGTCAAAGCAGCTTCACATGGAAGATTATAGTGAATTGAAACAGTGTCATTTCAGTTTTTAGAGATTAAGTTCAGTTCAATTTATATTAAATTTATATTTAATGATATTATAATTAACTTTCATAAAAAAAAACAAAATTAATAATAACCTTTTGCTTTTTTAAATACATTATCCCCCCATGTATGAAAAAAGACAAAAAGAAATTTGCACGAAGTTCTAACTTTATTCAGGCTTTGGCCAATATTAGTACAATATTTAGATTTATTTAGATGTAATAATTCTTGCATTAGAAAAAAAGAGAAAGCTGCAACTTTAAGAAACCCATTTCAAAGCTAAAAAAAAAGTTTAGAAATGTTTATCTTATATTTGTAATTCTCAAAGAATATAGCTCTGTTTTAAAGTTTCCAATATAATTTAACCAGCACTTGATAGACACATTTCTCTGAAAGGTGCCAAAATCAGCTTTTACTCTGTCACATTTAACATGTTTTTATTTTGCCAGCGCAATCAATTGAAATAAGAAGCAGGGAAAATCATGCAGCAAGAGCATAATTGTAGGCACAATCATTCTTACATTTTGACAGCTTTGATATCTTCGACTCATTTGCACATTGTAAATGCATTTTGAATGATGCCAGATTATTTACTTTGTTTGAAGGCGCCTTGTATTGCACTGCAGCATGTTAAGGTTAATTTTGTCTGGTGTTACTCTTAGTAAAAACCTTGTGTGCTACATGTTTGTTTTTTCTATTTGTTTGAACGTATGTCTACTAAAGCCTAAAAAGTGTAGTAAGTGCAGACATGACAATCAGCAATCTCAAAAAGGAATAGTTCATCCAGAAACATGAAAATCTTGTCATCATTTTCTAACCCTCATATGATTTCAAATCCATCTGATGTTCTTTCATCTGTGAAACGCAAAAGGGGAATTTCTGAAAAGGAATATGGTGAAAAGGAATGAGGACTGGGACTGTCTATCTCCAAAATGGTAAAACAAGTACTGCAAAAATGAAATTTGGCTTCATATTAATTGATAACTTCCACCTCCAGCAAGATTTTGAGGACTGTCACGATGAGATCATTATGATGAATCAACGTTTGAAAACAAATATATATCTGTAAATATAAATATAATATAAATATCTATTAAAAAGTGCATGCGCAATGGTGGCTCAGTGGTTAGCATTGTTGCCTCACAGCAAGAAGGTCGCTGGTTCGGCGTGGGTTTCCTCCAGGTGCTCCGGTTTCCCCCACAGTCCAAAGACATGCGCTATAGGTGAATTGAATAAACTAAATTGGCCGTACTGTATGAGTGTTTGTGAATGTGAGAATGTACTGGGTTGCAGCTGGAAGGGCATTCACTGTGTAAAACATATGCTGGAATAGTTGGTGGTTCATTCCGCTGTGGCGACACCAGATAAATAAGGGACTAAGTCGAAGTAAAATGAATGTGTAGCATCCTGGTTATAAGATGTTTAAAGGTGCTGTATGTAAGTTTTTGACTCTTCTAAAGCATAAAAATACAATAATATGTGTGCAGATATTTAAGAAACATCCCAAGTGAACATACTTGTTTAACTGACAAACAATGCTGAAGTCAGATATTCTGCTTTGAAAATGTTTTTTTCCGTGCCGGAACGATGTCTTTGTTTAGGTAATTTTCACATGCACATGCCAGTATAACCAATTATAATTCAGCACCCCGGGTTGCCTTGTTGGAAAACAGCATATTTCATTCATTCATTCATTCAGAAAGACTCTGAAAGCATGCGTCCATGAGCGAAATGCTACAGTGTAGTGGAAAGTATCAGATGTCAAAATGAGACAGATTCAGTTCCACATGACGTTAATTAGCAAATGACATAAATATTAGGAACGTGAGCAGGTTACATCGCGTGTCCTAACAACACGCTGTGACGAGATTGTTATGAGTGATGAGCCATTTGGCTGTTTGCACCACAAAACACTGCAGAAATTTAAATACAGCCTTTCAGACGCACAGAATATGCACTCACTCACAAAAACGGTAAGGTTTAGAATCCATTTAATACATGTTAACCCTCTTTAACATCATTAAAGGTGAAGTGAACTTTCTGCTAATACACGTCATGTAAAATGCATTCAAACTCGCATTGTTAGCATTTAGCACTGAATAAAGCACACGAGGCTTACCTGAGGTGATCTGTCATAGGTTTCTGTTGTTCAGCTGTGAGAAATAGAAGCCGCTTCTAATAAATCAATTCGAGGTGTTGGTTAGAACCAAAACTCCTTTTAATATGGAGAATATTCCCTCAATCGCGTGTCGTTGCTTTTATTTAGAACACAGTTTAAAATCCCTCAAACTGGCAACCCGGCGTACCTTTATTATGATTCAGGACTGCAATATCTAGTTCAACCACTGGGTGTCAAACTTACATACTGCACCTTTAAGTCTTTCACTGATGGTTCATAATTTATTTATTGGTCACATTCCATAGAACCATTACACAACATGGCATCATGAATCAGAGTAAGAACTAGAGAGAAAACATACAAACAAAACAAATGAATCCCGAAAGTTGAAACACTAAACCTGCATCAAAAAATAAAACATTAATCTTAAACAAATTAAATAAATCAAGTTACCTTATTTTCCCTTGAACCAGGGCCTAAAACTCATAAATGGGGAATCCGCGAATCAGCCGTGTACCCGTGTCTTGTTGGCGTGTTTCACCTAGCATCTTTGCCTGACGTGCTTTGCTTCACATCCATTACTATACGCGTCATATATCCGGTAGGCTCTGTAATCTGGGTGTCATAATTAAAGTCCCCAACCATAACTTAATTAATTCAACAAAATCAATCAATATAAAAAATAAAACAAATTAACAAAAAAATTTAAGTCATAAACAATGAAATAACACATTACTTCAACATTACAGAATGAAACTCAGAAGTTCAAAGACATGCGCTATAGATGAATTGGGTAAGCTAAATTGACCGTAGTGTATGTGTTTGAATGAGAGTGTATGGGTGTTTCCCAGTGATGGATTGCAGCTGAAAGTTTTTATAATTTTCCTCACATACAGCTTTACTTTGTAAATAGCACACAAGTAGTTTGAGCCACTTTTACTGTACGTTTATGGCACATTATTTGTATTATTTTCATTTGTTGTATTATTTGTGATATAGCAAAAAAAAACAATGTTTGAGAGATTTAGTATTTTATTTAATTTTTTTAAACATAAAACTTGTTCTGCTTGCAGGCAGCCAATGAAATACATTGTCTAATATTATGCAAATTTGTTATGATCATTTACGGATGGGAAACTGGATTTTAGGGTTGGGTCGATAGACAATGTCGATAGCCGATAGACATCATGATGCTGAGCTGCCATCGCAATCCTCTGCCCCACCCCCGTCGCAGCAGTAACCCGCTTGCGAAAAATACACACTTACTGTAGGACCCGTTTACACTAATATCTTAGTTTTAAAGTTTTAAAATTGCATTTTAGAATGAAAACAATCCATGTCCACGCTGGCGTTTCATCTAGCATTTTTGAAAACCCTCCGCTGAAAACCCACATCACATGACCACACACACACTCTGTCATGCACTCTAGCATATGCGCATGTCTGAGCTCCAGCAGTCAGCAGTGCTTTGAGCACAAAACCCCAGAGAGCAGTGCACGTCAGGCAGTTTATCAAAGATGTACCGCTGGATCACGTCTCACTATAGTTGTTAAACCTGATATTTATTTAATCTTGTCGCTATCTAATGACTCTTCAGTCTTTTGAATCTATCAGGTTTGCCTATTCATGCCAGAGTCCCACAAAAAATTTGTGTGTAATTTATCTTTATTTATTTATTTATTTATGATTTGGTTATGGGTAAAACAAAGACCATGCAGGTCAGGCAGTTGAAACGGTAGGCTACAAATAATTAATTTGTTATGAATTAATTATTTATTCATAAATAATTAATTCACCACCGCCTACGACGATGATGGCATCGCGATGTTTCACATTAGAGCACCTCAGTTCAGAAGAACAAGCAAATTTATTGCAAAGTGTATTTATGAACATCAACTAATTATGAACAATACTTGTAGAGCTTTTATTAATAATAATAGTTCAACATTTACTAATGCATTATCAGCATCCAAATTCATGCTTGTTAACATTAGTTAATGCACCATGAGCTAAGGTGAACTAACAATGAACAACTGTATATTCGTTAACTAACACAAACAAATACTGTGATGTATTGTTCATGTTTGTAAATGCATTAACTAACATTAACAAATACAAGCACATTGTAAGCTTATCTCATTTCTGTACCTGAATGTTGTTATGTTACTGTTTCATTTATAGAGGGTGTCCGCGGGGTCTTAAAAAGTTGATAAATCAATTATGAGAAAATGAAGGCCCTTAAAAGGTATTAAAAAGTCTTAATCGTGTTTTTACAAGGTCTTAAATTTTGTTCAAGCGTTGTCTAAAGTGTTTAACTCCAAAAAAGCATGAACTACATTTATTTTCCTCCTAATATTTACAATGTCGTGCTCAATGCACGCGATTGATTCAGGCCAGGGTGCGTCCGGGCAAGCTCCTCCGTTCAGGTGATGTCTCGTAATTTGCAACTAACGTGGGAAGGGGATGTGACACTCTCCACATGTAGCAAAACCATAGAGCGAAACAGGCGGCAAAATGGGAAAATGTAAGTTTGTGTACTCCTGGTTGGAGAAAGATTTTAAACAGTGGCTGAAGCCTGTCGCTAAAAACAACCACGTAATTTACTCTTTCAAGCTTTGTTCCTTCCGAGCTTATCTTTTGTTGCATGGTTGTGCTACATTGATTTATTTAACTAAAACTCTTTTTTAACAACTGTTTATTAAGTTAAAGGTTTGATACTGATTAGAACTTGAAGTGGCGATGAGGTCTTAAAATATTCCGAGAAGGTCTTTAAAAAGTCTTATAAAGGTATTGAAATTACGTTTAGGATTCTTGCATATACCTTGTTATAAGTTGTAATTTGTTTATTATATTATATCCAGATTTGCTTTCCTACAAAATCACCTCACTGTTGTTCAGCTCTAAGCGTTAATTCACTATTTTTTTTATTCAGATTTCCAGGTCCTTGATTTATATCTTGGATTTCATTGTTTTATAAAATCTTAGCATTAATTTCTGGGTTTTATAATAGTGCCAGTTTTCATTCAACTTCATTAATCTAATTGAAAATTACCAGAATATTCTTCAAAATCTCTGGTCTGTAGACCATGGATGGAAGAATAATAATTAAAAAAAATACAGAATATATCAACTAATCCAGCCAACAGTCTACAAGTAAGATTAGCAGGGATGGGCAAAATTACATTGAAATGTATTTTAAAATAAAATACCAAATACCTCAATGTTACATGTATCAAAATAAACTACAAAATACAGCAGCCACAAATGTATCAAAATAAAATACTGTATATTGTATTTTGAAAATACTACAAAATACTTTTACAAGGGAGCATGACATTTTTTTTGCAATCCTTCTATTAATAGGCCTATTGGATTAATCCTTGACCAATAAAGTGATTTAGTGAAGTAAACAATGATTGATAGCAACAGCCTTTCTCATTCTTTCATCTTAAACTTAAACTCTGCACCTCTTCCCCTCTACTGTAAGAATAAAAAATATAAGTTTTATTCATAAAACTTGTTTTTCTCTTTGATTTTAGTATCGATTTTGTACACATTTATACAGAAAGTCCTGTCTTGAAGATGTTCTCTTTAAACACTGTAATAACCATTTAATGCAGATAATGAGTTACTATGGAATATAGTACTATATCTCTTGATTGTGAAAATTGGCACCATTTCTTAAAAGTTTTATTTTTCAACATGTTTGCAATTGAAATCTTCAATATTCAATGTAAAATCAAGATTTCTGAAAACGACAAAAATTTCCAACGTTTTAGTCATTTCCATAAATCATGTTTTTTTTTTTTTTGTTTTTTTGCAATTCTCTTCGAAACACAATATAAAACACAATATCTCAAAAAATTGGGAGTTTTTGACCAGTAGACTGGAATAATATTTAATATTTTGTCTCATACTGATTAACCATGTCAAAGTTTGTAATTAACTATAAAGAGCACCTGCAGATCAGATACTGGCATTTAAAACAGACAATTTATTTCTGTAGGCATCGCCACGGTATGACTGTGTTGTTTGACTTATTTTCCTGTCTGATTTTGACCTGCTCCTGAATTTACCCCTGCTATTTGTTTGTTACTTTCTTTATATGTGATGCATAATTATGGAACAAAATCAATGCCAAAAGCTTGTTGAATTAGCACAAACTGAAAAAAGTGCTTGCATTTTAATGACTTGAATTGCCAGGGTTTGTATTTTAGGTCCTGAAATTTAACATAGCTGTTTATTTGAGCTGTGAATATTTCAACTAAAAATATCAAACACGCTTTCTTACTTATAAATGAAAAATTCATATTCAATTTCCAGATTTAACATACAAAATATTTAATACTCTTTAAAAATACGACGTATAACATTCAAAAGGCAATTTTCAGTTCATTTTATTTCAGTTCAAAAATTTGCCTCCATAAATTCAGTGGTTCAAATTCAACTGTCAAAATTCGACATTAATAATAATAATAATAATTCCTTACATTTATATAGCGCTTTCTGGGCACTCAAAGCGCTTTACACATTGTGGGGAATCTCTTCATCCACCACCAGTGTGCAGCATCCACCTGGATGACACGACGGCAGCCATTTTGCGCCAGACCGCACGCCACACACCAGCCGATTGGTGGAGAGGAGACAGAGTGATGAAGCCAATTATGATATGGGGAGGGTTAGGAGGCCATGATGGACAGAGGCCAGTGTGCAGATTTGGCCAGGGTGCCGGGGTTAAACCCCTACTCTTTTTCGAAGGACATCCTGGGATTTTTAATGACCACAGATAGTAGTCAGGACCTCGGTTTAACATCTCATCCAAAAGACAGCGCTCACTGAGCAGTATAGAGTCCCCGTCACTATACTGGGGCATTAGGACCCACATAGACTGCAGGCTGGGCGCCCCCTGCTGGCCTCACTAACACCTCTTCCAGCAGCAACCTAGCTTTCCCAAGTGGTCTCCCATCCAGATACTGACTGGGCGCAGCCCTGCTTAGCTACAGTGGGCGACCATGCAGAGAGCT